>OX326957.1:9115890-9789890 GCA_946800325.1 Luzula sylvatica | reverse complement strand
AGTTAATTTAGAATTAATCCAGAAATTAAGAGACTCTAATCACTTGATGAAAGAGTGCGAAGAGATTGAGAGAGAAGGAGAAAAGAATTTTCTCCGTCTAGAGAATCGAAACGCAATCATGCAAGTTCGCCGGTGCATCGTCTAGGCAGGTGCATCCGCGACCGAGGTGCTACGACTCACGGTGGATACGGGTAGAGGAGCGACACATGTGGCTCTTCGTTGTGATCAAACCGGAGAAGTAATCGAGTAACGGGCTGTGGAATCATGCGGGTATGGAACGCACGAAGACAACCCGAGGCATGTCGAAACGGTGGGAGACGTGCGGTATGGGACGTACGGGCTAGTCACCAACGTGACACCGAAGGAAATAGAAGGCGGCGATCAACCCTTCGTGTGCCATCAATTTGGCACTGGTATGAATCTGTCCTTCTATTCGCATCGTACCCTCGAAGTCGTGGCGTGATCTCGGGAATCGGGGAATCGAACCGGGCCTACATATCCGCTGCGCGGGCCCGGGGTCGAGGATATTCCCCATCAGTGGTATCAGAGCGATCGCCATCGATTCGAGGGTCGAATCATAGTCGTATATTAGATATACGCACGGGTTATCAAAGTTCGTACCCGTTTGCATGATGTTACATATAGAGAAAGTCAAATTCCGTTAAAATCACAAGTGGAATTCGCTAGAGATCGATCAAAAGTTGATTGAGAGTATCTAGGAATGATCATGAAAAGTTTCATGATTTATCGTTTTGGAAACGAGCGAAAACGGACGAAACGGCAAAATCTGCAGAAAGTTAGAATACGAAACAGTGAGTAAAACTAAGATAATTTTCAGTGGGAAACTCCAAATTGATTGGATCAAATTGGCGTAGTTAGATAATGAGATTATCTATGACTTTGATACAGAAAGTTTTTTCATTTGAACGAATTATCAGTGTCGTTTTTATGGAATACTGAAAGGGTGCGACTGTTTGACATACAGAGACTAAAACGTCCGTATATGTCGCATCGAAACTCCAATTGAGTCCAATCCAATTGGGTTAGTTAGATAATAAGATTATCTAGAACTTTCGTTCACGTTCAAAGTCGGTTGGAACAATTCAATATTTTTGTTTCAACAGAATACTGAAAAGGTGTCTGTAGTTTTCTGGTTGAAAAGGTGTATATTGGATATACTTACCTTTTCGTTTGTTCGTATTTTACTAAAACTGGTATAACTTTCAGTAGAAAATTCCGATTTGAATGGTTCAAATTGTTTTAGTTATATAATTAGATTATCTAGAACTATCATGTTGTAATATATTTCATTTGAGCGAAGTATCAGTATCGTTCTAATGAAATAACGAAAGGGTGCAGAAAAATAATTTTTCTGCCGCCCCGGGGGCAGTTTTTGGCGCCCCGGACGCGTCCCGGGCGAGGTTTTCTCGCGCCCCGTGGCCCCTGCGTTACAACGGATGGGGCAGTCCGTTATAACGGACCCTTCTCTGGATGCTGTTTTTGTTTTCGCGATAACTTTGGCTACGAAGCTCGGAATTTTGAGTTCTTTATATCGATTTGATCGGCATCAATCATTCTAGCATATTAGATAATTAATTATTTAGAATAATTAATCTCCCTAAATAAATCATATGCATTTACAAATCTTGTGATAGTGATATAATATGATTATGTCACGAATTTAGAAACATGCAATGGCATGATCCCTCATAATATTTAAGTCATGGAAATGCCTTCCATATCCACAACTACCGAGTTCGGTGTTACGTTTCACGTGGGTTCAGGCTAAAATCGGGCACGTGATATTGAAACAATCGAAAGGGTGGCAAGCGTTAAATCGGGACTTGTGAGGCACAGGCTAAAGTCGACTCACTAGTAGCTTATTTGAACGATACGTTGGAGATGGTTGTGACTTAACCGTCCAGGCCAATCAGGTTGGAGTTCGGGGCATAGATAGGATGCACACACGGAACTGGGATTGTATGGGATACGATCCATCACCGAAATTCTATAAAGGTTCAAGAGTCGTATTGGATACGATTGGATATAATCCTACCTAAATAACGGGATCCCACCCGATAGGCTAAAGTCACTTGTGGGAGGAACGGAAATATGGGTCTTGAGTGTTATGGACTTGGAGTCCCGTATCGGTATGAGGGTTATCGATTCGATAAAATAACACTATCATATATTCATCATATAAGCATATAGATTAAGTACGCACGGTTAGGAATTAATCTTCATCATCCGTTTAGAATTATGTTTTCTAGCAACACCAAATATATCGATGAGATCGATATGATAGATAGCTTTTGGGCCAGAATTGCCATGATTAACCTTGATGGTCAAAGAATGGTTCTTAGACTTAAAGGAACGTGTTGGACACGGAAATGGTAGATTCGGGGCTGGAGGTTTTGGCTTTAGAGAAAGCCGGGTTCGATAAACTTTAAGAAGAAATCGAACGATATTACGTGCCATGTGGTGGCATGTATAGACGCATATTTCTCAAAATTGTTTTGAGAATTCGGGTGTATATGAAAGTAAAACACAGCGCTCATGAAATAGTTTCAAGAGTTAGAGCGCGTTGAATTATTCAATGCGGCTCAAAGAGTAGGTTAATTTTGAGACGCCTTATGGGTCTTGGATTAACACTCGTGTGTTGTTGGTACGGGATTTAATCGTCGTGACCGAATATCATATGCATTCGATAGATAAGTCGATCCCGAAGTTGCATGAGATGCGATGTAAATTTGAATAGGAGATGCTTGGAGCATTCGAGGAATCCAATGCATTCAGATGCGTGGATGTCCTTGTAATTCAAAGTCGGGATCGAAAGAAATATATGTCTAAGGGTATTTTGGGAAAATGTTTTCCAAACAGAAAGTTCGGACAAGGAGTTGTCCAAACTAATGACTCAAAAATGGTGAAATCCGAGGAGGATTAGACCTAGTAGTTGATTGCTTCTTTTGGCATTGCCGTCTTGGCCATATAAACGAGATTCGCGTATCTAGATTCCATATGATGGATTGCTAGAATCATTCGAATTAGATTCGATTGATTAATGCGATACTTATTTATTAGGCAAGACGACAAAGGGCATCATTCTCCAATGGTTGGAGAAAGATCCAACGAATTATTGGAACTTACATTCACATGTAGATGATCCGATAAGTTCCGAGGCAAGAGGAGGCTATCAGTATTTTGTTATGTCCATGGACGGTTAAAGTAGATATGGAAATATCTATTTAATGCGTGCCGAAACGGAGACTTTTGAAAGGTTCAAAGAGTTTCAAAAACGAAATACGAAATCAACTAAGCAAGAAAATCAAAGCTTTTCGATAGGATCGAGAAGGCGAGTATTTGAGCTAAACCTTTCGATAGGATCGAAGAGGCGATATTTGAGTTATGAATATTGATGATCATTTAAGATTGTGGAATCGTTTCACGATTGCCTTTATTCGGAACATTGAGATGTGTCCGAAAAGAGGAAATGAACGCATGTTGGACATGGTTCGATAAATGATAAGTCAATAGGATCTCCCGAAAATGTTTTGGGGATACACCCTTGAGACAGCGGCACTAATAAATGGTTGCATATAAGATATGGACCATAAACCTTCTAATCGGTACAAAAGACGCCATATGAGATATGGATCGGAATGGTTCCGAAGTTGTCACTTGTATAGATTTGAGGATGTGAGTGTATTTCGAAATTTGTTTCGGTTAAACTCAATCCCAAATCTGGAAATTGTTCGTTTATCCTTAAGGAAACTAAAGGGTATTAGTTCTAACATCCCGACGAAAATGAGATTTTCGTGGCTCGAAGAGATGCCTTCTTGGAGGAGGACTAGATGCGCACAAGTTTGGAACTTGGTGTCATTTATCTCTATGCGGGCTAGTGGGAGTAGAATAAATCTCGAAAGAGTTCGTGATTTGAAAATGAACATTGTACCGATGAAAGTTGACATGGCTTCATCAAGAGTTGATGAAGGCATGTCGAACACACAAAGGAATTTTTCGTAGATCAAGTAGGCTATATCATAAGCCGGTAAATACGGATTTATCGAGGCTAATGATGATAGATCGAAATCATATGATGATTCGATATCCTACAAGGATGCTATGAAAAGTTGATTCCACATGACATGGTGTCATGCAATCTGAGATTCGATCCATGTAAATTATCAAGTTCAGAACTTGATTTCATTACTTTCTGGGTTAGACCCGTGAAATGTGAGTGGGTTTTTCAAGATGAAGAACCGACATGGATAGGAATACGCATATATGTAAAGCAAGGCTTTTTGCGAAGAGTTTCATGCAATTCATAGTCGGACTATGAAGAAACGTTTTCGCATGTTGCCATGCTTTCACATTCTCGAAATTCTGCTTGCCATGGTCGCATATTATGACTATGTGATGTGGCAAAATGGATGTCAAAACCGAATTTCTTGAAAGAAATTTTATGAAAGGATGTGTACTTGACACAACCTTACGGTTTTGTCGATTCATAAGAATCGGGGATAAGATATGCACGCTTTAACGATCCATATGATGGATTAGAGAAAGCTTCTCGGAATTGGAATATTCGTTTTGACCAAATTATAAACTGTTATAAAATTGTCGAAACGAATGGAAACTTTGTGTACACATGAAGATTAGTGGGAGCTGCGTTATATTTCTTGTAACGACAAAGGATTTAGACGAGACCGCTTATGAATTAAGCGTGAAGATCTATAGGATAGATCTAAGAAGTTCCTCGTTCTATGTTATAGCACATATATCGACATATTGTTGAAAATGGTTTTCAACATGTAAACTCCTTGGAGGAGATAAATCGAAATGTCGAATGGCAGAAATTTTCAATGGCTCGATGTGAGACATCAAGCAGCGCGAAAAGTAATAATATGATGCCTTACATTTGATGTTAGGATCTATTATATCTGTCATGATATGTATGTGGCTATCTGTCATACAAATAAAGCGTCTAGTTCACCGTCAATAAAATTCATGGGAATCACATGAGTTTGAATGTAATTCGATTACATGAGACTAACTCTTGTGAATGTATAATGGTTATACAAATATATACATAATGGTTATGTATATTTAAACCCATCGGGATTTGTATTGATAGAGGTGAAGTTTATCCTTGAATACTTTGCGAAAGAATTCAGGATTAATTATCTATAATGGTGTGGAGGACGTGTTGGTTATAAACAGTTATAACAACAACAGTTTCCAAAGATTACGCACGTCCAAATATGTAGCACGACTTTCGATCACAAAGTGTGTACATGTTTTGCTTAAATGAAAACACGGTTATATGGAAAGGTTCCACAAGACCAATAGTTTATGATTCTATTTACGGTGGCGAGTATATTGCGGTTATTAATCGCAAAAGGAAGTGGTATGGATCAAGGATACATGACCAAACTCTAGTAGTCACGAGTTATCGGATTTATGGTTGTTTATTGCGTGAGACGCAATAGTACAAGCCAAAAATGCCGAGGTCACAACCACTTCTAGCCAATACTCAGAAAATTTCATTTGATCCATGAAATTTTATGAAAAGATGTGATCGTAGGTATTGGAAATGTTCCAATCCTGATGATGATTAACACTAGCGGGAACGTGCGGACCCGTTTACAAGACCGCTCTCTCTAGTCGCGCGTGATTGTCATGCGATGACTATGGGTATGGAGATACCTAGAGGAGGAAGAAGAGAGTAGAGTGTAGTTATCTAATACGATAGTCCTCGCAGGTTATGGGTATGGAGATACCCATAGGTAAACGTTGTATCACCCAAATACTTAGTCCATATGAAAGCATTCCTTTTAAAAATTTTGTTTACTTAAATTAAATATGCGTTCACCTTATATGAAAACAGTGTGCGGGTTGTGTAATATGATTGTTACATGAACCTTGATTTGAAATTGTGTGGACGTCGACATGGTTGAGGACCATGTGCAGCGAAACCGTCACACTTAAAGTGTCATTTCTAAACATCCCTAGTCGCGGATCAGCTTGCTTAAGAGAGAAGCATTTCTATTATTGGATAGACTGAACGCGTACACTAGTACGTTTGCCGAGGAGATGATTATGTTTTGCTAATCATGGGACAAGGTGCTTGTCGAATCGGGAACGTAGATATATGTTAGGTTACATATATTGGATATGACCAAAGCCGCGAGTCCATGACATGGTTTAGTCATTATAGATGGACTTGTGACGGATGGGGTTTTAGATTCTTCATACTTGAGGGGATCATTGATTGCGTTACGTGCGTAACACAATGCTTTGATATGATCTTACGCTCACCGTAACAGGGAGTTAAAAGGGTCATCATTGGGTATTGTCCGAAACACGGAATTCAATGTGAGTCTCCAAGATAGGAATTGTTTATTCCGAAAGGAAGAGATATCTCTTAGGCGCCGCTCGATGAGTCGATTAACGAAATCTCTGGCCAGAGTCAATGATATTAATGGTTAATATCGATTGAAATTTTTTAAATCAACTCGGAATCGGGGAATAAGTATAGTTAATCAAATTATAAGGATGACTATTACCATGCCTTTTGATTAACGGATATCGCAAACAAGAGAACTAGTAACCGCTATTCGAGATAGGCACAATGATCACAATCATTTTTCGTTTTAACATGGGTAGCCATGATGGAGTGACTAGATCCCGCTCATGGGCCTGTAGTGCCATGGAAACGGCCTACTGCCATCGTTAAACGAACCTACACGGTCACACAACGAGTCGTACTATGTCGGGCTTGATTGCAAGTTTTTGCACATTGGATGTGCATGGCTTTAGCGTATTTGATACGCGGGCCAGATTCTCTGATATAGTGTATATGTGATATACATGAGTACCTTTTAGGTAAATCTGAAACTGAGTGGGAGACTGAAGGAAATACAGTTTTGGATCATCGCTAAAATGGTACGTAGGACAAACGAACGTACGCGTTCGTGGGCATACGAAACAGATTAGTAAAACTGGTATAACTTTCAGTAGGAAACTCCGATTTGAATGGTTCAAATTGGGTTAGTTATATAATGAGATTATCTAGAACTTTCATGTTGTAATATATTTCATTTGAGCGAAGTATCAGTATCGTTCTAATGAAATACCGAAAGGGTGCGACAGTTTGACATACAGTCAGTAAAACGGCCGTAACTTTCGGGTCCGAACTCCAATTGGGCTGGGCCAAATTGGGTTGGAAAGATAATTAGATTATCTACAACTTTCGTAAATGTTCAAAGTCGGTTGGAACGATTTAATATTTCCGTTCTGACAGATTACTGAAAGGGTGTATGCAGTTTTCTGTTTGAAAAGGTGTATAGAAGATATACATACCTTTTGGCCCATCCTTATCCTATGGAGTATATATAGGATGTTTCTCTCTCTCTCATCAGGAAAAACAAGTTGAATAATTAGATTAGTTCAACCAGAAAATTAATGGAGTTAATTTAGAATTAATCCAGAAATTAAGAGACTCTAATCACTTGATGAAAGAGTGCGAAGAGATTGAGAGAGAAGGAGAAAAGAATTTTCTCCGTCTAGAGAATCGAAACGCAATCATGCAAGTTCGCCGGTGCATCGTCTAGGCAGGTGCATCCGCGACCGAGGTGCTACGACTCACGGTGGATACGGGTAGAGGAGCGACACATGTGGCTCTTCGTTGTGATCAAACCGGAGAAGTAATCGAGTAACGGGCTGTGGAATCATGCGGGTATGGAACGCACGAAGACAACCCGAGGCATGTCGAAACGGTGGGAGACGTGCGGTATGGGACGTACGGGCTAGTCACCAACGTGACACCGAAGGAAATAGAAGGCGGCGATCAACCCTTCGTGTGCCATCAATTTGGCACTGGTATGAATCTGTCCTTCTATTCGCATCGTACCCTCGAAGTCGTGGCGTGATCTCGGGAATCGGGGAATCGAACAGGGCCTACATATCCGCTGCGCGGGCCCGGGGTCGAGGATATTCCCCATCAGTGGTATCAGAGCGATCGCCATCGATTCGAGGGTCGAATCATAGTCGTATATTAGATATACGCACGGGTTATCAAAGTTCGTACCCGTTTGCATGATGTTACATATAGACTCGTGAAGAAGTCTATATTCGAGGGTCGAATCATAGTCGTATATTCGAGGGTCGAATCATAGTCGTATATTCCCCATCATCTTTGTCAAGAGATTAAATTATGGATTTGCAGTATACGTCGATGATTTGAAATATCATTGAAACTCGTGAAGAAGTTGCGAGAACTACATAAAGACTCAGAAAAGAAAATGTTTTCTCTTTGTCTGCAAATCGAGTATATAAGAAATATGGTATTTGTTCACCCATCTATTTATGAAGAGAATATTTGAAACGTTTTAAAATTGACAAGTCTCACACATTAATTTCTCTTATAGTGATCAATCCATTGATATGAAGAATAATTATTTTCGTCACGGAGAAGATAATGAAAATTTTGTTGGTCCAGAAGTACCACATTTGAGTATTATTGGTCCCAACAAGCAGCACTTCGAGGGTCCAAAATAATGGTGACATAAACGTCCAACAAATTTACTCGAATTATAACCTGGATGATCTCTTCACCAAGTCGTTGTCATTGCATCTTTCTAGAACTTGGTTTACAAGATGAGACTTCGTCGTCTTAAATATATTTGCCTATATGAGGGGGAGATTTGGTACGCACTGCACTCTTGTTTCCTTGGCCACGATTTTATCCCAATGAGTTTTCCTGCCAAGGTTTTTAATGAGGCGCGTTCCTGGCAAGAATAATTCTCCCAAATTATTTTCCTCACACAAGCTCCAGAAGAGCAGCGAAATTGATATCTATCAAATTCGCTCAAGTAATAATCTTGAAGATTTCTTGCCTACTAAATTTTCAGGCAATTAAGACATAAGATTAAACTCCGTTATTTTGGAGATATGTGTACCCATCAGGGGGAGAAACAATACGTGCTACAATCTTTTTCCTAGTCATGATTTTTATCCCAATGGGTTTTTCCTTACCAGATTTTTAACGAGGTAGCTTCTCATGCGTATGAAATATTGACATCCAAGGAGGAGTGTTATAAATATAATATATGGATGTCAAGCAACAAATCTTGTGAAGATGGAGACATTAATTATAGGATATTTAGTATATTTGATATTGTATTATTTTCTTGTATTGTAGCGTTTTATATGGCAAGAGATTTCTTGACATGCACTCACCCTCTCCTATATAAAGGGGGTAGTGACTATTGTATTCATTCATCCCATTCAATTAGGGGTGTTCAAACGGTTCGGTTTATTCGGATACCGAACCGAACCAGTCGAATTCGGTTTAATTGGTTCGGTTTTTCGGACTATTTGGTTCGGTTCGGTTGAAAAAATAGTATTATTCGGTTTATTTGGTTCGGTTCGATTTTGAAATTTTGAAAACCGATTAAACCGAACTGACCGAATAACATCCAATTTTTATAACAAGAATATTTTCTCCCCAAATTCTCTCTTTCGTTCTTTATTTTATAACAAGAATAAATTTGTCATGCAAGAAGAAATATGAAAACCATTATTAATTTTAAAAGTAAATAAGTAAATAAATAAAGTTTACAAATATAACATATTATTAGAATAAAAAGGTGTACTAAAAATTAAAATAGCCTTGCACAAAGAAATACCAAAATCTGTTTTCCAAATAAAGAACTATCACGTGCAAGGCACACAACCGAACCTTCTACAATCCAAAAAACTGGATATCTCCATTCAATTATATTTTTTATAATACAGCCAAAACCTCTATTCCTACTCATTCCCTCCAAAATTGGTTTTGTTTCGAACGATCACAAATCTTCAGTTTTTTCGAGCGACGGTGAAGAGGAAAGAGAGTTCCGGTAAGATCCTAGCAAAGTAAGCTTACGATTTCTCTATAATTTTCTAATTATCGAGTTCAGTTTTATTCTCAAATTTTCTCTAGAAGGGGAAGGGGGTGGAGGAGATGGACGGATCGAGCAAAGGAACCAGCTTTTCGGTAAATCTTTGTCTAATAATAGATCTAGAGGAATACTGACGGCGAAGGGGAAGGAGTAGGAGAAAGAGAACATCACGATGAGGAGGTAGTGACTGGATCAGAGGAGATGAAGCTTCAGATCCAACATGTTCTTGGTAAAATCAATTCCTTCAATCAGCAGGTATGTTATTTCAGATCTATGCCCTTCTATTTTCGTTTCTGAAAGTTCGATTGTCTTGTTCGGCTATATAAATGGATCATCTCGTTTAATTTCATCAAATTTTCAGATCTATTCCCTTTCTTTCAGTCCTCTGATTGAATAATGTCAGAAAAATGCTTTGTTCCTGAAAAATGGGAGATACTGATTGAGGCTTAAAAAATAGTAAAATAATAGCTTTTTCTCTCCTGAAGTTTATTATGCAATAAGGGAAATTAAAGTATAATTCTTATGTTCGAATGACACGTATCTAAGTGTCTAGAAGAAGGAAAGAATATATTTAAGGAGCTCGGTTCTGAGTTTGATGACCGTATGATCTCGTAAGTGTACTTTGGTTTTTTTTTTTTAAATAAAATCAAAATCTTCAAAATAATTTATGACAATCAGAACTCAATAATCTGTTTTATTCAATAATTTCATCATCTATTTGTATCATCAGTCACAATACTATCCTTAATATTATATCTATTATGCTACAATCCACCAATTCATTCAAATTAACGCCTCAATTAATTCAATTGTGCAATCGAGCTTTCAATCTTCTTAAATTCAAATGAGATTTATGGATTTTACTTAGTTGAAAATTGAAATATTTGAAATCAGGATTGACAAAGAGCAAATGGGAAGAAGAGATAAAGCAAATACGAGCCCACGACTGACGACTCGTCCAACGAGGCATCACACGTCATTCTTCCAAATGCCCAGTTTCATCTCTTCCAGAATGTTCGCGAGAAATCATAAAATAAATAAAATTCACCCAACAAATTTCGTCATTATAGGTAAATAAATGTGAAAGATTAAAATGAGATAATTTTTTTTAGATATACCCATTTTTTTTTGATAAATTAGAGAGGGCTCGAGAAGTCCCCCATCTAATGGTTTGTATATATATAATCGTTTTTTACAGAATTACATTCATCAATATATACAAAGTAATTCCAACTACCCTATCAATAAGAAGACAAAGAAAAGAAAAATGCTCTCAAAATCTGTAAAAAAAAACAGCAAAACATAACCCTTCTCATTTTTAATCTTGGGCTGAGAAGGCAAGCCCATGACCCACTTTCTTTTGTGAATCATGCGAATGGAACCAGATACTTAGTACAACTCAAGAGTACAAAACATAACCCAGCTTAGGTTATGTTTTTCGTCCTCTTCTCCCTACTTCTGCCGCCTCAAAAGCTCTTTTTCTTTTCTCTATCTTATCGCCTCTTTTGATCGGCAATCTTCCATGGCAATTACTCACCTACTGAGAGCCCTCTTCCCCCAAGACTCCCATTCTTGAATTTCTTTTTGATACTCATTAAGATCTCAACCTCTCTCTTGACCTCTTCGACCACCTCAATCATCCCTCTCTTCTCTTCCGTAAACACCATTCTACATCTATTTTTCCAGACTATATGCAAAAAAATACCTGCATGAATTCGTGTTTCTCTACTGGTACCTGATCGAAAAATAGCATCAATTGCTTCGCTGATTGAGGGTAAGGTGTTGTCGCGATTTGAGCTAATGCGGTACGAGATCCAGGCTGATTGTACGAAGGTACAGTCAGTCAATAAGTGCAATACGGATTCTGCAGCAGCTTTGCATAAGGGACATCTATTCGGTATGTACATCCCCCTCATTATTAGATTATCGATAGTAGCGATTCGATTTTGCCTGAACAGCCACAAAAAGATTTTAATTTTAAGGGGTAGTTTGTTGTCCCACACATGTTTGAGTTCAGTGTATGAGAAAATCCCTGTTATTAGCTCTTGATAAGTGCTTTTGGTCGTGAATTTGCCTGTTTTCTCTAAAATCCACTGTACTTCATCCGAAACGTTTATTGTTTCTCCAAAATCCAACATCTTTTCCACCAATCTCAGTTCTTGATTTGCTTTTAAAGACCTCTCTTCTCTGAAAATGTTTTCTATTTCAATATTTTTACTCTTCTTGATGGAAATACTCTTTTCCTCACAAAAAGAATACAAATTTTCAAATTGGGTAAATAGCCTACCTTGGCTCCAATTATTATACCATAAACTGGTAATCTTCCCAGAACCAATTTTAAATTTTGTGTTAATTGTGAAGAAATTGTGCATTTTTTTAACTTGTTTCCAAAAGCTCGAATCTTTATTAGAATTGTTTTCCTCAAAAACCTCATTTGGATTGCTTACTAGTTCCTGCCATCTTAAACCTTCTTTTCCCTGGAAGTATTTCCATAACCATTTGGTTAACAAAGCTTGATTAAAACAATTGATATCCATAATTCCAAGTCCACCTATATCCTTTGGTCTACAAACTTTATTCCAAGCTATTAGGTTTATTCCTTTTTCTTTGTTTCCTTTCCACAGAAAATCCCTTCTAATCTTATCAATCTCATTGATTACCCATTTGGGGAACCTGTATACCATGAGATAATAAATGGGTATAGCTGTTAATACAGAATTAATCAGTATAACTCTTCCTCCTATACTTAGGAGAGATCCCTTCCAACCTGGCAATTTATTTCTTATTTTCTCTATGATCACTCTAAATTCCTGTTTATCTGGCTTTTTGGTATTCAGGTTATAACCCAAATATTTGAAAGGTAGTTCCACACTGGTACATCCCAATTCCTCCTCTAATTCATGAATACTCTCGCTCTCTCCATTCAGGATTGAGAATTCTGATTTATCAATGTTGATCATTAATCCTGAGTGGTCAGCAAAAGTGTTAAGCAAGAATTTCAATCTTTTGACCTGAGATTTATCTGGCTTGATCAGGAATAGTGTATCATCAGCATACATTAAACTAATCTCTATATTCAAAAAAGGTCTTTCAATAAAGTTGTTTGCGGCAAAATGCTCAGCCATTCTGGCCAGTGCATCCATGGCAATAATGAAAATGTAAGGGGATAGGGGATCACCCTGCCTCACCCCCCTTTGTAAGTGGATTGTTTTGCCCGGTTGCCCATTTAATAGTACCTTAGTAGCCCCTCGTAACACATAATTTTTTACCCAACTGATCCAATTTGGTCCAAATCCTCTTGATCTCAAAATTTCAATAATAAAAGGCCAAGTTACTGTATCAAAAGCCTTGGATATATCGGCCTTAAATAGCAACAGTGGTTTTTTATGTTGTTGAGCATAATTCAGGGATTCCTTTGCATAAACATAGCAATCTGCGATCTCTCTCCCCTTTATAAACCCTAACTGATTTGGTCTTATCAGTTTATCAATGCACAATTGCAGTCTGTTGGCAAGAGATTTTGAGACTAGTTTTTGAAAGAAAGTTGTGAGACTTATTGGTCTAAAATCTTTTGCTAATGTAGGATTCTCTTTCTTGGGAATTAAAGTGATATGAGATAATGAAAAGGGGCCCAGACCTTGAGAAGGAGGGTTATTTTGAATCAATTCCCAAATTTCTAGTCTCAACATTGGCCAGAATTTCTTAACAAAATCTCCAGTGAAACCATCTGGACCTGGAGATTTGTCTCTTTTTAAATTTTTTACCACTGAGTCTAGTTCATCTAACCTTATTGGTTCCTCTAATTGAGATAGGCTTATCTGTTCTCCTCTTTTATACAAACTGGAGAGATCCAGTTTTGTTTTCAGATTATCTTGCTTTGGGACTTTTCCAATTAAGTCTCTATAGAATGTGAAAAGGATTTCAGCTTTCTCTTTATGAATTGAACATTCTTGGTTACTAGAATTCACCAACAAAGGAATCATTTGTCTAGTTTTTCTTGCTGTGGCAAATTTATGGAACATTTTGGAGTTTGAATCTCCCTCTGAAGCCCACTGATATTTGGCTCTCTGCCTCCAGTAATCTTCCTTCTCCTTAGCTAATTCTAAAAATCTTTTCTTGATTTTTGATTTTAACCAACTTTCCAGCTCTGAAAGGCGTCTCTGCTCCTGTTTTTTATCTAGCCAATCCAGGACTGTTTTGCAATTTTCAAAAAAATTCCTTTGTGTTTTTTTCCTGTTTTTATCCCAATTTTTCAATGATTTTCCTAAATCTTGGAGTTTTTCATAAAATTCCTGTACTGTTTTACTCTGAGGGGATTTCTCTAAAAGATCCTCAATGATGCTCACAGCTTCTTTGTTTTTCAACCATGCATTTTCAAATCTGAATCCAGAATAAATGGGAAAATTTGTTTCGGATTGAAAGATAATAGGAATATGGTCAGAGCATACATTGGGTAATGTTTTTTGAGAGTAATTGGGATATTTGCTGGTCCATTCCAAATTAAGAATCACTCTATCTATTCTAGCATTTGATATGGAATTTGACCAAGTATAGTTTCTGCCAGCTAGAGGAGGATCAATCAAATTATGTAGGTTAATGAATTGAGAGAAAAGCTGGGATTCATTCCAATTCCTTCTATTATCTCCAGTTCTGTCATTGATATGAGAAATGAGATTAAAATCCCCCATTATTGCCCATGGAATTTGGATATTTGCTGCAATTGCTGCTAATTCTTCTATAAAAGGTTCCTTGTTCCCACTTGCTGGCCCATAGACACCAGTGAAATGCAATTCAGAATTGTCCCATAAAGTTTTAAGAATTATTGATATGGAATAGACATTATGATAAGTATGTTTTTTTGCATACATGCCCCTGCCCCTGTCCCATAGATATACCCATTATGCACTGAAATATATATAGACTTGATAATTTGTAAATGAATTTAGATTTGGTTAAAATATCGTGGACATGGATAATTATTCAATCAATTTGAACAGCATGTGCCATTTGTTCGTAAGATTTTTTGTGACAAAAAGAAAGGACAAATAAAACTCAATGCAGGGTTTATTTTTTGCTAGAAGTATGAAATATTGGGGTCTTTTTATAATTTTGGATATAATGCAGATTTTCTTTTGCAAACTTTCATCATTTTTTAAGCGGGCAATAGTGCATGATTTGAGTCAGTTATAAAATATATTTGGAATGATACATGGTCATGCATTTCACACTCTCTCTCAAAACATATGTAAGGAAACATATAAATAAGTATTAGTATATTACCATACCATGAGATATAATCAGCTCAATAAATTATAATGCACATAATTGAAGGATTAATTTTTGAACTAAGACAATGGAGAAAATTGATACAGGAATATATTAAATTGAGTGGGTGTGATAATTTAAAATAACAATAGATTTTGTGTATCATATGTTAATATGATAAATTGAGTGGGCGTGATAATTTTCGAACGCATATAAAAAATAATTTTTTATGGCGTCATATGTTGTTTTATTTCCCCTAAAACACTTTGTTTTATTTTCGAACGCATATAACAATATATTTTGTGTATCATATGTTAATATGAAAGAGCACTTTGTTGCCAAGTGCTGCAACTGGGATGAATGAGTCCAACGGGGACATGAAATAGAGGACAACGGTGTGGATCGGAGAGGAGGTCAGAAAGACGAGAGCAAGGTTCAACAGAACGTGAGCAGTGCCCCGTCAGAAAGATTTCGTTTTTATACCACATGATGTTTTGTAATGTGATGATGGTATAATAATTTCTCCCATCAATTAACCATTCAACTAGAATTGGGTTTTAAGATCAAAGACCAAAATGTAATGAGTGATGAAATTACAACTTAAAGACTTCTTCATGTGAGATATGACTTCGTTAATTGCAAATTGTTTATTATGAAAGTTTAACCCTCTCTTTGTTTCAGAAAATAATCAGAAATAATTCTATTAGATTTCCATTTATTTATCGTTTTGGTTTATTTCTTAAGAATTTTCTTTCTTAATTTATATTGTATTTGTTGGTAAGTGTAAATTTTGTGGTACTGTATTTCAGAATTAATGAAAATATATATATTGGTTTTCATAGAATAAAAACATAATGCCTTTTTGGGAATGATATGAATTGACTACACAATAAATAATATGTCTGTCCCTCATTTCTAATTTGTTTTGAAATATCTCCAAAACTATTCAAAACCATGTTTTTTTTTATTTACATAGGAGAAAACAAAAAAAAAATAGGAAAAAAAAAATGAAAAGAAACATTGTGATATTTCTCGTGTTTTCTCATGCTTTTTAGGGATATAAAGTTATTTTCACTTTTATTGGTTATATGTGATATTTAATATTTTGCTGAGGTAAACGTTCTATCATGTCTAATTTAAATGGTAATGTTGTGAAAGTAATAACAATATCATCTTATTAGTTATTAAGAAAATTGCTAACTTCTTTAATATTTTACAAATCTCAGTATACTTATTTTTTATGATAAAAATATCATTTTTTATTTCTTTCCAAACTCATTTTTTTTCTTTTTCTGTTCACCATCTCTCTTGTATTTTCCGCAACATATACCTTTTGTCCTTCATTTTTGGAGTAATGAATGCGAAATTTCGTTTGTGAATCTAAAAGGGTCAATATATAAATACCCTTTAATTCAAATATAAAATTTCATTTGTGAATCTATAAAATTTTATTTAGCAAGAGAAGTATTATAAATAACCTCACAAATTTTTAGAATATTCATAAGCATCAACTAAAATAGATGGTTCGAAAATTAAAATAAGATATTCAACTATAAACACAACAATAGCAAAAAAAACTTGATCAAATTATTCTGTTTCAGTAAATAAACTTATTCCATATTTCTACATAATCATAAAAATAAAATAACCAATAATTACACAACCATAGATGATAGAAAAAATAACCCAATAATATAAGACCATCTCGCAGCCTATAATTCAATCTTTGACCACTGAGGAGTAAATGTTTGCAAATAAGCCCCTGAAAATTTGTTAATAGGTTTATACTTATAATTCAACTAATTAGTAATTACAAAAAAACATCAGCCCCAATGCTAAATTGAATATCATCATCTGGCTAAAACAATACCATTCTGCAGCTTATTATCCCAGTGAAGAGTAAATATTTGCAAATAGGCCCATGAAAATTGGTTAAAATAAATATTTGCAAAAAGACTCCTTATAATTTGTTAAATTAGATATCTGCAAATAACCTCCTTTACTGGTGAAGAGTAAATACAGCCCTAATACTCTTCGAGAATGATCATCAGCTACAATAAATAATACAATTATGCAGCCTATCTATTACCTGTACCAGGGAAAGTAAAATTTGCAAATAGGCCCCTTAAAATTTTAAAATCCTTAAAATGTCAAAGTTGCAACTTGACCCTTCTCATGTTAGGCATTATTGTTTTGATATGATAACAATTGAGAATTGAGAAATATCCATAAATTGATAATAATTTCCTACTTCTTCACACCAAGGGTTATATTTTACTTGCAAAGTTAATTATCAAAACATATAATATTCATTTAAGTTTTTTTTGGTAAATATGAAGATCAATTCGCACAAGATATAAAATATTTTTTTCATGGTACAAGAAATATGAAAATTATTTTTAATTTGAAAAGGAAAATAAATTCATTTTAGAAATAATATAATATAATATAATATATAATAAAATGTTGTATTAAATTAGCCTTGAATAATGAATCTTTTTTCCAAATAAAGAACCATCGCGTGCAAGGCACATGACCGAACCTTCTCCAATCCACAAGGACTGGATATCTCCATTCCAATATATTCTCTATATAATACAGCCAAAACCACAATTCGGTGAAGAGGGAGGAGAGATTCGGTAGGATCCTAGCATAGTAAGCACGATTTCTCTTTGATTTTCAAATTATCGAGTTCAATTTTGCAGTTTTGTTTTCACTCAAATTTTATGCAGAAGAAGAAGGGGACGGAGGATATGGAGTTATCGCCCAAATGCATCAGATTTTCGCTACTCTGTCTAATAATAGATGTAGAAGAATCTGGTGATGATCACTCTTTGAAGGATGATAAAACTGCGATGTGCAATGACAGGAAGAAACTGAAGGCGAAGGGGAAGGAGGAGGAGAATGAGAGAGAACATCACGATGAGGAGGTAGTGACTGGATCAGAGGAGATGGAGCTTCAGATCCAAAATGTTCTTGGTGAAATCAATTCCTTCACTCAGCAGGTACGTTATTTCAGAGCTGTGTCCTTCTATTTCCGTTTGAGATCTTTTAATTATCTCATTTCTGGTAAATCAATGATCATCTTTTTTAGTTTAGCAAAATTTTGAGATCTTTTCCCTTTGTTTGAGATCTCAGATATTACATCGCTCATCATCCTTACTCTGATTTTGCTGGAAATAAGATTGAAATGTCAGAAAAATGAGCGCTATTAATTGGGATTTAGATTAAAAAAAAGATTGCCACCTTAATTATGCTTGATCAAATTCATACATGATAAAATTCATACTCTGTGGGGTTCGATTAGGGAGCAAGAGGTGTGGGGTTCGATTCCCGGCGGAGACACTGGATTATAGATTAAATGTTAAATGAGTGAATAGAGGGTGTGGCCTATGGGCCGGCCTACGGGTTTGTAATAAAAAAATTAAAAAAAAAGAGAAAAAGAAAAAAAGGAGATTGTGTTTGGAAGTGGGACTTTGAGCCCTCTCCGAATTTACTCAAAAAAAAATAAAATTCATACTCTGTTAGAGGTATATTCCCTTTGTTCGAAGATCGCTTGATCTCGTAAGTCGTAAGTACATTTTACTTATTTCTCTTCTTTTATGATCAAATCCATACTTGTTAAAAGTTAAAATCTGCAAATTTATTTATGGGACAAATAAAATTCAATAATCACAATATTTTATTTAACAATTTCATCACCTATCTATTCTATATCATTTGTCACTGTACTAAGCTTAATAATTCAGGAGAAATTTATTCATTTAAATTGACACCATAATTAATTCAATTGTGCAATTAAAATTTAAGACTCAATTAAGCTCCAAAATCTTCATAAATTCAGGAGATATTTATGGATTTTATTTAATCAATGGTTGAAATTTTGAAATCAGGATTCACACAGACCAAATGGAGAAATGGGAAGAAGTGATCAAGGAAATACGAGCCCACGACTCCTCCAACGAGGCATCGCGTGCCATTCACAAAGAGCGCGAGGAATCATAAAAGAAATGAATTCACACAACAAGTTGTTTAAATACAGGTAAATAAATGTCCATCTTTTACGTACACCATTTATGTATATCTATTTTTTAGATATATTATTTATGTATGTCCATTTTTTAGATATACCTTTTATGTGGTTATGACATTTCGAACAATTTGAACAGCATAAACTCTAACATTGTTATAAGATTTTTTTCTTGACAAAAGAAGAGGCAAATAAAACTCAATGCTGCGTTTCTCTTTTGCAATAAGTATAAAATATGGGTTCTTTTTGTAATTTAGATATAATGCTTTTATTTTGTTGCAAACTTTCGTCATCTTTGTAGGATTTGAAGTTGGGGCAACAACGCATGATTTAGATCAGTTATAAAACAAATTCGGAATGATACATGATCATGTTTTTGACACTCCCTCTCAAAACATATGTAAGGAAGTATATAAATTAGTAATACCAATAATATGAGATATATTAGTTCAATGAATTATAATCCAATCCAATAATTTTCGAATTTAGATGATGGAGGAAATTGATAAAAGAATATTTCGACAACCATGGCTAAACAGGTATTTAATAATAACAATACATTTTCCATTATTTATTTATTTATTTTAAATTCTTAAATCTGTATCAGATAATATATATATTTTACAGTAAAAATCAAGGATATTTTATATGGAAATGACTAATGATTGTTATAAAATTATGAACATTATCTGAAATTAATTTGAAGGGACTTCACAAAAAATCATCAGCCTGAAACACTACCAATTGCCTCCACTGTACATATTTATGACTTTGTTGTTTCCTCTGTTGCTTTGAAATGAAGCCTTCACCATGTCGTGGATCTTTGCCATTGACTCGTATTAGTTGAGATCCAAACAACTGGAAAGTAAAAGGACATGGGAATGTTCTGAACGTTTCCATAAACAGCAAAAAAATCATGTGATAAAAAAGGAAAATTCTACATCCACACAAGTATTTCACCGAATTGACGAATTGTAAAATATGGTAATATTTCATGTGGGTCCCATTCAATCTATTCACTCAAATACATATAAAAATACATTTGGGTATCAATTCTGTAAAATATTTTTGTAAGCATAGACTTTTTGGATAAAAAATGGCTATTTGCATTCCAACCTCTTTTATTTTGCTATTTATTGTTAATTATAAGTTTTCGAAACTAAGAAATCTTAATACAAATAATATTTATTAATAGGTTATAATATACTCAAGAAATTAAAAATAATCTATTTTTTTATTTATGTATTCTTATATATTGTACGATTTTATAAACAGGTAAAACTAAATTTATGGGATGCAATAATACTTAATACGACCAAAAAAAATTAAGTTACACATATTTACTTGAAACCAATTATAAAAACACAAATAAGAAGCAGCACGAATGATACACGAAAAAAACCACAAAAAATCAAAGAAAGAAAATAGAACTTAGCAGCTTACGTGGCTGCATGGGAGAGGGACAATTTGACAAAAAAAATATACATAGGATAGAACATGATTTCATTTAATTAATTAGTTTATTTGAAAATTTGATAAGAACATTAATTTCTTGTTTTTTAATATATGGAAGATACGATCAACATAAAACATATATTTCGTAGTATCACCAAGGGTAAATCCGAGCCCTTATTTTGGTCCCTTTTTAATAGATTTTTTAAGGTGGGCAACAGTGCATGATTTGAGTGACTGAGTCGGTTATAAATTATATTTGGAATGATACATGATTATACATTGCACACCCTCTCTCTTAATATATGTATGGAAATATAAAAATAGGTATTAACATACCATGCGATATAATCAGCTTAATAAATTATAATGCAGATAATGGAAGGACTAATTTTTGAACTATGACAATGAAGGAAATTGATAAAAAAATATTTTAACAACAATGACTATATTTTTCTTTATTCTTTTTTATTCTTAAATATGTACGACAATTTATATTTTTTAATATCACAGTAAACTTCCTAGGATATTTTATACGGAAAGTAGTGTTACGGAATAAACAGAAAGTAATATTTTTTTTGAAAGAAAAGCAAGCACGATACGTGCTCGATCTTTTCGTTTTGATATAATAAAAGAGAAATGTTTCGATACAAAGGATACGAAACGAAAAAATATATAATGCGCTAAATTGTAACAATAATTGTACCCATTGATGTTTATTGTCTTTTATCGTCGGAATTATCGAGGATAATGCTCTCGCCAAAGTCTGACTTGGTTTCCCTCGCGTCGGACCTGTCTCGCAGTCTTGCTGGACCTGCTGTAGCCTATTAACAACCCATAACCACCTGTGCCATATCGATCGCTTCGCCAGAGAGATACACTTCATAGCAACTCGGGTACTCATCGGAATTGCCGAGGATTATGCTATCTCGAAGATCTGACTCGGTTTCCCTCGCGTCGTAACTGACTCGGTTTCCCTCGCGGTCTTGCTGGGTCTGTTGTAGCCTAGTAGCACTCCATAACCACCTATGCCGTCTCGATTGCGTCGCCAAAGAGCTAGCATATCCAATTCCTCCGATCGTTCTTTCTCAAAATTCGTCTCCAATATACCTCAAAATTCGTCTCCAATTTGTCCTCAAAATCCGTCTCGATTACGTCACCCCCGTGTTGTTCGGAATCTTATCCGATTCTTAATCGAGCTCGAATTGTTAATTTGTTTTCACCTTTCATGGACCGGACTGGCTCTGCTCGGTATTCGTCGTTGAAACCGATGATGAATCGGTAATTACATCAGTAATCCGCCCGACAATCAGAGCCAACTCAGAGCTGCTCGTGATCGATAAATTCATCTCTCAACTAAGTGCCACTTGTAATTGATCGATTCGTCGCTAACTCAGAGCTACTCGTCATCGATAGAACCTCGCAAAATAAATCTGTTGTATTTTCACAAAATCAATAGCACTCTAGAATGGCAGCACTCCATAAGAACCACCTGACACGTCCATCTGTTGTCGTCATTTCGTCGGGGTGCTTGATCCGACTGTTGTAATGAACTGTCGCCGTCCCGTCGATACTCCGCTGCCAGTCAGACCACCACCTGATTTTCGTCGAAACTCCACCAGCTCGGCAAAGACGAAGCAGACAAGATCCGCCTGTATTGATGTGGTCACGGTGTCCACTAAATCTCTCTGTCGTCTCGGAAAAACGAGTGGAAGATAAGAGGCGTCAATAACGACTGTCCTTTCCGTTTGAGAAAGGAATCTCGGGTGTGGTTGAGTCAAGAGGTCGAGAAGAAGAGGTGGTTGAGGCGAAGAAGAGTAAAGGTCCCAGGGGGGGCCGCCGGCCGACGCCGTTAGGATTGAGCCCCCCCCCCCCCCCCAGATCAAGCCGCCTCTAGGGTTTCTTTTCTTAGTCGCTGCCAAGTTATATATTTCAGAGATAGAAGGAGCTCCAAATACGAAAACTTTTCAACAGAAAGTAATATTACCATCACAAATGAATTTGAAGAGATTAATTAAAAAAGGGGAAATTTCCAATGATAGACAAAATGAGTTTTAGATTTATCAAATTAGGCAAAGAGGTTTGTAAATCACCAAAATAATATTATCGATATTTGAAAAGTCGAGAGGCAGTGCTTTTGAAATGTTTTTTTTTAGTAGAATACCAAATCGGTATTCGGTCATTTAAATATAAGAAAAAAGTTATTTACATGTTTCTCATTTTGATATTGAAATTACTATCCTATTCCGGGTTTGAAATGTAATTAGGACGGACAAAATGTAACTCGACCAAATAAAACGGACCTACCCGTCCGAACATGAACTCGATCCGATTCGAACTGAAAATGTTGAAAAATCAACGATCCGAAGCCGTATGACTCGAACCCAAAATGGAATCGAAACCGAATAATCCGAAACCGAAATGTAACCAAATGACCCGAATTTGAAATCCACTCGAAATCAAATGATTCGAAACTCGAACAATTCGAAATCCGAAATAACCCGAAAACTGAATATCCGAAATTCACAGCCCGAATGATCCAACAACCATGATCAAATATTTATTTATTTGTGTTAATAATTTTACAAAATAAAAAATATATATTTTTTCGGATTATTCGATTTCGGTTACATTTCGGATCATTCAGTTTCGGTTTTATTTTGAATTCGGGTTATTCGGTTTTGAATTGTTGACTTTTCAACATTTTTCGATTCGGATCGGATCGAGTTCGAGTTTGGACGGGTCGGCTCGTTCTTTCGAGTCAAGTAACATTTTGCCAGCCCTAATTACATTCTTTGATAGAGATTTACGATTTAAAAATTAAAAAACTTTGATATATTTTTTAAATCATTACATATTTTTGAAATTATTATTTAGTATATTTTTGAAATCATTATTTATTACTTGTTTTGTCTCCTTAGGTAGCCGACCGGAGTGTAATTAACTACCCGACTTTTGAAAAGTCCCAAGATTGTTTTGCCATTCATGACATTCTGAAATGACAAGTCATTAAGTTATTGGAGAAATAAATAGTCAAATTAAGAAAATTAGGAGATAATTAAAATGTTCTGAATTTCAAAAGTCGGGAAATACATTACTTCTGGACTTTTCAAATTTAGAAACTTCCTTGTCTAATTTACTAAATCTCAAATTTATTTTGTCTATGATACAACATTTTCCTTTCAAAGGTATACATTAGTTTTGCGTACTTTGCAAAATCGCCAAATGTTAATATGATCAATCGAGCAAACGAGATAATTTTGGAACGCATATAAAAAATAATATTTTCTAAGACGTCATGTTTTTTTTTCTTTCTCTAAAGCGATAAATTTATTACACGTGATGATTCGCAATGTGATGACGGTATATTAATATTTCGTTTCATCAATTAACCATTCAACTAGAATTGGATTTTAGATTAGAAAGCAAAATGTAATGAGTGATGAAATTACAACTTAAATGATTCGCAATTGTGATATTTCTCATGTTTTATATAATGCTTTCGAGGGATATAAATGATATTTAACTTTTCGAGAGTATAGATAATATTTTTTGTATTAAATGTGTACATCGATGTATTCGTCACATTTATTTGTTATGTGTGATATTTTAAAGTTTGTCTGAGTTAAATATGCTATCCATGTCTAATTTAATTGTTCTTGCTATTAAACTAATAACATTATGCAGCCTATTTATTACCCAGTAAAAGTAAAATTTGCAAATAGGCCCCTTAAAATTTTTAAATCCATAAAATATCAAATACACGATACCTGTAGCCTTTGTTGCAATTTTGTTAATGAAAAACTTGAAGATTTGTCAAGTGCTTGTTAGACCATCTTGATTGGGGGTCGAACATCAAAATAGAAGGCATAATTGTTTTGACGTAATAACAAGTGAAAAAATATTAGATTTATGCTAATTGAAAAGTATACTTCATTAACAACTGGCTAATTGTGAATCCAACATATAATTAAAAATATAGTATATTATAAAATTAGATGACAAAAAATATAATGCAATTATAAAAGTTGTCCTCTCTCAAATTTCATAAACAAAAATATTGTGAAATAACTCTATTCTATTTTGACTCTTCTATTTGACTACTGTAAAATAAATAAGATTAAATAAATTCCTAATTCTTCACACCAATGGTTATATTCGCTTGCAAAGTTATATTACCAAAAATATAATACTCATTTTTTTTTGTGTGGAAAATTTGAAGACCAATTTACATAACATATAAAATAAATTTTTCATGTCACAAAAAATATGAAAATCATTATTAATTTTTAAAGAAAATAAATAAATACATTTTACAAATATAACATAATATAAGAATAAATAGATGTACTAAAATAACCTGAAATAAAAAGGTGTACTAAAATCTTTTTTCCAAATAAAAAACTATCACGTGCAAAGCACATGACCGAACCTTCTCCAATCCAAATGCATAAACACTGGATATCTCCATTATGTCTATTTTCTATATAATACAGCCAAAACCTTCGATTTTTCTCATTTCATTCCCTCCAAAATTGGTTTTCTCTCGAACGATCATCACTTACCTTCTTGGATTACAGCTAGACAAATCGAAATCTTCAATCTCTTGACCGACGGTGAAGAGGGAGAAGAATCCGATAAGATTCTAGCAAATTAAGGTCACGATTTCTCTTTGATCTTCTAATTATCACGTTTAATTTTCAGTTTTCTTCTCAGTTTTGATCTAGAAAAGGAAAGGGAATGAAGGAAATGGACGGATCGCGAAGGTTTTCTATAAATCTTTGTCTAATAATAGATCTAGAGAACTGCTGATAATGAATCTTTAATGGATGATAAAAGTGTGAAGGAAATAAAGGAAAGAACTGTAGGCGAAGGGGAAGGAGGTAGTGACTGGATCAGAGGAGATGGAGCTTCAGATCCAACATGTTCTCGGTAAAATCAATTCCTTCACTCAGCTATGTCCTTTTATTGCTGTTTCAGATTGTTCGATCATCTTATTTCAGCTATATAAATGAATCACCTCGTTTGATTTCAGCATATTTTAAGATCTATTCCCTTTTGTTTCAAATCTATATCCTTCCATCATTTCCTTTTCAGATTGTTCGATTATGTTATTTGAGCTATATAAATATATCATCTCATTTAATTTCAGCAAATTTTGAGATTATTCCCTTTGTTTCATTTCTCTGGTATTACATCGATCATCCTTACTCTGATTTTGCTGGAAATAAGATTGAATCATCTCGGGAAAACTGCCTTATTCCAGAATAATGGGAGATATTAATTGGGATTTTGAGTTTTTAAATATTTCGCATGATAAAAATAGAAATATATTTAGTTTTTTCTCTCCTAAAATTCATTATGCCATAAGGAATATTATTTTAAGAAGCCCGGTTCTGAGTTTGAAAACCGTTTGATCTCGTAAGTGTACAGTTGTTTCCCTTTTTAAGATAAATTGAAATCTTCAAAATCATGTACGGCAAACAATGCTCAATAATCTCTATTTTATTCAATAATTTCATAATCTACTTGTATCATCAGTCACAATACTATCCCCAATTCATTCAAATTAACACCTCAATTAATTCAATTGTGCAATTGAGCTTCCATCTTCCCAAATTCAGGTGAGATTTATGGATTTTACTTAATTGAAGATTGAAACATTTGAAATCAGGATTCACAAAGAGCAAATGGAGAATGGGAAGTGGAGATAAAAGGAAATACCAAATTTGTAAATCAACAGTTCAAACCGCACTCAAAGTGGGCCCACGACTACTTGTCCAACGAGTCATCACGTGTCATTCTTCAAAATGCCCAGTTTTATCTCTTCCAGAACGTTCGCGTGGAATCATAAAAGAATGGAATTCACACAACAAATTGCGTCAATACAGGTAAATAAATGTGAAAGATTAAAATGAGGTAATTTTTTTTAGATATATACCTATTGTGCACTGAAATATATATACACTTGATAATTTGTAGATGAATTTAGATTTGGTTAAAATAACGTGGACATTGATAATTATAATATTTCAAACAATTTGAACAGCATATGCCATTTGTTCCTTAATATTTTTTGTGACAAAGAAAGGACAAATAAAACTCAATGCAAGGTTTAACTTTTGCTACAAGTATAAAATATTCCGATATTTTTATAATTTAGATATAATGCAGGTTTTTTTTGTAGCAAACTTTCATCATTTTTTAAGCGGGGCAATAGTGCATGTTTTGAGTCAGTTATAGAATATATTTGGAATGATACATGGTCATACATTTCACACTCTCTCTCAAAGCATATGTAAGGAAACATATAAATAAGTATTAATATATTACCATACCATGAGATATAATCAGCTCAATAAATTATAATGCAGATAATCCAAGGACTAATTTTTGAACTAAGATAATGGAAGAAACTGATAAAGAATATTTTGACACCCCATGGCTAGAATTAGTGTATTTTTGAACTAAGATAATGGAGGAAACATATAAATAAGTATTAGTGTATTTTAGAATTAATGAAAATATATCTATTGACTTTCATAAAACAAAAAATATAATGCTAATAATGATATGATGTTAATTTTTTCATTACAAAAATTCAAAGCATATTGTATGCATTTTTGGGAATGATATGAATTGACTACCCAACAATGAATATGTATATCCATTATTTCTAATTTGTTATGAAATATCTCCAAAACTATTCAAAACCATGATTTATTATTTTTTATTTATGTTGGAGAAAATAAAATAAAAATAAAAATGAATAGAGACATCGTGATATTTCTCATGTTTTATATACTGCTTTCGAGGGGTATAAATGATATTTAACTTTTCTAGAGGTATAGATAATATTCTTTGTGCTCTGAAATATATACACTTGATAATTTGTAGATGAATTTACATTTGGTTAAATAACGTGGACATGGATAATTATGATATTTCAAAACATTTTAACAGCATAGCCCATTCGTTCTGAGATTTTTTGTGACAGTAGAAGGGGCAAATAAAACTCAATGGAGACTTTATATTGTGCAGTAGGTATAAAATATTGGGATCTTTTTGTAATTTAGATAAAACGTAGGTTTATTTTTGCAATCTTTCATCATTTTTTTAAGTACGGCAATAGTGCATGATTTGAGTTAGTCATAAAATATATTTCGAATGATACGTGATCATACAATTCCCACATTCTCTCAAAACATATGTAAGGAAACTTATAAATAAGTATTACCATACCATGAGATATAATCAGCTCAATTAAATATATTGCAAAAATCGAAGGACTAATTTTTGAACTAAGCTAATGGAGGAAATTGATAAAAGAATATTTTAACACTCATGACTAAACAGATATTTAAAAGAACAATACATTTTTCTTTATTTTTTTAATCCTTAAATACTTACCACAATTTATATTTTTTTTTTGGTTTCACAGTAAAAAGTCCCAGCATATCTATTTTAAGAGATTGATTTCAAAGGTATACACCAGTTTTGCGTAATTTGCAAAATCACCGAATATTAATATGATAAATTGTGTGTACCTGATATATTTGGAACATATATAAAAAATAATATTTTTAGGGCGTCATGTTGTTTTTTTTCCTCTTAATGCGATAAATTTATGCCACATGATGATTCGCAATGTAATGACGGTATATTAATATTTTGTGTGTCATCAATTAACCATTCAACTATAATTGGATTTTAGATCAAATAGCAAAATGTAACGAGTGATGAAATTGCAACTTAGACTTCTTTATGTGAGATATAAAAAAAATCAAGAAAGATTTAACCATCGCTTCGTTTCGGGAAAAAAAAAATCAGAAATAATTATATCAGATTTTTCATTTATTTATCGTTTTGGTTTATTTATTAAGAATTTTCTTGCTTAATTTATATCGTATTTGTTGTATAGTGTAAATTTTGTAGAATAAATGAAAAATATATCTACGGGCTTCAATAGAACAAAAATATAATGTTAATTTTCTCGGTACAAAAATTCAAAGTATTGTGTATGTTTTCTGGAAATGATATGAATTGACTATACAATAAAGAATATGTAATATCCATTATTCCTAATTTGTTTTTAAATATCTCCAAAACTATTGAAAACCATGATTTATTATGTTCTATTTACATAGGACAAGAATAAAAAATAAAATCAGAAAATAAAAATAAAACCATGATTTATTATGTTATATAAATAATATTTTCAAAAATCACGATTTCCATTTTTCGTACTCTATGTATTAGTTATAGCGTGCTTGCGATAAAAAAATATTCTAAAATACTCAAAAAGTCGCGTCACGATTTATATTTTTTGTATTTTTCGTTCTTTGTTGACTTAAATATTAAGGACATTCATTGTAATTGACAGGTATTCGAACATTAAATAATTAAACTGTTGCTATACGTTTGAAATCACAATCTCATCAAATCATATGTCTAAATATACAAACATTACAATACACAAAATTTATGTTGGCCGTGTCACGCAATTGTCGATTCTAGTTTATATTGAGGTTTCACCGTGTCATTTATTTGCTACAAAAAATCATGAAAAAAATAAAATAAGTTTACAGTTGCATGGATTAAAATTATTTTTAATATTACAATTTTTTTATCAGTGAATAGATGGATCAAAATTTACCAACCCTCTTATTTTAGACTAATGTTTGTGCAATCTCCTCATGCCAAATCATCATAATCATTTCAACCATTGAATTACGATATGTGGCAAATAAGAACCATGGATTAACCATTGTTTTTTTTTATGATTTTGTTTTAATTGTAGACATTTATGTGTCTCTTATTTTACACATAGTTTTGAGCAATTTTAGAAGGTCACATCAACTTACATTGATGATGTGTCAAAATATTATTCGCTAGGTTCATGTTGAATTGATTGTATTTAATTTTGAATCATTTCACATTATGTTACATGATCAAATTTGAATTCTAATGGAATGTCAAAAGTTTAAATATCTACACTAATAAATTAATATATAATATCATAAATCATATATCAAATGTTACTAATATTTTTAAAAATATAATTTTAAAAAATTATGAAATATATTCACTTGAAATTTATCTTTATTTAGAGATCCATATAACTATAGATCCAATATTTTTTCTCTAGCTTCAAGTTATGAAAATAAGTATGTAGAAAACACAATATAAAAGTAAGTAATTACATTAGTGATTTGTAAGTCTGATTAGAGTTTAAATATCTAACACTAATAAATTAATATATAAGATCATAAATCCTATATCAAATATTACTAATATTTTTAAAAATATAATTTTTAAAAATTATGAAATATAATCACTTGAATTTTATCTTTATTTAGAGATATATATTATTATATATCCAATATTTTTACTAATATATAATATCATAAATCCTATATCTTGAAATTTGTAAGTCTTTATTTAAAGTTATGCAAAATAAGTATGTAAAAAACATAATTTAAAGTAAGTATATTACATTAGTGATTTGTAAGTCTAATTATTAGTATTTTTAAAACTATAATTTAAAAATTTGTAAAAACTACTAAATATATGCTATGTTTGTATTTGTACTCATAAAATCCATGTTAATCTTTAAAAAAATTAATAAAATGAAAGATATTAATTCCAAACACAAATAACTTCTTCAACTTATACAGTTTTTTCAATAATAAACATGAAAGATAAAATTTATTTGACAAAAATAACTTCTTCAACTTTTAAAATGCTAATTATTCTTATTTTTAGATATGTAAATTTAAAAAAATCGTACGGTCTTGATTTTTATTTATTTATGTCATGTTATTTTATTATCTTATAGTAGCATTATTTTTTGTATTTCGTATTAAAATACTAAATAAATATTTCGCTTTGTGTCAGATTCAAAAATAGTATTATAATATGTCATCATCAAACTTTTTTAATTAATATGTTTTTTATTTTCACAAATTGTTATGTTTGATCCAAAAAATTCACAACTAAATATTATGTGTATAACAAAACAAATTTGCCGCGAAGCGGAGGTAATCTCCTAGTCTTAATAAAATATTAAGAGGAAACTAAAAGTGACGGGTTTCATATTTTCAATCATATTTTTCGATATGCTGAATGGTTTTTTTTTTTAGTAACATACACCTGGATTTTCTGATCTTTGAATAATCAATGAATTTTAAAATTATATAAATATAACATAGAATATTATTATTTATTTTATTATTATTTGATTTTAATTTTTCATGTAAAAATAATGAATGAGTAATGAAATTATATAAATATAAAATATAATATTTACTTTTTGAAATTATTATATGTTACAAAATATTTGTGAAATTTTTTTAAATTAATAAAAAAATAACGAAAAATTATATATTTATAATTCAACCATAATTTATAAAAAAAACTTCATCCCTAATGCTAAATTGAATATCTTCACATGGCCAAAACAATCCAATTATACAACATATTCCAATTATATAACATATTCCCTACAGCTGTGAAAAGTAAATATTTGCATATAGGCCCGTGGAAATTTGCTAATAGCTTTATACTTATAACTCAGCCCAAATTTAATAAAAAGAACCAGCTCTAATACTAAATTGAATATGGTCATCTGGCTAAATTTCTGCAGACAATTACCTATACCAGCGAAGAGTACATCTTTGCAAGCAGGCCCATGAAAATTGGCTAAAATAAATATTTGCACATGGACCCCTTAAAATTTGTTAAAATAGATATTTGTAAATAAGCTCCTATACCAGTGAAGAGTAAATTCAGCTTTAATAGTCTTCAAGAATCATCATCCAGTTACAATAACATAACTATGCAGCCGACCTATACCAGTAAGAATAAAATTTACAAATAGGCCCCTTCATATTTTTAAATCCTTAAAATGTCAAAGCTGCAAATAGTCCCCTTAAAATTTTAAAATCCTTAAAATGTCGAAGTTTCATCCTGGCCCTTTACATGATACATGTAGCCTTCACTGCCTTTGCTGCAATATGATTAATGTGAGGCTTAATTGTTTAGATGTATAACAATAGTTATATTAATTGAACTGTACACTAACTGCCTAATTATGAATCCAACATATAATAAAAATATAATATATTGTATAATTAAATGACAAAAAAATCATACAATTATTACAATTATCTTCTCTCAAATTTCGTAAGCAAAAATATTGTGAAATAACTGCATTCTATTTTGACCATTCTATTTGACTATTGTAAAATGAAAAAATTAAATAAATTCCTTCACATCACACCAATGGTTATATTCACTTGCAAAGTTATATTACCAAAAGATATAATACTCATTCATTTTTTTTTTTGTAAATTTGAAGATCAATTTGCATTTAACATATAAGATAAAATATTTCATGCAAGAAAAAATATGAAAATCATTATCAATTTTAAAAAGAAATAAATAAATAAAATTTCCAAATATAACATAATATAAAAATAAAAAGTTGTACTCAAACTCAAATAGCCTTGAATAAAGAGGTGTACTAAAAATCCATTTTTCCAAATTAAGAACCATCACATGCAAGGCACCTGATCGAACCTTCTCCAATCCAATAGTGACTGGATATCTCCAATCCAATATATTTTCTATATAATACCACAGCCAAAAGGCCCAAAACCACGATTCTAACTCATTCCCTCCAAAATTGTTGTTCGATCAAAATCTTCATGTTTTAAGCGATAGGCGAAAAAGGGAGGAGAGATCCCGTAAATCTCTGTCTAATAATAGATCTAGTAGAATCTGGTGATAATGACTCTTTGAAGGTTGATAAAACTGCGATGTGCAATGACAGGAAGGAACTGACGGCGAAGGGGAAGGAGTAGGAGAAAGAAAACATCACGATGAGAATGGCCAATCTTCAATCTCTTGACCGACGGTGAAGAGGGAGAAGAGAGGTCCGGTAAGATTCTAGCAAATTAAGCTCACGATTTGTCATTGATCTTCTAATTATCACGTTTAATTTTCAGTTTTCTTCTCAGTTTTGATCTAGAAAAGGAAAGGGAATGAAGGAAATGGACGGATCGCGCAAGCACATCAGGTTTTCGGTAAATCTTTGTCTAATAATTGATCTAGAGAACTGATGATAATGAATCTTTGATGGATGATAAAATTGTTCAGGAAATAAAGGAAAGAACTGAAGGCGAAGGGGAAGAAGGCTGAGAAAAAGAGAATCGCGATGAGGAGGTAGTGACTGGATCAGAGGAGATGGAGCTTCAGATCCAACATGTTCTCGGTAAAATCAATTCCTTCACTCAGCTATGTCCTTTTATTGCTGTTTCAGATTGTTCGATCATCTTATTTCAGCTATATAAATGAATCACCTCGTTTGATTTCAGCATATTTTAAGATCTATTCCCTTTTGTTTCAAATCTATATCCTTCCATCATTTCCTTTTCAGATTGTTCGATTATGTTATTTGAGCTATATAAATATATCATCTCATTTAATTTCAGCAAATTTTGAGATTATTCCCTTTGTTTCAGTTCTCTGGTATTACACCGATCATCCTTCATCTGATTTTGCTGGAAATAAGATTGAATCATCTCGGAAAAACTGCCTTATTCCAGAAAAATGGGAGATATTAATTCGGATTTTGCTTTTTTAAATATTTAGCTTGATAAAAATAGAAATATATTTAGTTTTTTCTCTCCTAAAATTCATTATGCAATAAGGAATATTATTTTAAGAAGCCCGATTCTGAGTTTGAAAACCGTTTGATTTCGTAAGTGTACAGTTATTTCCCTTTTTAAGATAAATTGAAATCTTCAAAATCATGTACGGCAAACAATGCTCAATAATCTCGATTTTATTCAATAATTTCATAATCTATTTGTATCAGCAGTCACAATACTATGTTTAATATTAGAATTTAGATCCATGCTACTATCCCCAATTCATTCAAATTAACACCTCAATTAATTCAATTGTGCAATTGAGCTTCCATCTTCCCAAATTCAGGTGAGATTTATGGATTTTACTTAATTGAAGATTGTAATATTTGAAATCAGGATTCACAAAGAGCAAATGAAGAATGGGAAGAAGAGATAAAAGAAAACACCAATTACGTAAATCAATAGTTCAAACCGCACTCAAAGGGAGCTCACGACTACTTGTCCAACGAGGTATCACACTATCACGTGTCATAAAAAGAATGGAATTCACGCAACAAATTGCGTCAATACAGGTAAATAAATGTGAAAGATTAAAATGAGGTAATTTTTTGTAGATATATACCTATTGTGTACTGAAATATATTCTTTTGATAATTTGTAGATGAATTTAGATTTGGTTAAAATAACGTGGACATGGATAATTATGATATTTCAAACAATTTGAACAGCATATGCCATTTGTTCTTAAGATTTTTTGTGACAAAAAGAAGGGACAAATAAAATTCAACGGAGACTTTATATTGTGCAATAAGTATAAAATATTGGGATCTTTTTGAAATTTATATATAACGCAGGTTTATTTTTGCAATCTTTCATCATTTTTGTAAGTAGGGCAGCAATAGTGCATGATTTGAGTTAGTTATAAAATATATTTCGAATGATACATGATCATACATTTCACATACTCTCTCAAAACATATGCAAGGAAACATATAAATAAGTATTACCATACCGTGAGATATAATCAGCTCAATTAAATATATTGCAGATAATCGATGGACTAATTTTTGAACTAAGATAATGGAGGAAATTGATAAAAGGATATTTTAACACTCATGACTAAAGAGGTATTTTAAAAAAAGAACATTATATTTTTCTCTACTTTTTTCATTCTTAAATACTTACCACAATTTATATTTTTTTAGTTTCACAGTAAAAAGTCCCTGCATATCTATTTTAAGAGATTGATTTCAAAGGTATACACCAGTTTTGCGTACTTTGCAAAGTCACCGAATATTAATATGATAACTTGTGTGTACTCGTTATATTTGGAACATATATAAAAAATAATATTTTTATGGCATCATGTTGTTTTTTTTTTCCTCCAAAGTGATAAATTTATGCCACGTGATAATTCGCAATGTGATGACGGTATATTAATATTTTGTTTCATCAATTAACCATTCAACTATAATTGGATTTTAGATCAAAGACCAAAATGTAACGAGTGATGAAATTGCAACTTAGACTTCTTTATGTGAGATATAAAAAAATCAAGAAAGATTTAACCCTCTCTTCATTTCGGAAAAAAAAAATTAGAAATAATTATATCAAAATTTTCATTTATTTATCGTTTTGGTTTATTTATTAAGAATTTTCTTGCTTAATTATATCGTATTTGTTGTATAATGTAAATTTTGTAGAATAAATGAAAATACATCTACGGGCTTTCATAGAACAAAAATATAATGTTAATTTTCTTGGTACAAAAATTCAAAGAATTGTGTATGCTTTCTAGAAATGATATGAATTGACTATACAATAAAGAATATGTATTATCCATTATTCCAAATTTGTTTTTAAATATCACCAAAACTATTGAAAACCATGATTTATTATGTTCTATTTACATAGGGCAAGAATAAAAAATAAAATGAGAAAAATAGAAATGAAAAAAGGCATTGTGATATTTCTCCATTATCCATTATTCCTAATTTGTTTTTGAATATCACCAAAACTATTGAAAACCATGATTTATTATGTTCTATTTACATAGGACGAATAAAAAATAAAATCAGAAAATAGAAATGAAAAGAAGCATTGTGATACTTCTCATCTTTTATATCATTCTTTTTAGAGATATAAATATTATTTTCACTTTTATAGAGGTATAGATGACATTATTTCCATTAAATGTATACATCGTTGTATTTTTCAATTTTACTGATTATTAGGAAAATCCCCACACGATTGTGCGAATTTACTCGAATGGCTGACATTGTTTTGTCGGTAAGATCTCTACTTATATGAGAATATAATATTTTTGTGGGGACAGAGTTTTTGGATATATATTTTGATTGTATTTTCTAAATGGAATGTTGTTGTTAACTGTTCAATTTTGGATAATTGTTCTAAAATTTCTTATTTTCTGAAATTTTCTGTATTTTTGAATATCCATGACGTTTGATGTTAATAAGTTTAATAAATTGATGTTAATAAGTTTACTCATTTATTCTTCTAATGGCGATTCTGCTCTTCTAATGGCGACTACCCCCCCCCCCCCCCCCCCAAAATCCTTCTTCCCTCATCTGCTCTTCCCTCTGCTTTTTCTTCCCCCTCTCTTCTTCTGTCCTAATCCTCGCCGTTCTCAACTTTCTCTCTTGAAACCCCTCATATTCGTCTCGCTACCTCTGAATCCCTCCATCTGAACTTGTCGCATAATGGGTGATATACTCGCCTGGCCAAATGAACCACTCCAACGACAATACAGTACTCTAATCCCCATTGATGGCCACCAAGAAATTCAAGGAAAGCTTGCAAAAACAGTATTTTTCCAATCTAATATCCCCAATCAGATTCAGTCCAACTACGAAATAAGCCAATTGTTAGTAGAGATGTATGGAGGTATCACACACGATTATCAAACCGTAAGCTATGAAGGAAACAGTGCATTATGTACTCTCCCTCCATGGATATCGATTAATCGCATATTAGGAGACTCATCGATTTTCGAACAGCAATATAACCTGTCTCCTTCCCCCTGGCAGACGGCGATGGTTACGAGCCTAGTAGACGGATATCTCCGTGTCTCCCTCAGGCTGACAAATTTTCCCCTAGATCACTGGCATTACGACTATTTCAAACAAGCTTTACTACCACTAGGAAAATTGGTGGCGGTGGATCCTAACACTCTAAACGAAAATGACAAATCGGCAGCCAGAGTAGCCATCGTTACCCAAAACATAAATCTCATCGCACCGACCCTAAGAGTGACGCACGGTTTAGACTGGACGGATGTTTTCGTCCAGATTGTCGGCCAGCCGGTGGTCAGCGACGAGAATGGACTCAAACCTCCTCCACCTGAAATCCCGGACCAACTTCCCGAACAAATAGACCAGGATATACCGCCGGACTTAGGGAATGTTCAAGAACTAACGGATTCTGAGGCCGTCCGAATTCATAACTATATAATCCCTAATCATATCACCGGCAATAGAGAGAATCCAGTTCTTAGAGAAGGAGAAGGGAGAGCTTGGACACCAACGACCACACCGAATAACGCAACGGTTACATACCACAAGAAGTCGCAGGCCACAGAAGATCTCAAAGGATCCAAAAAGGAAACATCTGATGGTACAGTCCCTGCAAAGCTGGAATATATACACGCGTCTGTCCAGTATAAGAAGACGAATGAGCACAAAATGAATCGTGCAGATATTTCCAATAGGAAGTTTCTAGAAAAAAAAGCATATACCTCCTCCAATCCTCCAATAAGAAAACTTCTATTCTTGGACCAATTCCAGGAAAAAAATCCCACAGCACGCCATTTTGTCTTAATACCTATAATACTCTGATAAACCATCCTCCTCTTCTTCATCAAAAAATATCATGCCCCTCACTCTCTTCTCACACTTTACAAAAACTCTCATCTAAAATGGCGGCATCAGGATCCAGCTCAAATAAAAGCAACACTCGTTTCACCTCCCCTGATGAGGAACTAATCTCTAAAATGGCAAATATCCATATGCCAAAGGATCCACAAGCAAGAAAATTACGCATTTCGGAAGGAGGTTTAAATACTCGTAACTGGAGTCACGTACTGGTAATTAAGGTGATAACAGATAAAGTGGTTTTCGGAGATGCGTTCCAAGCTTCCATGGTAAGAATATGGGACGTAAATCCATCGTGTGAATTCATCGAACTGGGGGAGAATAAATATATGGTGGAGCTCCAAGACTCAAAGGAGGTTGACCGAGTCCTAGATAAGAGCCCGTGGAGTTATCGGAAGGACTTGGTAATGGTTAAAACGGTTAGAGGTGCAGCTGAAATGGCTTCTGAGCAATTCACGTTCTGTGACTCCTGGGTACAATTCCATTTTGACAAAATGGAACTATTATCGATGGAAGGTATTAAGCAACTGGCCTCCAAGATAGGAGTACCGATCTCAGATCCGGTCTCGGGCTTTATAAATGGCAGGAAATTTTATAAGCTCAAAATGAGGATAGATGTAAACAACGCGCTCACGGACAAATTCGAGATCCTCCTCCCCAATGGGGAATCGATTCTGGTGTACACCTCATACGAGAAAATTCCGAGAGTGTGTAATTTTTGAGGGGTTATCGGCCATGAAGTCACTAGATGCAGTGATCATAAAGGCTTACTCACCCTACATAATTGGTCTACAGACCCAAACCCATTTATAGCTACGCTCTTATCGAAAAGGCTGGGGAAGTGGATCAATGAACCTGCTCTTGTGCCATGGCCCAAACCAAAAGATGCGATGCCGGGACCCAAGTACCAATCATGTGGTAAAAGGCCACTCAGTCCTCAAATCGAGATCGAACTGAACCAAGCGTTTGTGAGAGAGGAATCACAAGCGCCGATAGATATGGCTAATATCGATACTGCTCAACAATTATCTCTGCACCAAACAAATTCCAGTGCATACTCCACCAAAAGAATGAAAGCGGCTCTGAAGAGCCGGCCGCATAATTAGATGCATATAATGTCTTGGAACGGCCGGGGTTGCGGAGGACCGGCGTCAATTCGTTCCATCAACCACTATCTCCGTTGCGCTTGTATCGATATCGCGTTCATCTCCGATACAAGATGTACCGCTTCCAAATCATCCATTCTTAACGCTTCCCTAAAAATCCAAAATTCACACATAGTACCGGCATCAGGACTTTCCGGAGGACTGTGGTTACTATGGAATAGCAACGTGCAATTACGAGTTATTGAGCATAATCGATTCTTTATAGTCGCCCAAGTCAAAATTTCCATTAACGAACCTGACTGGATCCTGTTTTGCGCGTATGGAGACCCACATCATATCCAGAACCCGGTTATCTGGGAATCCATTGCTCGCTACTCTAACTTACAAAATTCCATTATCATGGCTTGTGGGGATTTTAACGCAATTTCCGGGGCTGCAGAAAAGTATGGAGGAAGAAGAGTTGGCCAAGAGCCTAATACGAAGAACTTCAATAATATGATTAATGCAAATGGGCTTTTGGACTTGGGATATACGGGCCCTGCCTATACATGGTCAAATAGGCAACTTGGTAGAGCATTAATTATGCAAAGATTGGATAGAGCTCTGGCCAATCAAGAGTGGATTAACTTATATCCAAGCTCAAAAGTATTCCATCTCCCTCAGTTAACTAGCGATCATAACCCTATTTTAATCAGGCTGTACCAAAAAAAAAATAATATACACAAAAGGTTTTAAGGTGGAAAATTGGTGGTACAAGCTCGAGAGCTTCCGATCAATCAGGTTTTTAGAGGCCAGGGGAAATAAAAACGATAGGGGTTGGGATGATAATATAGACTCTGTCAAGGAGCAAGTCACAAATTGGGCTAAGAGAAATGATTATAATCCCAATAAAAAATTGATCCAACTTGAAAAATTAATGCTAGAAGCCCAAATGAGATTAGATATTGAGCCCATTCAAGCATTATTACATATGAGGGATTTAGAGACACAGCACCAACAATGTTTACTATATCAATCTATGTTCTGGGCCCAAAGAGCTAAATTGAATTGGGCTTCTTACGGAGATCTTAATACCCCGTTCTTTCATGCTGTCGTTACCAACAAGAGAAGAAAAAATCAGATCGCCTCAGTCATGAATGAAGTCGGAAATTGGTTAACAACGGGAAAAGAAATCACACGAGGATTCGTGGATTTCTATAAGAAGCTTTATACTTCCTCCAACCCTCGTAGCCTACATGAGGTAATTAATTATCAAGTGATCGAGAGATTACCAATGGTGAAAGATTATTGGATCCAGACCTGTACCAGGTTACCTACGATGCAAGAAGTGAAAGATACGGTGGCGAAAATGGGGTCTGACAAAGCTCCGGGACCAGAAGGAATCCATACCAGATTCTTTCAATCCAATTGGGAGAGCTGCAAAGAGATGGTGTTTAACGCAGTTATCGACTTTTTCGAATCGAACAAGTGGCCGAAATCTTTCAGGGATACGACTATCTGTTTAATTCCAAAAATAGATAATCCAACTCTCCTACAAGAATACAGACCGATTAGCATATGTAACTTTCTCTATAAGGTTATATCCAAGATTATCATCAATCGAATTAAGCCGTTTCTGTCAGAAATGATATCTATCAATCAGGCAGGATTTGTGGCGGGGAGGAATATACACGATAATATCATCTTGCATTCTGAGGTAATCCACTCTTTCAACTTAAATTCTTATAGGCACGAATCTTTCGCCATGAAAATTGATTTAAGGAAAGCATATGATTGCTTGGAGTGGAAATTTATCGAACAAATTCTCGAGGCTATGAAATTTCCTGAAAAAATGATTATGTGGATTATGAATTGCATTACTTCCCCGAAATTCTCATTCCAATTTAATTGCAAGGGATCCGGTTTCTTCAGGACGGGAAGAGGTCTGAGACAAGGGTGCCCCATGTCCCCGTTCTTATTTATCTTGGCTATGGAACTACTGTCTCAACTATTGAATTTTAACCAAGAAAAAGGGCTTATCAAAGGTATTTCTCTAGGAGCTCGAGGGCCTTATTTCACCCACTCTATGTACGCGGATGATTTAATTGTATATGGTAGTGCTTCATTTCAAGAGGCCAGTCAATTACTTCATATTTTTCAGGTTTTTAGTGGAATATCTGGTTTGCATATCAATCCCTCCAAAACTATCGTGTGGTTCAGTAAGAACACAGGAAATGAACTAAGACAACAAATAGTCACTTTATTTGGGGCTTCTGAAGCTAATAATAAAGAGAAATATCTCGGGGCTTGGATACAAGTAGAAAGAGTAAGAATAAATGATTATGAATATCTGATCCAGAAATTTCAAAGTAGATTACAAGGGTGGATGAATAAAAAACTATCTCAGGCAGGGAGGCTTGTCTTGGTTCAATCTGTGTTGCTATCCATACCAGTTTTCTACATGGCAGCCCAAGAAGTCCCTTTAACGGTTATTAACAGGATTAACACTATTATCTGGGGATTTATATGGGGTAAAAAGAGAGATTCAAATCATTACATGGCATGGATTTCATGGAACAAATTGTTACAGCCTAAAAATATGGGTGGATTACAACTCAGAGATATTGCAATCGTTAATCAATCCCTATTGGCTAAGCAATTATGGAGAGTGATTTCAAACGATCAAGCTCTGTGGATACAACAATGTAGGGTTAAATACCTGCCTAGAAATACGATATGGCTAACAAAGAGAAAATTAAATTTATCTAAATTCTGGAGATCTCTACTAAAATTAAGGCATATATTTGAGGGAAATACCACGTGGATAATTGGGAATGGAGGATCGTGTCAGGCCGTAGGACAGCCTTGGTTTGGGGGAGGGAGTGAATATAATCCAGCAGATATGAGGAGTAGAACTTTAATGGTTAATGACCTATATGATTACTCAACTAATAGCTGGGATATACAAATACTAAACACCTTGTTCTCCTCCTCTCATGTGAGTGATATCTTACAAATTCCTTTTAACCCCATACTATATGACTCGATGAGAGATAGAGTCCATATGGACGAAGGTCACAAATGGAAAAGTAACAGCTAAAGAGTTATATAAATACCTATGGAAATTAAATAATCCAAATATCCTAGGAAATGATCAAGAAGAAGGAATATTTTGGAAGAGACTCTGGAAAATCAAAGGGGTGCTGCCTAGAATAAAGGTTTTTATTTGGAGGGTTTTACATGATTCAATACCAAATAATAATAATTTACATAAAAGGATAGCAGGTATTTCCCCTATATGCCCCCTGTGTAGAATGGATATTGAAACCACAAAGCATGGCTTATTTTTGTGCCCAGTGGCTTTTCAATTTTGGTCCTTAGCCCCCATCTCAATCATGTGTGTAGATCTCAGTCAATCTCTGATGAAAATAATCGAACATTGGACGGAGATGATTGGTATACAAGGCACTCCGCTTCTGTACTCTCTTATTTGGGAATGGTGGAAAGCTAGAAATAATTTTGTTTTCCAAAACATTTGGCCGGAATTCAATAGTATTATCTCTCAAGCCTTTAATAATGTTCAAATGGGAGCAATGCCGATGGGAGATGCAGGTCTAAATTTACGAAATCCTAGAATCTCAAGGAGTATTCAGGAATTTGACATAATATGTCACACGGATTATTCTGGTGATGAGAAGGGTAATGTGGGTCTTGCTTTTACTGTCAAAGACAAGCACTACAACACACTCTGGGTACAGACTAAAGCCAGTACTGGACTCCTCCAGTCAATCGAAGGGGAATTCTGGGCAATGGCTCAAGCAATGGAATTTGTGAGACATGCATACGACCAAAAGAGGTGTTTGTTCCTCGCAGACAATTCCGAAATGATATCCTTCCTGACAGGGTATACACATAACGAAGAAGAACAGGCTGTGCTTAGCTCCTGACAAGCTATCCCAAAAGCTCGTGACTGTTTATTATGGAAGAGAAGGCTAAAGGATCCGATTTTTGTTCATGTCCCACGAAGTGAGAACAAGGAGGCTGACATGTTGGCGAACATGGCGAGATTAATGAAATGTGATTACCAAGACTCAGACTTGCCTTTGAGGTGAGAGAATTGGATAGATCTTTCAAGGGAATTTCAGCACAAGGTCAGAAGATTCAAGACCCAACGTGCTTATAGGTTTAGTTTAGTGGTTTTTTAGAAGTCTTATCTTTTTTTTTTTTTTTTTTTTAAGAAGAACTATTACTCCTTTCTTTATTTCCTTTTCAGTACGGTTAGTATGTTATGAGAGTAGGATAGTCGAGAAGTGAAAGTCTGTAATATAATGGCTGAACGATTGTATTTGTGTTTTTCTTTACTTCATATTAATTAACGCCTACGGGCTTTCTCCACAAAAAAAAAAAAAAAAAAAAAAATCACGATTTCCATTTTGTGTACTCTACGTATTAGTTATAGCGTACACGCGATAAAAAAATATTTTAAAATACTCAAAAAGTCGCGTCATGATTTCTATTTTGTGTATTTTTTGATCTTTGTTGACTTAAATATTAAGGACATTCATTGTAATTGACAGGTATTCGAACATTTCATAATTCAAAATGTTGCAATACGCCAAATTTTCAAATCACAATCTCATCGAATCATATGTCTAAATATACAAATATTACAATACACACAATTTATGTTGGCCGTATCACGCAATTGTCGATTCTAGTTTAGATTGAAGTTTTACCGTGTCAACTATTTGCTGCAAAAAATCATGAAAAAATTAAAATAAGTTTACAGATGCATTATTTAAAATTATTTTTAATGTTTCAATTTTTTCATCAGTGAATACATGGATCAAAATCTTAATAAAAGAGGAAACTAAAAGTGACAGGCTTCATATTTTCAATCATACTTTTCGATATGTTGAATGGTGTTTTTTTTTTCTTACTAATATACACCTGGATTTTCTGAACTTTGAATAATCAATGGAAATGGATTTTAAAGCAGGTAGAAAGGGACGAGCGTAGCAAGAGGTCAGTGCTCTTTGACTTTGGCCCTTGCCTTGAAGTTGGGATAGCCTTTCAACCTGTTGATTCTCCTTCTAGCTGTAATAACAAACTTCCTTTCCCTCTACAACCTTGCTGAGATTGCTTGATTGGGTTAGTCCGAGATCTATATCTCTATTGTCTTCCTCTGTCCATTCCAATAACTTCGTTCCTCTTGGTAGGAAGGATGACACTTGGTACAGTCAACTCCCTTTCCTGTCTTGTCAAAAAGAAGAAGCTACTTGGAAGATCAAAGTACAAGGCGATGCATGTGACTCCGCATGGGGGAAGGGGACTGAACTGCAAACTTTGGTGTGAAGAGCATTGCATTTTCGGATGAATTAGCAGTCCAATGTATTCCAGCATACAGCTTAGTACCAACTGGTACTGTGCTGCCTATGAGTTCAAGCTACGGATTGGTGATTTTAGCAACAAGTAGGTTGTCATGATTCAATCGAGAATGGATCTGTTGGATGAGAAGCAGGAATGGAAGAAAGGCTTAGGCCTCAAAACTGGTTCTTGAACTATTTCATCTACGAAAGCGCCAGGGAGAACGGCGCACTCAGGTTTGTCCGCATGCAATGCAAACTACCTTCCAAAGTAGATTTCCAAGAAAGAACTCCAAATGAAAGATTGTCCTTGTGGAGTTTTGGTCTGTACGAAGTCGAAAAGATGTTCTGATGATTTTATTATTATTATTATTTTAATTATTATTAAACAAATAAAAGAAAACTACCTTCCAAAGTAGATTTCTATGTTATATTTATTTTATTATTATTTTATTTTAGTTTTTCATGTAAAAATAATGAATGAATAATAAAATTATATAAATATTATAGGGAAATTTACAAATAACCCCCTATCTTTTCTTGAATTTACACAAAAAACCCTAACTTTTGAGAAACTCCAAAAAAAGCCCCTACATACAAAGTTTTCTTTTCAATTACCCCCCCAAGGGGTATTTCATGGTATTGCAATTTTTTTGGACCAAAATACCCCTCTATTTTTCATCTTTAAAATTTTTGTATTATTATATTAATTTTAATAACGAATGAATGAATTTTTCCACAGCTAATTTTAATTAAAACTAGGATTAAAATAATATGGCCGCTAATTTTAATTTCAACAACTATTTTTATTTTCGCAGCTCGTTTTGTAGCTATTTTTATTTTAGTAGCTAGTTTTTAGTAATTATTTTTATTAACAACTATTGATTTCATTAACTAATTTGCTAATAGTTAATAAAAATAATTACTACTAATTAACTGCTGAAATAAAATTAACTGTTGAAATTAAAACTAACGACAATATTATTTTAATGCTAGTTTTGAGGTTCACTTATGCATTGCTAATTTGGTCAGAAATACTATTTAATAACTATTTTTATTAACAACTATTTAATATTAAAATTAATTACTAGAATAATATTAATTTGTCAAGATATTAACAGAAATATTTTTTAGATCATATTTTTATTTAATTTTAGTATTCTATGATTAAATATATTATAAATAAAAAATTAAAATTAGTATATGTTAAAAAATATTTATAGTTATTTTAAATTAATATAATAATGCAAAAAATATGTTTATTAAATTTAAAGATGAAAAATAGAGGGGTATTTTGGTCCAAAAAAAATTACAATACCAATACCGTGAAATACCTTTTAGGGGGGTAATTGAAAAGAAAACTTTGTATGTAGGGGGGTTTTTTGAGTTTCTCAAAAGTTCGGGGGTTTTTTTTGTAAATTCAAGAAAAGATAGCGGTTTATTTGTAAATTTTCCAATATTATATAAATATAACATATAATATTTACTTTTTAAAATTATTATATGTTAAAAAATATTTATGAAATTTTTTAAAATTAATAAAAAAATAACGAAAACTTATATACTTATAATTCAATCATAATTAATAAAAAAAGCTTCACCCCTAATGCTAAATTGAATATCACCATCTGGCCAAAACAATACAATTATACAACATATTCCCTACAGCTGTGAAGAGTAAATATTTGCATATAGGCCCCTTGAAAATTTGCTAATAGCTTTATACTTATAATTCAGCCATAATTTAATATATCAAAAAAATCAGCGCTAATACTAAATTGAATATCATCATCTGGTTAAAACAATACGATTCTGCAGGCAATTACCTATACAAGTGAAGAGTAAATCTTTCCAAGCAGGCCCATGAAAATTGGACAAAATAAATATTTGCAAATAGACCCCTTAAAATTTGTTAAAATAGATATTTGCGAATATGCTCCTATACCAGTGAAAAGTAAATTCAGCCCTAATACTCTTCGAGAACCATCATCCAGTAACAATAATATAGTTATGCAGCATATCTATTACCTACGGCTATACCAGTAAAAATAAAAATTGCAAATAGGCCCTTTATAATTTTAAAATCCTTAAAATGTCAAAGTTGCAAATAGGTCCCTTATAATTTTAAAATACTTAAAATGTCAAAGTTGCAGCCTGATTGCTGCATTATGATTAATGTAAAACCTGAAGATTTTTGATCTGCTTGTTAGGCCTTCTTGATTGGTGGAACATCAAAATGCGAGGCATAATTATTTTTTGATGGAATAACAATTGAGAAATATCCATAAAGTGACGATAATTATATTAATTCAAAAGTATACTCCATTAGTAACTGGCTAATGGTGAATCCAATATATAATTAAATAAAATATAGTATATTGTATAATTAGATTACAAAAAGGATCATACAATTATAAAAATTGGCTTCTCTAAAATTTCATAACAAAAATATTGTGAAATAACGGTATTCTATTTTGATCCTTCTATTTGACTACTGTAAAATAAATAAGATTAAATAATTAAATAAACTGGGGGGGGTCCTCGCTCCGTTTCGGAATAATAATATATTTTGATCCTTCTATTTGACTACTGTAAAATAAATAAGATTAAATAATTAAATAAACTGGGGGGTCCTCGCTCCGTTTCGGAATAATAATATTGATATGTTATATTTATATTGTTTTTCCGAATCTCATATAGTTCATTCGTAGCCAATTTTTTTTTTATTAATTATAATTTCAAAAATATCATATATGAAATTTCACATATATGATTGTACTTCTTATTTGAAATTTTACAAAAAATGAAATGTAACTATCATGTTTTGAAAATATACACGACACATCGTATATTATTTTATAACAATACTAACATGTAATACTTTGAAATATTCCAAAACATTAACTGAAAAGTTTGGAATATGTTTGAATCATTATCTTTTGCTAATAATTTTAATATTTTTTGGTTGAAAATTACTTATATTCAAAAGAATAATTTTTAGAAAAGACATTATTTAATTTTTTTTTCAAAATTAATTTTGAAAATAATTGACGATTTTGTAAAGAAATCTATGAAATTGTAATTAACATACTTTTGAAAAGTATTCCCATAAAAAAATCTTTATTTTTTTGAAGTATATTTTCAAGTTCCTTTATTTGTTTTAGAAAATTTACTTAAATATTTTGTTATAATAATTTTTAAAATAAACTGTGTTAATATTTTGAAAAATATTTGTAAATAAAAGTTTTCTAAAAAATTCAGAAATATAATAATTATGTACAATAATAACTCATGACATGTACCAAAATTTTTTTTTCAAATGGGAATGATATAAAAATCCTTTATTTGTTTTATAGAAATTTGTTCAATATTTTGTTATAATAATTTTGAAAATAATTGTGTTAATATTTTGGAATAAATATAATAATTTTCAAAATAAATTGTGTCAATATTTTAAAAAAAATTGTAAATAATTTTTTTATAAAAAATCAGAAACATAATAATTAGGTACAATCATAACAAATGACATGTACACTTTTTTTTTCAAATGAAAATGATAAAAAAAAAAAATATTGACCAAAACATGCTACAACCGAGTCTCCAACTCAGGTTCCCTCCATTGGAAAGGTTTGTTCAAACCACCAAGCCATAGCAATTTATGTGTATATCTTTTCGGTTAATTCCATATATAACCTATGTTACGCGGATACTTCAAAAACGCAGAAGTATCCTGAGGATACGGGTATCCGATACGGATACGGGTACGATACGGCTCGGATACGTATCGGATACGCCACGTGGCGTATCCGATTATTTTAATATTTATTTTTTTCGGATACGGCGGGGATACGGCAGGATACGGCTGGGATACGTTCAGGATACGGCTGGGATACTCTATTTAGGATACTTCGGCCCATTATATATTTTGGCCCATAATATTTTTAAATAAATTATATAGGATACTTCTAGGATATTTCTAGAATTAGTTCTAGGATATTTTTATTATACTTGTATTGTTATGTTGATTTTATTTATTGTCATGATATTTAAATTCAAAATATTATTTAATTTATTATTTATTTATTTATTATATACAATATAAATATATTAAAATAATAATTATATAGCCGTATCCGTATCCGTGATTTTTTGAAAATTGCCGTCTCGCCGTATCCGTATCGTATACGATACCCGTATCCGTATCCGTGCAACATAGTATATAACACATGCTCGCCCTGTACAGGGGTCAACAACATAACAATTTCATAAAAAATTAATTGTGCCAGCCGAGATTCGATCTCGGGTGGCCTACACAGGAGATAACTTTTCAAACCACCAGGCCATAGTTATTTATGTCTATATTGTTTCGGTTAATTCTATATATAGCACATTCTATCCGGCTGGACAGGTGTCAACAACACATCAATTTCATTAAACTTTAAATATAATAATAATAATAATAATTCCTAATTGTTCACACCAATTATTATATAACTTATATTCACTTGCAAAGTCATATTACCAAAAGATGTATTACTCATTAAAAAAATTGGTAAATTTGAAGATCAATTTGAATAACATACAAAATAAATTTGTCATGCAACAAGAAATACGAAAATCGTTATCAATTATTAATTAGAAAAGGAAAATAAATCAATTTTACAAATAAAATATAATAGAAGAATAAAAAGTTATATTAAAATAGCCTTGAATTTTCCAAATAAAGCACCATCACGTGCAAGTCACGTGACCGATCCTTCTCCAATCCATTTTCTACATACATACTGGACATCTCCATTCCAATATATTTTCTATATAATGGTGAACAGCCAAAACGGCAAAACCTCGATCCTTACTCATTCCCTTCCAAATTGCTCTTCTTTCAAATGATCACAAATCTTCATTTTTTTGAGCGATCGGTGAAGAGGGAGGAGAGATCCTTTAAGATCCTAGCAAAGTAAGCTTATGATTTCTCTTTGATTTTCTAATTATCGAGTTCAATTTTCAGTTTTCTTCTCAATTTTGATCTAGAAAGGGAAGGGGTGGAGGAGATGGAGGGATCGCACAAATGCATCAGGTTTTCGCTAAATCTCTATCTAATAATGGATCTAGAAGAATCTGGTGATAATGTCTCTTTGAAGGATGATAAAACTGCGATGTATGCAATGACAGGAAGGAACTGAAGGCGAAGGGGAAGGAGGGGGAGAATGAGAGCATCACGGTGAGGAGGTAGTGACTGGATCAGAGGAGGTGGAGCTTCAGATCCAAAGTGTTTTTGGTAAAATTAATTCCTTCACTCAGCAGGTACGTTATTTCAGATCTCTGTCCTGCTATTTCCGTTTCAGATCGTTCAATCATCTCATTTCTGGTATATCAATGAATCATCTTTTTTAATTTAGCAAATTTTGAGATCTATTCCCTTTGTTTCAGATCTCAAATATTTACATCGCTCATCATCCTTACTCTGATTTTGCTGAAAATAAGATTGAAATGTCAGAAAAATGCATTATTCCAGAAAAAATTGAGAGCTATTAATTGGGATTTAGATTTTTGTAGTTTTTTAGATTAAACAAAAAGATAAACTAGCTTTTTCTCTCCTAAATATAAGTTCATTACCTGAGAATATATATGGTTTTCCTATACATAACAACATGTATCCGAGCTTCTAGAAAGCTGGAAAGAATCTATTCAAGGAGTTCAGTACGAGTTTGAAGATCGCTTGATTTCGTAAGTGCATTTTACCATGGTTCTGAATATCGGACTCGGACTCGGACTCGGACTCGGTTAGTTCCGTCGACTCGGGACTCGGTTGACTCGGACCAGACTCGGCCGAGTCAGAAAAAAAAATCGGACTGTTGATAAAAAAATCGGATAAAATGAAAAAAATATATAAACAATATTTTAAAAATTGATAAACATTCGTAAACAAATTCAAGTAATAAAATTCTTATTACTACATCAACAAAATACACCAGTACATAACTAATAATATGGTTATTGCTTGTGTGCCATTCATATGTTACTGATAAAAATACAACAATCCAATAAAAAATACAACATTCATATGTTATTATATACACACTGTAAGAATTAATACAATATAATTAATAATAGATAATTACTATTTGTTATTTTAATATAATATAGTATATACATAAATTTTGTATATAAGAGATAAATTTTCTATAGTTTATAAATGTTCAATATATTTTTTCTATTTATTTTGAAATAAAATAAAATTAATAGTAAGTGGGGATTGGACTTTAGTGTCGTATCATAGTCAGAAATTGTACTCGCTAGGATAAAAGGTAGATCTATTGTGATGATGTTAGAATGTACTTTTGTAATTGCTTAGTTTATGATAACAATAAAAACAAACATGAAAAATTATAAAGTAAATTTTCAACGAATCTGATGACTCTGATACAAACTCATTTCTCCAACCTCGAAATAGTCATTTCTGGTAGACCTCTAACTCATTCTTCAAACATAATATTCATACTCATTTCTCCATTGTTAATTCTTTATTTTCATACTCAAGATACAAGTGAGGACTCAGCTTAGATCCCTCCATTGTTTTTTTTTTTTTTTTAGAGAAGGCCCTTAGGCCTAAGATCCCTCCATTGTTACAAACACTATTAGTGGCATGTCAGGCAATGCATTTGTTATCTCAAAAAAAATTAAAAAAAAATCGGATACTCGGGTGCGATATATCCGGGTGCAACTCGGCTCGGTTGTGCCCTAGTCCGACTCAGCTCGGCCGAGTTTTTTTTAACTCGACCGATATTACGAACCATGCATTTTACTTATTTCTATTCTTTTATGATCAAATCCATACTTGTTAAGATCTCCAAATTTATTAATGGCACAAATAAAATTCAATAATCGCAGTATTTTATTTAACAATTTCATCACATATTCTATATCATTTCTCACAGTATTAAGCTTAATATTTCATGAGAAATTTATTCATTTAAATTGACACCTTGATCAATTCAATTGTGCAATTAAGACTCAATCAAGCTCTGAAATCTTCATAAATTCAGGAGATATTAATGAATTATATTTAATCAAAGGTTGAAATATTTGAAATCAGGATTCACAAAGAGCAAATGGAGAAATGGGAAGAAGAGATCAAGGGAATATGAGCCCACGACTCCTCCAACGAGGCATCACGTGCCATTCTTCAAAATCCTCAGTTTCATGTCTTTCAGAACGTTTGCGTGGAATCATAAAAGAAGTGGAATTCTGACAACAAGTTGTTTTTATACGGATAAATAAATGTGTTTTTAGAATTTAGATATACCTTTTATGTCCATTTTTTAGATATATATTTTATGTGAAATATTTTGCACTGAAACATATACACTTGGTAATTGGTAGATGAATTTAAATTTGGTTAGAATAATGTGACCACGTATAAAATATTGGTTCTTTTTGTAATTTAGATATAATGCCGTTTCTTTTTTGCAAACTTTCATCATTTTTGTAGGATTTGAAGTTGAGGCAACTACGCATGAAGGAGCATTTCTGCATGTATCCCCTTTCCAAAAAAAAATTCAGAAACTAACCCCTTTTCGCAAATATTCCAAAACTAACCCCTTTCGGGTTTTTAAATCCCGCTAGCGTCGAGATTTAAAATCCCGCCAGATTAATCACGTAAAAACTCAGATGTGTCAGCTTCTACAGTGTTAATTAAAAGAAAACGGGATTTTTAATCCCGCCATCATTAACTCTGTAAACAGTCGGTTTTTTAAATCCCGCCATGATTAATTAAAACAAAACGGGATTTAAAATCCCGCCAACGTTAATCCTGAAAAAAATCGGTTTTTAAAATCCCGCCAGAATTAATTAATAACAAAACGATATTTTAAATCCCGCCAACTCTAATGACCGTCATTTGAAATCCTGCCTGGCTAAGCATGTAATTAAGAAAATGTGGCGGTTTTATAAATCTCGCCATGAACAGTAAAACGGGATTTAAAATCTTGCCATGAACAGTAAAACGGGATTTTAAATCTCGACCAAATTTGGTGCTCTTTTCCTGACACATTACATACAAAATTAATGTTCTTTTTTCAAATAAGCCCCTGCATTTTGTACTAATTGTAAACTCAATATAAAATGTAAATATGTCCTTATTGCATACAATTATATTTATTTTATTATTATCATTATGCGTAATTTAATTTTGTATTTTATTAATTAAATTAATATTAAAGTATTATTCGTGATGTATGAATTAAAAATAAATAAAAATATCATAATTATCAAGAGTGTACTTTTTGAGCGGGAAATGGTCCATTTGGGCAAAAAACGTGAACGTTCGTTCTCTCTCTGGTTTTTTTTCGCGACGAATCGTAAAATTCGAATACGTAATTTAATTTTGTATTTTATTAATTAAATTAATATTAAATTAATATTATTTTATTATTATTAAAGTATTATTCGTGATATATGAATTAAAAATAAATAAAAATATCATAATTATCAAGAGTGTACTTTTTGAGCGGGAAATGGTCCATTTGGGCAAAAAACGCGAACGTTCGTTCTCTCTCTTGTTTTTTTCGCGACGAATCGTAAAATTCGATATCGTATAATATTATTTTATTATTATCATTATACGTAATTTAATTTTGTATTTTATTAATTAAATTAATATTATTTTATTATTATTCGTGATGTATGAATTAAAAATAAATAATAATTATCAAGAGTGTGCTTTTTGAGCGGGAAATGGTCTATTTGGGCAAAAAACGCGGACGTTCGTTCTCTCTCTTGTTTTTTTCGCGACGAATCGTAAAATTAGATATCGTATAATATTATTATCATTACACGTAATTTATTTTTGTATTTTATTAATTAAATTAATATTATTATGATTATATTTGCAAAATATGATAAATATAATTGTATGCAATAAGGACATATTTACATTTTATATTGAGTTTACAATTAGTACAAAATGCAGGGGCTTATTTGAAAAAAGAACATTAATTTTGTATGTAAGGTGTCAGGAAAAGAGCACCAAATTTGGTCGAGATTTAAAATCCCGTTTTACTGTTCATGGCAAGATTTTAAATCCCGTTTTACTGTTCATGACGAGATTTATAAAACCGCCACATTTTCTTAATTACATGCTTAGCCAGGCAGGATTTCAAATGACGGTCATTAGAGTTGGCGGGATTTAAAATATCGTTTTGTTATTAATTAATTCTGGCGGGATTTTAAAAACCGATTTTTTTCAGGATTAACGTTGGCGGGATTTTAAATCCCGTTTTGTTTTAATTAATCATGGCGGGATTTAAAAAACCGACTGTTTACAGAGTTAATGATGGCGGGATTTAAAATCCCGTTTTCTTTTAATTAACACTGCAAAAGCTGACACATCTGAGTTTTTACGTGATTAATCTGGCGGGATTTTAAATCTCGACGCTGGCGGGATTTAAAAACCCGAAAGGGGTTAGTTTTGGAATATTTGCGAAAAGGGGGTTAGTTTCTGAATTTTTTTTTGGAAAGGGGGTACATGCAGAAATGCTCCACGCATGAATGCATGATTTAGATCAGTTATAAAGCATATTCTGAATGATACATGAGCATGCATCTGACACTCCCTCACAAAACATATGTAAGTATATAAATTAGTAATACCAATAATATGAGATAGATTAGTTGAATGAATTATAATGCCATAATTTTTGAACTTAGATGATGGAGGAAATTGATAAAAGGATATTTCGACAGACATGGCTAAAAAAGGTATTTTATAATAACAATATATTTTCTTTTATTTATCTATTTCAAATTCTTAAGAATTAAGATAGTATATAATTTGTACCGTAAAAGATCCAGCATATTTTATACAGAAATGACTAATGAGTGTTATAAAAAAATAAAATTAGGAACATTATCTGAAATTAATTTCAAAGGACTTCACTACTCTTTTCTGAGTTCGTTTCCTATGTTGCACTGAAGTGAAGCCTTATATAAATTCTTTTGAGATCCAAACAATGGGAAAAAGGAGATGACAATGGTTTTAACATCCCAATAAATGGTAAAAGATGCATTTGATAAAAAATGGTTATTTGCATTTACTATTAATTACGACTTTTTGATGTTTAGATATCTTAATACAAATAATATTATGACCTTATTATGAATAAAAATTATGACAATGTTAAAAAACTAAAAGTAATCTAAATTTGTATCTATGTATGATCATATATTGTGTGATTTTATAAATAGGTAAAAGTAACCTTGTGTGATACACTAATATTTAATACGACCAACATTTTTTTCAAGTTACAACATATTTACTTGAAACCAATTATGAAAATACATGATTGTTTTTAATTAATTAATTTAATTTAAAATTTTGAATAAAACGTTGATGTCTCGTTTTCTAATATATAGAAGATAAGATCAGCCAAAAACATATGTTTTGCAGAACACTATATGTTATAACCAGGGCCGGCCCGGCAATTTTAGAGGCCTTAGACAAATTAGAGTCCTAATTGGAATATCAAACACATGAATCGAAATAAGAATGAAATTTCAAATCAAGTCACATTTAAGCCCTAATTAAGTCCTAATTGGGAATGGATATAAATGGAATTCAAAAGTAATTAAGCCCTAATTGCGTACCAATTTAAGAAGAAATCCGATCCGCTCCAAAAAAATCCACAAATTCGCAGAAAATAAATCCTTAATCGCAAAAATAAATCCTTAATCGCAGAAAATAGCCCTCAACTGCAGTCGCAGAAATCAGGAAAGCCCTAATTGCGCACCTTCTTCAGCGCTTCTAGTCGCAGAAAATACCAGTCGCCAAGCACGCCACCCTCACGTCGCCGCTTCCAGTAGCAGAAAATACCAGTCGCCAAGCACGCCACCCTCACGTCGCCGCTTCCAGTCGCAGAAAATACCAGTCGCCAAGCACGCCACCCTCACGTCGCCGCTTCCAGTCGCAGAAAATACCAGTCGCCAAGCACGCCACCCTCACGTCGCCGCTTCCAGTCGCCGCCTCCAGTCCAGACTCCAATCGCGGCCACCAACTCGCGTCTCGCGTCTCACATCGCGTTTCGCGCTTCCTGACTTTCCGTCGCCAAGAATCGCCGATAGCCTCTTTACTCCTGCCTCTTTACTTCGTCAAGTTGGGTCCAAGAAATGTGGCCTTTCGAAATCACGGGGCCTTTGACATTTGTTTCTCCCGCCAAAAGGGAGGGCCGGGCCTGGTTATAACGGATGGCCCAAAGTATCAATATGAATTGACGCCAAGGATAAATCCGAGCCCTTAGTTTGTTTTTTTTTAATAATTTTTTTTAATAACACAACACAACATCGTTAAAAATATCACGTGTTATCACTTGGTTGGCGGTGACCACGATATTATTTTGGGACAGTTAGCTCCCTTATCTAAAATAGAAACTTAAAAACAAAATTGTATATTCATCATGCTTCCAATCTTCTCCTATTTATAAAACCAGTTATCTCCATTATAACGGTGAAAAATAAATGTGAGACATGTATACCTCGCCATTTGTGTTAATACAAGTAAATAAATGTGAGGTACAAGATTTAATTTGATTTGATTTTTATGTTCAATTTTAAGTTACTATCTATGTTCGAAAATTAAATTCATAATCTATAATTTGTTGTCCAAATATATACATTTGATAATTTATAATGAAGCAATTACGATATTGAAACAAATCGAACACATCATGAATTATACCGTCGTTATATTCCTTTTGTAGTTTAGACATAATACGGGGCTTGTAATCTGGGCTTGTAATCTGCAAACTCTCATTACTTTTTAGGATTAGAAGCGGATAGACCTGGTCCTTCCGCATATAGCAATTTTGTGAAGGCACAAAAAAATTTTAGGTATTAATGAAAAATCATGATAACAAAAAATGTTAGTTTTTCAAGTTTTTTTTCTCCTTATAACATTGCATGATATATATATATATATATATATATATATATATATATATATATTATAATAAATGAAGAATGTTCATATGTCATCTATCCATTGATGTCAATGGGATCGAATCCACTACCTCTCACACTCAACCAACTAGGCTATGAATCCATTAACATGATTTATATTTATTATAGAGCACATTCAAAATTATACATGATCTCACATTAAGTATTTTCAGAATGATACACAGTCATGAACATATTTTGAATGATACATGATCTCACGCCATGATTTTTTGCATTTTCGAAGTATCCGCATAAGATAGAACCTGTTACATGTAGCTGTGAGGACTAAATTTTTTTTGCATATAAGCCTCAGGAGATTTGTTAACAGCTTTGTTCTTAGATATAAATCAGCCCTGATTTAATGAAAAAAGTTCGGCCCTAATACAGTAATACTAATTTGAATATGGGCTCATATATGGTAACCCCCATATTCACCATGGTCATGCCGATTGAATCAGCATGATGCCGGGCCGTCAATGCTAGTGGGCCGCGAATTGACCACTAATCGGCATATATGGTCCCCCCCCATATTCTCTCTCCTTCCATTCATCACACTCACGACACACACCACACACACCACACACACCCTCTCTCATTCCATTCAGAACTCACGAAACCCCAAACCCTAGCATCGCGATTGGCGGTGAAACCCTAGCATGGCGATTGATCGTGAAACCGTAGAATCGAGCTGACGACGCCACCAATGGAGCTGGCGATTGACAATGGAGATGGCGACTGACGATTGACGACAGAGCTGGCGATGGAGCTGGCGATTGACGACGCCACGAATGGAGTTTGTTTTCTGATTAGCGTCAAATGGAGGTCTCTTCTCCATCGTTTTCTAGAAGTAGCATCGTCTTCCTTCTTCGTTAATTTTCATTACTGGAGATCAAGCTTCGATGTTAATGGTAAGTGATTTTTTGTTCATTGAAGTGATTTATTATTAACCCAACCTCAATTTCTTAGGGTTTCGATAGTGGTACAAGAGTAATTGTTCATGTTTGTTTTTTGTATTTGTCGTTAATCGAACCTCAATCTCTGATTATTGATCAATCCGCACCAGATCTGTTTGTTTGTATTGACAAATGGGTTTATTTAAGTCTGGAACTTTATATTATCTGGTAATTATCTGTTAACCAGCAATTAACGGCTAATTAAGTGTATTTCAGTCAATTAAGTCGAATTATTTCAGTCAATTAAGTCAATTAAGTGTATTTCAGTCTATTTCAGCTAATTATTCTGGTATTTTGATTTCTTATATTATATGATAAGTTAATTAAGTCTAATTATCTGGTATTTAACAGTTAAATTACTCGTCAATTTGCAGTTTAACAAATAGCAAGTGTCGAATTAACGGTTAATTTGGACTGGTACGGTTGAATTGACGAAGACTGGTGCGGATTCTGGTACGGCGTCGATTGCTGGTACGGTTTGATTGGCGAGGATGACGACGAGGATGATGATGATGGCGACGAGGAAGAGGATGAGGACGATGGCGACGAGGATGACGACGAGGACGATGGCTAGTACGAGGACGAGGACGATGGCTAGTACGAGGACGAGGACGATGGCGACGAGGAAGAGGATGACGACGATGGCGACGAGGATGACAACGAGGACGATGGCTAGTACGAGGGCGAAGACGAGGATGAGGACGATGGATGGTACGACGAGGATGAGGACGATGGTGACGAGGATGAGGATGAGGACGATGGCGACGAGAATGACGACGAGGATGACGACGAGGATGACGACGAAGATGACGACGATGGCTGGTACGGTTCGATGGGTGGTACGGTTTGGTTAGGTCGCGAGAATCGAGTTGATTGTGAGCGAGATTATTTGTAAATTAATATGTGTATTATTTTTTGTTAATTTGTGAATGTATTTTTTTACACAATATTTGATTAATTTAGTTAATGGTGGTATTCATCGATTTTCAGAGATTAATGATTGTATTAATAATTAATTAATTGTATTAATTAGTTGATTAATTTGTGTGAAATAATAATGATATTTTGAAATGATTAATAATGGAATGGATTTTTATTAACCTTTAATTGGAAATGATCTATTTGGAATTTGAGATAATTAATAAATTGATTTTGATAATTACCAAAAAAAAATTGGATATATTTTTGCAATTATTAATAACTATATAATAATAATATTTTGTTAATTGACTTAATTTTATGAACTAATTAAAATCCTTAACATAATTTAATTAATTTGGTTAATTTAATTTTGTTGTTACTTTGTTTTGTTAATTGAAATGATTTATTTGAAATTACAATTTTCAGTGAATTGTTGAATGTTAATTAATTAATTTGGTTAATTAACGGTCAATTGTCCATTAATTAATTGAAATGTTAATTTTCAGTGACTTGTTAATTACTATAATATTTGTTAATTAACGGTTAATTGTCCATTAATTAATTGTGTTGTATTTACATTAATTAATTGTTCATTTGTTAATTTTCAGTGACGTGAGATGATTCAATCGTCAAGGTGGGAGTGCGTTTCAGGGGAAGAGTAAAATTACCCTTTGAATATCATCATCTCCCAAAAACAGTGCAATTCTGCAGCCTGCAGCCTATTATCGGTGAAGAATAAATATTTGCAAATAGGCCCATGAAAATTGGCTAAAAAATAAATAAGATCAAATAAATTCATAATTATTCACACCAATGGTTATATTCACTTGCAAACTTATATTACCAAAAGATATAGAAAAAAGCTCACTTTTGCCCCCTGAAGTGTTCCAAAAAGTGCAACTTGCCCCCCAAACTCTAATTTTGTTCATTTTGCCCCCCGAACTCTCATTTTTGCTCATTTTTGCCCCCTCCATCAGTTAAGTGCCCAGTCAGCAGTTAAGTGATGACGTGGCAGTGTGATGTGGCATTTTTTTGATGATTGTACTGCTGACGTGGCCAAATTTAGAATATTAAATTATACAACTCTTTAAACCCATTAACCCATTAAATTGAACCCATTAACCCAAACCCATTATTATAACCCAAACCCACTCACTCAACTCACTCAACCCCCTCTCTCTCTCTCTCTCTCTGTCTCTCTCTCTCTCTCGAGACGCCATTAGCTGGGAAGAAGCTTCACGACGCCACTCTCTCTCTCGCCAAAATCTCTCTCTCACCGAGCTCTCCTCTCTCGACAGAAGCAAGCGAGAGTATCGCCCATATCTCGACTCTCTCTCTCTCTGGACTAAGGTCAGATCTCACTCTCTCTCTCTTTCTCTCTCGATCGATCGACTCATCTCTTTTTCTCTCGATTTTAGTTGAATTGACCCAAATTTGCTGAAATTAGGGTTATTTTCCCCAAATTTCAGGAAATTTTCAGCAAAATAGGGTTATTTTAGCCATTTTCAGCAAAAATTCAGCAAAAATTCGCAAATTTCAGGATTAATTTTGCAAATTTCGCAAATTTCGGCGAAATTTCAGTCAAATTGAGAGACAATGGGATTAATTTCGATCAAATTTAGGGTTTAGGGTCAAAATTAGGGTTAACATAGTGCTAATTATGTTAATTTAGGGTTAATTATGTTTAGTTAGGACCAAAATTAGGGTTTAGGACCAAAATTAGGGTTAATTATGTTTAGTTGTACAAAACGATTTATCTCCCTTTACCACCTCAATCAAAATCTCTTATCACTTGTCAGTCGTATCTCCCTTTAAACGCCACCGGAGTTCTCCTTTGAATGGAGATCTCCAATTAAAACACCAGGACTGCCCCTTCTTCTTTCAAATTTGCCGATATACTTAGATATCCACGTTTAGGTCGTCACAAGAATGTAAAGTCAGCAATAGAAGTCGAACAAAGTATGATACTTTATAAATTTTCATCACATTTATATGAATATATTCTTTTTATTTTATATTTTTTTTTGCATCGTGCTTGTAAAATTGATCTGATTGAGATATTGTTTTTGTTTGGGCAGAACACCTTGATTTGTCTTAGGCTCGATTGGAGAAGCTCAATTTGGCTCAATAAACCCAACTCAGTACAATGTGCTTAACTTTGTAGTTAATGATTTGATGTAGTATGCGAGCTTATTGAACTAAATTTTGTGTTGTGTTTCATATAATTTATCTTTGTAGTTATTAATTAAGATCATTTAGTCTTAATCCCTGCTTAGTGGAAGCATGTATTTATAGACTTGTCGTGTTAGAAGTCTCAATGAAATATCTGCTCAGTAAAATGCCAAAAATTTACAAAACACAACACCAATATTATTGTATGGATCTTTATATCTAGAGAGTAAAGAAAAACAAAGGAAATGAATAATATCTATATAGCAAGTATATAGTTTGTCTTTTCATATACATTACAGATCAATTAAGGAAAATAAGCAAAATAAGAAAATAATACTCACTTGGAAGTTAAAACTAAACAGGACCTGTGGGAATCTTGAAGCGAGAACGCAAGTCATTAATGGTTTTTTCAGTCGATTGCGACAGCTCTGGAAGCGCCACCTTGCACACTATGAAAAACAAGCTAAATTTTATAAAAAAAAGAGACTCAAGTAGTTAATTTTGAAATTAAGAAAAGTTTTGATTATCATACGACGAGCTGCTGAAGATTGGGCTTCTGACATGAACTCGATGTACGAGCTCTGGAAATGAAAATGAAATTTATGTTTTCAGATAAATGTAACGTTTATGATAAATAATTGAGCAAAAATTGTTAGGGATTATGAGAAATACCTTGATCAGTTGAGTATTCCCCACGATCCTATCAGACATTTTCTTGTATTCTTTGTCAATATCTTCAGTCAATTGTTGACATGCCTGTGTTTGGATCTGAACAAAGTAAAATAAATAAGCATGTCGTTAATGTAAGTTCATTGATATAATTATTCTTCAATATATGATTAAGATGCATTAGGAACAGGATATTTGAATTCAATGTTATAATTAAATTTTGAAGGAGTTTATCAATTGAATAAAACTGTCTCAGATTAGGGAAGAACTAATACAAACTCAGCAGTACAATGCTCTGCAATTAAATTGAGAAATTGAACAGAGTTCAGCAAAAATGCATAATTTCCTGACGGATCTCATATAGAATGTCTTTTAATAAGTCTAAATGAAAATGTGTTATGATTGCAATACGAGCTGGAATATGTGAAATCTCACCTTCTAGACACTTAAAACAGATATTTACTTAAACTCTATTATAATGTGTACTAGATCTAACAGATAAGATCTGAATTCATGAATCAATGTGTTGAAACAGGCACAATTCGTAAGCTGAAATCGAAAAAAAAATCAAGAAATTACAGATCTACCAAATTCATGAAAAGAAAGCCACGTGAATTCAGATAGCCACGTGAATCGAAAAGAAAGCCACGTGAGTCTAAAAGAAATTCCCACTCAAAACCCTAATTTCAGAAAATTGGGGACAAATCAACTAAATCGAGAGAAAATTTCAGCTAGAATTCCACTCGAGAGAGAGAAAGAGAAAGCCATCGAGAAAAAGAGAAAGAGAGAGAGAAAGAGAGGAGCTAACCGGCGACGGAGAGAAGCTTGGCGACGGACTGGCGACGGAGAGAAGCAGCTTCTCTTTCTTTAATGGCGAGCGAGAGAGGAGAGATCGAGCACTTTCCTGGGTGAGTGAGAGAAGGGTTTAAATGATGGGTTAATGGGTTTGATTAAATGGGTTAATGGGTTTAATTGTTTGTTATTGGATATATAATATTATAATTTAAATTTGGCCACGTCGGCAGTACAATCATCAAAAAAAATGCCACATCACACTGTCACGTCATCATTTAACTGCTGACTGGGCACTTAACTGATGGAGGGGGCAAAAATGAGCAAAAATGAGAGTTCAGGAGGCAAAATGAACAAAATTAGAGTTTGGAAGGCAAGTTGCACTTTTTGGAACACTTCAGGGAGCAAAAGTGAACTTTTTTCAAAGATATAATACTCATTCATTTTTTTTTTGCTAGATTTGAAGATCAATTTGCATAACATATAGAATAAATTTGTCATGCAAGAAGAAAATATGAAAATCATTTTTTATTTTAAAAATTAATAAATAATAAATAAATTTTACAAATATAACATAATATAAGATAAGAATAAGAAGGTACTAAAATAGCCTTGAGTAAAGAGGTGTACTAAATTTTTTTTCCCAAATAAAGAACTATCACGTGCAAGGCACATGACCGAACCTTCTCCAATCCATAACATCTGGATATCTCCATTCAAATATTTTCTATAATACGGCCAAAACCTCTATTCATACTCATTCCCTCCAAAATTGGTTTTCTTCCGAACGATCACAAATCTTCAGTTTTTTTTCGAGCGACTGTGAAGAGAGAAGAGAGATCCGGTAAGATCCTAGCAAAGTAAGCTTACGATTTCTCCATGATTTCCTAATTATCGAGTTCAATTTTTTATTTTTCTTCTAAAATTTTATCTAGAAGGGGAAGGGGGTGGAGGAGATGGACGGATCGAGTAAACGAATCAGCTTTTCGGTAAATCTCTGTCTAATAATAGATATAGAGGAAATACCGACGGCGAAGGGGGAGGAGTAGGAGAAAGAGAGCATCGTGATGAGGAAGGTAGTGACTGGATCAAGCGAGATGAAGCTTCAGATCCAACGTGTTCTAGGTAAAATCAATTCCTTCACTCAGGAGGTATGTTACTTCAGATATGTATCCTTCTATTTTCGTTTCTGAAATTTCGATTATCTTGTTCAGCTCTATAAATGGATCATCTCGTTTAATTTCATCAATTTTCAGATCTATTCCCTTTCTTTCAGTTCTCTGATTTACATCACTCATCATCCTTACTATGATTTTGCTGGAAATAAGATTGAATAATGTCAGAAAAATGCATCGTTCCTGAAAAATGGGAGATACTGATTGGGGCTTAAAAATAGAAAAATAATTAGCTTTTTCTCTCCTAAAGTTTATTGTGCAATAAGGGAAATAAAAGTATAATTCTTATGTTCAAACGACAGGTATCTGAGTGTCTTACTCGAACAACCTCGAAATTGAAGGAATTAGATAAAAGATACAAATTCAACCAACGAATTCGAATTCGACTCGTTCGATTAAAGCTTACTAGATCGAGTAAATCCTCTCTCTAGTTCTTACACAAAACGTTATTACAAAACATCAAGATTATATTCTAATTCTCTCTCCTCTCCCTATTTATAATGCGACAAATCTAGAAAAGAAAATATTAACTACACCCGGTGCACATGCACCTCATGAACCAATTTGCGATTAAACCCCTCATTTATTCTTAATAACCCATATAACATCGGGTCATGACAATACCGCCTCCTTTAAAGATCCTTGTCCTCAAGGATCAAACATGCGAATATATATTAGGTTTTGGCGGTGGCCTTTTCAACATAACACGAATCACCACCGAAGATATCGTATCGTACCGTATATTCGGCTTTGGTGGTGGCCTTTTCAACCCAACACGAATCACCGCCTTTGAACATTCCACACCGTACCTTATATTCAATTTCGGATGCGGCCTTTTTACTTCATCATCGAGCTTCCCTTCGAGTCGTGTTTCTAATGGAGATAACCGCCTTCCTCGAAATGCGCACAATCCTCTCAAATCTTCATTCACGCTTTCTCGAGAAGTATTCCACTTGAAATGCAAATACGGATCCACATACGTTTTACCTACTAATCGCATCGTACCCGAATCCACTTCGATCACGTCCGAATCCGATTCAATCTCAACCAGATCCGCTTCGATCACGCCCGAATCCGCTTCGAGCACGCCCGAATCCGCTTCGATCACGCCCGAATCCTCTTCGATCACGACCGAATCCGCTTCGATCACGCTCGAATCCGCTTCGAGCACGTCCGAATCCGCTTCGAGCACGCCCGAGTCCGCTTCGATCACGTCCGAATCCGACTCATTATCTTCTCCTTCATCAACTCCATTTTCTCTCAATTCCTCTTCCTCATCATACTCTTCAAATTGTTTACTATTACGTGCTTGCATTAGGTGAAAGAAATACAGTTTCGGATCAACCGTAAAAGTGTACACAAGGATAAACGAATGTAGTCGTACATTCGTGGCCATAACTTTCAGTGGGAAAATCCAATTAGAATGGTTCAAATTGGGTTAGATAGATAATGAGATTATCTACAACCTTCATATAGAAATATATTTCATATGAACGAAGTATAAGTGTCGTTTCTGTGAAATACCGAAAGGGTGCAACAGTATGATATACAGTTAGTAAAACAGTCATAACTTTTGCATACCGAAATTTATCAATTTCGTCTGGACAGAATACTGAACAGGTTCATACAGTTTTCTGTGTGAAATGGTGTATATTGGATATACATGCCTTTTGGCTAATCCTTATCCTATTTAGGTATAAATAGGATTTTCTCTCTCATCTTCACTAAGGAATTCAGAAGTAATTCAAAGCAATATTCTGCCCAAGACACAAGAAAAGAGCAAATTCAGATTTGATCTTTTGTGAGTGAAAAGGCACGAAGAGAGATTAATAGAGAATCGATCGAGATCAAGCAAGTGCATCGATACATCGTCTAGGCAGGTGTATCCGTGTCCGGCGTCTTCCGACTCAAGGTGGATACGTGTGGAGGAGCAACACTTGGGGCTCTCCGTTGTGATCGAACCGAAGGATCGAAGAACGGGAACGAACGGTGAAGGACGCACGGTATGGGACGCGCGTAAAGTCACCAACGTGACCGAAGGAATAGGAGGCAGCGATCAACCCTTCGTGTTCCATCAATTTGGAACTGGTATGGATCTAACCTTCTATTTGCATCGTACCCTCGAAGTCGTGGCGTGATCTCGGGAATCGGGGAATCGGACCGGGCCTACATATCCGCTGCGCGGGCCCGGGGCCGGGGATATTCCCCATCAGTGGTATCAGAGCGATCGCCATCGATTCGAGGGTCGAATCATAGTCGTATATTAGATATACGCACGGGTTATCAAAGTTCGTACCCGTTTGCATGATGTTACATATTTAGAATGTCAAATTCCATTAAAATCACAAGTGAAATTCGCTAGAGATCGATCAATAGTTGATTGAGAGTATCTAGGAATCATCGTGAAAAGGTTTCATGATTGATCGTTTTGGAAACGAGCGAAAACAGCAGTTCAAAAAATCGCATAGTCCGTTATAACGGACTTGGAGTCCGTTGCAACGGACCCTGTATAGGATGCGGGGGTGTGAAGAGACCGTGAAAACTGCTTATTCCGTTGTAACGGACTTGGAGTCCGTTGTAACGGACCTTGTATCTGATACGAGGTTGCGGGGATGCCAAGGGTGTCTATTGGAGTCCGTTGTAACGGACTGGGTCCGTTGTAACGGAGCTCTACGCAGTTGGTCCGTTGCAACGGACTGTATGTTGCGTTGTAACGGACTGGTCTCTGGAAATTTGGACGAAGGTTTGCAGAAAATAGCGTTGTAACGGACCTATGTTGCGTTGTAACGGACATGTTTCTGGCAAAATTTGGCCAAACTCCGAAATAAATAGCGTTGTAACGGACTGGACTTCCGTTGTAACGGAGTGCCAAGTATACTGAAGGTCCGTTGTAACGCACTATGTTGCGTTACAACGGACTGGTTTCTGGTTGCTGATTTTGTTTTCGTGATAACTTTGGCTACACAGCTTGGAATTTTGAGTTCTTTATATCGATTTGATCGGCATCAATCATACTAGCATATTATTAGATAATTATTTAGAATAATTAGACTCCCGAATAAAATCATATGCATATAGAAAATCTTGTGATAGTGATATAATTGGATTATGTCACGAATTTAGAAACATGCAATGGCATGATCCCCCATAATATTTAAGTCATGGAAATGCCTTCCATATCCACAACCATCGAGATTGATATGACATAGTGCGTGGTTTCAGGCCATAGTCGGGCACGTACTATTGTATATATTGGTGCGGGTGGTAACCGTTAATTGGGGATTCACGTGGTTTCAGGCCATAGTCGGGCACGTGAGTAGTTCAATTGAACGATACGATGGATATGGTTGTGACTTAACCGTCCAAGCCAATCCGATTGGAGTTCGGGGCATAGATAGGATGCACACACGGAACTGGGATTGTATTGGATACGATTCATCACCGAAATCTTATAACGGTTCAAGAATCGCATTGGATGCGATTGGATATAATCCTACCTAAAATATCGAGATCTCATTTGCCGGCCATAGTCACTTATGGGAGGATCGTAAAATATGGGTCTTGAGTGTTATGGACTTGGAGTCCCGTATCGGTATGAGGGTTATCGATTCGATAAAAATAACACATTCATATATTCATCATATAAGCATATAGATTAAGTACGCACGGTTAGGAGTTAATCTTCATCATCCGTTTAGAATTATGTTTTCAAGCAACACCAAATATATCGATTAGATCGATATGATAGATGGCTTTTGGGCCGGAATTACCGTTATTAACCTTGATAGTCAAAGAATAGTTCTTAGACTTAAAGGAACGTGTTGGACACGGAAATGGTAGATTCGGGGCTCGAGGCTTTGGCTTTAGAGAAAGCCGGATTCGATAAACTTAAGAAGGAATCGAACAATATTACGTGCCTTGTGGTGGCATGTATAGACGCAAATTTCTCAAAATTGTTTGAGAATTCGGGTGTATATGAAAGTAAAACACAACGCTCAAGAAATAGTTTCAAGAGCTAGAGCGCGTTGAATGACTCAATGCGGCTCAAAGAGTAGGTTAATTTTGAGACGCCTTATGGGTCTTTGATTAACACTCGTGTGTTGATGGTACGAGATTTGATCTTCGTGACCGAATATCATATGCATTCGATAGATAAGTCGATCCCGAAATTGCATTTGATGCGATGGAAATTTGAATAGGAGATACTTAGAGTTTCTGGGGAATCCAAAGCATAAAGATGCATGGATGTCCTTGTAATTCAAAAGCGGGATCGAAAGAAATGTATGTCTAAGGGTATTTTGGAAAATGTTTTGCAAAATGGAGAGTTCGGACAAAGAGTTGTCCAAACTAATGACTCAAAGAATGGTGAAATCCGAGGAGGATTAAACCTAGAAGTTGATTGCTTCCTTTGGCATTGCCGTTTTAGCTATATAAACAAGACTCGCGTATCTAGATTCCATGTGATGGATTGCTAGAATCATCCGAATTAGATTCGATTGATTAATGCGATACTTATTTATTAGGCAAGACGACAATGGCATCATTCTCCAAAGGTTGGAGAAAGATCCAACGAATTATTGGAAATTACATTTAGATGTAATGTTCCGATAAGTTCCGAGGCAAGAGGAGGCTATCGGTATTTTGTTACGTTTATGGACGGTCAAAGTAGATATGAAAATATTTATTTAATGCGTGCCGAAATGGAGACTTTTGAAAGGTTCAAAGAGTTTCAAAAACGAAATATGAAATCAACTAAGCAAGAAAATCAAAGCTTTTCGATAGGATCGAGAAGGCGAGTATTTGAGCTAAACCTTTCGATAGGATCGAAGAGGCGATATTTGAGTTATGAATATTGATGATCATTTATGATTGTGGAATCGTTTCACGATTGCCTTTATTCGGAACATTGAGATGTGTCCGAAAAGAGGAAATGAACGCATGTTGGACATGGTTCGATAAATGATGAGTCAATAAGATCTCCCAAAAATGTTTTGGGGATACGCCCTTGAGACAGCGGCACTAATGAATGGTTGCATATAAGATATGAACCATAAACCTTCTAATCGGTACAAAAGACGCCATATGAGATATGGATCGGAATGGTTCCCAAGTTGTCACTTGTACAGATTTGAGGATGTGAGTGTATTTCGAAATTTGTTTCGGTTAAACTCAATCCCAAATCTGGAAATTGTTCGTTTATCCTTAAGGAAACTAAAGGGTATTAGTTCTAACGTCCCAACGAAAATGAGATTTTCGTGGCTCGAAGAGATGCCTTCTTGGAGGAGGACTAGATGCGCACAAGTTTGGAATTTGGTGCCATTTATCTCTATGCGGGCTAGTGGGAGTAGAATAAATCTCGAAAGAGTTCGAGATCTGAAAATGAACATTGTACCGATGAAAGTTGACATGGCTTCATCAAGAATTGATGAACGCAAGTCGAACACACAAAGGAATTTTTCGTAGATCAAGTAGGCTATATCATAAGCCGGTAAATACGGATTTATCGTGGCTAATGATGATAGATCGAAATCATATGATGATTCGATATCCTACAAGGATGCTATGAAAAGTTGATTCCACATGACATGGTGTCATGAAATCTGAGATTCGATCCATGTAAATTATCAAGTTCAGAACTTGATTTCATTACTTTCTGGGTTAGACCCGTGAAATGTGAGTGAGTTTTTCAAGATGAAGAACCGGCATGGATAGGAATACGCATATATGTAAAGCGAGGCTTTTTGCGAAAAGTTTCATGCAATTCATAGTCGGACTATGAAGAAACGTTTTCGCTTGTTGCCATGCTTTCACATTCTCGAAATTCTGCTTGCCATGGTCGCGTATTATGAATATGTGATGTGGCAAAATGGATGTCAAAACCGAATTTCTTGACAGAAATTTTATGAAAGGATGTGTACTTGACACAACCTTACGGTTTTGTCGATTCATAAGAATCGGGGATAAGATATGCACGCTTTAACGATCCATATGATGGATTAGAGAAAGCTTCTCGGAATTGGAATATTCGTTTTTGACGAAGTTATAAACTGTTATAAAATTGTCGAAACGAATGGAAACTTTGTGTACACATGAAGGTTAGTGGGAGCTGCGTTATATTTCTTGTAACGACAAAGGATTTAGACGAGACCGCTTATGAAATAAGCGTGAAGATCTATAGGATATATCTAAGAAGTTCCTCGTTCTATTTTATAGCACATATATCGACATATTGTTGAAAATGGTTTTCAACATGTAAACTCCTTGGAGGAGTTAAATCGAAATGTCGAATGACAGAAATTTTCAACGGCTCGATGTGAGACATCAAGCAGCGCGAAAAGTAATAATATGATGCCTTACATTTTGATGTTAGGATCTATTATATCTGTCATGATATGTATGTGGCTATCTGTCGTACAAATAAAGCGTCTAATTCACCTTCAATACAATTCGTGGGAATCACATGAGTTTGAATGTAATTCGATTACATGAGACTAACTCTTGTGAATGTATAATGGTTATACAAATATATACATAATGGTTATGTATATTTAAACCCATCGAGATTTGTATTGATAGCGGTGAGGTTTATCCTTGAATACTTTGCGAAAGAATTCAGGATTTTTATCTATAATGGTGTGGAGGACGTGTTGGTTATAAAGAGATATAACAACAACAGTTTCCAAAGATTAAGCACGTCCAAATATGTAGCACGACTTTCGATCACAAAGTGTGTACATATTTTGCTTAAATGAAAACACGGTTATGTGGAATGGTTCCACAAGACCAATAGTTTATGATTCTATGTACGGAGGCGAGTATATTGCGGTTATTAATCGCAAAAGGAAGTGGTATGGATCAAGGAAACATGACCAAACTCTCGTAGCCACGAGTTATCGGATTTATGGTTGTTTATTGCGTGAAACGCAATAGTACAAGCCAAAAATGCCGAGGTCATAACCACTTCTAGCCAATACTCAGAAAATTTCATTTGATCCATGAAATTTTGTGAAAAGATGTGATCGTAGGTATTGGAAATGTTCCAATCCTGCTGAAGATTAACACTAGCGGGAACGTGCGGACCCGTTTACAAAACCGCTCTCTCTAGTCGCGCGTGACTGTCATGCGATGACTATGGGTATGGAGATACCTAGAGGAGGAAGAAGAGAGTAGAGTGTAGTTATCTAATACGATAGTCCTCGCAGGTTGTGGGTATGGAGATACCCATAGGTAAACGTTGTATCACCCAAATACTTAATCCATATGAATGTATCCCTTTTAAAATTTTGTTTACTTAAATTAATATGCATTCACCTTATATGAAAACTGTGTGCTGGGTTGTGTAATATGATTGTTACATGAACCTTGATTTGAACTTGTGTGGACGTCGACATGGTTGAGGACCATGTGCAGCGAAACCGTCACACTTAAAGTGTCATTTCTAAACATCCCTAGTCGCGGGTCAGTTTGCTTAAGAGAGAAGCATTACTATTACAAGGGAATAGACTGAACGCGTACACTAGTACGTTTGCCGAGGAGATGATTATGTTTTGCTAATCATGGGACAAAGGAGTTTGTCGAATCGGGAACGTAGATATATGTTAGGTTACATGTATTGGATATGACCGAAGCCGCGAGACCATGACATGGTTTAGTCATTATAGATGGACTTGCGACGGATGGGGTTTTAGATTCTTCATACTTGAGGGGATCATTGATTGCGTTACGTGCGTAACACAATGCTTTGATATGATCTTACGCTCACCGTAACAGGGAGTTAAAAGGGTCATCATTGGGTATTGTCCGAAACACGGAATTCAATATGAGTCTCCAAGATAGGAATTGTTTATTCCGAAAGGAAGAGATATCTCTTAGGCGCCGCTCGATGAGTCGATTAACGAAAACCGTGGCCACGGTCAATGATATTAATGGTTAATATCGATTGAAATTTGTTAACTCAACTCGGAATCGGGGAATAAGTGTAGTTAATCAAATTATAAGGATGACTATTACCATGCCTTTTGATTAACGGATATCGTAAACAAGAGAACTAGTAACCGCTATTCGAGATAGGCACAATGATCACAATCATTTTTCGTTTAACATGGGTAGCTATGATGGAGTGACTAGATCCCGCTCATGAGCTTGTAGGCATTGGAAACAACCTACTGCCATCGTTAAGTCGAACCTACATGGTCACACAACGAGTCGTACTAAGTCGGGCTTGATCATAAAATCGGCACATTGGATGTGCATAGCTTGGTATTTGATACGCGAGCTATATTCTCTAAAATCGTGCGTATTGGATATGCATGAGTACCTTTTAGGTAGATCTGAAATTGAGTGGGAGACTGAAAGAAATACAGTTTCGGATCAACCGTAAAAGTGTACACAAGGATAAACGAATGTAGCCGTACATTCGTGGCCATACCTTTCAGTGGGAAAATCCAATTAGAATGGTTCAAATTGGGTTAGATAGATAATGAGATTATCTACAACCTTCATATAGAAATATATTTCATATGAACGAAGTATAAGTGTCGTTTCTGTGAAATACCGAAAGGGTGCAACAGTATGATATACAGTTAGTAAAACAGTCATAACTTTTGCATACGAACTCCAATTGGGCTGGGCCAAATTGGGTTGTGTAGATAATAAGATTATCTACAACTTTCGTGTTGGTTGATTTTCTGTCAGAGAAATTTATCAATTTCGTCTGGACAGAATACTGAACAGGTTCATACAGTTTTCTGTGTGAAAGGGTGTATATTGGATATACATGCCTTTTGGCTAATCCTTATCCTATTTAGGTATAAATAGGATTTTCTCTCTCATCTTCACTAAGGAATTCAGAAGTAATTCAAAGCAATATTCTGCCCAAGACACAAGAAAAGAGCAAATTCAGATTTGATCTTTTGTGAGTGAAAAGGCACGAAGAGAGATTAATAGAGAATCGATCGAGATCAAGCAAGTGCATCGATACATCGTCTAGGCAGGTGTATCCGTGTCCGGCGTCTTCCGACTCAAGGTGGATACGTGTGGAGGAGCAACACTTGGGGCTCTCCGTTGTGATCGAACCGAAGGATCGAAGAACGGGAACGAACGGTGAAGGACGCACGGTATGGGACGCGCGTAAAGTCACCAACGTGACCGAAGGAATAGGAGGCAGCGATCAACCCTTCGTGTTCCATCAATTTGGAACTGGTATGGATCTAACCTTCTATTTGCATCGTACCCTCGAAGTCGTGGCGTGATCTCGGGAATCGGGGAATCGGACCGGGCCTACATATCCGCTGCGCGGGCCCGGGGCCGGAGATATTCCCCATCATTAGGCCCAACTTATACCACATACTTTTCGACCATTCCTCCCAAGATAACGTAAAAACTCGTCCACTAATCTTGCAATAAGCATCGCCTTCATCGTCTACTATTTTTTGATTGCAATTGGTTCCACATTCATGAAACCTTTCGCCCGTTTCACACCAAAAATAATTTTCGAAACATCTCCTAATAACACATTCATCTCCACATCGATGCCCATGATACGTATCTTGCGGATGAATAATATCCCACAAATATACTATTTTATTACTCATCGTATCGACTCAAAACGCTTCAACAACCCGCAAACCCGCTAAGAAACAAATCACACCCGTTAACAATTCTGGATTCTAACAGAATTCGAATCTGAATTTCGACTTTTCGATTCCAGCTTCTTAACAGAACCAGGGCTGTTATTTTATGGATTTTGAGCAAGTCGGAACTTAATTTCCAAGTTTCTGTATCCCGATTTCTTGAAAAACCGAGATAAGGAATCCAGGAACTCGAGTCCCCCTTCGTTGGATCAAAAGAACCCGGATCCACTAGAACGATTCGGATCCTTCTTCCTCGCTCGCTGGAGTCCGATTGCTCCTCTTCTTCTCGCGATGAGGAGAGATTGCCGACGAGAGGCTCCGCGGTTGCTGCGAGTTCTTCACTGCTCTTCTTCTTCGCGCGTCGGAAGGAAATGGAGATGCGAGGTCTGGTGCTCTTCCCTTCTTCACCTCGACCTGAGTCTTTTGCTCTTCTACGAAAGATCTCTTGGCTCGAATAGAGAAGTTTCTGCAAGATTACCAAACCGATGGCTATCTGTCACGAGAAGGCTGCTGGAGTTTTGAAGCACGACTGGATGTGGATGGCTATCTGCCCCGGAGTGTGCTGCTGCGAGTTTTCTGCGAGATTTCGAGAGATTTCTGCCTTTCTACGGGATTGCAAGGATTCTGAATCGATTTCAATTCAACAATCAAGAAACACGAGAATTTGAAGAATCGCCGCGAATCGGATCTAAATCAGTTCGAATCGAACAGCGAGGTTTACTGGATCCTTGCAGAAAATCAATCCCGCATGATCATAGAATTGAAGAGCGAGGTTGCGGTTCGATCTTGAATTGATTCTTGCAGTACTTGAAACGGAAAGACAAATTCGAGGAACGATCGGGGAATTCAAGTAGGAATCGATCTCAGATATGGATATGAGCAACACTCTACTCCGAATCGGTTCTGAAATCGACACTTGAATTGGTTCTAAAGTGGAGATGGAGGAATTCGAATTGGATTGATTTCTCGAATCAAGAATCTGGTGGCGAAGTCAAGATCTGGATCGAGAAGTCGCCGCAAATCAGATCTGGTGCGGAGAATCGGTGGCTCTGATACCAATTGTAAGGATTCGACCTCGAATCCTTACTCAAACAACCTCGAAATTGAAGGAATTAGATAAAAGATACAAATTCAACCAACGAATTCGAATTCGACTCGTTCGATTAAACCTTACTAGATCGAGTAAATCCTCTCTCTAGTTCTTACACAAAACGTTATTACAAAACATCAAGATTATATTCTAATTCTCTCTCCTCTCCCTATTTATAATGCGACAAATCTAGAAAAGAAAATATTAACTACACCCGGTGCACATGCACCTCATGAACCAATTTGCGATTAAACCCCTCATTTATTCTTAATAACCCATACAACATCGGGTCATGACACTGAGCTTCTAGAAACATCAAAGAATCTATGTAAGGAGCTCGGTTCTGAGTTTGAAGACCGTATGATCTTGTAAGTGTACTTTAGTTATTTCTTTTTTTAAGATAAAATCAAAATCTTCAAAATAATTTATGACGAATAAAATTATAAAACTGAATAATCTGTTTTATTCAATAATTTTATCGTCTATTTTGTATCATCAGTCAGAATACTATGCTTAATATTAGATTTATGCTACTATCCCCCAATTCATTCAAATTAACGCCTCAATTAATTCAATTGTGCAATTGAGCTTCAATCTTCTTAAATTCAGGTGAGATTGACTTAATTGAAAATTGAAATATTTGAAATAAGGATTCAAAAAGAGCAAATGGAGAACTGGGAAGAGGAGATAAAAGGAAATACCAATACGTAAATCAATAGTTCAAACCGCACTCAAAGGGAGCCCACGACTCGTCCAACGCGGCATCATGTGTCATACTTCAAAGTGCCCAGTTTCATCTCTTCCGGAATGTTCGTGTGGAATCATAAAAGAAATGGAATTCACACAACAAATTGCATCAATACAGGTAAATAAATGTGAAAGAATAAAATGAGGTAATTTTTTTTAGATATATACTAATTGTGCACTGAAATATATATACACTTGATAATTTGTAGATGAATTTAGATTTGGTTAAATTAACGTGGACATGGATAATTATTATATTTCTAAGATTTTTTGTGACAGTAGAAGGGGCAAATAAAACTCAATGGAGACTTGATAATTTATATTATGCAACAAGTATAAAATATTGGGATCTTTTTGTAATAATTTATATATAACGCAGGTTTATTTTTGCAATCTTTCATCATTTTTTTAAGTAGGGCAATAGTGCATGATTTGAGTTAGTTATAAAATATATTTCGAATGCTACATGATCATACATTTCACACAGTACTCTCTCAAAACATATGTAAGGAAACATATAAACAAGTATCAGTATATTACCATACCATGAGATATAATCAGCTTAATTAAATATATTGCTGATAATCGAAGGACTAATTTTTGAGCTAAGATAATGGAGGAAATTGATAAAAGGATATTTTAACACTCATGACTAAAGAGGTATTTAAAAGAACAATATGTTTTTCTCAATTTTTTTTAATTCTTAAATACTTATCACAATTTATATTTTTTTAGTTTCACAGTAAAAAGTCCCAGCATATCTATTTTAAGAGATTGATTTCAAAGGTATACACCAGTTTTGTGTACTTTGCAAAATCACCGAATATTAATATGATAAGTCGACTAAGCATATCATATTTGGAACATATATAAAAAAATAATATTTTTAATGATGTCATGTTATTTTTTTTCCTCTAAAGCGATAACTTTATGCCAAATGATGATTCACAATGTGATGACGGTATATTAATATTTTGTTTCATCAATTAACCATTCATCTATAATTGGATTTTAGAATTAATGAAAATATATCTACGGGCATTCATAGAACAAAAATATAATGCTAATAATCATATGATGTTAATTTTCTCGTTACAAAAACTCAAAGTATCGTGTATGCTTTTTGTGAATGATATGAATTGACTATACAATAAAGAATATGTATATCCATTATTTCTAATTTGTTTTGAAATATCTCCAAAACTATTCAAAAATCATGATTTATTATTTTTTTATTTACATTGGAGAAAGAAAAAAAATGAAAAGAGGCATTGTGATATTTCTCATGTTTTAAATAATGCTTTCGAGGGATATAAATGATATTTAACTTTTCTAGAGGTATAGATAATATTTTTTGTATTAAATGTATACATCCTTGTATTCTTCACATTTATTGGTTATATGCTATGTTACGCGGATACTTCAAGAACGCAGAAGTATCCTGAGGATACGGGTATCCGATACGGATACGGGTACGATACGGCTCGGATACGTATCGGATACGCCACGTGGCGTATCCGATTATTTTAATATTTATTTTTTTCGGATACGGCGGGGATACGGCAGGATACGGGTGGGATACGTTCAGGATACGGCTGAGATACTCCATTTATGATACTTCGGCCCAATATATATTTTGGCCCATAATTTTCTTAAATAAATTATATAGGATACTTGTTGGATACTTCTAGGATACTTCTAAATTAGTTATATGATACTTCTATAATAAATTTATAATATTTTTATGATACTTGTATTATTATGTTGATTTTATTTATTGTCATGATATTTAAATTCAAAATATTATTTAATTAATTAATTTATTTATTTATTATATACAATATAAATATATTAAAATAATAATTATATAGCCGTATCCGTATCCGTGATTTTTTGAAAATTGTTGTATCGCCGTATCCGTATCCGTGCAACATAGGTTATATGTGATATTTCTTCTATCCATGTCTAGTTTAAATGTTCTTGCTATTAGGGCATGTTTGGGCGACCGTGTTAGAAATTACCTAAGTAAATTAACTTTTCGCAAGTCGACTTTCCGGAAATACACTTCAAATTTAAATGTTTGGATTCACGAAAGTGAAACTACTGGATTTATAGTTTTTATGTTTGGGTTGATGTAATTGAATTTTGAATTTCAAGATTTATATCTACTAAAATTTGCAAATAAATTTGGGCAAAATTTTATAAGAAGACACAATATGTTTCAGATTTACTACAATAGACCAAAAAATTTGAAAATTTGAGATATGACCCTCAGAGATGTAGAAATTGGTTTTTTCCTTGATATATTAACCCATATTTCATCCATATATATATACCCATATTGCATCCATGTATATGTATATCTAAAATCTATATTATTTGAAAAAAAAAAAACATCAAAATAAAAATCTTAATTTTTTTTATCAGATCTTAATAAATTAAAATTATAAGTATTTTATATCGAGAATAATCATATTTTTCAAAGAAAATAATTTTGACATAAAAATTATTATGTTCAAGTATAAGTATGGATCATATTTTCATTTGATAACTAAAAAATTAATCAAACACAATAATTTAAATGAACTATATAAATATTAATTTTGTATACATCATGTTTTAATATTCTGATATACTAGTAATGTTTTAAAATAATTTATAATATTTCTCAATATTTATAATTTTTGCAAATATTAATTATATTTTAAAATATTTCCGTGTTTCTTTGAATTGGTAATGAGTCTAGCGTTACAGTTCATTACTAATTATTAGAAAACGCAAATATTTAAAATATAATTCATATTTATAAATATTAAGAAAATGACAAAATAATTAGAAATATTTTAAAATAATATATAAAATCAATATTTAAAATAATTTTAGTTATTTTGATATTATGGTGATTAATTATATTCTTATATTAACACAATGAAAATATAATTTATACTTATATTTAAATATAATAATTTCTTGACGTAGATTTATGTTTATTTATTTATTTAGATTATTGTGGGTAGTGTTTATTTATTTATTCAAATTATGGTGCTTGATTAATTTTTTAAATTAACATAATGAAAATATAATCCCTATTTAAGGAGAGGTTATGATGTGATGTATCTGCACTTCATGTAAATTTGAGGGAAGGTTGAGTTGCAGAAAAAGAGAGAGACAATGTAATTCGACTTGCAGTAGTTTGGCAAATTACATCAAACCAAACAACAAAAAATAGATTAATGCAGTATTTCGACTTACAATCTGACTGAGTTACTGCAAAACAAACATGCCCTTAAAGTAATAACATTATGCAGCCTATTTATTACCCAGTAAAAGTATAATTAGCAAATAGGCCCCTTAAATTTTTTAATCCATAAAAATGTCAAGTTGCAACCTGACCCTTTACACGATACCTGTAGCCTTTGTTGCAATTTGATTAATGTAAAACTGGGAGATCTTTGATATGCTTGTTTTGATGTAATAACAAGTGAAAAAATATTATAGTAAAACTTGGTGAGCTTCTTAATTGGGGAACATTAAAATGGAAGGCATAATTGTTTTGACGTAATAACAAGTGAAAAATATTAGATTTATGCTAATTGAAAAGTATACTTCATTAATAACTGGCTAATTGTGAATCCAACATATAACTAAAATATAGTATATTACAAAATTAGATGACAAAAAATATAATGCAATTATAAAAGTTATCTTCTCTCCAATTTCATAAACAAAAATATTGTAAAATATCTATATTCTATTTTGACTCTTCTATTTGACTACTGTAAAATAAATAAGATTAAATAAATTCCTGATTCTTCAGACCAATGGTTATATTCGCCTGCAAAGTTATATTACCAAAAGATATAATACGCATTCAATTTTTTTTTTTTGTAAATTTGATGATCAATTTGCATAACATATAAGATAAATTTTTCATGCAAGAAAAAATATGAAAATTATTATCAATTTTAAAAAGAAATAAATAAATAAAATTTACAAATATAACATAATATATAAAAATAAAAAGATGTACTCAAACTCAAATAGCCTTGAATAAAGAGGTGTACTAAAAATCCATTTTTCCAAATAAAGAACCATCACATGCAAGGCACCTGACCAAACCTTCTCCAATCCCTAAAGACTGGATATCTCCATTCCAACTTATTTTCTATATAATACAATGCGCAGCCAAAACTACGATTCTAACTCATTCCCTCCAAAATTGTTGTTCGATCACGAATCTTCATGTTTTGAGCGATAGGCGAAAAGGGAGGAGAGATCCCGTAAGATCCTAGCAAAGGAAGCTTACGATTTCTCTTTGATTTTCTAATTATCGAGTTCAATTTTGCAGTTTTCTTCTCAAATTTTATCCAGAAGGAGAAGGGGATGGCGGAGATGGACGATCGCGCAAACGAATCAGGTTTTCCTTAAATCTCTGTCTAATAATAGATCTAGAAGATTTCTCTTTGATTTTCTAATTATCGAGTTCAATTTTGCAGTTTTCTTCTCAAATTTTATCCAGAGGGGAAGGAGGAGGAGAATGAGAGAGAACATCACGATTAGGCGGTAGTGACTGGATCCGAGGAGATGGAGCTTCAGATCCAAAATGTTCTTGGTAAAATCAATTCCTTCACTCAGCTGGTACGTTATTTCAGATATGTGTCCTATTTCCGTTTCAGATCGTTTAATTATCTCATTTCTGGTAAAGCAATGAATCATCTTTTTTAGTTTAGCAAAATTTTGAGATCTATTCCCTTTGTTTGAGATCTCAGCTATTACATCGCTTATTATCCTTATTCTGATTTTGCTGAAAATAAGATTGAAATGTCAGAAAAAATGCATTATTCTAGAAAAATGAGAGCTATTAATTGGGATTTAGAATTTTTTTTGTTTTTTTAGATTATAAAAAAGATATATTAGCTTTTGCTCTCCTAGATATAAGTTTGTTACCAGACAATATATATTGTTTTGCTATACATAACACATATCGGAGCTTCTAGAAGCTGGAAAGAATCTATTCAAGGAGCTCAGTTCTCTTATTTTATGATCAAATTCATACTTGATAAAATCTCCAAATTTATTTATGGCACAAATAAAATTCAATAATCACTGTATTTTGTTTAACAATTTCATCACCTGTTCTATATCATTTGTCACAGTACTGAGCTTAATATTTCAGGAGAAATTTATTCATTTAAATTGACACCTTAATTAATTCAATTGTTTAATTAAGGCTCAATTAAGCTCTAAAATCTTCATAAATTCAAGAGATATTTATGGATTTTATTTGATCAAAGGTTGAAATATTTGAAATCAGGATTCACAAAGAGCAAATGGAGAAATGGGAAGAAGAGATCAAGGAAATACGAGCCCACGACTCCTCCAACGAGGCATCACGTGCCATTCTTCAAAATGCTCAGTTTCATGTCTTTCAGAACGTTCGCGAGGAATCATAAAAGAAGTGAAATTCTGACAACAGTTTGTTTTAATACAGGTAAATAAATGTGTTTTCAGATACACCTTTTAAGTCCATTTTTTAGACACACCATTTATATATGTCTATTTTTTAGATATATAATTTATGTATGTCCATTTTTTCGATATACTTTTTATGTGAAAGATTTTGCACTAAAATGTATGCACTCGGTAATTTGTAGTTGAATTTAGATTTGGTTAAAATAATGTGATCACGGGTAATTATGATATTTCGAACAATTTGAACATCATAAACTATAACATTGTTATGAGATTATTTTTGACAAAAAGAAGGGGCAGATAAACTCATTGATGGGTTTATTTTTTGCAATAAGTATAAAATATGGATCTTTCTGTAATTTAGATATAATGCCGTTCTTTTTTTTTTTGTAAACTTTCATCATTTTTGTAGGATTCGAAGTTGGGGCAACAGTGCATGATTTAGATCAGTTGTAAAACATATTCGGAATGATACATGATCATGCATTTGACACTCGCTCCCAAAACATATGTAAGGAAGTATATAAATTAGTAGTACCAATAATATGAGATATTAGTGGAATGAATTATAATGCAATATTTTTTAAACTAAGATGATGGAGGGAATTGATAAAAGAATATTTTGACGACCATGGCCACAAAAGGTATTTAATAATAACAATACATTTTATTTTATTTCTTATTTTAAATTCTTTACATAATATATATTTTTTACTGTAAAATTCCCTGGATATTTTATATAGAAATGACTAATGAGTGTTATAAAAAATAAAAATTAGGAACATTATCTGAAATTAATTTGAAGGGACTTCACAAAAAAAACCAATTGCCTCAACTCTACTCTTTTCTGAGTTTGTTTCCTAGGTTGCTTTGAAGTGAAGCCTTATGTATATTCCATGTTGTGGCGTCTTATCCTCGTTCTCGTTGAGATCCAAACAAGGGGAAGGACATGATAATGGTTTGACCGTTTGGATAAACGGTAAAAATTGTATGTGATAAAGAATGGTTATTTGCATTTACAACATTCTTTATTTTGCTATTTATTGTTAATTATAAGTTTTTGAAGTTTATAAATTTTAATACAAATAATATTATATTCATGATCTTATTATTAATAAATTATAATATTTTCAATAAAACTAAAACTAATCTAAATTCTTTTTATCTATGTATTGTTATAAAAATATTTAATGCAACCAAAAAAAATAGAAGTTACACATATTTACTTGAAACCAATTATAAAAATATATGTTTGCTTTTATTTAATTAATTTTAATTTTAAAATTCGAATAAAACATTAATTTCTTGTTTCTTAAGATATGGAAGAGAAGATGAACCAAAAAAACATGATTCGTAGAACACTATCTGTTAGAACGAACGGGTAAATCTGACCCTTATTTTGGGCCTTTTTAATATTTTTTTTGTAATAATAATATAAACAACATCGTTAAAAAAAAATCACGTGTCATCACTTGGTTGGCTGAGACCAATCTGACGATATTATTTTGGGACAGTTAGCTCCCTTATTTAAAAATAGAAACTTAAAAGAAAAATCGTATATTCATCATGCTTCCAATTTTTTCTAATCCATGCAATCAGTTATCTCCATTATGAGTTATAACGGTGATAGTTTATCTATATGAATACTCTTTTTTTTTAATTAGGAAGGCCAAAAGCCTATCTTATTTTGTAATAATAATAAAAATAAAGTTACTATGAATTATACAATAAACCTTGTTTAATTGTGATATTATGCATTACAATGGTATATTATATGAATACATTGTAATGGTATATTATGCATACATTATAAATCTATAAGGGTGTGAGGTATATACCTCGCGATTTGTGTTATTACAAGTAAATAAAATTGAAAGATCGGCGTGAGATACATAATTTGATTTGATTTGATTTTTATGTTAAATTTTAAGTTACTATGCCATAAGTATTTTTTATTAAATGAAGAAGATATTTTGTCCTTTATTCATTAATATCGACGAAAATGTATTAATAATTTATGTTTTATTGTGTTATGCACTCAATCAATTAATTTACGAACTCATTGGGTGCTATGTTGTATTTGAATAACTCGTCACCGAAATATATACATTTAATAATTTGTAGTGGGATAATTGTAATATTGAAACAATTCAAACATCATGAACTATACAGTTGTTACGTTACATTTGTAATTTAGACATAAACAAAAAGTAAAACTACCATCACAAATGAAATTGAAGAGATTGATTTCAAATATATATACATGATATAACGGATTTTAACGGATGCATAATCACTAAATGAAAATATGAGAAGTTGAGTTGGCGTAATATTTGTACAACCCATATTATAACGGATTTTAGCGGCGTCCTGTAAATTTTTCTCTCCAAACCAATTAAGGTATGCCATATGATGATTCGTAATGTGAACACGCTGTGTTAATATTTTCTAATATTTTCACTCATCAATCAACGAATCAACTTTAATCTAAATCTAATTTTAGTTAGGTCTCTCACTACCGAAACAAGGAGGTATTGCATACGTGCATTTCGTCTAAATATGCGTTGAGTTCGTTATTTCCAAATGGTCCAAATTGTAGCGAGTCATACCTATGTTAATATGTTATCACGGGAGATTTAACCCTAGTTTCAAGTCCAAAAATTAAGATTTCAAGTTTCATGATATCACAAATGAAAATATGAAATAATAGATATTGATGATTCATGAATTATATTTCACTTTAAAAAAAAACTCGCTTTGTTTCAGAAAAAAAAACTCCAAAAAGTTATATTTGTTCGCTTGTTATTTATTGTTTTTGATTTATTTGGTAAGGTAATTCCTGCTTAATTTAGATTTTATGTGATGTATAATGTAAATTTTGCAGTACTGTTTTTTAGAATCAATGAAAATATATATATATGGGTTCCATAGAAAAAGTAATGCTAATAACGATGTAATTTCAATTTTCTTGCCCCAAAAATTGAAAATACAGTGTATGGCTTTTGAAAGGGGAAACAATATATATATTGCCTTGTAATGTCCGGAAGCTGACCTTGATCATGTAGAGAAAAAACAAGTGTTAATTGGCCAAACCACAAGAGGTTTAGAATGATTAAAAATACTGCCATTGGCATAATACCTAAATTAAAAAAGAAAAAAATACATTCAATAATTTCATTTGTAAAACTTGTTGATGAAATGGAATCGACCTGGGGATACGGTCCAAAATAAACCGGGCCTCGCGGGCTCAAAACAGGCGGGAGTTTGGACCAAAATGAATCCGGGCTTCGGGAGGGAGGGTCGGCACGAAATGATACCGGACCTCGTCGGTTTCAGGGGGTTCAGCCCAGAAGGGATTGAGCCTAGGAAAGAAGATTTATTAATTTTTTATTATTTTGCCTTCAAATACATTTATTATATATATATATATATATATATATATATATATATATATATATATATATATATATATATATATATATATATATATGTGAGGATGGCAAAGATACTCAATTAAGTATCATGAATTTGATACTTATGATTTTATGACCATTAGATTTGATTTGAGATTTGTGCATTTAATAATTATCATAAACTGATATGGCAATCATTAATGATGAATATATATAGCATTAAAAAACACAAATCTCAAAACAAATATAATGGTCAAAAAGTCATAAGTACCAAACTCATGATACTTAATTGAGTATCTTAGCCATCCTCATATATATATATATAGATAGAGAGAGAGAGAGAGAGAGAGAGAGAGAGAGTTCTATCATACACCATTTTAAAAGGGTATTTTGGGTATTTAGAAGGATGAATCATAAATTTTACTTTTTATGGATATTTGTTTTTTCATGAACAATTCAAGTTTTCTATTTAGCCTATCATTTATTGATAAACATACTTGAAAATTTACCTTAAATACAAATTAATTGATAATTACTCAAAATACTCTTGAAACGGGGTGTATCATAAGCAAAAGAGTTATATGATAGAACTCCCCTATATATATATACTAGCTTTGCCACCCGCGCAAATGCGCGGGTCATATTTTTTATTATTTTTTATGTGCATTGTTGTTTTAGTGTTTTGTATTTTGTTGTATTGGTATGTGAAAGTTTTCATGTATGTGTTACAAACAAAGGTCATATGCATTCAAAAGAAATTAAATAAATCGATGATTTGTTATTTTTTAGGATCCGACTTTCCTAAAAAATAAGTATATTTCTATTATTTTTATCAATATATGCCCAAAAAAGCATCATCGGTGATTTGTTATTTTTTCCAAGGTTCAGATATAAACTCTCTTTTTTTCCATGTAAACTATTTTTTATCAGCAATTTGAATCTCATTTTTCGAAACTCTTTATCATCCAGCTATTTTTTTTTTTAAGAAAATAAATAATTTTTTGTACTAATAAAATAAATACATTAAAGATAATTTGTTTCGTTATGTCATCCCCTGAAATCTTCGTTATTATATATTGGGATTTGTCACCTCAGTAGAAATGGACCAATTGAGATCATTTATAGAGAATAATATTTATTTTTTAGGATCCGGCTTTCCTAAAAAATAAATATATTTCTATTATTTTGATCAATATATGTCCCAAAAAACATCATCGGTGACTTGTTATTTTTTTCAGTCTTATTCTCATACATTGCATTGACAGAAACAAATTATTCATCATTTCATTTTTTTGCAGGTTTATCTTCATGAAAGGAGAGTATTTTATCATAAAATGAGTATTTGTATGTCATGAACATTTCTTTGTAAATTAGAACTAATTAATTTATGTGCAACCTTTTGTTTAAGGCAGGAACAATATTGGGATTTGTCACCTCAGTAGCAATGGATCCATTGAGATCATTTATAGAGAATAATATTTATTTTTTAGGATCCGGCTTTCCTAAAAAATAAATATATTTCTATTATTTTGATCAATATATGTCCCAAAAAACATCATCGGTGACTTGTTATTTTTTTCAGTCTTATTCTCATACATTGCATCGACAGAAACAAATTATTCATCATTATATTTTTTTGCAAGCTTATCTTCATGAAAGGAGAGTATTTTATCATAAAATGAGTATTTGTATGTCATGAACATTTCTTTGTAAATTAGAACTAATTAATTTATGTGCAACCTTTTGTTTAAGGCAGGAACAATATTGGGATTTGTCACCTCAGTAGAAATGGACCCATTGAGATCATTTATAGAGAATAATATTTACTTTTTAGGATCCGGCTTTCCTAAAAAATAAATATATTTCTATTATTTTGATCAATATATGTCCCAAAAAAACATCATCGGTGACTTGTTATTTTTTTCAGTCTTATTCTCATGCATTGCATCGACAGAAACAAATTATTCATCATTTCATTTTTTTGCTGGCTTATCTTCATGAAAGGAGAGTATTTTATCATAAAATGAGTATTTGTATGTCATGAACATTTCTTTGTAAATTAGAACTAATTAATTTATGTGCAACCTTTTGTTTAAGGCAGGAACAATATTAGGATTTGTCACCTCAGTAGAAATGGATCCATTGAGATCATTTATAGAGAATAATATTTATTTTTTAGGATCCGGCTTTCCTAAAAAATAAATATATTTCTATTATTTTGATCAATATATGTCCCAAAAAACATCATCGGTGACTTGTTATTTTTTTCAGTCTTATTCTCATACATTGCATCGACAGAAACAAATTATTCATCATTTAATTTTTTTTGCAGGCTTATCTTCATGAAAGCAGAGTATTTTATCATAAAATGAGTATTTGTATGTTATTTTATTTTTTTATTTCGTACTTGTGTTTGTATTGTTGAATTGTGTTCGCATTTATTTAATCAAACACTCTCGTATACACACTCGTGCATTTATTTAATCAATATCGATAGTTCATATTGGCATTGTATTCGCATTTATATTTTTTGGATGTATTAATATTTTGTGTTTCGCATTTCTTTTAGGTTTTGCTTCCAATGTGTTTTATGTTCTCATTTTTGTACTCGTAATTGCGTTTGTAATTGATTTCGTATCTTGTTTTCATGTCAATGGATTTACCGTTACTTATATTCGTATTTTCTTTTTGAAATTTAATTTGCTGGAAAAGATATAAAAGTCATTAATCATTATGGAAATATATTATAGTCATGAATCATTTTGATTGATTTTGATTGGTCTTCTTGTTTAGCTTTTATCGCTGCATAATTTTTTTCTCGAATTGTCATTTAATAGGCAATGTTAAACAAACACATATTTTCGAAAAGAATATCAAGTCATTGCAAAGGAGTTTTATTTTATATGTATTTCAAGCAACAAAAATAACAATTGACAAAAACCCAAATTTTTTACTTGTGTTTGTGCTTTGTACTTGTATTTCATGTTCGTGTTTCGCAATTATTTCGTGTATAATGTCTTTTGGTTCTTTGTACATACTCGCATTTGGAATTTAGTTTGTGTACTTGTATTTTGGTTCTTTGTACATACTCGCATTTGGGATTTTTCTTTATTCCGCAAAATTTGCAGTAAGATTGTTATTGATGTGTATATTTCTTTTTTTTTCTTTTTTTCTGTTTGCATTGTATCGATGTTTGGTACTCATATGAAGCATTGAAGAATAAATATATTATATTCAGTTATAAATCTCATTTTTCTTTTTATTTTAACAACTGAGTTTATAGAGTTTTGTTGCATTTTAAATACATCAAGGGGTCTTTCCGCAAATTCATGGATATGATTATCACGATGATGATGATGATGATGGTGCATATGATTATGATGATGATGATGATGATGATGATGCATATGATTATGATGATGATGCATATGATTATGATGATGATGCACATGGTGATGATTATGATCATGATCATGATATGCATGCATATTGAACCAATTAGCTAATCATCCGTTATTAATTGCAATTAAAGAAACCACAAAATAGTAAATAAGAGTAAATATGAGATTAGAGCATCACTTGAAGTTGAAGCCAAACTAAGTGACTCTTTGACATAATCGGTTTGTTAACCCCCAACTCCCATTGCGAGCACTTATTTGTATTTGAACCAGTGAATTCACAAGGTGCCTTGATACAAAATAATCGGCTTAAATTAAAAAAAAAAACAATCAAATTATACAGATTAATCCCTGGTTTTTTAAAATTAATTTTAAAAGATTAGTTCAGAAATTGTACTCTCGAGATTTGCATTGGAGGTCGGCTCGAAAACAATGCAGATTGCCTGGGCCCTGGTATCCGAAAAGATACACACACCTGAAAAATTCAATCAAAAACAAAACTGATTATTCGATAGTAACAAACAACTAATCTTACAAAATCGAAAGTCGAAACTACGAAATTAATAATAAAAAGTCAACTGAAATTATGTACACAATTGAAACAAATAAAAAATCGAAAATAAAATACAATACATCTTTTTTGAAGTGGACATGTAATACCTACCTGGGTTTGTAATTCTTGTTTGTCCTTTTTCGATACTCCATTGTGATCTTCTTTCGGCCTCCCGTGCCTTTATTTCCAAGACAATTATGCTATAATATGGAAACAAAATATATAATTAATTAGGTAACTAATGTGAACTAATGTGAAGTAATGTGAACAAAAATTAAAAACAGGTCGCCATCCCAGTGAAGCTTTCATCTCGAAGCTTTCATCTCGAAGCTTTCAAAATTAGAACAAAAAAATAACAAATTGAATTCAATGTACCAAGTGGAGTATGATTCTGTCATCGATATGGGATTGCACCTTGAGGACGACCACCATGGATAAATCTTTGTGAATTGAGCGACCATTCTTTCTGCCTTATCAACCATCTCCTACCCACACATACACCACTCGCCATCCCATTGCAGCTTTCATCTCATTGAACACTTTTACTGATCACACAAAATTAGAAAAAAAATGAATCGATTATGTACTGAGCGAGGCATAATTTACTCATCAAGATGAGATTCCACCTTGACAAAAAAATCAGATCGAGAGAGACCGACGATTCCAGCAGGCGCCTACAGCAGAACGCCTTTGAAAACTCCGCAGCGAAACTCCATGTCGTCAAGGCTTTCATTCGAGAGCTTTGTTTTCAGCTCCTATTGAACGACACACCAGCGGCTTGTAGGTTCTGAAAATTTGGAAAAAAATAATTTAACCTCCTAAAATTTTCAATGTAAAATATACTGACAAATATTTAGATTCGAATAATTCGAAAAACGATAAAAAAATATGACAGAGGCAAAAACCTTTTTTTTCAGCTTTTATCGAAACCAAATCGGAATCTCTGACTCTCCCATTCAATGAGCCCATACTAAATACTCTCTAATTGCTTGAAGAAAGAGGTGAAATTGAAGCCGATCCTTTAAGAATCAAAGGGAATAAAAAAAAAAACAGAATCAGCGAAAAAAGGATGCAAAGAACCTAAATAAATGAAAAAATAAGTACAATGAAGGCATGAAATCGCACAATCTCACCTTAAAATGACGGAAAATCGATTTAGGGTTAGCCAGACCGAGCAAGAAGAAGAGAAGAAACACGTTCAACAGAGAAAGAGAGAGAAAACGGAGGTGGCTATCGTGGCGCTCGTCTTCCACGGCGTCCGTCGTCGTGAGAACTCTGCTCGGCTGGCTAGGGTTTCGCCATGGTGTCGGCATTTCTTTTATCTCTTTTTTTTTTTTTGCTTACGGTGAAAATGAGGAGAAAGATCCAGAGAGAACATACACTAAAAGGTCAACAGTATTTGCTACAGTACAAAGACGTGCTACAGTAAAAAATACGTGGCCACGTGTCAAATTTCCATGAACCGTATAAAATTATAATTAAGATAGAATATGAGAATAACTAAACAACTTGTACAAGTTATATGTATATTTTGCTTGAGATATTTTAACCCTCATATCCTCGTCAAGATCTGTGCAAACAACTATTCACGTTAAATAATTCCTCTGTGAAAACCTCCGTTAGTTTACCTAACAGAGACTCAATCAAAACAAAACATAGGATTGCCGATCGGTTCAAGCCTCCTGTGGAAATGAAGAAGAAAATGAGGACGTGTAGTCGATGTGGGAAGAAAGAGGGGCATAATAGGAGCACGTGCGGGAAAAAGAAATTCAGGAGCGAATGTGAAGAGGAAAGAGATAATGATGAACATGAATGAGAGGCATATGGAAGTGAGTTTTGGATTTATTAGTAATTCTGATTTTGTTTGGACTTATTTGTATTTTTTTTTATTTAGGAACTTATTTGCAATTTTGGTTTTGTTTGGAGTTATTAGTAATTTTGTTTTTTGTTTGGACTTATTTTCATTTATGTTAACTTGTTTGCAATTTTATTGTTTGTGGGGATTTATTTGTAATTTTGATTTTCTTAGGGACTTATTTGCAATTATACTTTGTACTGCGTACACATAGTGATTGGTACACTAAAACTGGTACAGACTTATTTATATTGGTACCACAATTGTATAAACACCTCAACCCTAATACAATTTACACAAACCACAATATAATCTATATTCGACTCGACTCGACATCTCGGCTCTAATATAATTTACACAAACCACAATATAATCAACATTCCACTCGACTCGACATCTCAACCCTAATACAATTTACACAAACCACATTATAATCAACATTCCACTCGACTCGACATCTCAACCTAATACAATTTACACAAACCACAATACGATCTACATTCCACTGCAATTTAGTGACAAGTCCATTTCGCATCACAAGAGGTCGAAATTTCCCTGCAATTTGCGTCCAATCTACATTCCAGAGAGATGTTTCACCAGCTCCCAACATTTCTCTGCAATTTGGATCCAATGAAATCCGCAGCCAAAAGATCGACGAGTGCACGGTAGTTAAGATGTCCAACCAAGGCTGCATTGAGGAGTCCCACCACGATCAAAGCTGAGCCCGCATTTTGTGAAGCTATTCCCATTTCCAACACCTAAAGTTCAAATTAAAACGAAGAATTAATTTAGTACATGTGAAGATAAAAAAACGTCAATTAATCAAAACCTGCAATTAGAGTATAATTGCCCATAAATCAATTGGGTACCTTTTAGATTGTCTGTATTTCCAATAAATCGATTGGGACTTAATTAGGGGTAATTGAAAAGTTGTCCAATAAATCAATTGGGGCTTAATTAGGGGTGATTGATGAAATGCATACCTTAACAAATATAAATTAACGACAACTAATTGCCCATAATGCAGCAGTTCAACAGAAGTCACAAGTGAGAGGTCATGGAGCGAGAAAGGGCTTATTCTTAGGCTTAATTGTGCCAGAGAGATCTCTACGACATGCTCTAAGAGAGAGAGAGAGAGAGAGAGAGAGAGAGAGAGAGAGAGAGAGAGTATAAATTAATATGTACAGCAAAGGAAGAGGAATTGCGACCTGTAGCTTTGATATGCTGCTTCGCCAGAGAGAAGAAGTGCGACCTCCGTGGAAAATTGCCACGAGATATCACCATGGAAACCGCTTCCCTTTCGCTAGGAATCGCCATTGAGAAAACCTGGAAAATGGCCACGGAGAGAGAGTAGCCATAGCCATGGAAAACCGCCTCTTTCTCTTTCGGTGGTAAGAAGAGAGAGGGGACTGTAGATATTTTGACGGAGATGGCCAAGTAACGTGAGGGTGTTAAGGAGCGCGTTAACAAGTGTTTGCACGGACCTTGATGCAATATGAGGGTTAAATATTCACAAGCAAAATACAAAGATAACTTGTACAAGTTATATAGTCTCTCTATCTATCTATATATATATATATATATATATATGGGGAGTTCTATCATACACCCTTTCAAAAGGGTATTTTGGGTATTTAGAAGGGTGTATCATAAATTATACTTTTTATAGATATTTTTTCTTTCATGAACAATTCAAATTTCCTATTTAACATATCATTTATTAATAAATACACTTGAAAAATTACTTTAAATACTCATTAATTAATAATTACACAAAATACCCTTGAAAATGAGTGTATCATAAGCAAAAGGGGTGTATGATAGAACTTCCCTATATATATATATTATATATATATATATATATATATTATATATATATATATATATATATATATATATATATATATTATATATATATATATATATATATATATATATATATATATATATATATATATATATATATATATATATATATATAGTTTGTACAAGCAAATCTCAAATTTTGCTCGTAAGTTTATGACCAATGGATCCTTTGGGTAATCTGTGCTCAATTTTAGAAACAAACGCTGTCAGTTAAATATGAAGAGCCGTTTATTTTATTATTTTACAAGTTTTTCTCATGCTAATCTCTCTCTCTCTCTCTATTTGCCAGACAAGAGCCAGGGCCTCCTCCCTCTCTCCTTGTTCCGAAACAACTAGAGTGACCAACCATAAGAGCTTCTCGTCTCTTGTTCGCGGTCTCTGTGGTTCCGCAGTGTCAGACACCTCTCCTTCACTTTCGCACTCACTCATTGACATGGCTCATCTGTTTGGTTCTCCACTTCTAGGTAGATCTGTAATGTACTCCAAATTTCATATAATTCCTCTATGTTGCCACTTCTTGCTGCATATCGATCAGATGGTATCCATTTCTCTCTCGGTTCTTTAATTGAGGATAAATTGAGCCTTTGATTGCTTATTTTGTCTGATTTCAGTCAGAATCTTACTAATATTGAGATGATGGGTGCTAAATTAGTCAATAATATGTTGAATTTAGGTTGATTGACTGTAATTAATTGAAGGAAAAAATGAATGATTAGGGGGTGGAATGATAATACAATAACAAATTTGAATCTGGTTCGAGCAGATGCAAGTGGCTTGAATAATGGAGGCTAGCGAAAAGAGCTCGTCTCTTCCTCTATCTGGTTCGCCATGTTTCTCGTTTTCAAGGGGGAGACACACTCTCCCTCTCCGCATGAACTCCATATTCTGTGACTTTAACTGTATCGTTGTTCTTTCAATCAGCAGCTTACAGTTAAATGGGAAACAATTGAATTTCGAAAGTGCAGATTTGGCCTGATTGGGTGTAATATCGATCTCTGTGCTATATATTAACCTCATTGGGGGCTAAATTGAGTTGATTGGGACGATTGGTGGTTGATTAAGGACTGATTGAAGTATTTTTGTGGTCGATTCCGGACTGTCACGGAGGAGACAAGATATTTTCGTGACTTTTGGTTAATTTGAAGCGACACCATCTCCATTGTGGCTGATTTTGGGCTGCCAGGGAGGGGTGAAAATGTTTTTGAATGTGTGTGTTAAAAAAGGAACGTGTTCAATATGATTTTGCATTGACAATTGAGATTGTAAAAATCTGTATTGGTGCCGAACCTGCTATATGCATTGAAATTGAAATATATGTATATTTATATATTCTAAATGTTAAAATTATAATGAATAAAATTGAATTTCCTTCTAGTTAAAAATATTTCGATCATATTTTGAAATTGTATGTTTCTTGTTCTGATTATAGCGGGAATTGTATAGTTTGGTTAGACTTATTTGCACTTTGTATTGTATAAAACATATTTGCAATTTTAAACTTGTATATGTTAATGATTGTGTATAGATAATATTAGTTTGCTTCAATCGGCACGGTACCTGTTAATGTTTAAATATTATTTGAAAACAAAACAATAATAAACCAAGTTACTATTAATGTTTAAATATCATTTGAAAACAAAACAATAATAAACCAAGTTACTATTATTAATGTTTAAATATCATTTGAAAACAAAACAATAATAAACCAAGTAACTAAACCGGTACAATAAATCTAAGTGGTACTAATCACAAAAGAAAATAATAATTATTTTTTATTGATATCAGAAAAAAAAATATCATACAATACAAATTACAATCACTAATTTCTAATAGACTATACTATATACTCATATATATAACCCAATCTGTTTTTATCATGCTATTATACCTAACCAACTTCAACCCTAGAAAATCTCGATTACATTTACGTCGATAAAAAGACTCGCCACCGCACTTGAAAAATATCCGAATTCAATTGCAAATGTCCAATTAGACCCTAACAACTTAACCACTCATTTAGGAACCATTAGTCATTAATAATTAGATTCCAATTTGTTGCTGTAGTATCATTACACCCCCAAATCATTTAATTTAGTCTTCAATTAATAAGAGCCAACCAACTTCAATTTCACAGATTAAGACTCAATTAGCACCCATCATCTCAATATTAGTAAGACTGAGACACAAATCAGACCAAAATAAGCAATTAAAGATTCAATTTATCCTCAATTAAAGAACCGAGAGAGAAATAGATACTTTCTTGATCGATATGCAGCAAGAAGTGGCAACATAGAGGAATTATAGAAAAAAAAATTAGAGCACATTACAGATCTAGCTAGAAGTGGAGAACCAAACAGATAATCCCCGTGCAAAATATACTGATGAAACTAGCAAAATATACTATTCAAATTAGCAAAATATACTGATGAATCCAATATGTTAACACAGTTAAAATTAAGAATAAAATAATGTATTTTCAATAGTATATTTTGATAAATACAAGAATATATTTTGTTAATTTCAATAGTATATTTTGGTGTTTGAATTTTTTTTTGGATTTTTTTTTATAGATTCTTGTTAGCATATATATATATATATATATATATATATATATATATGAAAAAAACTCACTTTTGTCCCTTGAACTGTACCAAAAAGTGCAAATTTCCCCCCAAACTTTAATTTTGTTCATTTTGCCTCCTGAATTCTCGATTTTGCTCACTTTTGCCCCTTCCATCAGTTAACTGCTCAGTCAGCAGTTAAGTGATGACGTGGCAGTGTGACGTGGCATTTTTTAGATAATTTTAATGCTGACGTGGCAAAATTTATAATATAAAATTATACATCCATCATCATACCCATTAACTAATTTAATTAGATTCATTAATCACTAATTAAATTCAAACCCAATATTAAAACCCAAACCCATTATTTTAACCCCTCTCTCACCCCGTCTCTCTCTCTCTCTCTCTCTCTCTCTCTCTCTCTCTCTCTCTCTCTCTCTCTCTCTCTCAGCGTGAAGCTCTCGCCAGGGTCAAGCTCTCGCCATTGCCTCCATTGACGACGCCAAGGTCCACTCATCTCTCTCTCGCGCTCTCGCTCTCTGGACTCTCTCTCTCTCTCTCTCTCTCTCTCTCTCTCTCTCTCTCTCTCTCTCTCTCTCTCTCTCTCTCTCTCTCTCTCTCTCTCTCGCAGCTCTCGCAGCTCTCTCTCTCTCTCGCAGCTCTCTCTCTTGCACGTGATGAACTCTCTTCCTTTTCAAAGCTTTCTCTCTCCCTCTCTCTCGCTCGCTGTTAGGGTTAATTTCTCTTGATCCTCTCTCTTCCTCTTTGTTTTTTCTCGCCGTTAGGGTTAATTTCAGTCCAATTAGGATTAATGACATTCAAATTAGGGTTAATTTCAGTAAATTAGGGTTAATTTCAGTCCAATTAGGGTTAATGGCATTCGAATTAGGGTTATTTTCAGTAAATTAAGGTTATTTTTAGTAAATTAGGGTTAATTTCAGTAAAATATGTTTAATTTCAGAAATGTTTTAATTGTTTTTTTATTTTTTGGGATTTTTGCAGCCAGATTTTTTGGACCTGGCATTCGGTGCAGGCAGATTATTCGCCGTGTTTGGGAAATTTGGCCTTTAGGCAAAATGGTGCATCAATTCATGAATGCTTTCACCGACCATCCCGATTCTGAATTTATCATCATCAGGTACACTATTTATTACGAAAATACCCCTAGGGACCTTTTTGAAATAATAAAAGGGCTTTTTTGAAATTATTTTGTTTTTTGCAGTCACTTTTCTTTGTTATTGGGTTGTGCTCTCCCGAAATGGATGTCGTTAGGGTTTAATGATTGGCCTCTCGTCCCTTTTGCTGGTATTCTCAGCTTAGGCATTGGCGATACTATGTATTGAAATATTATTTAGGGTTGTGCTCTCCCGAAGAGGACTGTTAATGATGGTGTGTGAGAAATATTATTTAGGGTTTCTTGTTTTAAGGTTTGTGTTGGTCTCTCGAGTGTGTTTTGTATGATGAGTTCTAATGTATGAGTAGCAAAATGATTTTAGGCTTCGACATTTTTTTTTCTCGATTTTTGAACTAAAATGATTCTCTGCTAATTATTTTTTAAATTATGTTACACAAGATTTTAGTTGTATTTGGAACAAATTTATTTATGATTTTAGTGACTTCTATTTGCCTTATCTGATAAATCCATGATTTTTCTTGTAGTTTTTTTTTTATGAAAACCATTATCAAATCTATTCGTTGGGCAAAACAATCTTAAAATTTCATAAAAGTTCGCAAATATCACATTCTCAAAAACCAAATCTACTAATTCAAGAACACAATCTTTAAATTTCATCAAAATCCACGACCATAATCTTTCAAATATCAATGATCTTTAATTTACATGCACAATAGCGCACTGCCACTTTGATTGCTTGCTTCTCTAGTTTTTGGATTTCTCGAAGACCAAGTAGAGTTCGTGATTCTAAAAATGGAAAATCCAAAACAGTAAAATTATCTTAAAAATACTAGTTAATTTCATGAAGAGCAAGGGCTCTGCCACATGGATATATCGGTTATAAGATCCCGAATTTGATCTATTAAAACCTTCGTATGCTTGTTTTTCTCTTCTATTTCCTGCTCAAATAGTAAGAAAAGATATCTCAATTGAATAATTGAAACGGGTACGAAACTATATTGATATTAAGACAAACTGAAGAAAAAGATTCAACCTTTCCGAGAGAAGATGCATGTTCTACCAAACTATCAAATTGAGATCGCTCTGATTTTGGTTCCAATTTACCGTTATCCTTGCAAAATTCATTAAAAATAAACAAAATTTAGATACCAAATTGTATGTATTTTGAATGAAATATATGTACAGCCGGCGCGCAAGCGAAAGAAGAAGGAGCGTGCCGAAAGCTCGAACGCCCAAGAGGACCGGGATGCAAGGAGGTACGCGTACATACAAACGTTGTTCGAAAAAAATGAATGAGCGAGCGGTGAGAAATGGACAGATAATTCGGGACTCGTTTCGGGAGGATTTGCGCGCATCCGAAGCAAGAGTTATCGAAAACGTGAATCAACAGTTTGCCGACCTCTGTGTTCACCTTGGAAACCGCTTTGGGCCGTACCAGGATCCTCGTGAACAAACCCCACCTCCTCCCCCGCCTCCCCCCGCGGACCATCCGTCGGAGTCCAACTCGGGGCAATTCAACACCGATACCTTCTTCGTGGCCGATCCGAAATCTCACCCCGGCTCTTATGAATAAGGCGAGCGTCTATCTAGGAATGTGATGTGATCGTAGGAGTTTATGTTTATTCTGTTTTGTGAGAGTTTGTGAGTTGTTTGTTTGTTGATTGTGTGTGTCTTGGATATTTAGGATATTTTGTGGTTGTGTTATGATTATTTAGGGATATTTCCATATCGTATTCTGAGACGTTTAATCTTGGTTTTTTTTTTAAAATTATATCTTCTAAATTCTATAGTGCTACGTACGATATCGTATTTTCATGAAAATCTCTCTGTTCGTTCTGAACGCACTTCATGTCCGTTCTGAACGCACTCACAGCATATTTAACCAATTATATATATATATATATATATATATATATATATATATATATATATATATATATATATATATATATATATATATATATATATATATATATATATTTCTCTGAACCTTAAAACATATACATGTTATGCTTTCAAAATGTGAATTTTTACGAGCCCATACATTCATAATTTCATTTCTTGAGGGGCAGCTCGTATTTAGGGGGAGCCTTCCGTGTCCGAAGTCTCATTGGCCCTTTTGATCACTTTCAAAATGGGGGAGAAACGATCGTACGGAAAGTTCTCCATGAAATGCCGAAACTCTCCAAATCGACGGTGTTTTGAAATTAATCAAAAGGGGGAGTTTGTTGGTTCAAATTTGCTAATAGTTTGATTATTTCAAAACACTGTCATTACTAACGTATACATCGAGAAAGTGTGTAGGATAACACAGGTACGACACGAAGATGATGAAGAGCTTCGAAGTCACAAGAAGCACAAGAAAAGAAGATTAGAAGGAAGGCTCTTGAAGCACATCAAGAATCAAGATGTTGAAGTGTTCCGTGAGTGGGATTCGCCACAAATAAACCATAGGTAAAAACCGAGTAGACCTCGAGTGCAATCATGTTCAAATAACAAAGAGTTCAATCCAGTAGTGTGTGCGTTCGAACGAACTGAAAGTTCGTTCTGAACGAACTTGACACATATCCAAAAATCTATCACTTGATTGAACCAACCTCATTACAGTATTTGTGTGAGTTGGAATGAACAAAGTATTCGTTCGAACGAACCCTTAGTTCGTTCACTCACAAGTTAAGTGCGTTGGACGAACATCAATACTGGAATTGGACATAAAACAATGTATAATTGAGTTCGTTCGCACGGACACATTGTTCGTTCGAACGGACAGTCAAAAGTACAATTGCGTTATTTGAAACGGCCAGTTCAAATTACCTGTTTGTTCAGAACGAAATATTGTGCGTTCGAACGAACTAGTAATTTCCTGTTGGGTTTCTATAGAGAGTATAAATAGAAACCTTCAAGGAGTTTTCTCTCACTTGTTCATTTTACACATTCCATATACATTCAATACACTTGAGAGAAAACCCTAAAAGCCGTGATAAGCTATATCCATTGATTGCTTTGAGAAACCCTTCTAGATCATTGATCTAAGTTCGATATCCCTCTACTAATCGTTTCCCACTCACGTGACCGATAACGTCGTAGTTCGATTAGTGAAAAGTGTAGTAGGCTAGTGCAATAAACTTGTAAGAGACCTAGCTATAGATCGATAGAAAGCGTGTAAATCGATCTAGGCAAAACCTTGTAATCGAGTGAGTTGGAATTCAATCGAACGCCAAAAAGAGGCACAAGACATTCCCGGAGACGTAGGTACTCGCAACTAATTGAGTCGGTCAATTAAGCAAGTAAAGGGTGAGTTAAAACTGCATAACAACCACCTACCGAACTTCGTTAAAAAACATCTTGTGTTCAAGTGTTTACGGTATCATATATTTCATTTAAATTATTATTAATTCCGCATAGTAAATTAGGTAACTAGATAAAGTAATTGTACGGTAGATTATCGAATTTACCCCCCTCTATGTTAGAATTAACCAACAAGAGAGAGAGAGAGAGAGAGAGAGAGAGAGAGAGAGAGAGAGAGAGAGAGAGAGAGAGAGAGAGAGAGTGATGATCGGGTTTTTATGGCGTGTTTTATATCGTTGTGTTAAAACCCCGAACAATCAACAAAATTTGTAATCTAAGTTTGTACAGTGGCAAATGTATAGATTCGTTCCACGAGGAGCAATTGCGTCAAAATTTGGATCAAAATGGATGAGAAATAACGAAGAAAATTCACAGAAGATAGTCCGTTACAACGGAAGTGGGTTCCGTTACAACGGACTTGAGTGAAAATTCTGTCGCTAAAAGTGAGATGAACGTCCGTTACAACGGAGGAAACTCCGTTACAACGGAAAGATGTAGTCCGTTATAACGGATAGGAGTAGCGTTATAACGGATTGGTTAATCCGTTACAACGGACTCTTATGTCCGTTACAACGTACTAGTATGAGTGATATTGAATGCTTTTCCTTGCTGGTCCGTTACAACGGAGTTAAATTGCGTTACAACGGAGTATCAACAGACTGAAAATCGGGTACAAACCGTCACGTCCGTTGTAACGCAGTTCAAATTCCGTTATAACGGAATTAGTTCTGGATTTCGAATTTATGATTTGAATTAAGGGATTAATTGAGGGTTTGTTTTGGGATTGAATTAATGGAAAATTAAACTGAGTTTTAAGGCAGAAATTGAGAGCAAAAGCTTAAGTAAAAGAACAAGTTTTAGAACAAAGATTCGATTCAAGTAAACAAGGATTCATTCAAGCAAACAAAGGATTCAAACAAGAACAAGATTCACACAAATCCAAGTAATTTTATGCTACAAGAAATGCAAGAAAGGAAGGAAAACACCTAGAGAGATGAAGAGAGCTCCTAGTCTCGTCTTGAGTGCCTTCCTTGTTGTTCGAGTTGCTAGAGAGCTAGTCAATGCGCCCAACAATTTCCTTTCGTACCGATCCACCCGTCAATCGAAGTGAGCTTCGTACCGGTTGGGTGAGCTCGAGATGTGCAAAGGTTGATTGAAAAGAAGCTTCCAACCAATCACGCCGAGAAAGCTCGACTCTTCGCTTGTGAAAGTTCGAATGAAATAAGTTTCACCCTAATTCCACACTTTTCCTTAGCCGAAGTGTAAACCGATTCACCGAATGAAGTGAGCTTCTATTCGGTGATCGATCTTAGAAAATTATCGTTCGTAGTTGCAATTCTTGCGTGTTCTTGAAAGTTCTTGGACTTGCTTAAGAGGGAGAGAGAGAGAGAGAGAGAGAGAGAGAGAGAGAGAGAGAGAGAGAGAGAATGGGCGTAAAAAGAGCGTGCCTAACTCGTGGCCCTTGAGGTCATATTTATAGCACTCATGGAGTCTTCTTATTGGTCACGAGTTGGTGGAGAGGATTGGGGGTAGGGAGGTAATTTCCACCAAAGGTAGGTGGGTAGGATAAGGGCTAAGGATTGAGTGGTTTTCGTGTAGACTTTTGTGTAAGTTCCTATCATGATAATTGTTTGTCTCCCGTCTCATTCATGTACCGATTATGTCGGTGTAATATATCGTTTTCACTCCTCTTGACGTGTTGGAGACAACTACACTCTCCAAATTCCCAGAAATTCCTTCTAATTCCTGTGATTAAGCAATAAAACAAACTTAGTGAAGAAATATTCATGTTATCTCAAATATGATTAATAAAGTATATATAATTGTTCTTCACAAGGGCTAAAATCCCTAAATTAAGCATTAAATTTGTGCCTTATTTGCCTCACATCAAATACCCCCACACTTAAATCTTTGATCGTCCTCGATCAATTAGAGTATAGAAGTCAAACATAAGAGAGAATTGCATAAGATTTTGTTGAAGTTATATTGTTGGTTTAAAAACTAATTTCACGAATCAAATGGTTCACTCTCATTTCATCAAGTTCAATAGTTATTTAGAATGATATTGGTCTTTTCATTATTAGATCTCCAAATTAGCTCGAAATTTCATAAGAGTTTTTCACGACACTCGATCTCAAACGGTAAGAGCGACTTAAACGTTTTTACTTCGAATTGCTTCACTCCATAATCTCAAAAGAACTCAATTCGAAAGCTATTATCGGGCCAAAATTTCCCGTTTTGCTAGATGATCTTAAATGCAAGTTATTCATTTTAAAACACGTTCGGTACAATGGTACAAAGTTCATACCTGTTTTCGATCAATTTTCCCGCTCATTCGTTTTCTTTTCTCTCTTTGGAAGTCTTTAACCGAAAGCCCCACTACACCGAAATGCAATGAGGTTACTCTCGGTGTTGTATTTTGACCTTCATCTTTTCTCACACTTTTTTTTTTTTTTTTTTTTTTTTTATATATGAAGTCTTTAACCGAAAGCCCCACTACACCGAAATGCAATGAGGTTACCCTCGGTGTTGTCTTTTGACCTTCATATATATATATATATATATATATATTTTTTTTTTTTTTTTTTTTTTAAAAAAAAAAACGAGCGGGTATATTTGATCTACTAACGGGTCCCCACAAACGGTCATTTCATAGTGCAATTGGTCATGTTTTAAATCTAGCAAAACGTACTTTAACGAGCGGGTACTTTAACCTTATTTGCCTCACATCAGAGAGAGAGAGAGAGAGAGAGAGAGAGAGAGAGAGAGAGAGAGAGAGAGAGACGGGGTAGGGTGAGAAAGGGATTCAAATAACGGGTTAATGGGTTTGGTTTTAATTTTGAGTTGGGGTTTAATGATTGTAATTAAATGAGTTAATGGATGTATAAATAATAGGTTAATGAGTTTGAATTTTATATTATAAAATTTGCCACGCCAGCACTAAAATTATCTAAAAAAATGCCACGTCACACTGCCACGTCATCACTTAACTGCTCACTGGCAGTTAACTGATGGAAGGGGCAAAACTGAGCAAAATCGAGGATTCAGGGGGCAAAATGAACAAAATTAAAGTTTGGGAGGCAACTTGCACTTTTTGGTACAGTTCAGGAGGGAAAAGTGAGCTTTTTTCTAGAAAAATAAACGTTTAATAATATTTAACAGAAGGAAAAGCAATCTAAATGTCCATAACATTCTGTGGTTATTAGAGTATTTACATATCATCTATGTTGTGCGGATGATTAAGAAAAATGACCGTATCAGTATCGTCGTATTTGTATTCTAAAGATATCATATCGTCATATTCGATACGTATCAGATATATTATTCAGATACATTATTCGTTGCCGTGTCTATGCAACCCAGCATATCATAAATGATTAGGAAGGAAATCAATATACATTTTCCATGGATGCCCTCTGAATTCCCTTTCAATTACCGAAATTAAGAAGAATCTTTATTTTTTTCCGTTATTCCAACGAATTTTCTCATTCATTTCGCCTAGCCTATCCTAATTCCTAACCTATCGTACTAAAAATGACAAAATTATGGTTGCGGTCTTTGTGGGCTCGAAGTAGAAGAAAGTAACGAGGAAAGTGCACAACAAAGACAAACCGACTCGGACCCACAAACCGTCCTAGCCTAGCTACCATATACATGAATCATATATTCATATGGTCTGTGTATTTAGTCATTTGCATTCTAACTTCACATCAGTATGTGTCATGATCCATATAATACAAAGTTGTTCTACATGTAGTGATATCACAGAACATAATACCTATCCAGCTAATACAAGTCCTTTAATATTTATGATTGAGATTCTTCTCGTGAGTAAGGTTGAAATTTCTTTTTGCAACTTATATAGATGCATGACTGTTCACTGTGTTATGCTTGTGTTATCTTTGTACATGAAATTATTGCATAGCCTCAGTTGACAATGATATGTTTAATCCACAAAATTTGTAATCTTTGTTGCAAGTCAAAAAAATATATACATTTGATACCGTTAACGACAAGCGATCGCTTGTCGGGTTCCATTCAAAAAAAAAAAAAAAAAAAAAAAAAAAAAATATATATATATATATACATTTGAAGAATCGGCAACGGACCGGTCCCGAATTTTCGAGGATCAGAAACCAAATTTGAAAAAAACTCTTATTATTGTAACATATGAGCATATGATAATTTTTGTAAGTTTTAAACATAACGTAACATAAAATTAGAAGAACAACAAAAAAATTCAAAGATTTTTTTTTTCAAAATAAGTTATGTCTAATTGTTTGGCACCGGAAAAAAAGATTGCAAGTCTTCGAAAATATGATTATCTTTCGTGAATTACCAGACTTCACATTATCATAAAAAATACTTAGTAACAAGAACAACAATTTGGAACCAAGGGAAAAAGATGGAACTAAGAATAAGTTTCTTACATTTTCTGGCCAGTTTCATATTCCCTTTGTTATTTTTAGTGAAGAATTTATGTTTCAAAAAGAGTCATGGCAGCAAGCTTGTTATCACATATGACTCCATGTACAAATTTTTTTTTAAAAAAAATTCTAATTAATTTATTTATTCAAAAAAATATATTTTAATTAAAGAACTATAATACTACAAAATTTTAATTAGTAATCAAATTCTATTAAATTTATTTTTTTATTTTATTAATATATGCTTTTCATTTCTTAATAATTCAAGTTATGAATGAAATTTAAATTTAATAATAAGCATTATTTTTTTTATAAGATATAAAGTGGTGGGTTCTTTATTTTATATCAGTTGTTAATTTTTTGTAAAATATCACAAATATAATTTCACAAAAATCCCATATAGTATTTATTGTATTTTTTTTTTTTTCATTCTTCACTGTTCTTCGCCAAATGCATTATCTTCAAAATCCATATTCTCCATTATTACCATTTTTTTTTCTCAATACTCAATATATACATAACAAAAAAAATTAACATCGAAACCCAAATTTTTCGGACCCTATATCCTGACCTCGTAGGCCTGCGGCTATCGGCAAGCACGATTCGTTCCCGATCTGTTGTTATATCAAACGAATAAATATTTTACATGGAATAAATTTACGAAATCGGAACTAAGTATCCATGTGTCATTTTCGATATTAAAAAAATTTGAAAGGAATTAACAAAGTAACATAATGTGGACTACTCGAATGTTTTGTGAAATGCAACTTTAAAATTTTCTTAATTATTACATAATTTTTTTTTCCTAGGTTGATTTCATTAATGCCAATGAACTCACATAATAATAAAAAAGGAAATTAATGTGAATTGACATGTGTGCATGTGATGAAAAGAAATATGGTTTGGCACGGCCATAAAGTACCTCGTTTATTTATTAAGACACTAAGTAAACGGCATGTGCAAAGTTAATCACAGAATTATGAAGATGAATTTTTTTAATTAACAAGCCTTTTCTCTCTTCACGTGCACACCATTTTACATCTATATTAATATTAATATTATTCTTCTTTAACAAGTGCACCCCATAATTATTATGCACTAGTTTTTACATACGTACATATAGATAGAGTAAAAACCTATACATGTATGTTTAGAAATTAAAACTCCTAATTAATGAGCATAAAGGAAAATATCCCACCTCTCCCCACATTTTTGATGATGTGATATAATTTAATATCTTAAAAATTAATATTTTAATTCAGGATTTAACATCTTAATTACATATTTTAATTATATGCATTAAATTTAGTAAAAAACCCTAAATAAGTCTATGTGAACCCTAAATGTCGTGAACCCTAAATAAGATCTCTTTTAGTTATATTTTATTCTTCATATTTTGGTTATATGCATGAATCCTAAATAAGATCTATGTGAACAACATCATATACATATATTTAATATTTTAACTTAGGAATCAGGAGTTTATTCAGACAAAATGTCGTGATCTATTTCATTGTCACCTACCAAACATGAAATTGTTTTACTACGAAACAAGTTGGCGGTGAAGAGACGCATTTAATATTTATAGTACTAAATACAAATTTGATATGTACCCTACAAAATCTCACAATTTCACTTATACCCCTCCAAAACGTGAAACATCGTGAATACCCTTACAAAATTATCATAATTTCATGAATGTCATTTTTTTGTTAGATTTCTCTTAACTATTCGTTAAGATTACCATTAATTTTTGCTTTTCTGATTTTATCCCCTATGTAAATAAGGAATAAAATTTATGTCGGAAAAATCGAAAAACACAAATTAGCGGTAATCTTGCCGGATAGTTAACAAAAATCTAACAAAAATGATATTCATGAAATTATAATAACTTTGTGAGGGTATTCATGATATTTCATGTTTTGCAGGGGTATAAGTGAAATTGTGAAGTTTTGTAGGAATACATATGAAGTTTGGCCAACTTATTTTTATGTGACCGAACAAAAATTTAATCATACATAATCTGATTGAAGATTCATCCGGTGATAAAAAAAAAGGTGACGAGACTCACCCCCTTACAATTCAGCCAGATACTTCATGTGTTGACATGTACATTAAATATTAGTAGCGAACTTTTTGTTTGAATCCTCTTATATATAATGAGAGGGAATTAAAGTTTCACTATTTCACACATTATTAATGTATTTAATATTATTATTGAATTTCGCACATAATTAATTAAATTTGTTTTTAATAACATGTGTTATAAATGACCCATTTAGACTATTTAACACATGTTCAATTCACCATTTCACATATCAATGCATTTAATATTTTCAATAACATTGTTTATCACCGTTCATATTCAATTAACTCTAACTTTGTAAATTAGAAAAATAAATCAATTGGTCAATGGCCAATGGCTCATGGCCCGATTGGTTGAGTGTTTGACACAATAATTATTTTGAAGATGTTATGAGTTCGAGTCCCATCGACATCATAATATATATATATATATATATATATATATATATATATATATATATATATATATATATATATATATATATATATCAGTAACAACAAGCAATCACTTGTTGGGTAAATATTTTTAGCATGCTAGGTTTCCCACGTGATAAAAACTAATGTATTAAAAACATGAATTTACTAATTCATTATTTGCCATGTATTCAATGGTGGATCTTGAGAGAATGGTGGATCTTGAGAGGAGCAAAGAGAAGAACTTGAAAGTACTAGTACTTATACTAGTATTGGACAAGAGATTAGAGAAGAGGAGGAGTTCAATGCGAGAAGAAATGATGATTCTATCATTACTCCCAGTACCAAAAACCAAAATAATCGAAGAAGAATAAATGAACAACAATCAGTACTGAATGACATCAATTCAAATCCTATTACCAATGAGATCGGTACTGATTGTTTTCATAAAAATGGAAATCGAAACCAAAGTCGTAAAACAACTGAAGGAAAAGGAAAAGAGAAATTAACAGGTTCAAATCGAGATTTAAATGCAAAATTTGGTGGTTTAATTCAGACTTAAATGAAGAAGAAAAAGAAAAACAGAAAAGAGATGCAAATCAACCAAACAAAAATCAAATAAACATAATATTTGAAGAGACTAGTACCTTAAGAGGTGTTGTTGAAGGCTTGGAAGATCTCATTAGCGAAAATAGGGCATCTAGTCCATAATACAGAGAAACGATTGAGGTTGAAGGATGGATAGTTTCGCTAGAAGATCTGGGCTTTGCTACTGAGCCAGATTAAAGAGTGTAAGGCTGATAGGGTTTATAGTTTTCATTAGATCTACTTGTGGATCTAAGAGAAGACAGATCAAGGAAGTTTTCATTGACGAGTGAATAAAAGAGGCTAGGGTTTTTTCTTCTGGAAGATGGTGTTTGATAGAGAAGAAGATGAGAAAGCGAGGCGGAAAAGAGAGAAACTGTGGCTAGGGTTTCTATCTGTAAGGCGGTGCGATGTCAAGAGGAAGATGAAAAAGTGAGGTGGGAGAGAGAGAAAGAAAAGGGGAGCAGCTTATATACCTAGGTCATCGAAAATCCAGGAATTATGTTCCAAAAAAAAAGTAGGATTAGCTTTCCGGGTTTCTTCACCAGACATACAATATGGGTCTTAATTAGGGTTAGATCCTTTATATTATGGTTAGGTTAAAAGATTAGTTAAGGGGTCAAATATTACATTGTAAATCGTATAAAACTCCATGTAATCTTTTTTAAACTTAACATAATATATAAAACAATAGAAATAGGACTTAAGAACCTACTTTATTTTCATAAAAAAAAATATACATTTTCCATGGATGCCCTCTCATCAATTCCCTTTCAATTACTGAAATTAAGAAGAACATTTATTTTTTTCCGTTATTCCAACGAATTTTCTCATTCATTTCGCCTAGCCTATCCTAATTCCTAACCTATCGTACTAAAAAATGACAAAATTATGGTTGGGTTCTTTGTGGGCTCGAACTAGAAGGGAGTAACGAGGAAAGTGCACAACAAAGACAAACCGACTCGGACCCACAAACCGTCCTAGCCTAGCTACCATATACATGAATCATATATTCATATGGTCTGTGTATTTAGTCATTGCATTCTAACTTCACATCAATATGTGTCATGATCCATATAATACAAAGTTGTTCTACATGTAGTGATATCACAGAACATAATACCTATCCAGCTAATACAAGTCCTTTAATATTTATGATTGAGATTCTTCTCGTGAGTAAGGTTGAGATTTCTTTTTGCAACTTATATAGATTCATGACTGTTCACCGTGTTATGTTTGTACATGAAATTATTGCATAACCTCAGTTGACAATGATATGTTTAATATAGAAAATTTGTAATTTTTGTTGCAAGTAAAAAAAAAAATATTTGAGGAATCGGGTCCCGAATTTTCGAGGATCCGATACAACCCTTTTATTATTGCAAAATATGAGCATATCATAATTTTTGTAAGTTTTAAACATAACGTGTAACATAAAATCAGAAGAACAATTTATTTTTTTCAAATAAGTTATGTTAAATTGTTTGGCACTGGAATTTTTTTTTTTTTTTTTTTTTTTGCAAGTCTTCGAAAATATGATTATCTTTCATGAATTATCAAACTTCACAATATCATAAAAAATACTTAATAACAAGAACAACAATTTGAAACTAAGAATAACTTTCTTTCGTTTTCTGGCCAGTTCCATATTCCCTTTTTTATTTTTGGGGCAATTTCAAGTATATCCCTCAAAAAATTAAAAATATCATATTTGTCCCTCTAAATTTGCTAATATCATATATGTCCCTTTAAACTTCTATTTATTACAAATGGACCTAAAATGAACGGAACTGTTAAACATGACAGAAAATTTGTGAAATGACTTTTTTACCCTCCAATGAACCATTAACCTATCTTCACAACCCACCCGATAAGATGATGTTTTCTCTACAGCGAAATCACCATTGAACTTCTCCAGCAACTACGGAGCTTCTCCGGTTCCTACGAACCGTCTTCCTCCTATGTTGCTTTTCTAGTACTATGTATCACTAGGTTTAGTTTAGTTTCGACGTTGTGCTCGTGATGCATGTTGAGGTTTAGTTTAGACGCTGAACTAGGGCTCCACTCGACGTTGTGCTCGTGATGCATGTTGCAAGTAGAACGAAGCCGTGCCGCTAGTAGAATGAAGCTGCATGCGAGTGAAAGGAAGTTTGTTGCTGATTTTCTAGAGATCAGTTCTAGTCCAAGGTATATGTTTTCTTTTTCAATTTTGACTGGTTGGGTGATTTTCTGGTTAATTGAGGATGAATTAATATCTCCATTGTGAGTCCATTATGTTAAGTTAGGATAATTAAGGCTATATTAAGGTCAATTGGAATTATTACACTCAATTGGGGACAAATTAAAGTGAAATTAGATTAATTATCATTGTATTAATGTCAGTTACTAGTTCATCATGCCGGATTAGTGCAAATTCAGGTTGTAAAAGGGTTAATTAAGACGAAATTCTATGAAAGTTTTGTTGATGCTTAATCACAATATTGACTAACTAAGACTTAATTACCCAATTTAGACTCTAGACGATACAATTCACAAGTTCATATCATCTCACAATTTGTTCAAATTTTGTCTCAGATAAAATCATTATTGTTTTAATTATCCTCTATTATAATTTATTCTTGCAAAAGACTCTCGAGGATGATAGAGTATTGATATTACGTTTTGTTTTATTTCTCAGATTAGGAAGGGGTTTTTGCAAAATATTACATGTCCTCTTTAATATGCAGGATGCACTGATGTCGATTAGCAATGCACTCTTTTGCCAAATGTTTCATGTCCTCCTATGGTCTCAGTTTAGGGTTTGATGCCGCAATGACCCGTGATTATATTCGTTTAAATAGATTGGTCATGTTGGCTCTCACAATTGTCAAAAAGAGTTTGTGAGAAATATAATTTGTAAGTAGGGCTGCGTAATGCTTTGTAAATATGATATTGTAAATTAGAACCGTATAAAATATATATGATTTTTTGAATTTTAATTTTTGCAAGTTGTCATTATAGTGATGAGTTTTGATTGATATTATGTTGTTATACTGCCGATCTGATAATTGGTATCCAATGTCGCCAACACACAAATTCAAAATCTTAAATAAAACGTATGTGTTGTAATTTGATTTGGAATATAGAACACGAATACTTTTATTCAATTCAATTATACTCCAAAGTAATTTGATGTGAAATTATTTGTGTTGGTAGATTAAATTATTGTGTTATCATAAATTAATTTGCATCCTATTGTAAATTATCTCAATTTGGTGTGTGAGAAATGAAGCAGGAATAAGTACATCAAAATGTGGCACTTACATTCATTCTCCCAAACATAATGTCAAAGAAAAACAACAATATTTGATCCAATAAGTAAGAAAACAATAACAACATAATTAATCTTCTCAGCTTTGTAATATCGACTAACAAAACAAAATTTGAAAACTCCGATCTCTCTGAAAACATAATTACTTTTCACTGGTACATAAATCTATTGTAAATGAATTATCTAATAAAATTTTCATTCGTTATTAAATGATTGAAAGTTTTCTGAGCTGGGTTTTAGAGATCCCTTTGAGACCATATAAACCTTTATAATTTCACTAAATTCATAAAATCGATCGACGAGGGTATTGAAGAAAGTAACCCCAAAATTTCGGCCCATCTGAATCGAATGGATCGAATGAGAAAACTTTCCATCTTCTTTAGCGTTATTGTACCAACGAATTTATGCTTTGGTAGTGACTCGAGCCTCTAGGGCCCATCTTCCTTGGTACATATTGAGTACCAAAATCAATATGATACGAGCTGGCGCTTTGTTTTTCATCATTGTGCTGGTTTTTGAAATTCAGTGATGGTTTGTATGCGGGTCAGATTGTTGGTAGATTGGGGGTTTGTTAAGGGGTGGTTTTGGATTTTTTATTGGATTTGGACCCGTTATGGATCTCGGATTGGTTGCGGAAGTTAATATATGGTTTCCTATTATGCTGTGACGAGGTATCATTACTCGCATGACGAGGATCACAAAAAACCAGCATAATTGAAATGTATGAAATTGGAATAAGAAATTTTCATAAACAAACTTTGCGCAATTTTTACCTTAAAAACATAAAATCGAACTCAATTGCATGTTTCTACTAGAATTTTTCTTAAACACAGTCTGCGCAATTTTTACCTTAGAAACATAAAATCGAACTCAATTGCATGTTTCTACTAGAATTCAACTAAAATCTGGTTACAACAAGGCCAGCAACTAAGATTTCAATTCAATTTCACTAAAAATAAACGTATAATCCGAGAAGAAAATGCAAAAAAATCAGATCATACTTGGTAAGTCTGTCTGTTACCGCTCATATACTCAAGCAGCTGAACAACAGACGAAGAAGCAAGATGAGACCTAAAGCCCTCTCTTAGTAAAACTAAAAAGAATAAAGCTTCAGTTTAAAAACATCAATCACCCATCAAATTGAAAAAAACAAAAGAGGAGAGAAGAAGAGAACGTGGGAGAGGCGATTGGGGAGGAACGTATATCTTGAAGAAATATGAGGTGTCGAAGAAGTATGGGCTAGTACTGAAAGGGAGGGCGGAGTTCACCTAGGGCAAAAAAGTATCATCTTGACGAAGAAGAAGAAGAGTAAGGTTGAGACTTGAGAATTGAGATGGCAAAGTAAATGTCAAGGGGTATTTTAGTCATTTAAATTATAATTATTGACTTTACTCTAGTTTAGAAATTTAATCATGGTTATTTTAACAAAGTTAACAGTAAATTAACAGTTCAGGATAAATTTGATATATTGAATGTTTAGAAGGGACAAATTTGATATACAATAAGTGTTCAAAGGATAAATTTGATATTTGTAATTTTAGAAGGACATATTTGATATTTTGAATTTTTGGAGGGATATACAAGAAATTATCCCTTTATTTTTAGTGAAGAATTAATGTTTCAAAAAGAATCCAGATAGCAGGCCTGTTATCACATATGACCCCAGGTATAAAAATATTTTTGTAAAAACAATTCTAATTATTTATTCAAAAAAATATATTTTAATTGAAGAACTAAAATAGTTAAAATTTAATTACTAATCAAATTCTATTAATTTCTTTTATTAATATATACTTTTCATTTCTTAATAATTCATTTATGAATGAAATTTGAATTTAATTATAATATTTTTTATAAGGTATAAATTGGTGGGTCTTTTATTTTAGATCAATTGTTAATTTTTTGTAGTATATGGGATGGTTATTTTTGTTTCATTTATTATAAATAAGTAAAAATACAAAATACCACAAATATAATTTTCCAAAAAAATCCATCTAACATTTATTGTATTTTTTTGTTTGTTTTCGTTCCTCATTTTTCTTCGCCAAATGCATCATCTTCAAAATCCATATTCTCCATTAGTACCATTTTTTTTTTCTCAATACTCAATATATACATAACAAAAAAAATCAACCTCGAAACCCAATTTTTTCGGACCCAAGATCCTGACCTCGTAGGTCTGCAGCTATCGGCAAGCACGATTCGTTTCCGATATGTTATTATATCAAACGAATAAAGATTTTACATGGAATAAATTTACGAAATCCGAACTAAGTATCCATGTGTCATTTTCGATATTAAAAAAAATGAAAGGAATTAACAAAGTAACATAATGTGGACTACTCGAATGTTTTGTGAAATGCAACTTTAAAACTTTCTTAATTATTACATAATTTTTTTTCCTAGGTTGATTTCATTAATGCCAATGAACTCACATAATAATAAAAAAGGAAATTAATGTGAATTGACATGTGTGCATGTGATGGAAAGAAATATGGTTTGGCACGGCCATAAAGTACCTCGTTTATTTATTAAGACACTAATTAAATGGCATGTGCAAAGTTAATCACAAAATTATGAAGATGAAAAAATTTAATTAACAAGCCTTTTCTCTCTTCACGTGCACACCATATTACATGTATATTAATATTATTCTTCTTTAACAAGTGCACCCCATAATTATTATGCACTAGTTTTTACATACGTACAGATAGATAGAGTAAAAAGTAAAAACCTATACATGTATGTTTAGAAATTAGAACTCCTAATTAATGAGCATAAAGGAAAATGTTGGAAATATCCCACCTCTCCCCCCACATTTTTGATGATGCGATATAATTTAATATCTTAAAAATTAATACTTTAATTCATGATTTAAAATCTTAATTACATATTTTAGTTATATACATTAAATTTAGTAAAAAACCCTAAATAAGTCTGTGAACCTTAAATGTCGTGAACCCTAAATAAGATCTATTTTAGTTATATTTTAGTTAATATTATTCTTCATATTTTGGTTATATGCATGAATCCTAAATAAGATCTATGTGAACAAAATCATATATATATATTTAATATTTTAAGTTAGGAATCAGGAGTTTATTCAGACAAAATGTCGTGATCTATTTCATTGTCACCTACCAAACACGAAATTGTTTTACTACGAAACAAGTTGGCGGTGAAGAGACGCATTTAATATTTATAGTACTAAATACAAATTTGATATGTACCCCTACAAAAGTCTCACAATTTCACTTATACCCTTCCAAAACGTGAAACATCGTGAATACCCTTACAAAATTATCATAATTCCATGAATGTCATTTTTTTGTTAGATTTCTCTTGACTATTCGTTAAGATTACCTTTAATTTTTGTTTTTCTGATTTTACTCTTTATGTAAATAAGGAATAAAATTTATGTCGGAAAAATTGAAAAACACAAATTGGCGGTAATCTTGCCGGATAGTTAACAAGAATCTAACAAAAATGATATTCGTGAAATTATAATAATTTTGTAAGGGTATTCATGATATTTCATGTTTTGCAGGGGTATAAGTGAAATTGTGAAGTTTTGTAGGAATACAAATGAAGTTTTGTAGAAATTATAATTATTTTTGTGTGACGGAACAAAAATTTAATCATACGTAATCTGATTGAAGATTCATCCAGTGATAACAAAAAAAAGGTGACGAGACTCACCCCCTTACAATTCAGCCAGATACTTCATGTGTTGACATGTACATTAAATATTAGTAGTGAACTATCAATTTTTGTTTGAATCATCTTATATATAATGAGAGGGAATTAAATTTTCACTATTTCACACATTATTAATGTATTTAATATTATTATTGAATTTCACCCATAATTAATTAAATTTGTTTTTAATAACATGTGTTATAAATGACCCATTTAGACTATTTAACACATGTTCAATTCACCATTTCACACATCAATGCATTTTATATTTTCAATAACATTGTTTATCAACGTTCATATTCAATTAACTCTAACTTTGTAAATTAGAAAAATAAATCAATTGGCCAATGGCCAATGGCTCATGATCCGATTGGTTGAGTGTTTGACACAATAATTATTTTGAAGATGTTATGAGTTCGAGTCCCATCGACATCATAATAAAAAATATATACATATCAGTAATAACAAGCAATCACTTGTTGGGTAAATATTTTTAGCATGCTAGGTTTGCCACGTGATAAAAACTAATGTATTAAAAACATGAATTTACTAATTCATTATTTGCCATGTATTCAATGGTGGATCTTGAGAGGATTTCCGGGGGAGAATGAAATATTGGTTATTAAATTACACTGCACGATTATTTAGGGGGGTCAAACAGTAAATTTTACATTGTTATACTGATAAAATACACTGAATCACTAAATATACAATTGTTCGACGAAAATCTTGGCAGGCGACCGTCCCTGCGTGTATTAAATTAGATGTAACATTAAATTCGATTAATTAAATTTTGCCAACACATCAAGTATTTTGAGAGAATGGTAAACGAGAAAAATATAAATATTCATTAACAATTGCAATTTGTTTGGAATCGTAAGTAATAATTAAACTGAATTAAAAAAAAATGCTATTAATCATGACTTCTATAAACCAATCCACTCGAAAGGTACAACGTGTTTATAATTGAGTCCAAAGCTCTACCTCTATATTTGGACTTCGCCTAATTGGCATGTTAGTTTACATCATGTGTTTCAAAATACATGTATTTAGATTATTCATGTTGGTTATTTCATTTGATGAATCAGAAAAAATGAATGTCAAATTTTGATGTTGGTTTTGGCCTTATAAACTATGTTACGCGGATATATTAAAAATCGAATTGTATCGTATCGAATATCAATATCCGTGCGATACTCGTCGGATACATATCAAATACTCTACGCGACGTATTCGAATATTTTATTTTAAAATAACAACAAATACTTCTTTGATATTTCCGGATACTCGTGAACATTTCTAGCGTATCAATAAAATATACATAAAAATAAAAAATATCAAATTTGAAATCGAAATAAATGAGTACTATATATAAATAAATAATCAAATATAATAAACAATTAATTTAAAACATGTTTTATTTCAATAATAACAAGTTTTAATATATTTACATCAATCATGTAATACTAATATAAAAAATATAAATTATAACTAATAAAATATAATATATAATAGACGTATCTGATTCTATGTGTTTTTTAAATTGTCGTTTCGTTGTATTTGTATCGTGTTAGATATGATACCCGAATTTGTATTAATACTAGGAGAATACTCGCGCTACGCGGCGAGCATGTAAATTATGTTTTTCATTGTAATACAATTATATATTTGAATGATAATATTAATAATATCATCTTAAAATAAAGTCATTTGAATTCATTTATTAATGATTATTCATATATATTACAATTATTTTACATTATGATAGCGAGAAATCTTTTTTTTAGTCAAATAATAATACTTATATTAGTGCCATTATATAATAATATATAAAAAATATAATATAATACAATTTTACGAAAAACATAACAACAAATATTATATCATTATTCACAATATTTCATACAATATCAAATATTAAAATAATGAATCATACAACATATGTAGTAACACATTATTAATTATATAGTAGTAATAATTTTTATTGATTCAAAAATGAAAAATATAAAATAATATAAACTTAATAGTGGAAGTAATTTAATAAATAATATCAAAATTTAATTTATAATAAACATAAATACAAATTATTTTATATCATATGATTTTTTTGTATTTTACATTTTGTAAAATAACAATACAATTTGATATGTGTTTATAAGTTTAAATAATTATTTAGATGGATAAACTTTTTTTTAATTCTATTATTTTTTGAAAAAAGTTTTGTTTGCTTAAAATCACAAACATAATCAACTTAATATTATATGAGATTATTATTTTATAATTTTGTAAAAAATAAATAATAATACCTAAAATTTTAATTATGCAAATAAATTTCTTAAAAATATATTATGAAAATATGTATTTTTTTGCATTGTATTTTCTTACATAATATTTTTACAAATTGAAATTATGAAAAACGGTATGTATGAACTATGCTAATATGGATGTCAAAATAAAGAGAAAAATAAAATGAATATATTTGATGGGTTTATAAAATTAAATTTCCAAAATAATACTAATATATGTTGTATTTTTTATAATATTACATATTACATTATTAGTATTTCATATATAAACTTTTCATATTCCATTGCATTCACATTTGATCATGTAATATTATATGAAATGTTAAACAATTGATTATACTTGGTCTAATATGATTCTAACCAATAATAATATGCCACATCATTAATGTAGGATGATGTGGTTTTCTAAGAATGCTTAAGACATGGTGTAAAATAATAACACATAAATGACTACACAAAATATAATCTTCAAAAAATCTAACAAACAATTAATGATGGAGATTAAAGCACATCACTACATCTAATGGTTCAAATTAATACTTAAAAATAATAATACAAAATACATGTCTTAAATGATTAAATATAATATTAATGCATATGACGAAGCCACATCACACAATCTAATGGTTAATAATCAAGATAAGCATGATGATGTGGCTTCATGAGAATGCTCAAAGATAGGTGCAAAATAAGGGGGTTGGTAAATTTCCGAATTTGTATACATTAATTTTTCTACTCATGACCTCATATGTCTGTTACTTGATTAATGATCATTAAACCTAATAATTGTTTTAATTAATTGTCATCAATTATAATTAATCAAAATTAACCAATCATCTTTCTAAATTAAAGCCAGTAGTATGAAATAAAGCCTAAAATAATTTTAATTAATTCAAAATTTGACCACATTGATCTAATATTATTCTTAATTAATCAGTAGTTAATCTAAATTACTTTAATATGAAAGTGTGCCTAGTTATTCTAAATTACGCATATTTAGCTGTGACATATATTTAAGGAATAATTAATTCATAATTTGTTCTTTATATAAAAAATAAAACTATCACAAATGCAAATAATAATTAATAATGTTTTGAGATATTTTAATAAATAAAAAATAATATTCATGTAATTAATGATGTCAATTATCCTAAAGTATATTAGTAGATCTTTATTTATTTATTTTTGATAATAAATGGAGAAGTCTCATTTGTCCTCCATCCATTCATTAATACCAATGAAGATTTAACTCACGATCTCTTATAACATTTGAGTTTTTGTTTCTCACACTCAACCAACTGGGTTATGACCCATTGACTAGTAGATCTTAATTTATTTGCATCAATTATAATTTCTACTTTTTATATAATAATTTAAGAAAGATGTATTAAAAAAAATTTAATTAATAAATTTTTTTTCGAGTTACAATTTATAGTATTTTGGGAATGTTGATAAAATACAAATGATTGTTCCAAACAAAAAGTCATAAATATAGAAATAACGCCATCTCGAAATGATTTTAGATATAAAAAAATGACATGAATTTTTTTATTCTATCAAATACGTGTATGAAATAGAATGGATTAAGTCATGAAATATAGAGAAATTAACATTGCATACTGGAGTTGTGATAATTGATCTAACATGTAATTAACTCAATTTGTATATAATCGTTCTTGTTATCTCTAATCAAATATAATGTTTTATTCACTTCTTTATTATTTCATTAATGTATATTTCGAAATATTATTTGAATAAAATAGAATAGTAAATTATTTGTTTCTTTACCACACAATTCTCCAATCACATCCTTGCTAAACGGGACCCTATATGATTTGTGTATCGTGGTCCTAACAATAAACGGAAACAATTACAAAATAATTTAGTATTGAAGATAAAACAATATTAAATAGCACCATATTACCCTATATTGTCTACTTCTATAATTTCGTAAAAAGTTTCTTGACTAATATTAGTGAAATATGATTACGTTTGGTTTACACGCTCTTATGGATTTGAAATGTCTTGGAATACTTTCTTATGAATTTCATTCTCACGTTTGATTTACACGTTCGGTAATAAAGTAATGACATACTCCATTCTCTAGGGAATAGTTGATGGGAATATGATTACCACCAAAATTGATGACTTTTCTCCATTCCCATGAGGAGGGAATACATTTTATTTTAATTTCAAAAAATAAATATCACAAGGTTCTATAAATAAATTTATTTTTACCTATGTTGCACGGATACGGATACGGGTAGCGTATCCGATACGATACGGATACGGCGATACGGCAATTTTCAAAAAATCACGGATACGGGGATACGGCAATTTAATATATTTATATTATATATAATTAATAAATAAGTAATAAATTAAATAATAAATTAATTATATTTTTAAATTAAATATCATGGCAATAAATAATATTAAGCAAACAATACAAGTATCATAAAACTATCATAAACTTGTTCTAGAAATATTTTAGAACTAATCTAGAAGTATCCTAGAAGTATCCTATATAATTTATTTAAAAATATTATGGGCCAAAATATATGATGGGCCGAAGTATCCTAAATGGAGTATCCCAGCCGTATCCTGGCCGTATCCCCAGCCGTATCCTGCCGTATCCCCGCCGTATCCGAAAAAAATAAATATTAAAATATTCGGATACGCCACGTGGCGTATCCGATACGTATCCGAGCCGTATCGCACCCGTATCCGTATCGGATACGCGTATCCTCAGGATATTTCTGCATTTTTGAAGTATCCGCGTAACATAGATTTTTACATTTTTAGAGTATGTCATTGAATAAATAAACGTATCAACCAAACAAAATATTAGAGTATGTCATGCAATGATATGTCTTGACATGAGATTTTTTGGCATACTTCATACCAATGCATTTCCTATATTGACTAATCTTAGTGACCCATCCTAATAAATAAAAGCATCTATTTTTCTTCTCTTTTCTTAAATAAATAAAATCACCGACAATGGCAAGCTTTCAAATCCAACCACTTAATACATTTTATTTCTTTTCTCTTTATGAGATACTTTCATGTTTTTTTTAATAAAAGTTTAATAAATCCCCATATATCAATTATCATGATGAGTCTTTTCATTATACACCGAGCAAATAGTCTAATTAAAGCAAGGTCCACTAGGGACCTCAAGTCCTTTTTAAAATTTACCTTTTTACCCAAATCCCTTTGTACTTGAGAATATCTAATATCTTGAGAATAATATAAAACCCCCAAGTATATCTCTTATAATTATCTACAGAGATTTTATAGTTTCCATGTATATATAATATAGAGAGAGAGATTGTATATTTTAATATAAATTTTAAGAGGAATTCTATCGTACAATTTTTTTCTTATGATACACTCATTTTGAAGAATTTTTTGAGTAATTATCAATTAATAAATATTAAAGATAATTTTTTTAGTGTATTTATTAATGAATGATAACTAAATAGGAAATTTGAATTGTTCATTAAATAAAAAATACCCAAAATAACATTAAATTTGAATTGTTCATTAAATAAAAAATATTTATAAAAAATAAAATTTATGATACAACCTTCAAAATACCCAAAATAATATTTTAAAATGATGTATGATATAACTCTTCAAATTTTAATGTTTTATTTACAATATTCCTAACTTGAGAGAAGAGACTAAGCTTATAAAAAACGCTCTACCATTTGTCCACTTATTCGTGTGAAGCAAATAAACTTTTGACGAATTAATTGTACAAAGTTCATATCATCATATGTGGAGATGGAGAAAGCAAATGAAAAAAATGGAACAAAGACAAGTTAGACCATTGTGTTGCATTAATTTAAGAGCATTTCTTACGACACCCCTTCTTTATCCCAGTAATTATATTATTCAATATAATGATATTTATAAGTTATTTAATTACAAATATATGTATTGCTAGGATTTATTTTTGTCAAAAATGCGTATTTGCATTGTGAGTTTCATATTATTTTTAGTAATTACTAATTAGTATATATTATAACTCGATCAAAAAATAATTTAGTGAAATCAAATAAATTCATGTCATGTATTAGAATAAAGGTAGTCGTGTTGGATTTTATTGTAAGAGTACGAAATCGATACTTTAAGAGTAAATATGATCAATAATTTGTCATATATTATAAAATGCATCTATTATTATTTTTATTATTATTTAAATAAAATCATGTGAATTAAACATCGCAATACATTTGTGCGGTGCTAATTGTTAAATTAAATATATCTTCTAATTATATTTGTCTGAAAATGGTTTTTTCCATTGTTGTTAAAAAACGGCAAAATGTACCTTTAATTATTAAACAGCCATTTAATTTTAATAATTTATTGGTCCATGAAATTATTTCAAAACTAACACATTATAATATCAAAATACTTATAATAACTTAATTTCAACTAATATTCTTTGATTAAGCCTTGTTCATACATTGAAATTCTATTTTGAGAATATAATAATAAAAATAAAAATCCAGTTACTAATTTAAACTAATACATATATTTTGAAAATTCTATGGGTTTCTTGAAAACATCCCTTGATTAACACTTCAATTAACAATTAATAATAACACAATAATGTCATATATATTCCAAATAAAATTATATATTTAAAAAACCAATATTTAATATGAATGAAACTGTGTTTTTGAAAATTTTGTAGCAATTGGGGACACATATTTGTAGTTTTAATGAAAATATTATATGGTATTTGGTACAATAGTTAAATGCATCAAATGAGTGGCATTATTAGAACTTTGGTAGTTAGCCGTTCTTTTGCTCCCTCCATTATTTCCAGCCTGTTATTTCTTTTCTTTTTTTTGTCAAAAAATAGAAAAGTTGGTCCTGCTATGGCTCTACCAACTTATTCCCAAACTTCTAATTTGTACTTGAATATTAGTGGAAAGAAATCAACTTTAAAATAAGATTTTTTTTGGACAAAATAGCATTTATTAGAATTTATAAGCCATTAATTACTAAGATGAGATAATTGATTCTTTCCATTTTTTTATCAGTAAATCTCTTAACACTTATCGTTAATTTGATGTATATTTTTATTTCATTTGTTGTTATGTGAATATTTCAAAATGAAAAAAGTCTTTGTATTTTATCTCCCAATTAATATCGTAATAATCATTTTACTTATTCTTTGTATTTTTTGTTAAATTAATGTTAAGATATACAATGACCGTGGTCTATATTTTTATATAAAAATAAATAAATTTAACAAAAAATAAGGATAAAATCTTTAAAATAATGTCTTACACGAATCAAAAATATATGAATAATACCTAATGCGTATCACACAAAAAAGAAATTCAAATTCATTGGAGCAAAATAGTAAAGTCATTTACCACCAAAGCCCCAAATTTGGGTAGCATATCATTCCTTATAAAATCATCACTGTCCAATCCACCACTGTACTACCGTATCATCCCTCCCAACATTCTCTATATCTTTCCATGTAACAAATCATTATCATATTCTATCATGACTCGCTACATATTTATCTACATGTTCTCAAATTAATGAGTGGAAAATATTCTTTTTACAAACAAAACTCATCTCTCCACTTACACTTGTGCAAATGCAAAATTCCATCAAAGCTCTCAGCTTTTTCATCTGTTCTGTAGTAAAAACCAGAAAGAAACAATAAATTAAGAGGTATCTTTTTACTGACAAGCAAGCAAAAGCAAGAACTGGGAAGAGGTTGAGGGTGATAAGAGAGAGAGAGAGACAGAGTCACAGACCAGACCAACATTGCTGATTGATCGATTGCTCCTTTTTATTCATGGTTTCACTCAGATGGAAGATTAGGTGTTCGATGAAATGCGGCTGATCATGTAGAACGGCTGCTTTGCGTGAACGATCGAAATTCCTTGATTTTTCATTCGGTAAGTTGTTTAAAGATTGATCTTTTTCATTGATTTATCGTTTTTGTTTTTGTTTTTTTTCATTTTTTTTTTGGGTACTAGCTTTGATCAGAGATGGTTGTTTGTGTTATGATTTTCTGAGAAGCAATCTGGAACAAAAATTATGGAATATTTTGGTTGTCTTCTCTATTTTATTCGGTAGGTGTACAGTCACTGATTGAAAAATTATTCTCTTTCAAAAGGTTTGGTTCTTGTCATTTTCATGCCAAAATTCCAATTTTGAGGGCAGGATTTTTGTTCTTTCTCTTAGATTTCAGTTCATCTATTTGGATTTTGGAATTTCTGTCTTGTGGTGTTGAGTTTCTGTCTTTTACTAATGGCATGAAATTCCAGAATAGCTTGATCGTTTTTTTCTGCAAAGGTTCCATTTCATCTTTTTATTATCTTATTTATCAACAATTAAGATTCTATTTTTGTGATAATTATCCATCTTTCATGGAAATGGATCGCCTCCTTATGCTTTGATTACTGTAAAATCAACTTTTGAAATATATATTTTTCTTTTTTTTTCCTTACAAAAATTCTAATTTCAAAATCTTATTTAGTATATATCAAACACTCTGTTATTCGCATAACAAAAAGCTTCATGCATAATGTTCCTTCTTAAATTCCATATATTCTTATTCACTCCAATTCTCAATCAATCTTATCTGTTACTTCTTTTTTATATAGTTGGTCACCTCCTTTATTCTTATTCACTCCAATTTTCTTAAAACAATAATTCTCAATCAATCTTATCTGTTACTTCCCCAATTTCTAAATTCTTAAGCAATCTTTCCAACCACCAATTATTTCTTAAATTATTTAGTTGGCCAATAATTAATTCCATAATTTCATTCCACATATATTTTGCAGATAAATTAATTAAATTAATCCAAAAATGGCGAGTTTATCACATAGCGAATCGAAACGATTATACTCGTGGTGGTGGGACAGCAACATCCGCACCAAAAACTCCAAATGGCTCAAAGAAAATCTCACAGGCAAATTAAATTTCAAATTAATTAATCAATTAATATTAATCAATAATATTATCTAATTTATTTATTTTTTATTTATTTTGGGTAGATATGGATAGCAAAATAAAATCGATGATAAAAATAATCGAAGAGGACGCGGACTCGTTTGCGAGAAGGGCCGAGATGTACTACAAACGAAGGCCCGAATTGATGTCTCTCGTCGAGGAGATTTACCGAGCGTACCGCGCACTCGCAGACCGGTACGATCATGCCACTGGCGCCTTGCGTCAGGCTCATCGTACCATGGCTCAGGCTTTTCCTGATCTTAATTTCGACGAGGACGACGATGATGATGACGGGGATGATGAGGTGGCGACGATGGAGGAGGGATCTAAGGGTCAGGATTTTATGATGCCTATTTTGGATCTTCAAAAACGTATCAAAGGTAAATATTTTATAAGGGTATTTTTGATATTTTATAAGTTTAAAAGGGTGTCTATGTATGATCTTTTAGATTTTCAAAGGGGTAAATATGATATTTTTGTTTTTGGAAGGGTAAATATGATATTTTGTGATTTAATTGATCTTTTATTTCATATTTTTTTGTTAGAGTACGAGATGCTTGAGAATGAGATATCGAGATTATCAGAAGAGAACGAAGATCTGAAAAATCGAATGGCTTCGAAATCACAAAACGAATTCGAAATTTCGTCTCTGAAAGAAATTATTTCGAAACTTGAAATGGAGAAAGAAGAGTCGAGCGAGAGATTGACGAATCTAACGGCTGAGATTTCACGCACGCAACAAGACTTCGATAGATTGAAAGACGAGATGCAAAGTAGGGTCCAAGTACTCTCCAGTGCGGAGCAAAGATGCGATGAACTGGAGAGGACCAACCAATCTCTCTGTTCCGAACTGGAGAGGGTTAAATCGAGATGGAGAGAGAAGGACGAGGAGGTGGAGAAGCTTAATATTTCGATTCAATCTGAACAAATTCAGAGAATGGGTCTCGAGAAGAAAATGAAGGTTTTCGGCAAACTGGAGAAGGAACTGGAGAGGATTAAGGATGAGAAGAGGAAACTGGAGGGGCAAAATCGGGTTTCGAATTCGGTTATTGGTCGGCTCGAAGGGGATGTGAAGAAGGGAGAAGAGAGGTGTGTTGAACTGGAGAGAAGGAATCGGGATTTGAGTAAGGAGCTGGAGAGGATTAAACAGAGAGGAAGGGAGTGTGGGGATGAACTGGAGAGGAGGAATCGGGATTTGAGTAAGGAAATTGAGAGGATGAGGGGGAGAGAGAGGGAGTGCGTTGATGAAGTAAAGAAGGGAGGAGAGAGGTGTGTTGAACTGGAGAGGAGGAATGAATATTTGAATTTGGAACTGGAAAGGATGAAGGAAGAATTGAAGTTGGAAATGGAGAGGATGAGTGTTTCTTTGCAGGAAACTCAGTTAAAGAAAATGAAAGCCGAAATTTCTCAAATGTCTCTAGAGAAGTCCTTTGCCGAATCGCAAGAAAAAGTTAGGGTTTTGTCAGAGGATAGAGAGAGGTTAGAGAGAGAAACTGAGAGGTGTGTTGCACTGGAGAGAATGAACCAGAGTCTGAGCTCCGAACTGGAGAGGATCAAACAGAGAGAAAGAGAACATGAGGAAAAGTCGAGCAAGAAAATACCAGAAATGGAGAGAGAAATGGAGAAGATAAAAGGAGAGAATTCAACCCTCTATTTCGACTTGAAGGAGAGAGAAACAGAGTTAAACGAGAAGAGAGTCGAGTTCGAGAGACTTAACGAGTCCAAAATGCAAGCTGAAATGGCGAAGATAGAACTGGAGGTAGAAATGGAGAGGATAAAAGGAGAGCATGCAAATCTATCTGTGGGCTTGAAGGAGAGAGAAACGAAATTGAGCGAGAAAATTGGCAAGTTGGAGAAGATTAGCGTTAATTTACAAGAAGCCCACTTGCAAAAAATGCAAGCCCAAATCGCCCATTTATCAATCGAGAAAAATCTCGTCGAAATGCAACAAAAACTAAACATTTTCTCTCTCCAAAAAGAGAAATTCGAAAAAGAAATCGAGAAATTAACCGAAGAAAACATAAAATTCGGTGAAAAGAACCATTCATCCAATTCGAGAATCATTCTCTTACAAGACGAAGTGATCAAATTGAAGGATTTGAACAGGAAACTCGAGGACCAAGTTTCGTTACACGCAGAAGAAATGCGAATTGCGAAAGAAGAACTTTCTAGAGTGAGAGGAGACAAGAGCGATTCGGAATGGAGGCATTTCTCTCTCACCGATCAAATTCAAACCGTGAATTTGAACGTCGAATCTCTTAAAAATCTCGTAACTGAATTAAAATCTGGTAATTTCGAACTCAACGAAATAATCAAACACCACGAAGAAGTGAAGATTTTACAAACCGAAAATTTCAAACAATTAGAACGAGTTTCAGAGAAAAATTCGGTTTTGGAAACCTCGTTACTGGTTGCGAATGCCGAGCTGGAGGGTTTGAGGAACAAGAAGAACGAACTGGAGATTTCCATTTGTACCCAACGAGACGAGAGGGCGGTTATGAGCTCGCAAATCGAGACCATGTCTGAAAATATCGAGAAATTGGTGACGAAAAAGATTTTGCTCGAGAATTCTCTGAGCGATGCCAATGCAGAGATTCTAGGCTTGAGAGAGAAACTCGAGGACTTGGATGAGTTTTGCATTTCTTTGAGGGACCAAAATGAAAAACTTCAATTTGATAAGAGATCTCTTATTGCAGAGGTAAAAAATAATAGCAATACACTCGTTAAGTTGGAGGAGAAATATAGAGAACTCGAATCGAATTATTCGAATCTTCACGAAGAAAAAACCCAAATTCTAAATCAAGTAATAAATTTGCAAAATTTATTGAACCAAGAACGGAATTCGAATACCGAAACCCTAAATTCGTTGAAATTCGAAAATTTGAACACGAGAGAAGAGCTCGAATCGGAGCAAAAACGAGTCGTGATTGCCCAAAGCGAAATATTCAAGCTGGAACGATCCTTAAACGAAGCGAACGAGAAAATTTCGAAGTTAAATTTCATTCAAAAGGATAAAGAGAGACTCATGAAAGGGATAATTTCGATAAAAGAATCTTTGAAGCTCGATAAGAAGTACGATTCGTTACACTCCATGAAGGACGAAATCATCGTGCAACTCATCTTACACGAAATCAAATTGCTTTTGAATTCGATTGGCGAATCTCAAGACTCGAAACAAAAACAAACTGTCGAAAAATCTCTCATCGTTACTCTTCTGGACCATTTCGGCAAAGAAGTCGCCGAATTGAGACTCGAGAGAAGCGATTTGAAACGAGAAAACGAATCCAAATCGAAAGATTTGAACGAACTGAAGAACGAATTGGAGTTTATTCTCAGCCAAGTTTCTGATTTGCAAGATTCGAGACGATCCTTGCAAAAAGAAATCATGAATTTATTCGAAGAGAATTCGTCTCTTTCGAATCTATTGAAAGAAAAAGAAGATTCAAATTCGAATTTGAGCGTATCAATATCCCAAGATATTCTCGCCGTGATTTTCAAAACCTTTTGTTCGGAGCAATTAGATTCGAATTCGAAACTGAGAAACGAAATCCAGGATTTAAAAAACCGGGAAAACGAGTTTGTTTCTTGTGATCAAGAAATCTCGAAGCTATTAGGGAATATCAAGAACGTGATTTTCAATGCGGGTTTGTTCAAAGAGAAGGTTTTGGAGTTGATAATTACTTGCGAGAGTTTCGAAATTAGCGAAATGGTTCAGAGAGAGGTATTGAAAGAGGAAATCGAAAGAAGAAATTTGTACGTGCACGAATTGAAATTGAAATTGAGCAAAGTCGAAGTCGAAAATAGGAGTTTGAAAGTGGATTTGAATGGCGAATTTACCATTTTGGGCTCGTTACAAGATGAAATGAGAGCTTTGGAAGAACAAACTCTCTCTCTCGCCAGAGAAAATCGATCAAGGGCTAATAAACACAAAAAAGAGGTAACATTTTCCCGTAAAAAAATGAAAATAAATCAAAAATGCCCCTGCAAAATCTGAGAAATATCATCAGTATTCAGTACCCTATCTTATAATAATTTTTCAGGATACCTAAACGACCCTTCTTTCTAATCAATCGAGGGTAATTTAGGAATCTCTGAAAGCAAATAACAAAAGGAGGGGTATATATGATATTTCTTATATTTTGTGGGGGTAGACATGCAATTGGGCCTAATACTTGTATTAATATTATGAATTTTTTGTTTATCAGGAGAAGAGAATTCCACCATCTAAGAACTCGAAGACGAGACTGAAACTAACGAAGGAAGAAGCGGCTACTACTAAAACCCTAAACCCTAATTTGGAATTACAAAAATTACACTCGACAATAAAATCTCTTCAAAAAGTAGTGAGAGACACGTCGTTGGTTTTGAACGAAGAGCATCTCGATTTCGCCTCGACTCTTTCTGACGCGAAGAAACAAGTTAAGGTTTTAAAACCCAAAGAAATTTCTGATGATGACGTGGCGAGAGTCAACCCAAAAGTCAACTATGAGCAAAAAGATATCCAACTCGACTTGGTTCAAAGCTCGATTTCGTCTTTTTCTTCCTCATCTCGAAGTTCTCGAGGAGAGAGAGAGAGGGTTCGCTCGACGAGACAACATAATGTGCGTGCAAGTGGGGCGAGTGAGAATTCCGAAACGTGGGGTTTCGTCGAAGGAGGAGAGAGAGAGATTGGTAGTGAGAGAAAGAAGCAAAACGTGAGGTCGTTGATGATGCACGATATCGAATTGGAGTATCCCGAAATTGAATTGGTAGAGAGAGAAGGAGATGTTAAGGGAAAGAGGCCTTCGACGGATCAAATGTCTGAGAAGGAATTGGGCGTGGACGATCAAATCGTACCGTTCACAAAAGTCGGTATGAACGAATCGTACCAAGAATGGAGAAAAACCGTGTTGGAAACTCTCTCGAATGATTCTCAAAGACTAGTTGTTCTTCAAAACGGTTTGAACGAGATAAAATCGAGCATTGATTTATCAGAAGGGCGTAATTACAATTTAGAAGAAATTGAAGGGGTTAAATCGCAAATACGAGAAGCCGAAGGGTCCATTTTGCAATTAATCGAGACCAACAATAAATTATCGAAAAAAATGGACGATTTTGCAAACAATTCGGACGAAGAGAATAGTAGTAATAATAATAATAGTGGTGAATTGATTACAAAGAGTCAACGAAAGATTTTGGAAAGGGCGAAAAAGGCTTCGGAGAAAATCGAAAAACTGGAGTTTGAATTGGAGATAGTTCAAAATTTGATTTTGAAATTCGAGGAGGAGAATTCAAGTCGAAATAATCGAATCGGACAAAGGAGATCTAAAGTTCTTTTGGTGGAGTATTTGTACGGGAAGAAGAAAGACGGTACGAGACAGAGGAAAGGACCGCCTTGTGGGTGCATGCGAGTCAAGACGAAAGAATGATTCGCTACGCGAATTATTGTAAGATACTTTTTTAATAATCACAAAGTATTGTATTAATAATAATGAATGGTGAATGGTGAGTTTGGTTATGATTAAGTTATGCTAGTTATTGACTAGAGAACTTAGGTGTGTTATTTTAATTTTGGTACTTTATAAATTGAGTGGGTTTTTGTGTTTATTGTTGCTGTGACTTGTGAGGGTGTAAATATATGACCTAGATTGTTTTAATTTGTGCTTGTTGATTTTTGTACTATTTTTTGTGTTTTTATTTTTTTATTAGACTTTCGAAAGACTAAGCCGATTAATCACATGGACATTCCAGCAAATTGGTTTAGATCTGCACATTTTTATCCACCGTATTTCAAATATCATGTTTAAACAAAATTTGAAATTTGAAAAATTCCAATTACTTCAATTTGGGCCCTTCAAAAAGGAGAAGTATTTTGCTTAGATCCAAACAAGCTAGATTCAGTCCAAAAGATCCCTTTTTGTTTCAAATAGAAGTTAACATGAAAAGAACATCTGATTTATCGAAACAAAAAGAGAACATTATGCAACAAAGAAAAGAAAAAACAAATTAGAAATCATGAGCTTGTAATGCACTCCCCTTTTTTCTCCCTCTTTTGAGCAATTGTTACCAATATATAACCAAACCAAACCATACCAAATCCTCAATATCTCTTCCCCAAAAACTAATGTCATCCTAATTAAACACTTAACTCAACATGACCACTCTCACCCTTCATTACCCTCTCCTTCCCTTCTTCCTCCTCCTCCTCTCCTTCCCTTTACTCTCCCTTTCTCAACTCCCCGCATCCCCTACTCCCGCCCCCGCTCCCTCCCCCTCCTTCTCCTATGACCTCCCCACTCTCAACCCCCGTTTAGCCGATGCATTCATCGCGTTACAAGCATGGAAACACCTCATCACCGACGACCCAAACAACATAACTCAAACTTGGTGTGGTCCGTTCGTCTGTAATTACACTGGAGTGTTCTGCGCACCCGCACCGGACGATAACAAAACTTTGACCGTTGCGGGTATCGACCTAAACCATGATATGCTCGAGGGGAGCCTACCAACCCACATTTCCCTCTTTCGCGACCTTGCACTTCTTCATCTTAACTCGAACAAGTTTAACGGGTCTATACCAGAAGGTTTATGCACCCTACCCCTTCTTTTTGAAGTAGACCTATCCAACAACTTATTTTCGGGCCCGTTTCCTACCAATATACTAAATTTGCCGAACTTGAAGTACCTTGATTTGAGGTTCAACAATTTCTCCGGCGAGGTGCCAAACCTAGTGTTTGACACGGGGATCGATGCTTTTTTCGCCAATAACAACCAATTTTCTTTTTCCTTCCCCTCTAACTTCATCAACTCAACCGCTTCCGTGCTCGTGTTTGCGAATAACGGGTTGAGTGGTTGTCTGCCGAGTAACCTTGGTGCGATGAATCGGACCCTAAACCAATTGGTCTTGATGAATACTAATATAAGTTCATGCATACCCGAGGATATCGGTTTGTTGGATCAACTCACCGTGCTAGACCTAAGCCATAACAATCTAGTCGGTAAGGTTCCAGAGAGCATAGGCATGATGCAAAATCTTCAAGTGTTGGATTTAGGGCATAATATGTTAACGGGTGAAATACCAAAGATTATATGCGAGTTACCGAGTTTGCAAAACTTTACGTACTCTTCCAACTATATATTTTGGGAACCTGAGATTTGTTTGACGGTTCCGATGCTCGATGATAGAAGGAATTGTATATTTTGGAGGCCGCATCAGCGATTCGAGAAGCAATGTATCGAATTCATGCACAGACCTCCTGCGCATTGCGATGAGAATGGATGTATTGCTCAATATGTACCGCCATATTAATCGTTAAAGGATATGTTTATTTACGGGCGATTTGACTAAGCTCTTTCAATTTGTGATGAATAATATTTTTTGATTTAGAAAGTTTGCATGAGTGAGACTATTTATAAGGATGAAAAAGAAAATTTAATAATTAGGTTAGTGATTTGATATGGTATATTGATTATGATTGTGTGTGCTTTGGAATTTTTTTTAATAAAGTTTGTATTGTTTGTTCTGCTCTTTGGTGTTTGTCCCTATAAAAATTCAGTGATGAAGTTGGTCAGTGACGATTTTAGTCCTAGTCGATCTCGAGTGATGATAAGATGTTAGGTAAAATTTGTTTCGATGTTCAATAAAATGCCCATTACTGTTTGTTGATTTTTGTAATGTCGTCAATAAGATAACAAGAATAGAATGTTCCAAAGCTACTTACCTAATATATAACTTGCAACATATAATCAGATAAAGATGATGGTGTATCATTGCTTTTCTCATGCCCTATTTGCCGGCTCATAAACATTGCATGCATTTATTTCGAAATTTGCAAAAAAAAAAAAAAAAAAAAAAAAAAAAACGAAATTGCAGGAATGTCATATTCAAATTGTGAGGGAAAAAAGGACAAGAACCAAGTAACATGAAAGACAATAAGATAACGACTTGTATGCAACGAATATATACAAAGAAGAGCTCATCTAGCGTGTCCCTGAAATTTCCTCAACTATCTCTGTATCACCAATTAAAAGTTAATTATTATGATAATTAACAAGATAATATTTCATTAACAATTAATAAATGTATAATTAAAGTACGTATGCATTAATATTAATCAATTGTTAATAGAGTATTTTTTAGTTAATTACTATATTGATTAATTATTAATTTGTGATATAGAGAAGCGTGGAGGGAATATGGGGAGGAGCAAAATTGTCCTACAAAGAAACACCTTGAGAAAATAGGGAATCAAATCCAATCTTTTGAAAGATGATATGCATGATCTTTTTTAAAGAGAAACATCATTTTTAAAGTTCATAAAAAGACATAAAATTCATGTTTACACATAAACATTTAAATATAATTTTTTTAACTTGTCTCCACAACTCTTCTCTCTCATCTTCTATGCGTATTTTGAAGAAAATTAGTGAGAATAATTAGCAACCAATTAACACAAAAAATGAATTAACCGTTAATTTTAACGTACCAATAAAGATACATGCTAATTAATCATTAATTTATTTTTACATATAAATTTATATTAATTTTGTATTAATTGAGTTACTAATTAATTATTAATCATTAAAATCATGATGTCATGTGACAACATCAAGAATAAAAATCATGAATTGTGGAGACATATTATATGGCCTCTTTAAATATTGTTCGGTCTGTATGTGTTGGAGCAACGGAACAAAGAAGAGTTGTATTTGTTTACCCTAGCAAAAACGAAAATATCATTGACACCCTGGTAAAACGATTCACGAAAACGTGGCCTGTCGATCCTTCAGACCTTTGGAGTTTGAAGCCTATAAGTATCAGAAAAGTTACCACATGAATAACTGAAATGTGGCAGCTATGCGTTCATACCGACGTTTTTTTATCATTCGATATATATTCCTATAAAACATGAGAATTGAGAAATATCATATGCAAATTGTCTCTTACTTTTCTCTACATAAATAATATCAGTTAATTAGATGATATTTCGAAGTATAATTTTGTAATAAGTATGCAATTGGTAAAAAAAAATTGTACATTTTGTAATGTTAATCAAGAGATTTATATGTTTACAAGGGGGATTAGAGTTTAAGATATAATATTTTATAGCCATATATACATGTATTTCTTGTTTTGCAAAGTACACATTATAGTTTCAGATTTTTTTTATAACAAGTTATAGCCATATATCCTACTTGGTCTCCTTCATTAAACATTAAATTTAGGTGCTTTAAGGTTTAGCTAACCCATTATGAGATACATCATTTACCTTAATTAGGTACTTCAAGGGCATTAATGACAACTAATCTCATTTTATGAAACCTGAGCTCTATAAAAAATTGGTAACACATAATGTCATACTCGGGTCGAATGACGATATTATTCATAAATCAATTCAAAATAAAAAAAATAAATAATTTATACTGCGAAACAATTTATAATTCCAATAGTTTTAGAAGATCCAAAATACATGGTTTGAGTTTGAGTTACCATGATATGAACTGAATATTCCTGGAAGTGAAAACTAAGTTAATGATCCTTAATTATTATTATTTTTTGTTGCAAAAAAGCCCTTAGGCTTGATCCTTAATTATTATTAGACCTAGTTAGTGAGCCTTTGTAAGTGAATGTATGTGGGTAGGTGAAGTGAAACATTTTGGTAAGCTTTCTTTTTCTTTTTAGACTAGTAGTATACCTTTCTGTTCTTTCTAAGATCAAACCATATCCATCTTCACCAGTGATAGGATCATATGAATTTACTTTGTGCCTAAGCTATATATATTTTACATTTTCAATGGCTAAGTCAAGAGATAGCTCTTCTTCACCACATACAAGTTGCATGGGTCCCAACTCCCAATATGAACCGAATTAAAATTGAAATTTACGTTCTTGATCACACTAAGAGCATGGTTGATTTGGGTTATTTTGGAATACATGAATATATCAAATACATGTGAGGTTTTTTTTTTTTAGGAAAAAAACAAACGTGATACGCATTCGTCCAAATCAATTTTTTAATAAGCAGGAAAAAAGTATTACATCGGAGTCCATATTTACAATGTGAAGCGCAATTAAACTCTTCGAACTTTTGGAATAAAATATTTCTATGTAATCGCCAACTACCAATTAAATCTTCAATCTTCGATATGCTTGGCAAGTAGTGCATGCATTATATCTTTTCTTTGAAATATTCGATTATTTTATTGTCTCCAAATGAACCAAATACTCGACAACCACTTCACGTCCCATGCTTTGGCTTCCATCACTACAACAATAGTGGCATTTCGAAACATTCGCATATGTCGTTGAATGCATGTATTAATGCTGTCATTTACATTTGACAGCATAATGCGAAAATGCAGTCCGGGCTGGTGTCTTCTATTCTTACAAAAGCATTTCACATAATGCTACATAATTGTGAAATCAACGACATATTTTGTGTCATCAATTATAATAAAAATCGAGGACATTTCGTAATGTCATCAATACGATCAAAATAATGTATTTACAGATGCTGTCAAATGCTCAAAACAAGCACATAATAATAAATAATCCATGTGGATCAAAATAATGCATTTACAAATGACAACCACTTCATGTTCCCCAATTTAACTATGGATAGTTCACGGAGCTGAAGCCGGAGCGCAGCATTGGATTCATGTGGCTTCCGAATTTCACTTTTCGGCTCTTCGAGAGTTAGCTCTGTTTCAATCGTCATTTTAGTTTCCATATTGACACACGAATCGAACTGCATGAAAACAATTATGATGAGAAATTGCAACGAGAAAACAATAATAAGGAAGGATATAATTTATAATCTGCATAACATGGAGATGTATTAGAAAGGATATAAATGGAAAGAGAAACAAGAAAAAAGAAGAATCAATCACATTGAACTAATTACTTAAAACATTTGCATGAAGAACCTAGAAATTTATTACTTTTGAAATCTCACACCTTAATCATAAGAGGACTAGTTCCTAATTTTAGCTAAAAACAAGCACATAATAATAAATAATCCATGATAAATCATACTACGAAATCTGGCATAAGATATATTCTTTATTTTCCACAGCTACAAGAGTCCTGACAAAGTTAACCCTAATTTAGATTTCACAATCAAATTTAAAAAAAAAATGATAAGAAAGAGAATGGCAGAAAGACTTGCATCGGGTTTGAGAGGAAAATAAGAAAAAGATCTGGAATTTCGGGAGTGAATTTGGGAGTGAGAGCGGGAGTGGGAGTAGCATTGCTCGACTAAATTAGATGCACAAAACTGACACAATTACTTGATAACAATTACAAGAACATATTTCACATACACCAAGGTTTTATACTATGTGGTTTACAAGAACCAAGTTCATATAACAAATATTCAACAAATACTGAAAATCGGTGAAAATTATTGTGAGAAAAATATTTAGACCCGGTTCATGCACACCTTAGACTTTATTCATGATAATTTTCGAAGACCAAGTCCATACTTTAAAAATAATAAAGAAAGATGCAAGTTTCTATAATCATCTTGACCAAATTGTACATGTCACAACTCACAATTAAGAATTAAGAATATTAGTGAAAACTTAGGAATCATTAAATGCAGATTTTTTGTATTTCTTTACATCAGGTTTACTATTTTTACAACATAAAATGAACTTAAATCACACAAAAAATAACATAGTTCTATTGACCTGTGGTCGAAGCAAACCAGGCCATGCATAGTATTTATATTAGTTTTTTCATTTATTTTGAGCATTTTTTAGTTATTGTTTTTTTTTAATCTTTTTTGTAACATATCTAACAATTTTTAATTAGTATATTTTTTTAATTTTTTTTAATTTGAAGTAAAAATTAAAATTTTAATGATACATGACGGCATGTCTTAACATTTGTCGTCGTCTTAGGTCTCCGAAAATACAGGACCGGGCCTGTTTACATGTACATGCTATAATTCATGGCACTTAACATTTAATGAATGAACTAAATCAATAAAGGAGGCCTAAAACGAAGAAATGACTTAAATTAACTAAATGCGTACAGAAGGTTACATAGAAAGTGCCACAGAATAAGTATGATTTTAGTAGCTTTTTGGGTTGGTAGTTACTAGTTAGATAACTTATATAATTATATTGAGTAGTGATGTATATCCCCATTACTCTTTACCCACATTTTTGATGACGTTGATATGATTTAACATTTTCAAAATTAACGCACAAAAATATAATTTAACATCTTAATTTCTATGTTGCACGGATATGGGTACGAGTATCGTACCCGATACGATACGGATACGGCGATACGGCGATACGGTATTTTTTGAAAATTCTAGGATACGATACGTTACATGTGTATATTATTTAATATTATTTTAATATAATTAATATATATATTTAAATAATTTTATTAAATTATTATAAAAATCAAGATGTTGTAATATCGATTTGGATATTTTACGAATAAATAAAATAAAAATATGTGATGTAAAATACTATTGAATAGTAAAAGTATTGGGTATTTTTAAATTGGACAAAAAAAACAAAAAAATAATGGGTCAGCCGTATCGGAACCGTATCGTGCCGTATCTGAAACGTATCGTGCCGTATCGGAAACGTATCGGTTCAAATTTATATACTAAAATAGTCCGATACGTCACGTGGCGTATCGGATACGTATCGGTGGCATCCCCGTATCCGATACGGGTACGGTTTGTTTTTTGAAGTATCCGCGCAACATAGCTTAATTTATGATTTAGTTATGTTAATTTACAATTGAACATATAATTAAAATGTTAAATCATGAATTAAAATATTAATTTTTATGATGTTAAATCATATCCACGACATCAATGAGTGTGTGTGTGTGTGTGTGTGTGTGTGTGTGTGTGGGGGGGGGGGGGGGGGGGAGATGGGATATGTCCACCATTTTCCAATTATATTCTCTTCCGGCCATTATTTATCTCCAATTATAACACTGGAGACTCCAGTTGGATCCTAAATAACCCAGATGATTTAAGTTGTCCTACTAAATATATACATAAACAAATTTAAGCCTATTTTCAACAAAAGCAGGCCATAATAGTCTCATCTTGAAATTTATAATTGTCCCAAGGACGGGTTTGCTAGTACAGTTTTATATAGTTGCATCAAACTATTAATATCAGGAAACTATAAAAATTATATGCATTTGCAAGAAAAAAGATGTTTGATGAAAAACAAGGAAACTATCAAAAATATTAATATCATATTGAATAAATTCTTAGATTTTTTTTATTCATGTCTAATTGCACTAATAAGTGAATTGGTTATAATAATAATAATAAAAAATAATTTTTTTTTTCATATGTACCTAAAATTAAGTTTCTAAATTGCCAATACATGATTTTTATTTTATTTTCATTTGAAATTTTTGTTCGAATTTATTTTAAATTTTTATGCGTATACAATATTACTAAAAGCATAAAATAGTATCAAACTGTGCCGTTAGTCAAAACTAAACAAATCCAATTAAATTAAATTGGATCTTTCGAATTTATTCTTATCACTAGTTTCGGCCTAAATGAAAACTCCTAAGCCCGCTAAATCTTTTCGGGTCTATGACTTAGCTCGAATCTCAACTGTCACCGGCGATGTGCCAGTAATAAGGAAGTTCTCGAAGACTTGAAATCTTCTAGTTGTCGCAATGGATCTATTTTTTTTCCGTAAATTCAAGAATATAATTTTCATAAATTTAAGAGTATATTATTAGCAAAAAAAAAAAAAAAAAAAAAAGGAGATAAAATCCATAATTCTAAATGGAACACCGCGTGATTAACCACGATGCAGAATATCCGAAAGGAAAGAATTAGGAAGATTTTTTCTTTAAAAAACGCCTCGACAACTCTTTTAGCAACAATGATTCCAACAATGTTTGTGATCAAATGGGATCTTAACCGTTGATTTTTAATCAAGTTTGGAGGCATTTTGTCACCAAGGCGAACACGTCCAAATATCACCCTCGAAGTTGGTAGCAGGCTGTAGGACGTGGGTCTAAGTTATTTTATTTAATGCAAATTTATACAAACTGGGCAAATACATAATATAAGCAAATTTATACAAACAATTGAATTTATACAATCTCGGCAAATACATAATATAGGCAAACAAAACACAAACGCTTGAATTACATTTATACAAATAAATATTTCATGAAAACGTAATTTCAAAATCAAACAAATCATCAATAGATTTTTGCCACCTCTTTTCAAGCATCAATGGATAGACTTTCGCCACCTCTCTCTAGAAGTAAAAAAAAAAACAAATTATAAAAAATTCATTGTAGTAAAACTCAATTCTAATAATACACCGAGTATTAATGTACTTTTGCATTTCAACATACACCAATTGAAAATTATACAATGCCCATACTATCCCATACTATTCCAAGAAAATATTATTGCTCATATATTTAAATTTATGAATAATGGATGATACTGGAATTTGGAAAATGAACATATACCTAATGAGGTGAGTTACAGAATTAGAAGTTCCCTTTGTCAATGTAGAATTCTGAATCGCAAATTATAATGATAAGTGAGAAATTATTGATGTTAAGTAAATAATAGTAAATTATAATGTCAGTGTGTTCGACCTTCGTTCCTTGAGCATGGTCAATACATTCTTCATAAGCACTGGAAAATTGGACATTCAGATCATTAAGGAAAACAAGATTGTAATTAATAATAACGAACTAATAATTAAGTGAAGTGACTCGCCTTTTATACTCGGGAAATTTGGAACCATGGACATTTTGCCATTGTCTTTCTGTATTGAGACCTAAACACGTATTAATAAATAATTAGCAAAAAAAAAAGGTGCTTGCGCAGAGTAGTTCTTGTCTAATTCAGCCCACAGATACTTGTATTATGATAAAATACAAAAAACTAAACCTCACTCAATTACGCCAAACACGTATTGATCTAAGAAATCCATACTCTACAAAATTCAGAAGATAAAAAATCATGTGATTCAATACTTTTTTTTGAGGAGAAAGGCAAGCGCGATGCGCGCTCGATCCAATCAATTTTTATATAAAAGAAAAGAAGGTACAAATAGTTTTTTTAATTACAATTGTTAAGTAAAACAACTTAGTCCCCCCGGCAATGGTATACGTATTAAGCCTTTAGGTCCTAACCGATTTTCCTTTGAACTAATCTTCAAATCACTCATTTAACAATGAGATTTCCACAAACCCGCTAAATCTTCAACGTTCTTAATAATCAAATCATGCATTCGACCCTTTCTTTGAAAAATTCGATTATTACGTTCTCTCCAAATCGTCCACAACGTTGCTAGCCATTTGCCATCCCAACTCCTTGCTTCTACCGAGTTGCGGTCTCTTCGGTAATCCCACCAAAATGACAAGAGTGAAGCCGAATTCAAATTTGCGCTCGGTTCTATTTGACTCCAAATTGTAGTTGTGAATGGGCATCGTAGGAAGAGATGCATAGTGGATTCGGGAGTATCGGCGCACAATGTGCAAGTTGTATCATGGGGCCAATTCCTCTTCGCTAGATTTTCTCCCGTTAGAACTCTATTGTTTAGTACCAACCATCCGAAAATTCTTGTTTTTAGTGGGGCCTTCATTCTTAGTAATGTTGGCGTCCATTCACACTCGACCCCCGGGTTAGCGATTCTCGAGTTTATTTGTGCCGTTACAAAATTCGTGGGTTGTTGGTTTGCCATACCCGTATGTTGTAGTGGTAGAGATTGCCGAAAACACCCTCTTAAGGATGCATAAAGCGGTAAAAGGTTTTGTAAGTCCTTCATGAAGTAGGATGTAACGTTAGGTGGGAGCGATGCTATGTCATTGGCACATCGCACATTGTAAAGCGACCTTAATGTCGCGGACCATTGGGAGTCGTCGTTAAAGTCAATCATAAATAGCCATTTAAGCATTAAAGTTCTATTATGACATTCAATATTCAACATTCCCAAACCTCCATGTTTTTTTGGTAAACAAACTTTACTCCAATTAATTAGGCAATGACCTCCTAAGATCTTATCACCTCCCTTCCAAAAGAAGGCTCGCAATAGTTTATTTATTTCATCAATTATTCCTCTTGGCAACATTAGTGTTTGCATGTAAAAAATTGGGATAGCTCCTAGTACCGACTTGGCTAGCGTATTGCGGCCGCCAATGGTCAAGAACTTATTTTTCCAATTGTTAATTTTGCTTCTCAATTTCATTACTAGTGGTTGAAATGTAAATTTCCCCGGTTTCTTGTAAGAAAGAGGAAGGCCAAGGTACTTGATCGGTAAGCTTTTCTTATTGCACCTAAGCAACGATGCAAGGTGATTGTGAAATTCCTCAGGTAAGGCAATTGGGACAAAGGCACTTTTGTCCCAATTTATGTCTAATCCGGATACTTGTGAAAATAAGGAAATTGTTTGCATGACTACCTTTATGTTTTGCGGATGAGCTTCTATAAAGAATAAGGTGTCATCCACATATTGAAGTGTTGTTGGCGCAAAAATAATGGGGTTAGTTAGGAGAGGGCGCACTTTGATCATCATCGTTTGCAACGCATCGACTACTAAAGTAAATAGGAGGGGTGATAATGGATCGCCTTGCCGAAGGCCCCTCTTATGTTTAAAATATTGCCCTCTCATACCGTTTGTATTAATTGATGAACTCGAAGATGAAAGTAATGATTGCATCCACTCAATCCACTTCGGTGGAAAGTTACGAGCTTGTAACACTTTTTCGAGCAAGAAAGGCTGATTCCGTACTAGAGAGCTAATTTCATAGTTATAGTCAAGTCGGCCATATCTAGATCTAGAGAACTCTTCTTCCCATCCGGTTTAGTTCTTCTCGATGTTGTGAGGGCGAGTTGCTAGCGGTGCTAGGCTTTCTATGGCCCCCACAATTTGAGAGGTGATGGAGGGAACAAAGCCGATTTGCTCTATCGCTCTTGCTCGGTGACTGAGAGCGGAAGAGCAAGAAGGTTTCATTTCCATTTATGTGTTATCAAGTATATATATTTTAACGGGTTGAGTAAAGCGTTTGTTTTCCCATCTCTAGGGAAAATGGCGTGGAAAAAGCGCCTCTACCACATCGGGATGGGTGCGGGGTATTATGCGTGTAGTAGCCCTATATTAATTTGGAAAATGTTGTACATACACAACTCCCCTCCCCCCCATGCCTTGATGACGTGGATAGCGCTTAACACCTCAAGAATTAACACACAAATACATGATTTAACATCTTAATTTGCGCTTTTATTATCTTATGTTATGGTTAAACACCCAAATAAGGTGTTTAATCATAAATTTGTGTGTTAATTCTTGAGGTGTTAAGCGGTATCCACGTCATCAAGGATGTTGGTGTAGGTTGGGGGGATGTACATCAGTACTCTATTAATTTTGGTCTCTCTCTCTCTCTCTCTCTCTCTCTCTCTCTCTCTCTCTCTCTACATATTGTATTTTGTTGTATACAGTATATTTGTTATAATTTTTATATGTTTGTTATATTATACTTATGTATAAAGTTGGAAGAAATGGAGCTCATACATGAGGCCACGTCATCAGGGACTTTTTTTTTTAAAATATTATAAGTATAAAGTTGGAAGAAATGGAGCTCATACATGAGGCCACGGCATCAGGGGTTTTTTTTAAAAATAATTTTAAAATTTACATTTTGGTCCTTTTTAATTTAAAAAATTATATTTTGGTCATTTTTATTTATATTTTGGTCCTTTTTTCTTTAAAAATTTACATTTTGGTCATTTATATTTTGATCCTCTTTTATTTACATTTCGGTCCTTTTTTTACATTTTTGAATTTAAATTTTGGTCCTTTTTAATTTAAGTTTACATTTTGGTCCTTTTTATTAACATTTTGGTCCTTTTTATTTACATTTCAGTCATTTTTTACATTTTAATTTATATTTCGGTCCTTTTTATTTATATGTTGGTCATTTTTAGTTTTAATTTACATTTTGTATATGTATAAAGTTAAGAAAATTTCTCTCATTTGGTTGCTCCATGTCATCAAATTTTAATAATTTACAAATGTACATGTTATTTTTTAATAATGTTAATAAAGTCCTAAATTTTGGTACCATATAATAATTTTAAAAAAGTTATTATATATTTTATTTACATAATTTTAACATTTTGACCTTTGCATTTTTTCTTTGCAACTAACATATAATAATAATAAAACGAACAACAATATTATAAAAACACATTCCAAATATTTGAAAAATAAAATATCATGAAACTATTAAAGAAATAAATAAAAAGAGAATGAAAATAAAAAAAAAACCAGATATTTAAACCGATATTTTTCTATCAATATATTTTCAAGATGTTTATTTATTATTGTTTATTTTATTATTACCCGATGTTGTTTTTTCAAACATAATAAATGAAATATTAAAATTATATAAACTCAATTTGTAATTATTATATTTTTTTTGTAAATCACTGCATGTTAAAAATGTTTATGAATTTTCTTAAAAGTAATAAAATTAATAAAAAATAATAAAAATATATTTTTAATTATTAAATTTGAAAATATTATATAATTAGGGGTCATTGTGTTAATGGTTGAATGATAATTCTTGGGCTTTTCAAATGCCCGAAGCAGGCCCGACAAGTTGTAAAAATAATTACAAACAAATTCACTGTTATTCGGTCTAAAAAATACATGTGAACTCACATTTTGGAATATGATATTTTTTAATTAAAGGCCCGTGGGCTGCAGAATATAATAAAGGAAAGTTTTACAAGACTCAAAATAAAAGAAACATGCTGCAAATAAACTAATAAAAAAAACTATTTGAAATTTGCAGTTCTTCCAAGAAAGTACAAAATGCTCGTATTCTCCCCTCCCATTAATTTTTGAATACAAGAGCTATGGTGAGGCCACATCACCAAACACTGTTCACCGGTACTGTTCAACACTGTTCACGTGATACTGTTCTTCCGGTATTACACTGTTCATCACAGTTACTGTTCATCTTTTTTTTTTTTTTTGAAATTTTATTTTATTTGACATGTGTGTTGTGTTCTAAATAAAATATTTGAATTTTTCATCGTATTAATAAATATAATTGACATAAGTCTTGTGTTCTAAATAAAATATTTGAATTTTTCATCGTATTAATAAATATAATTGACATATGTCTTGTGTTCTAAATAAAATATTTGAATTTTTCATCGTATTAATAAATATAATTTGTATACTATAATTTTACTGTTAACAAAATACTATTCACACAAATACTTTTTGTTATCCTGAGCTGATATTTTTTTTTTTTTGCTTATTATAACAGTTTTGATTGGTACCAAGCTGCGTTTTTTTGTGTTTATTATAATATTTTTGATTGGTACCAAGCTGCGTCTTTTATGTTTTTTTTTTTTTTGTCATTTTCAGAATTTTATTTTATTTGACATGTTTTGTATTATAAATAAAACATTTCAATTTTTCTTTTGAAACATATGATATATTTTGAGGAGGAAAAAAATTTATATTTATTGCATAATATTTGTGAGACTATTTAATATCAGATTTTTTTTTTAAATTAACATTTATGAAGATTACTTTTGTTTTGCACTTGTAACGTTTTAGATAAAATTATTATTTTATGATCATAACAGATTTTGAAAAATCGCAGCGAAACACGAGAAATATTTCTATTTTCTTATCAAATAATATATCCCGCAGCGAAATAATATATCAAATAATATATTAAATAATTACTTTTGCTTATTATATTATTTCTTATCAAATAATATATCCCGCAGCGAAGCGCGGGATATTTTCCTAGTTTGATAAAAGCGACAATGCTAGTGCTAATTAAGACCAGCGATTAAATAAGTGAAAATATAACTTGCTCCCCACTGTCATCCCCTTTCTTGATGAGATGTCAAAAAGAATAAGTGAATTAATTAGTCTTATTAATTGATATAACTAATTGTTATTTGATATGTTTAATTGATATGTCAATAATTCTACTGTGTTAATATTAATACATGTTAATTGACGTGTCAGTTTGTTTAAACGGTCAATTAAACTGTTAAATGACTCGATTAATGAGGCTAATAAATTTATATATTTATTTTTCTTTCTACCTTATCAAAGGTGATGGAGTGAGTTTTGGAAGCACCATATATAACCCATTAATTAAATGGGTGATTAATTAGATGTTGTCAATTAATTTAGTTTCTTGTTCGAATATTTCATTAATTATTATTTAAATTAGAGAATTGAAAAATACCCACAATATCCTTGTTAATTTGTATATTTTTTTGAAAAAAAATCTTATCATAAAATCACCCTAATTAAGTAAGTAGCGATCTTTTTTGTATTGACGTAATAGCAAACCTATTAGATTATCGGAGTTAATCTATAAGAAAGAATTCTCAGGCTGTTAGTGCACTTGTGGTCTATTGTGGTCTATTGATAATCTGTGTTGCATTATATATCTTTTTATATATGTTTTGGTGATTTAAGGTCAAAAGTTCAACATTTTTTCACTAGTGAAATTTAGAAATAACATACTTCTTCAGGGAGATTGACTTCGTCAGGTAGACTAGCGACTTGCATCATAGAGTCGATGGATGACCACACTTCCTGAAATGAGCCCGCCCTCTTTCTGCTCATTGGGTGACTGCACCAAAGACCCAGTGATGCCAGCTTTTCAGCCTCTTTTATTGGCCAGTCTGATGAGCTATCAACTTCCTCAGCCAATTTACCTGTTTCCAGTGCTGTTTCGACAAGATACCATATATCTTTTGGTCTTCTACCGATAAGAAACTGTAGCAATATGATTCCAAAAGAATATATATCACACTGTGCTGTCAATTCCCAGGAACTGAGGAACTCTGGGGCACAGTAGTATGCTGTAAACTTTGGGGCATTTGTGTAGTGGAAAATGGTACTTCTGTTGTCAGTTTTGCTAAGTTTGCGGGAGATACCAAAGTCCGCAAGCTTGCAGATAAGATTAGCGTCCAATAAAATATTTTCAGGTTTGAGATCACCGTGAACGATGCCATGCGGTGGTACAGAGTGGAGGAAGATGAGAGCCGAACATATCTCCGAGGCAATGCGGATGCGGTGTTTCCAAGAAAAGTTTTGAGGGGAGTCTATTCCCCTGGTTAGGAACTTGTCGAGACTACCATTTGGTACGTACTCGAAAACGAGAGCCCGTGCTTCTCGGTTTGCTCCAATGAGAGAAACGAGATTGGGGTGCCTTACTTTTATAAGGATTTCCACCTACAAAATTAAGCAATATTAATTACAAAAATTCCAAATTAACAATTCCTAATTAACATTGCTTAATTATTAGTTCCATATTCCTGTTTGTTACCATGTTAATTGTCAATGGACTAAAACTTAAGTATTTGAGCGAATAGTAGGTATTTGAGTTTATAGTACGTTAATCTTAATTGTCAATATAGGCCTCAAGTCAAATTTCATTGACATCAAATAATGAACGGGACAAAAAATCTTCTTCATTTAATAAAAATGACAATTATAATGGTAAAAAACTGTTCTTAATTATGATTCTAATGGCAACTACCTCTTGATTGAACTCGATATCTCCTTCAGAACTTTCAGCCTTCAGGATCTTGATAGCTACATTTGTGCACCGGAGGAAGCCCTTATAAACACTACCAAACCCCCCTTTTCCTATCATGCATGACTCGTCGAAGTTATTGGTTACTTCTTCGAGTTCGGCCCGACTAAATTCTACGAAGTTCCCTAATTTATTTTCGGATAGTTCGTTGAGATGAACAAGGAGTGCAGCGTTGGATTCACGTAACTTCTCAATTTCACTTTTCAACTCTTCAATAATTATCTCTGTGTCAATTTTCCTTTCGGTTGCCATGTTGACACAATAATCAACTGCATGAAAACAATTATTATGAGAAATTGCTACAAGAACAAGAATAAAGAAGGGTATAATATAATTTGGAGCAATTTATGAAAAAAACCGAGCGTTTTTTTAGATTATGCACTCCGTTCTTAACGCACATCAAACCGTCATATATCTTTTACCTTCATATTTATATCTTTTTTTTATATTATAAATACAAATTTTGTTTTTATTTATACCTTTTTTAACATGGACGAATATCACTGATACTTATACCATGTTTACTCTAATTTATACATTTTGTAATATTTGTTGTAGAAAAAATGTATAAATACTAGTGTTTTTATTATGAGTCGTTGTAAAAAAGTATAAATACGAAGGTGAAAGTTATATGACGGCCTGACGTGCGTTAAGAACGGAGTGCGTTAGCAAAACTCTTTCTGGAAATGATGAAAACCCACAAATTTCTAAGATTCCATAAAAAAATCCTCATTTATTTTTGCGCCCCTAAAAAATTCCCTAATATTTTTAAATTCCTTATTATACCTTCACTTTTTGTTATGTTTTTAAAGATGACAATTATGCCTCCATAATATTATTTTCTAAATCCTCATAATCTAATATATAATAATACAGAAATATCAAAATATTATATAATAAATATAATAATTATTGAATTATTTTAACATTAATTTTCATACATATTTATAATAATATTGATAATATCATCTCATAATAATATTTGAACTTATTTGTCAGTGGTTATGTATATGTTTTTTATAATTATTTTACGTTATGATAGCAAAAAATCTTATTGTCTTAATTAAATAATAACACTTATATCAATGTCATTGTATAATAATATATGAGGCAAAAACATGATTTTACGTAAAAACATAACAAAAAATATTATATCATTATTGTTCAAAATATGTTATACAATATGATATATAAAAATAATGAATCCTATAACATATGTTGTAAGATATTATTCATTATATAGTACCAATAATTTATTATTGATTTAAAAATGCAATGAAAATTATGAATAATATCACACTTAATATTTAATAATTAATATAAAATTTTAATTTAGCATATAAATCAATATATATTATTTTATATCATATGACTTTTTTTATTAAAATTTATATTTTAAAAAGTAATAATACTATTTGATATGTGTTTGTAAGTTTAAAAAGTTATTTAATTGATAAACTACTTTTTTTAATTTACGTTATTTATCAATTTTGTATATTAAATTTGTTTGATTTAAAACACAAATATAATTTACTTGTATTTATGGGATTATTGTAGTTGTAATTTTAAAAAATAAATATTAATACATAAAATTCTATAATGTAAATCAAATATTTAAATTATATTATGTAAAAAAGGATTTTGTTTGCATTGTTTTTTAACATAATATTTTTACAATTAAAATTATGTAAAATTAATTGTATGAACTCTGCTAATATGGATGTCAAAATGAAAGAGAAAATTAAAATGAATATTTTGATGAATTTTTAAATTTAAATTTCTGAAAATTATACAAATATATGTTGTATATTACATAATAATACATATTTAGTTATTAGTATTTCATATATAAACTTTTCATGTTCCATTATTCATATTTGATCATGTAATCTTATGTGAAATGATAAATAATTGAATAGATTTAATCTAACATGAACATATCCAATAATAATTGTCCATCAATATATAATGATATAGATTTCTAACAACGCTTAAAACATACTGTAAAATAAGAAATACTTAAAATCAATGGCCACAAAAAGAAAATATGTTTATAAACAAATCATTGATTAATCAATGGTACTAATATTTTCACATATCATAATCTAATGGTTGACATGATTATTTGACACAAGAAAATTACACAAAGTTGGATTCATAATAAATTATTAAATTGTGGATAAATATCTTTACTCTATTGTGTTTTAAATGCTTTTCTTTCTTATATCTTTTTTAGATTTGTTATTTAGTAATTTTCCATTTTTATTAAATTAAATGTTTGTAGTTATAGATTAGATCTTTTGTATCTTAATTAAAATAATTGATATCTTTAATTTCAAAATCAAAGATACAAAATATAATTAGTAAACATCATAAAATTCTTCCAATTCGGTAGGAAACTTAATATTATGTTATAATGTATATTATATGATATGATATGATAGTATTTTACATACTACATGTAAGTTCCATGAAATAATCCTTCCATAATTTTTCTGAATTTATACAATGATTAATGTAAGAAAAAAATTGCATCATTTTGATTATTGTTTGTAAATGGTGATACAATTGATATTCGTACAAATTTGGTGATATATTGAAGTTTTTTGTAATAAATAAAATTTATTTAATGTGATTATTTTGCTATTACTAATTTAATTGTGGAATGTTCTTAGTTTATTTTTGGTTATATATATTCTTGGATTTATTTTGTTAACTTGGTGAATTGCTGGTATCTTGTATATGATTGCATACATTTTACTAAAACTACTTTCAAATCGTTAATTAAAGTTTTTTCTGCAAATAAATATCATATACTATGAAATACATGTGCATCAAAAGAAACCCTAAATAATGCATACAAACCTAGAAATTAATTATTTTTGAAAGGAAGAAGATCCAACACTTTTAGCAACCTTAATGCACATAATAATCCATGATAAATCTTAAATACGAATTCTGGCATGAGATATACTTTATTTTCTACAGCTAGAAAAGTCCAGACAAAGTTAACCGTAATTTAGATTTCACAAAATAGATACGCACAGATCCAACCAAATTTAAGATAAAAAATGATAAGAAAGAAAGTGGCACAAAGACTTACATCGATAGAGAGGAAAATAAGAAAGATATTTGGATATGGAAGAAAATAGTTTCTTGATTTTAGAGATTCAACAACATTGTATTTATTGTCTTAAAAGTCAATTTCAATAAGGTCAATGGTTTTACAATATCAATTCAGGATTTGTTTATAAGGGAGACCAAAACAAAAAAAACATATAATATTAATATGTTTTCCAATTGCTAATACCATTGGCAAAAGAAAAATCCTTCACGAAATTGTTAGGCTTTCATATTTATGTTTTATAAACTAGAGTTGAAATATTCTAATATTATTTAGAGAAAAGTTGAATGCTTTCATGAAATAATTTAAAATTTAAGTCATTCGGATTTGGAAATCAGTCACCCAGAAAATAAATATGAGATATGAGAAAATAAACTTGATAACTAAATTTAGATAAACTATATTTGGGTGGATTTTAAGACTTAAACTCGATTAAGAAGCGGATACAGTCTTACAGATTGATGTCAATCTTTTTAATTTGATCAACTAAAATAATAAATTACTATAATAATAATTATTATTATCTGTCATTGAACTCATAACCCAGTCGTTTGAGCATGATGTACAAAAAATATATGTTGTGAAAATTTGTTGGGTCAATCCCCACATGACCGGCCCTGGAATTTGGCCCAGTTGGCCAATGACACATGCCTTCAAAAATTAAAAGACCTCCAATAATTTTTATTTAACATACTATATATAATACCAATAAATCAAATTCATAACCCAAATAAGGTCTAGACCCGTTAATAGTTATACACGTGCCCGTTAATAGTTATACATACCTCTCTCTCTCACACACTCGTTACGCTCGTCGCTCGTAGGTTAGATTGCACGATGCTACGTTTCGGACCTAATTCATGTTTAAATCAGTGAATTCTAGGTTCAATTTCTTTCGAAACAGATTTTTCATGAATTTTATTATTTTTAGCGAGGCTTGTTATTGTTTTATGAAATTTCAAGTTCAATTTCAAGTCTGGTTCAATTTCACATTTAATTTATGTTCAATTTCTTTCAAAACGGGTTCTTTCAAGAATCTCTTGTCGGAAGCTGAGATGCTCGATTTAACTTACTTACGGTTAATTGACATTGACATGTAGTCTGTGAAATAACACTACTCAAATTTATCTCCCTTTAAAGGGACAATCACTTCATGCTTCAACAATGAGACACATCACTTCATTCAAAAAATAGCACATTTTTTTTTCTTTCTTTAAATATAGGGCCTATATTTAATTTACATTCATCAAAAATTTCATAGTTTTTCTTTCCAACCTTATTATGTTACTTCAGCTCATTTTCTTTATGTAACATATTTTTTTTTATCTACATGTACTAATGACATTTTGGCTATGTTTTTGACATTTTGGCTATGTTTTATTTTTATTAGTTGCATACTTTTTTTTCCTTTAAATATAGGGTCCATATTTAATTTTTCTTTCCAACCTCATTATATTACTTCATCTCATTTTTTTATCTACATGTTTTTTTTAAATCAACATGTCTACAGTCTACATGTACAAATGCCATTTTGGTTATGTTTTATTTTTATTATAAACAAAAAATATTTGTCATGTTTTCTTTCCAACCTTAGTAATTACTTCATTATATTACTTCATCTCTTGTTTTATTTTTTATTATCGACAAAACAAACAATAAACAAGAAAAATATATGTATTAAAATATATTACAAATATCCGCAGCGAAACGCGAGATTTCTTCCTAGTAAGTTAAAAGTCAGTATTTAACCAAGCTATGCTCTATTTCCACGAAGGCAGCATAATTAATAAACAAATTTGAGAATATCTTTTTTTTTTTTTTACCGTTTTGGAGAAGAAAAAAGAAACATTAGAATAGATGAGAAAGAGATCAAGCATGTGTATAGCTTCATGGATTTGGCAATCTCACCCTTCTTACCAGCTTATCCGACTCTTTAATAGAGATGAATTTCACAACAGGTACTCGCTCAAATCATAGCAATAGACTCATACTTATGACATGTTTGATTGATTGTTTTCGATGAATTCGATATTTTTCAGGTTGTAAATTAAATGATGAAACTAAGGATGATAATGAAAATGAGCCGGTACCGGCCTCATTTTGTAAGTATACTTCAAATTTCATAATTGATTTTATTTTTTGTACTTGGATCTCGACTTAAAGTTTGATTATGATGATCTAAATTCTAGTTAACTTCTTCTGTTCAATTGAAGCATAAATAAGTTTAATTTGGGATTTAATTACGGTTTTTTTGTTCAGGTTTATGCAATTGAAGCAAGTGAGATTGCCCTTCAATTTTGTCGAAAAGCTAGTGAGATGGCAATTGAAGCTTAAAATGTTCAACTAAGGACTTCCCAACAGATATTTTCTTCAATTTTGTCGAAAAGTTCCCGATTAAAGGTTAAATTTCTAGATAATGTCGTGGCTCCGAAGCTTTCAAGAAAATTTTAATAAATATTAAGAGTATTTTTAAATATTTAACTATTTGAACACAATTTTGTTTGTAGAGGAAATGTAATTTTCTAATTTCATGATGATATTTTTGTTTCAAAATAATTTTCGAGCCGGGTCGAGTCGAGCCGAGCTAGCTCGAGATTTTTTCGAGCCGATCTCGAGCTGGACATTCGAGCTCGAATCCCTCTTACGAGTTGAGCCGAGCTGGCTTGAGCGAGTCTCGAGCCGAGCTCGAGCTGCCTTGTGTTCGGCTCGGCTCGGTAAATTGCCAGCCCTAATCTGGAGTGAGCCAAACAACAGAATTTTTTAGAATATAACTAAAATGCCAAGGTTAAAGGTGGAATGTGTTCAAAATTTAGTTCATAGTTGGAATATGATAAAGCAACATTTGTTTTCGAGCATGGGCTCATTTTCGAGCATGCCAAACTACAGCCTTGATAGTGACGGTCACGCAAAGACTACGATCATGGCAGCGACACACCGTCATGAGGAGACTAGCCATGGCGACGGTCTCGTTTTCAAGCTTCAACGGCAACGAAGGCCATGCATCTTGAAGGCGGAACGTCAAGGCAAAACAAGCCTAGATCGATTGGAGACAAACCTCCGATTCGACCATGGTTTCGGTATGATCAAAGTTTCTCGATTGATATGAAAGAAACTGATTGACGTGCAGAAACTTTTTCATCGTCACGACATATCTTTATGTCAATTTAAGAACAGAAAAGTCATTTTGGCATACACAAGATGCAAGACGACGTTAAATGACATGGATGGCCACAAAATCCTAGATTTGAATTAGGGTTTGATTGTTTTTTTTTATGAAATGTAATTTATTATTCTTTCTAAAAATGTAACTTTTTTTTTTCTTTTTTTTGTTTAATGGAAAAATGTATTTACTACCTTAAAAAAAAACACTTGTTATCTCGTTATTTTAATTTTCCGTTTTATGTATCATAACTACCTCTGTATAGACAGAGAGGGGTTGACTCGCAGTTTGATTTATGTATAAGACCAAAACTAGGAGGCTTCCATTAATTTTTAAAACCAAACAAGCCAAAATAAACAGGAGATACAACTCAAAATAAAAAAGGAAAAGGTTGGACCTCCACACAAACTCTTTCCCGAGGCTTGATCACGTGACTAAGGTTTAAGGGTGATTCTACAGTGAGCCCTTTTTTAATTGGATGGCTAAGATTAAATCTTATAAATTAATTGGATGGCTGAGATTCAAGCATTTTGTGATACATCCTTTGTTGAAAAGGGTAAAATGGTCAATTATTTATCCCATCTCATCTCACACCCACAGTCCATCCAGTGTTTTCTTTTTGGTAACACGCTTCTTTCTTTCTCTGCTTTTGTAACCGTAGCGTAAATTTCTCTCCAATCTCTCGCGTGTTAATCTTCTCCCTCACCGTGACCCACCAGCCACAGGCGGGAGTCCACCCGCGGCATTGACCCCACCCAGCGGACGGCGACGAGAAGAACCTGTGTGGCGTGGACTTCTCTATCTGCAAACGACGTCGTGGAATTCTGTAGGCGACGAGGAGAACCCGTGACGGAAAGGGACCAAGCCATGCACTTCTCAGCAGTGGACTTCGACTGGTGCGTGATTTTTCTATCTCAAACGGCGACGCGATTTGGTGTCTTCGACTGGTTAGGGTTTTGGCTTACTCATTTCCCTTCATCTCGACTCGCAGAGAGGAAACGAAGAAGCAAGACGACCTGACTGCCACTTTTATCGCGAGCAAACCCCGTTTCTCTATGAGCAAAGCCCCAAACGGCCACTTCTCGACGAGCAAAGCGCTACTTTTTGACTGGTACAGGTAATTTCTGTTTTTTTGTGATTTTTCTGTTTTTTCTGAATTTTCGAAAAGTTTCAGTCCATTTCGAACATTTTAGTTCATTTATCTGCATATTTCGTGGTTAATTATGCTAGTAATTTGGTACAATTTCTAGTCACAAATTGTTTCAGTAAGAACAGTGTAAAATCCCATGAATACTTAACATTAATTTGCAATTAATCTCTAATTTGGGTAATTACCCTCAATTTATACAATGTTTTCTTAAATTAACCTGCAATGAACCCTCGATATATACAATCATTTCTAGTCACGCCGATTTTATCGTTTCTTCTTGATTTCGTACTGAAAATAGGTTTTTTCTGATTTCGTTTTTTTTGTTACTGGACCAGGCCGATTTAATGCTGAAATTGAGGTTCATTTGAAGATCTTGGCGATGACTGGTACTCGACACGGCAAAATTATGAGATGTTTTCATATATGACCCTATAAATACTTATATATATATTATGTCAACTCCCCTTTAGATATTTTTATGTGATATTTTCATATATAACCCTATAAATACTTATATATATATTTTTTTGGTTATTTTGTTTTGTTGAAGAGCATGATGCGAAGAAGTGTGTTTTGAGGAGAGTCTTGCTTGTTGTACTGGCAGCACATGGAAATGAGAATTTGCAGATGCGGAGAAGTGTGTTTTGAGGAGAGTCTTGCCCGTGGATCTGGTAATTGGATCTCATATTCGCCTCTATTTTTTTTGTAAATTGAGTTTTGTTTTCCAATTTGGACTGAAATGCGAAATGTAATGATTTATATGGTTAATGTGATATGTGTCGATGAATAGGTATCGTGACAAGGAATTTCGTAATTTTAGAGGCATAACCTGAATCAATTGTCCAATTTAAAATTTGTGAAATGCAAAATTGTTTTTGTGCAAGTTCATATGTGCTATGCGTGTATGTATGATCTGTGTATATGTGCCATGTATGTATTATGATGTGTGTGTGTGTTGCAGACATCCTCACTATTATGTCCTCATCCTTCATAGGCCACATATCCTATGCTAATCTTATTAATTTCTGCATGTTTCCTATTATAAACCTTTCCCTCTTTTCTTTCATGTTGTATTTGTTAACTTGTTTCCATGATAATGATATTTTAAATTATAAATATTCGATTAAATTTCTGCATGTTTCCTATTATAAACCTTTCCCTCTTTTCTTTCATGTTGTATTTGTTAACTTGTTTCCATGATCATGATATTTTAAATTATAAATATTCGATTAAATTTCTGCATGTTTCCTATTATAAACCTTTCCCTCTTTTCTTTCATGTTGTATTTGTTAACTTGTTTCCATGATAATGATATTTTAAATTATAAATATTCGATTAAATTTCTGCATGTTTCCTATTATAAATATTCGATTAAATTTCTGCATGTTTCCTATTATAAACCTTTCCCTCTTTTCTTTCATGTTGTATTTGTTAACTTGTTTCCATGATAATGATATTTTAAATTATAAATATTCGATTAAATTTCTGCATGTTTCCTATTATAAACCTTTCCCTCTTTTCTTTCATGTTGTATTTGTTAACTTGTTTCCATGATCATGATATTTTAAATTATAAATATTTGATTAAAGATATGCAGAGTTAAATCGTATAGGATTTTTTAAATCGTATAAATATTTGATTAAAGATATTTGTTACCTTTTTTTTTTTGGTTTAGCATTTTCAAATTTTAGATTCCTTTTTAACATGTTTTATGCCATTCCTATATAATAGTGATTGTATTTGTTATTTTTTATTTGATTGTGCCGATTTTTGTAGCTAACCGAAACAATGGTACGTTCTTTATTTTGTAAAAAAATTATGAACTGTTTGTATTTTTTGTCGCGAATTTATATGATTTTTTTGTTGGATTTATTTGAAATAGCACGTCAATGGATCTATACCCGAACAAATTCGACGACTTTTTGGTATTATACGCAATTTGAGCAACGAACAAAGAAATGTAGTAAAAAATGTAGGGTTTGATTGGGTTTTTCATTTGAATGAAATAAAATTTCGACCGTTGTGGTGTTCGTATCTTATTGACCGTTACCACGATATTATCAAGTCAATCGTCATTAATAATTTTACTATTCCCTTAACCTCAAGAGACGCTTCGTGTATACTCGGAGTTAAGGACGTAGGTGTTGAAGTGGACACCACTCCATCCACGGATTTGTTTTTGTACCATTCATACAAGGATCCTAAAACAAATAAACTCACTCTCGACGGAATATCGGATAGCATCTGCAATAAGAATGAATTCGATGATGATTTTATTAGGAAATTTTGTTTGTTAGTAATAGGTGCCGTTCTTGCACCCGTTGCTAATGACCAGTTGCCTAAGAATTATATCGGCCTCGTTAGCGATGTTTTGAAAATAAAAAAAATTAATTGGGCTAAGTTCGCCGTTAAAGAATTGATAAAGGCTATTAAGAGTTATCAGTTAACGCCGAAAATCAAATTCACGGGCAATTACATTTTTCTTCAGGTAATGATGATAATTTATCATTAAATTTTTTTATTTTTACACGACATCAAATATTTTGAAATCTTTTTCTAATAATTATTTTTAATGCATTACATTTTATTTAAAAACAGATTTGGTATTGCGAACACGTGCGAATAAGTGAGTTTGACTACAACACGCGTCAACTCCCTTTAATGTTGCATTGGGATGAAAAAAAGATGGATTTAAGAGATTCTTACGCTAATACACATGGTTTGCATTTTGGAGATGTGACAAAATCACTCGAACGTGTTTCAGAATCGTGTAATAAAAGTACATCACAAGAGGTATGTAAATTTTGTAATTTTTTGTCAACAAAGTTCAATTAACATAAATGTTTTCTTTTTCATGGACATAATATTTTTTGTCTTATAAGAACTTCCTGGTCATAATGGCTTTCCAAAAAAAATAGATTTTCTTATGCATGTATTTTCCTTCCTTTCTTGCGGATCATTCATTTATGTGAATCAATATTTTTTTATGTGTGATAGACAGTTGAAGATTGCTCCTATAAATCATTTATTCATGTGGATCAAACGCTGTCAGAGATAAAAAATATGATGTCAGATATGGTGTCCGTTTTTGGTACAAAATTTAATCATATCGAGAAAAAGATGGAGGTATGTTTATTATTTGTTAACAAAAATGATACACCCACAAATGCATATCGAGATTAGATTTGTGGATTATGTTTGTGAGCGTATCATTTTTTTATTTGTTAATATCAAAAATATATATATTTTTTATTTGAATCTAGCAATTATAAATTATATCATATGTACAGGAAATGAAAATAAGTATCGATGTGATGTCTCATAAAATATCAACCTTGGAGGAAACAATACAGGTATATAAGATAATAACATATTTTACAAAATTTAGTTTTTTTTTTGTTAAATTATATATATTATTATAAATGTACGTCTCACAATATTTTTTGCGTTTGGATAGAAAAATTACGCTTCACCTCTTTCCGAACATCAACATCATTCGCCGCCTATTTCCCAACAACAACATCCAAAATATCCTTTCGAACAAAAATATTACACACCGCCTCCGCAAATATACGAGATACCAGATGATGGTGATGGTGATGGTGATGGTGATGGTGATGGTGATGGTGATGATGATGATATCGACAATGCAAATGTGATTAACATAGACGATGATACTATTGCTGCTACTGATGATTATAATAATGCGGGTGAAGATGGTGTCGATAACGATGACAATGTTGCCGACAGGGTAAAGGGCAATCAATGTAGACAAAGAAAGATGGGTCGTTACAACTTTTCTCCGTATGCGAATTCGGAACGTATTAATGCAATGAATGTGGTTAGAAAGATGAAGCTTCGCAAAAAATCATCAAAAATTAGTGGTAATTTAAAAATAATTTATTATAAAAATATTAGTGATAATTTACGATCATATAATATTTCAGATAAATTAGAGACTATTGATGTTGCATCCATAACTTATATACAAGAGCACGTTTCCGAACCGGGAAAGAGAGTGGTGCAAACCATTACTGATTATTTGACAGTCGGTGACTTAAAATGTCTTGTATCTGATGATCAGACGGGTCAAACAAAATGGTTATCTGAAGTTGTGAGTTTTATTATTCTTCTTATATTATTAAAATGATTGTTATTGTTAATAAATGTAGTTTATTTTCTCGGTTATTGATTGCTACGTCAAAGAATTTTCAAATGAAAAAAAATGTATAGATGATTCATATCAAATGTTGCGATTAGTTAGTTGGGGTAAACGAAAAGTACAAAAATTTGACAAACTTCATAGTGATTGGAACCGTATTGTCGATACAGGAGAGAAGTATCTTAACTCTGACATGGTAAAATATGAATATATATTATCTAGATTTTAAATTATATTTGGTAATTAATAATATAATTATTTTTTGTATATGTAGGTTCTCATGCCACTTAATACCTCGAGTCATTATAATATAGTGTTAAATCATATATTAATATGTTAAATTTAAAAATTAAAAATCTTGTCATGTCATCAAAAGTTTGGGGGGAGAGTTGGGGGATGTACGTCACTGCCCCAATAAAAAATAGCAACTACAATACTGCTTTGACCACTCGTCAAATCAAAAGGGAAAAAGGTTCTTTGTGCCAATATTCCCAGTGGACCCATCATCTACGTGCATTGGAAATCCATTTCAGAATCACAAATTACCTGATAATCATTTAAAGCAAACCTGCAACTTCCTTCATATACTCGATTTGTGGCCACACCTCCGAGGCTAAGTCTGGACTTTCTCGACTACACTGAAGGCCCAGTGATATCAATTTTTCAGCCACTTCAATTGGCCATTTCACAGCTGAACCATTGACTATCTCATCCAATTTGCCGGTTTCCAGTACGCCTTTCGCAAACGAACGTATTGCTCTTGCTTCTCTATCAGTGACGAGTTGTAGTAATATAATACCAAATGAATAAATATCACTTTGAGCAGTTAGCTCCAAGGGTAACTCGGGGTCACAATAAACAGGTTGGGAATATAGCCACATCTGAGTTATTGAATCGTCGGCTGAGTTGCCAGAGACATTAAAGTCTGTTAGTTTGCTTTTAAAATCAGAGTCTAGTAGAACACTGTATGGATTAAGGTCACCGTGCACGATGCCACGTGGCTCTACAGAGTGGAGGAAGATGAGGGCCGAACATATTTCGGAAGCAATGCGGATTCGGTTTTGCCATGAGAGTTTCTGATGGGAGTTTCTTCCATTGCTTATGAATGTGTCAAGAGTACCATTTGGCATGAAGTCGTGGACAATGGCCAAAGCTTCTGGACAGGCTCCAATAATTGAGAGGACATTTGGATGCCTTACATTCCTAAGGATTTCCACCTACAAAATTGTAAATTTGCATGCTTCTATTTAGTTGTTGCTTTCTCAAGTAGTAGCATATTTACATTGAAAACTTTTTTATTAGATCAGTACTTCTTTGACATTTACTTACTCATTACCATTAAAAAAAGACATTTACTTGCTCATCATGTGTATCTAGTTAACCATGTTTAATGTGTAGCCATGGGCCCAATAGAAAGTAGAAACTATCTTTTTTTCATCGTGATCTTTATGTTCATCATGTTTATATTTCTATTTATTTATTTTATCTACAGAAACTATAACAAGTACTTTCTTGAAGCAACTATCTTTTTGTCGATTTTATCTACAGAAAATATAACAAGTACTTTTTGTTGATTCTTGAGTAAGCAGTACATGCGTGACTGCTGCATTTTTCTTGTAAACATAATTTACCTCTCGAGTAAACTTGCGGGGGTAACTTCTGAACAGTTTTATCGCAACAACTCTATGCCGGAGGAACCCCTTGTAAACATCATATTGCCCTTGCCGGATCGAACATGACATGTCGAAATTACATGTCGCTTCTTCAAGCTCGGAACGACCAAATTTTTCGAAAGTTATGGCTTGACAAGAAGATTGCTCAACATTTTTTAATGCCCGATCTCTTTCTTGAACAGCTGCATCTCTTTCAATCTCTAATTCCTCCAATCGTCTCGTAAGTTGTGAGAGTTGATATTCAAGTCCAACTTTCTCATCGCAGGGATTCCGCTGCAAGGAAACCAAAATAAGTACCAACAAAATCCATTAAATCGTGAGAAGATGTTAATACAACGACTAAAGAAGACCAAAACAACTGAATGTTTGCATGGTTTAGTGTTCGTGTACACAAGATTGGGAATAAGAGGATTTTTCTTTTTGTTGTAGTGGATCTTATTTTTCGCTAACAATTTATGCATCTACGACTACAAATTTTAGGAATAAGCATCAATATACAAGCTATTATATTATAATAGTTAAATACCCCAAATCTTTCTTCCTCAAGTTTTGGATGGTTGAGGAAGGTTTTTTAAGGTTGCAGCATATTAATTTCTGCAACCAATGTTTCTGTCTAAATTAAGAAATTATGAGATGATAATTGGAAAAAAAAAAAAATTTATAGGTACGCCAATTAATTCCCTACAACACTCAAAAGAACTCATGTCTGTATTAGTTTAGTACCCTAAGTTTTCATTTGCTAATAAGCATCGGTTTAAGATGTTCCGACGCTATTATTGCTTTTCTTGTAAGGAAAAATAATTGAAGACTTTTTTTTTATTTATTTACAAGTTTACAAAAATAATAATGAATAAAACTTACAAATGAAGATGACTAGATTTTCGTTATAACCTCGCTACAGTGCTAAAAGAAATCTTTAATATATATATATTCGTGCCACACTATTTTTATTGTTATGCAACACTATTCTTCGTGCACATAAAAAGGGTGTTGAGTATAATTCTCTTTAACACTCACTTGAGATTATATATATATATATATATATATATATATATATATATATATATATATATATATATATATATATATATATATCATAAAAACGACATTATCAGGGGTAATTAACACAAGCGATTAAATAACAATCTCTTTTTTGAATTGACGTAATAACAAAACCCTATTCGGGACCGTTTGGGTGATAGGATTTGGAATGAAGTCGGATCTTAAAATCCCACTCTCATGATTTTTTTTGTTTGGAACAATTCCTAGAAGGGGAAACATAATTCTAGCATTTTCATTCGTCACAAAATCATAGGAATATAATTCTCGTCAACTCTTGGATTACCAAGGTGAAACATTTTGTGAACACACCAACCCAAATTAAATTCATTATATCTGTATTTAAAAGGATTATTATTATATTATTATTAGGGAAATTTTCAAAAAACCCCCTAGCTTTTTCTGAAATTTAAAAAAACCCCCTATATTTTTGGATATTCCAAAAAACCCCCTAAATCAAAGTTTCATTTTCAAAAAACCCCCTATTGGGGTCAGAATTAACATTTCATGGTGTTAACTTTTTTTTGGACAAAAATGCCCTTTCTAGTATTTTTGTATTAATTTTAAAAATCTTCATAGATATTCTTTAAAATATACTAATTAAAAAATGTTATTTTATATTCTATATTCTATATTAATTCTAAAAATATAAATATTTTCATTATATAGTATTACAAAAAATTAAAATATAATATTTATATAATTGTAATATTTTCTTTATTATATATTTTTCATGAAATATAAGAGAGAAGCTAAACTACTCAAGTGAGTATTTGAGGTATTGTACTTAAGACTTTTTAGCCATTGAATTTGCATCAAGATTAATATCTTGAAAATATATCCAAGGGAGTTATATTGTTTACTGTTAGTTTACGAAAAAAGACAACAATATAAAAAAAATTACACGTCTTAAAATATTTTGACAGAAGAATACTTTTTTTGAAAGCAAGGAAATATCTGGGTAGAAAATTAAATAAGTAATGCACGTTAAAAAAAATTATGCACATAATATATAGTGACATAAATATATTAGTAGTAACAGTAAAAAAAAAATTAAAACTATCAATATACTTATATTGTATACTTAATGAAAATATTATTTTTCTGCAAAGATTTCGCAAGATACATAATATACCGCTGTTATTTTGGATGTTAGTTTTCATTAATATAAATAAAATAATTTATTTTCATAAATATAGCTTAGTCTTTTATTTTTTAATTAGTATAATTTAAAAATATTTATGTAGATTAAATATGAAATAAAAAATACTTTAGTACAATTAAAGAAGAAATAGAAAGGGGTATTTTTGTCAAAAAAAATTTCAACATCCTCAAATGTTATCTTTAATCCCACTAGGGGGTTTTTTGAAAAAGAAACTTTGATTTGGGGGGTTTTTTGGAATATCAAAAAAAATAGGGGGTTTTCTAAAATTTCAGAAAAAGTTAGGGAGTTTTTTGAAAATTTCCCTTATTATTATTATTTGGATAAAATATAATATTATAATAAATAATAATACATTTCATATTATTATTATAATATATTATATGTATATGATATTATTTGATTATTCTAATTTAATTATTTTTTATTTTAATGTACTTACAACCCGATTTCAATATAATTTCTAATAGTATGATAATTATATGTCATAATATAATATAACATCCATATAATCAATTTAATATTACATATTATTGTAATAATATATAATAATAATATTATTATATATATTATTGTAATAGTATATAATAAATATATTATAATTTACTACATGATTGGTAATATTATATTAATTAACATTTTTCATGTTATAGGCTCCCACTTTTATCCATGAGAAATGTTATAGTGCCCACTTTATATCAATTTCATTTAATATGTAAATGAAGATATTCACTAATATGATTGATGCGTAGACAATTGTATTAAATGTTAATGATAACTCATGATCATTTAATATTTGTCAACTTATATAAATTAAGATAAGAAAAAATTCACTGTTTCACGTATAATTAATGTATTTAATATTTCAATTTTTTGTTTGGAACCGTCCATAATTAATGAAATTTAAATTTATAAATTTTGATCACAAGTTATTGGCTGAATCAATACACCGTTTGACATGTGCTTAACATGCGTTAAACGAATACAAATGAATAAAACTATCATAAAAAAATAAACGAAAATAAAAATAATAATTTTCGCAAAAAATATAAAATACAAATGAAAATACTTTGCTTTTAGAAAAGATTGAAAATAAAATACTAAAAATTTGTTGAAATAAATAGGACTTATTATGTATAAAATTACTAAAAAAATGTTCAAATAAATATGACTCATCATGATAAATAAAATATAATAAAAAAATGAAATAAACTCAATTATTTTTGATAATTTGGTTTATCACCTAATTAATACGATTTGTTATCTAAAATAAGTTAATATTTAATATATTTATTATATATTTTCGACATCAATATGTTAAGACGTATTAAAAAATATAGTCAAGTAGAATATTTTCAGGCTTTAGGTCGCCGTGCACGATGCCATGCGGCGGTACGGAGTGGAGGAAGATGAGAGTCGAACATATCTCCGAGGCAATGCGGATGCGCTCCTTCCAAGAGAGTTTTCGAGGGGAGTCTTTTCCCTTGGTTAGGAACTTGTCAAGACTACCATTTGGTACGTACTCGAAAACAAGGGCCCGTGCATCTCGATTTGCTCCAATGAGTGAAACGAGATTGGGATGCCTGGCCCTTACTTTTGTAAGGATTTCCACCTACAAAAATTAAACATAAATAAATTTTTTTGTTATTTTCTCAAGTAATAGCATCTCTACTGAAATTGATAGTTGCTTCTGCCAGTTGAATAGTTTTTTGTTGATAAATGTACTAACTATGCGAGCTTCCACATGTAATAATTTGTTTTTGACAAATTTTTTAGTGATGTACAACCTCTAAACCTCTAGTATTCTCTCTTTACATTCTTGACGACGTGAGTATTGTTTAACATTTTCAAAATTAACATGCAAAAATACAATTTAACATCTTAATTTATGATTTAATTATATTAACTTATGATTGAACATACAATTAAGATGTTAAATAATGAATCAAATTATTAATTTTAAAATGTTAAATCATATTCACGTCATCACAAATAGGAGAAGAGGTGAGGTTATGTCCAACATTTTTTCATGATTAACCATGACATTTCGTTAACACTTTCTTGTTGACACGGAAAGGAATATCCTATTTTACCTTTTAACTAATGACATCACACAACTCAATTAACGTCGTAATTAACAAAATTAAGTAACAACTAATATGAAATAAATAAAAAATTAAAGTTTCCATCAATTAACTATTAATTATAAATACTTACAAAATAAAATTTATGAACTAATTGTTAATTGTAATTAACAATTAGGATGTTAATTATTTGTGATAACATCATGATGATGTTACGACGAAATGAAAGTAATGAAAAAATGGGAAGAGACAAGGTAGAAAGCCTCATATGGGAAATAGGCATTGTATATTGAACATTATTAACACTATCTTACTCGGTCAGTAGCAGGCAAATTTATTAAGGCCTCGGATGCCACCAGTAGAGCTGGCAAAATGTGTTCCAACCCGAAAAAACGATCCGACTCGAACCGAAAATGTTGAAAAGTTAACGATCCAAAACTGAAACCGAACCGAAATCGAAACCGAATGATCCGAATCCGAAATCGAATAGAAACCGAATGATCCGAATCCGAAACCGACCCGAAACCGATTGAGCTGAAACCCGAACGACCTGAAACCCGAACTAACTCGAAACCCGAATATCCGTAACTCACGACCCGAATAACCCGAAACTTATGACTCGATTGACCCGTAACTCACGACCTGATTGACCCGAAATTAATATATTATTTCGAAACTCAATATATTATTGCTAAAATGTCTCGGGATTAATCAACAAAAAATCCCAAATTTCCCGAAAATTAAAATTTCGAAAAATAAAATGATTCGAAATCAAATTTTGCGAAATTCGAATGATCCGAAAATTGCAATAACCAAAACACGAATGACCTGAGAACCGAAACAATCCGGAACCCAAACGACCCGAAACCTAAGGACCCGAATTATTATTATTATTATTATTATTATTATTATTATTATTATTATTATTATTATTATTATTATTATTATTATTATTATTTACTTTTAACATATCTCATATCTCATATCTACTTAGTTTGATGGGTAAAAATGATGGTCTGGAAATTTGGATGGGTAAAATATGATATTTCTATTTCTCGAATGATAAATATGATATTTTGGTCTTTCTGGAGTATAAAATATGTATATCCTTTGTATCACTATTATTATTATTTTGAATTTTTTTATCATATATTATAATTTTTTTTAAATTAATATGCTGTTCTCGAGTTTTGGAAGGGCAAATATTATTTTTTTTTTTTTTTTGAATGATAAATATAATATTTTGGGTTCTTAGGACTCTAAATATGTAAATCTCTGTTGTTCTTATTTTTTTTTTTGTTATTGTTACAATTATTTTTCATATTTTCTAAGTTTTTCAAAGGTCAAAATGATATTTCTATTTTTTGGAAGAATAAATATGATTTTAATTTTTCGAACGATAAATATGATGATTTTTGTTTTTAAGAAGGGTACATATGCAAATCCTCCATTTTAATTTTATTATTTGTTACCATAATAATAATAATATGTTATTATTATTATTATTATTATTCCGTGAAGGTTAGTTACCTTCATAAAAATTCAAAATATGTAAAATTTATTATCGACACTATTTGAATAAAGTTATGATATGAATAATTTGCACTATTTATAATAGAATCCTCGTCTGCATGCCTCTCCTCGATTGATTGTTGAAATATTTTTTGTATTTGTTAAGAGTTTATGTAAATGTTAAATTGTTGAATTATTTGTGGCTATTTGCAAAACGCAACAATTATATAGACCTGTTATGATTTGTTTTTGTTTGAGTCGAATAATTATCGCGTGACACATTGTTTAATGGTTGATAAAAGCAAATATTTTTATTGAGAATTATTGCTAATTATGAGGCTTTGTTGCTCGACAAAACAAAACAATGGCAAAATTGTACAATAATGTATAAAATTATTTTTACAATTATATGATGTTTATGTTCTTTCATTGGGAACCTAATTGATGATTCCAGTTCAATGGATACTAATAAAAATCGATAAGGACGCGCGAAATTTCTGTGCGCGTCAAGCTAGTAGTTATTTTTTTATATATATATTTTTTATCGAACAGAGGTTTATATGAGAACTGCCCCCAAGAATTTTGGAACTTTTTTAGGAGAATTATACCATTTTCTATCAAATTTCCCTAATTTCGTCAAATCTCAATTAACAATTTAACATTTAAATTAATGATTTATATAGTGTTATTAAATTTTGAATATTAATATTAATACTAATTAGAAGGAATCTTAATTACATCATAATTTTCCGAAGTATTTGTCGTTAATCATTGTGTTAATTTGGTTTCGGAAAAGTTTTTCGGAATCTGGGGACACCATAAATGAGCTATTTTTTTTAAGTTAAGTCATCACTGACTGATCCCCCGATCTCCAATGATTTCGTTGAAGATCCGGCACTAGTCAGTAGATTAAATTTTGTACGAAAAACCTAGTGTAAGGATATTCATTCTTGTTGATTCTTAGTTCAAAAGTCAAAATAAAAACTTTCCAAAAAATAAGAAAACATAAAGACTAGATCAATAGAGTAGTGATTATAATGGTCAAAACTGTTCTTAGTTATAATTCGAATGACAATTACCTCTTGATTGAACTCGATGTCTCCTTGGAAACTTTCAGACTTTAGGATTTTAATAGCTACATTTGTGTTTCGGAGGAAGGCCTTATAAACACGAGCAAACCCCCCTTCTCCTATCATGCATGACTTGTCGAAGTTGTCGGTCACTTCTTCGAGCTCGGCCTGACTAAATTCTACGAAGTTCCCCAATTTATTTTTGGATAGTTCACTGAGCTGAAGCTGGAGTGCAGCGTTGGATTCACGTAGATTCTGATTTTCACTTTTCAACTCTTCAAGAGTTAGGTCTGTTTCAATCCCCCTGCTAGTTGCCATATTCACACAACAATCGAACTGCATAAAATAATTATGATGAGAAATTGCAACCAGAAAACAATTGTAAGGAAGGATATAATTTACAATCTGCATAACATTTAGATGTATTATAAAGGATATAAATGGAAAGAGAAACAAGAAAACAAGAAGAATCAATTAACATTGAACTAAATAGTAAATACTCATTGATTTACAAATTGTAATAACCTATAAATTACTTTTGAAATCTGACAACAAAATAATAAGAGGCACTAGTCCCTATTTTTAGTTAAAAAGAAGAAGATCCAACTCACTCTTTTAACAACCTTAATGCACATAATATAATCCATGAAAAGCCATAACTAGAAATCTGGCAATTTAGATTTCAAATCAGATGGGCACCGATCGAACCAGATTTAAATGAAAAGGATAAGAAGACTTACATCGGATAAAGAGGAAAATAAGAAAGAGATCTGGATATGACTAGAAAAAAAGAGTTTCTTGATTCAAGCGATTGAACAACCATTGAGATCCAACATTGTATTTATTGTTTTGAAGTCAACTTCAATAAAGTCAATGGTTTGAACAGATCAATCTCCTAATCATGGATGGCACCAGGATTTGTTTATAAGGATGGCCCAAACAAAACGCATATGAATATTTTTTTTTCGATTGCAAAGACCATAGACAAAAACAAAAGAAAAATTATATTCTGCCAACAAATTGCAACAAAAAAAACCACTAATTATTAATTAACTTATTTAATTAACATCTCAATTAACAAGAAATATTGAATTAATAATTTTTAAATATTAATTACTATTTGTTAATCCGGATAGATGTTAATTAACACGTCAATCAATCCATATATGTTAATTCATAAGTTATTAATTGGATTAATTAGATATTAGTGGTTTTTTGTATCAATCTTGGCATCATATATGCCCTCAAAACAAAATCATTCCCAAAATTGATAAACTGTGATATTTATGAAAGAATTTAAATTTCGAGTCAATTCGGATTTGGAAATCTGAACCCAAAAAATAATCAATATGTGTTATGACAAAATAAACTTGATAACTATTAAGATTATATACATTTGTGTAGATAATTTTCTGTGGATTTTAAGATTTAAACTCGATTAAAAAGAAGATATTGATTGATGTGAATCTTTTTAACTATCCAAATTTCTTGTATGTCGACGGTCGGGTATGGGTAAACCTTTCCCATACCTATACTTTCGGATATTACTCATATCCATATCCGAAATTTTCACGAGTAATATTTATATTCCATACAGAACCCGCGTTTGAAATCTATACTATCTTGTTTTCAATCTCAAGCCCCAATTCACTCACAAACAGGTCATGCCAGTGAGAGGGGAGAAGAGAGTGAAAGACAAGAAAATATTGTGAATGATCTATGAATAAATAAAGCCCCTGGTTTCATGCTTGTAATCTTTAATCACTATGCATACAACTCTATTTTATTTTTAATACAAATCCGGAGAGGAGATCGCCGCCTCCTTAAAAAAAACGGAGTCATGATAGGAAAAGAGAGAGAGTGAACGATTATGACGAGGGAGGGGAGTGAATGAAAGTCACGAGGGGAGAGTGTAGGGACTGGGAGGAGATAGTGCAAAGGATTCTCGCTTCAACTATGCAAAAAATTGACTTCAATGATTATTGTTGAGAGAGGTGATGGCACGAGTGAGAATTTTTATTGAGAGTGATTGGTGGTGCATGGCACGGTTCGTGCGAAAGAGATGAGTGATGGTTTTTCAAGTCTGAGGGATGAAAGGTATAAAAAGGATGATAATTTCTATCGAGAGTAATTGGTGGTGCCTGGTGGCATGGTGCGTGCGAAAGAGATGAGTGATGATTTTTCAAGTCCGAGGGGATGAAAGGTATATGAAGGGTGAGGATTTTTATCGAGAGTGATTGGTGCTGCCTGGTGACACGGTGCGTGCGAAATAAATGGGTGATGATTTTTCAAGTCCGAGGAGGTGAGTGAGGATCGTCATTTCCTTAACTTTTTGTGAAGATTGACAGAAAAGTTAACTTTGATTAAATTTGATATACGAAACTTTGAACAGATAAATATGATATTTGTAGTTTCGTAAAGAGATATTTGATATGAATAATGTTGTTCTTCCCCCACCGCACGTTCCCCACGAGTCTTGATGACGTGGTTATGGATTAACACCCTCAAAATTAACACAAAATACATGAGTTAACATTAAATTTTGCGTGTTATTTATATTATGTTATGATTTAACATCAAATTAAGATGTAAAATCATGTACTTGTGTGTTAATTTTTAGTGGTGACATGTCATCAAGAGTGGTGGGGGATGATAGTGGGGGATGTACATCGGTACTCGATATGAATAATGTTGTTCTTCATATGAGACATACAAAAAATTAGGAGTTATATAATTGGTCCTCAAAACAAACACATTTGATGCGAAAATGTTTAAATGAATTTATTAGATTCATTAATTGAATCAATCCATTTAACCATTGATTATGATCTAATTAATTTATTTAAAAATTCTCGATTGACGCATCAATAATGTTTGGGTGAGTTTTGGATATTTTCCCCTACAAAAATTACCCCTTTGAATTTGATCATCAAAATGAACAAATGACTGCAATATTATCTGTATGACATCAAATAATCTTTTTAGGTAGAATAACACCAAAATTGTACTAGTTTAAAATTAAATTTTTTATTAAAAGAATGTTTGTAAAATGGTAGTAAGTTTCAATTCTAACTTCTTACTTGCGTATTGTTCGGGCTTGTTCATTTTTTTTTTTTTGGATTGTTATTGTTTTGCAGTTTTATTTATTCGGTAGTGTGTTATTGCGCGGAATTGTGGGGAACTTCAAAAAATCGAGAAATTTACGTACTAAATGTTTAGATTACGGAAATCATATTTTCATTGTTTATAAGTATCAAAATGTTTGTTCTCATTAATTCAATTATTAAGAAATCATGTAATAAGATGTATTAAAAAGATCGAACAATTTTATTTGGATACAAAATTAATGCGAGTGGTGGTTTTGCTTTAGTAAATCATGGATTTTATAAATTTTAGAGAAAAAACGTTTGAATTGTTCAAAAACCGGTTTTCTGGAACAACGCACTTAATTTTTTTTTTTATTTGTTCTTTTATATATCATCGGAAAAAAAAAAATTAGAGAACGAAAACTCGAATCATGGAGATTTTTAATTAGAGTTCACCGTATTTGAAATCCGAATAAATATTGTTGGATTAAAAAAATGACGCGGCATAAAGATATTTGAGAAAACTGTTTGTAAATGTAGTAGAATTAATTTAGTTAAAAATTGTTAATTCAAATGAATACTAATTATGTATTAACAACATATTTATGGTCGCAGCAATGCACGAAAACCAAGTATTAAATATATCGATAAAACTTTAAGGCTTATTATCAATCTGAACCAAAGCAGATCAGAATAATCTCACCTTGAAATTAGTAAACCTGTTATGAATATAATAATATGGATGTCAAGCAACAAATCTTGTGAAGATGGAGGCATTAATTAAAGGATATTTAATATATTTGATATTGTATTATTTTCTTGTATTGTAGTGTTTTATATGGAAAGAAGTTTTCTTGACCTGCACTCACCCTCTCCTATATAAAAGGGGTAGTGTCTATTGTATCCCTCAATCATTCAGTAGTCTCCGCCAATTCTCTTTCTCTTTTGTTCTTTATTTCATAACACGTTATCAGCACGACTCTAAACCAACTGGGATCTTCCAACTACGCAACGCTCTCGAAATTTCAGTGGAAGGTATTGCTTTACTTCAAAGCTAGTTCGTAGATCTATATCTTTTATGCATTCGTATAAGTCCATATTTTATGCCCTTATTTGATTCGTGTATATCATGCCTTGTGTACTGTATTTAATACATTGTGTACTGTATAAGTGCTATTTCATGCTTATTTTTATGTGATAATGATAGGGACCACGAATTTGTGACCAAGAATTGACCACACCTGCCACGTGGCAGCTGCCCATTGGTTGCATTAAAGTTGTGAAAAAGATGCAGCCAATGGGCAGCTGCCACGTGGCAGGTGTGGTCAATTCTTGGTCACAAATTCGTGGTCCCTATCATTACTCTATATTTATGCCAGACAAGTACCCACTTATTGCCCTGTTATATTTCATGCCCTTTGGTAGATCTGTATTTCATTTATGCTAAATCAAATAAACTTAGAACTCCCATTATACAATTGTTTTATAAAGTCACGCATGCATAATTGTTTTTTATTCTCTATTATGCTTATTATTTTAATTCTGTAAATTTGAAGAATTTTTTTGGTTGGAATGCAATCAGAAGTTGTATGAATCCAAAATAAATTATATAACCAGAAGTTATTGAAATCATTTGTATAATGAGAACTTATTTTGTATCAGAAGTAATTTTAATTTTATTATATAAGCAAAAGTTATATACCGAAACAGAAAAATGTACACCGAAAGTTGTATATATGTATATTAGATTATTCATTTAATTATTTTTATTTATTTGCAACCAGAAGTTGCATGTTCATTTTATTAACGCACCATAATATGCGTGTTTAAATACGCATCGGAAGTTGCAAATATATTTAATTTTATTTTCATAATTTTATTTTTCTCGTACATTTATTTTCGAATATTTAGTTCTAACTAGGAAAAAGTCTGTTTTTGGTCCCTAACAATTACCAAATTGTTCAACTTGCCCCCTGATTAACTTTTTGCACTTTTTTACCCTCTGAACTTGCTATTTGTGTTCGGTTTGCCCTCTCTGTCCAATAACTCATACCCCTCAGTTAAATGGCTGTTAAACATGCCGACGTGGTATTATTTTATACTTATTTTATGTTGACGTGGCAAATATTCAAATTTGACCCGTTATATAAAAAAATTTGAACTCATCTCTTATCACTACAACATATGTCACTATCAGCGACAAGGTGATCTTTTCTTTAGCTACGGGCCGTCGCAAATAAAAATTTGAACTCATCTCTTATCACTACAACAGATGTCAACTTTTTCGATGTTTTTTTCCCCGACGGCCCAACGAAATTTCCGACGGCCCATCGCTAATTCTCCTACCCGTCGCAGAAAGTCTTTTACCGACGATTTCTTCCTCGACGGCACATCGCTAATTTCTGACGGCCCGTCGCAAAAGATCTTGCCATCGCTGAAAGATCTCCCACGGCCCGTCGGTGATGTTGTACAAACTTTAACCCCATTGGCCCCCTTCTCTCTCTCTTAGGGTCTAGGGTTTACACTCATTCGCCCCTCTTCCTCTCTTCTCTCCACAACACCGCCCCTCTTCCCCTCCTCCACAGCCACCTGCCCCGCCGAAATTAATCAATTGAACTAACCCGATGTAGAAGAAACGTTGGCTTTCGCTGAAGCAGGGCGAGAGAGAGAGAGAGAGCCGTTTGCTGGAGCGGGTCCGAGAGAGAGGAGAGGCTTTGAGTTGGTTCACGGGTGAGAGGGGGATTGAGAAATGTTCACGGTGAGAGGAGGGTTGGGTTCACGTGTGCTGCTTGGAGAGAAAATAAGAGATGAGTTCAAATTTTTTTTGTATAACGGGTCGGATTAAATGATTAACGGGTCGGATTTGAATATTTGCCACGTCAACATAAAATAAGTATAAAATAATGCCACGTCAGCATATTTAACAGCCATTTAACTGAGGGGGCATGAGTTATTGGACGGCGGGGGCAAACCGAACACAAATCGCAATTCAGGGGGCAAAAAGGTGCAAAAAGTTTGTCAGGGGGCAAGTTGAACAATTTGGTAATTGTCAGGGACCAAAAATAGACTTTTTCCTTCTAGTTATGTATGCACACGGAGTTGTAATTTAGTTTATTAATGCACCCGAAGTTGCTTGTTCAAATTATGCACCAGAAGTTGCAAGTCTATTGACGTATCAATAAATGTAAGTCTATTTTTCATTATGTATTTCAAGTTGTACATTCATCAATGCTTATGAAGTCGACAATATATTCATCGATGGACTTGAATTTGCTAGATTATTTTATTGGCGCATACACATATTTGTGTTTACGATATATATATATACTCGTAGTAGCATTCTCATTGAAAGAGTATTAGTATTTAAAATATGAAACATTATTAATAATGCCAGAAGCATGATACTAATGAAATAAGCATAATAGTATAATGTGAGAAGCATGGTATTAATATCGTAAGCATAATAATATTAATGTTGGAAACCTAATGCTCCAGAAGAGTGTATGTTGCAAGTACATATTATGATGATAAGAGTTTATGTTACCTGTTTTGGACCTGTAGTCTAGAATATGTATTTTAAATTTATAATATTGAAGTTTATGAAATTTGTTATAAAGACCAGAAGTGTATATTAACGAACCCGTAGTTGCTCATTGAAAATACGCACCAGAAGTTGCGAGCATATTTATATTTATCATTGCATGTTTATTTTCTGTACAATTATTTTCACAATTATTATTCATACGTGTATCTTATGTACTCTTCGCACATTTATTATCATTTATATTTGCACCTGTAGTTGCAATCCAGTTTATTAATGTATACAAAGTTCATCTTATTGAAACCTGGAGTTTCAATACTAAATTGTGATGTTCAAAGTTAAAGAGCATCTAATAAAGTTGATAATGTTGTTGAAAACACCTGAAGTTGCAAAAGAGCACTAAATATGTAATATATTTATCCAATATTAAAGACTCAACATGAATAAATATTGACATACAAATAAATAATTGAAGATATTCTAGAAATGAGCTCATGCAAAAGCAAATGTAAATAAGATAGTTTAAGAAGTATTTGAATTAATATTATCATGCATTTCTCTATTGAAAAACAAATTATATTGACGATTGATTTTATTCCATTACCAGAAGTGAATGTTGCCTCGAAGGCTGAAGTCCAAATTATATCCGACACAAATATTGATCATGATAACAAAATCAAATAATAAACAAAAAGACTCATGAAAATATGTTTACAAAGAGTCCGAAAATTTATTCTGATGTGGCTTGCAAATAGTTGTACCAGTAGTACACGATAAATCTTATATTGTTTATGAAACCTCTTGAAGAGATAAACAAAAAGAAAAAGGGATGATTTTCTTATCTATCAAGATAAAGTGTATTTTGTGTCGAATTATTTATTTCATCAATAAAAAGATGCGTATATTAAATTACAAGAGCGTATCTTTATAATTGGTGACTCTAGAACAGTTTTTATCTGATTGCTCTAGAAAATACATCATCTATATTGCTCCGAAAGAGTCATTATGTTAATACAAACATATTAGTTTATTCTTATGCAATTATATTAGTAAAATTGAAATCGTGTTATTATGAACCAGAAGTTCAATTTATAAAGCAAAAAAGTAATTCTATGATTTGAATTAATTGCTTAGACATAGAATATTCATGTCACGATCATGACTCGATTAAGACCAACTATTTATCGTAAGTACTCCCCAATTTTTATTATAAATTGTGAGTGATCGGAGAAAAAAGTATTCACTCAATTATTTTTAATATAAAGTGTTTGGTATATATATGGTTGATTTATTCTGTTGAATTGTATATCTTGAACATTTATTTAGTTGAACCAGAAGTTCAAACGATAATACACGAACAAGGAGTTTAAAATTGTATTTGTAAACTAGAAGTTTACATTCAAGAAAGCAACACAATTTAATATGTATGTTGCAAATATGAAATCCCCGAGGAGAAATTACATAAACAACTAAGATGGTTTATGAAATAACCAAACATGACTAAATTTTTTGAAGATATAAGATAGCATGCAAGTCACGAAGAACTTTATTAGATATTAATTAAAACATCAACAACACGTGCCTAAATCAGGGGGAGAGAATGAAAACTGAAAAAATAAGAAATTATATGAATTTCATCATCACATCAGATCCTCGAACATGTAAATATGAACTAGGAGTTCATAAACAAATTATTTGCACGAAATTGCAAATCGGCGATTTGATGCATTGATTAATACAAGAATGAATAATGAGTACAAGTTTCCAGTCTAAAATGCTCATATTTGTAGTATAATATTCTTGGATAATTTTAAATTTGATATAAGCCTGAAGATTGGTCGACCAATCGGTTCCAATATTAGAAATCCAAAAGAACAAGAAAGAGCATGATAAATGTTGACAATAAAAAAATTGATAATACTTCTAATAATATATATCCTTTTTAACAGGATAATGAAAGATTAATTAGTAGATTTGACACAAATAAATATATAACCTTTGAAAAGGTTCAGGTACCTGACAACATTGAAATTGTTAAAAATAATGAGATCTCAAAATATTGTCTCTACTAGAAGAAGATGGAACCGAAATAAAAACTATAGTTATTAGAAAGTTGGCATGGGTGCGTTTTCAATTTATAATTAATAAAATGAGGATCTGAAATTAAATCCATTGTGAAATGTCGACATTTAAAATTATTGGTCCATAACAAAAATCACATAAGAAAATGAAATTGATGGACCTAAAGTCCGAAAACAACCTTACATGGTGATACAAATTGTATTTATGTTTTTAATTTGTTTAAAGGTCTCTGAAGGACTAAAATTGTTTCTTTTATTCATTATATCAGATTAGTCACATGACTCATTTTGCTACAATATTCATGAAAATCCCCGAAGGATTTAATATGCATGTCGGAAGCATATGATAACGGTCTTTTTGCACGTCTAAAAAGCGTATCGTTGTTTTAAAGTCCCGTAATATCAAACAAGTGAATTATATGGTTGTATAGCAGAAAATAATAGATTCGTTCCACAGGGAGCTATTGCGTCAAAATATGATTAAGATTTAGATCATTAAAATAAATATTTTGAAGTTTCCAAAATTAATGAAAATTTGTCTACAGTGAGTTCTGAATATTATCAAATTGATCCTAAAATTTCAAACAATTTGGACAACGGAATAAAAAGTTATTAACGAATTACAAAAAACAGTCTCTGGAAACAGCAGGTTTTCAGTTTAAGTGACAGATTTCGAAGACTCATATCAATTCGAATATTTCATGAAATTCAACGATTCAAAATGTTCCCGAAACTAGAAATCAAGATCTACGTAATGAGAATTTTAACAGATCTAGTATATACAGCAATTGAAAAATAAAGAGAAAAAGATCAAGAAAAGAAAAGATCAAGAAAAGATCAAGAATAAGAATTTTAGAATCAAACAAGTTATATTTACACACATCAAATTCGAGAAAAGAAAAGATTACACCTAAAACGAGAAGGAAGCTTCAACGTGATTAGAGGTACTCCTTCCTTGTGATCGTGGACGATTGATGCTCGAATCGCTAGGAAGCTAGATGATTGAGCTGTTTTCTCGTCTTGAAGAAACGTCCTTCCCGGTTGAAGAAAGCTTCGGGTCCGATTGAGGAGTGTCTCTATACGACTTGCTAAATCTTTTCACCGAAAGAAGAAAGCTTGAATCCGGTGAAAGAGGAAATTCCCGAATTGATGGACTTGAGTGGTTCTTTAAAAGTTCTTGAGAGTGCTTGGAAAGAGAGAGAGAAAGAGAGAGAGAGAGAGGGCAGAAAAATGGTGAAGAGAATGTAATCCTGCCCCAAGGGCCTTTGGGGTCTATTTATAGTGCATTAGGAGCCTTCCCATTGGTCTAGAGATTGTTGAGAGGATTGAGGGTAGTTTGGTAATTGTAGGTGAGGTAGGTGGGCTGAATGGTGGTTAAAGTGTGAGTGGTTTTCGTATAGAATTTGGTGTAGACTTTTGTGTGGTAGATTTCTTGCCTCCTTCTTCATACGTGTACCGAAATGGACAGTATAATATATCGATTTTATCGGCGCGAGGAGAGGAAGACAACTACACTGTTGGAATGCCAAAAACTTTCGCCCAAAAACCTAAAATTATCAATAAAACACACTTAGTGAAGAAATATTCTTGCAATCTTAAATATGAACAATTATATACACAAAGTTGTCATTTGAAAGAGCTAAAATCCCCAAATTATATACTAAAAATGTGCTTAATTTTCCTCTTATCAGCATACAATTTAAACTCTCGAGATATATATTATATTAAATTACAAAGATCTTTGCATGAATAGTAATTTGAGCCATAAGATATAATTGATGTAGTAAGTAAGAGTATATATACCGGTATGAATGATCAAATTCGCAGATGCGTCTTTATTACAAATAAATAGTGTTTAATTAATAATTATGTGAACTCCCGAAGAGTTCTAAAAGACAAGTACTAAAAGAAGAAATTTGACGTGAAAGATATCGAATGTGAAATATTATTTTTCATGGATTACAAATATAATAAATATTTCCTGAAGAAATTAGTTTGTCGGTGGGAACTAAGATTTCAAAACAGCTAGTGCAAAAGATTGAACTTCTTTGTCGTGAAATATTTGTATCCATGAGGGGGAGAAATAATACGCAATGCACTCTTTTTGTCATTGATCATGATTTTGTCCCACTGGATTTTCCTGACAAGGTTTTTAACGAGGCAGTTTATGAAGCGTATGAAACATAATAATATTGCACTCGGTTCCTCTATGCCTAGGAAACCATAATATCAAATCATAAACGAAGAAAGGCATGAGAGAAAAACATATTGACTCATGATTGTAAGGCCCCAATTCTTGACTGGAAGGGGCACCAAAGGCCTCTGCCCTTCCATCCCTTGCTTGGATAGATAGAGAGGGGGGCAAAGCTTTTGTTTTTTCATGTTGTTAAAGAGTTGAACAATAAAAAGAGATGGTGAGTGCCTGATTGACTAGGATTTTTGTCCCATTGGGTTTTACCTAATAAGATTTTAACGAGGCATATTTTTATGATATCCAAAAGGAAACTCCGTAAGCATTTCTCCATTTATATTCAAAGTGACTAAAGAAATTCAAGAAGAATCAAATTCACTTGAAAAACGTAAAGATTTTGGACCTATAGTCTAAACAATTATTATATGCAACATACGAATTACAAACATGTATATATAAGAAAATGTGCAATGAGAAATGAAACCACAGTTAGATTTTTGATTAGATTGGCAATCTTCAAGGACTTCATTTAGTTCTCGTGGACGTTATAACAAAATTTGGATCACTTTATAATTTTATGAAAATCCTTGAGGGATTAAATGAAGGAAATACAGTTTTGGATCATCGCTAAAATGGTACGTAGGACAAACGAACGTACGCGTTCGTGGGCATACGAAACAGATTAGTAAAACTGGGATAACTTTCAGTAGGACACTCCGATTTGAATGGTTCAAATTGGGTTAGTTATATAATGAGATTATCTAGAACTTTCCTGTTGTAATATATTTCATTTGAGCGAAGGATCAGTATCGTTCTAATGAAATACCGAAAGGGTGCGACAGTTTGACATACAGTCAGTAAAACGGCCGTAACTTTCGGGTCCGAACTCCAATTGGGCTGGGACAAATTGGGTTGGAAAGATAATTAGATTATCTACAACTTTCGTAAATGTTCAAAGTCGGTTGGAAGGATTTAATATTTTCGTTCTGACAGATTACTGAAAGGGTGTATGCAGTTTTCTGTTTGAAAAGGTGTATAGAAGATATACATACCTTTTGGCCCATCCTTATCCTATGGAGTATATATAGGATGTTTCTCTCTCTCTCATCAGTCCAACCAGTTGAATAATTAGATTAGTTCAACTAGAAAATTAATGGAGTTAATTTAGAATTAATCCAGAAATTAAGAGACTCTAATCACTTGATGAAAGAGTGCGAAGAGATTGAGAGAGAAGGAGAAAAGAGTTTTCTCCGTCTAGAGAATCGAAACGCAATCATGCAAGTTCGCCGGTGCATCGTCTAGGCAGATGCATCCGCGACCGAGGTGCTACGACTCACGGTGGATACGGGTAGAGGAGCGACACATGTGGCTCTTCGTTGTGATCAAACCGGAGAAGTAATCGAGTAACGGGCTGTGGAATCATGCGGGCATGGAACGCACGAAGACAACCCGAGGCGTGTCGAAACGGTGGGAGACGTGCGGTATGGGACGTACGGGCTAGTCACCAACGTGACACCGAAGGAAATAGAAGGCGGCGATCAACCCTTCGTGTGCCATCAATTTGGCACTGGTATGAATCTGTCCTTCTATTCGCATCGTACCCTCGAAGTCGTGGCGTGATCTCGAGAATCGGGGAATCGAACCGGGCCTTCATTCCGCTGCGCGGGCCCGGGGTCGAGGATATTTCCCTTCAGTGGTATCAGAGCGATCGCCATCGATTCGAGGGTCGAATCATAGTCGTATATTATATATACGCACGAGTTATCAAAGTTCGTACCCGTTTGCATGATGTTACATATAGAAAAAGTCAAATTCCGTTAAAATCACAAGTGGAATTCGCTAGAGATCGATCAAAAGTTGATTGAGAGTATCTAGGAATGATCGTGAAAAAGTTTCATGATTTATCGTTTTGGAAACGAGCGAAAACGGACGAAACGGCAAAATCTGCAGAAAGTTAGAATACGAAACAGTGAGTAAAACTAAGATAATTTTCAGTGAAAAACTCCAAATTGATTGGATCAAATTGACGTAGTTAGATAATGAGATTATCTATGACTTTGATACATAAAGTTTTTTCATTTGAACGAATTATCAGTGTCGTTTTTATGGAATACTGAAAGGGTGCGACTGTTTGACATACAGAGACTAAAACGTCCGTATATGTCGCATCGAAACTCCAATTGAGTCCAATCCAATTGGGTTAATTAGATAATAAGATTATCTAGAACTTTCGTTCACGTTCAAAGTCGGTTGGGACAATTTAATATTTTTGTTTCAACAGAATACTGAAAAGGTGTCTGTAGTTTTCTGGTTGAAAAGGTGTATATTGGATATACTTACCTTTTCGTTTGTTCGTATTTTACTAAAACTGGTATAACTTTCAGTAGAAAATTCCGATTTGAATGGTTCAAATTGTTTTAGTTAGATAATTAGATTATCTAGAACTTTCATGTTGTAATATATTTTATTTGAGCGAAGTATTAGTGTCGTTCTAATGAAATAACGAAAGGGTGCAGAAAAATAATTTTTCTGCCGCCCCGGGGGCAGTTTTTGGCGCCCCGGACGCGTCCCGGGCGAGGTTTTCTCGCGCCCCACGGCCCTGCGTTACAACGGATAGGGCAGTCCGTTATAACGGACCCTTCTCTGGATGCTGTTTTTGTTTTCGCGATAACTTTGGCTACGAAGCTCGGAATTTTGAGTTCTTTATATCGATTTGATCGGCATCAATCATACTAGCATATAATTAGATAATTATTTAGAATAATTAGACTCCCAAATAAAATCATATGCATATTGAAAATCTTGTGATAGTGATATAATATGATTATGTCACGAATTTAGAAATATGCAATGGCATGATCCCTCATAATATTTAAGTCATGGAAATGCCTTCCATATCCACAACCATCGAGATTGATATGACATAGTGCGTGGTTTCAGGCCATAGTCGGGCACGTACTATTGTATATATTGGTGCGGGTGGTAAGCGTTAATTGGGGACTCACGTGGTTTCAGGCCATAGTCGGGCACGTGAGTAGTTCAATTGAACGATACGATGGATATGGTTATGACTTAACCGTCCAAGCCAATCCGATTGGAGTTCGGGACATAGATAGAATGCACACACAGAACATGGATTGTATTGGATACGATTCGTCACCAAAATTCTATAAAGGAACAAGAGTCGTATTGGATACGATTGGATTTAATCCTACCTAAAATATCGAGATCTCATTTGTCGGCCATAGTCACTTATGGGAGGATCATAAAATATGGGTCTTGAGTGTTATGGACTTGGAGTCCCGTATCGGTATGAGGGTTATCGATTCGATAAAATAACACTATCATATATTCATCATATAAGCATATAGATTAAGTACGCACGGTTAGGAGTTAATCTTCATCATCCGTTTAGAATTATGTTTTCTAGCAACACCAAATATATCGATGAGATCGATATGATAGATAGCTTTTGGGCCAGAATTGCCATGATTAACCTTGATGGTCAAAGAATGGTTCTTAGACTTAAAGGAACGTGTTGGACACGGAAATGGTAGATTCGGGGCTTGAGGCTTTGGCTTTAGAGAAAGCCGGGTTCGATAAACTTTAAGAAAGAATCGAACGATATTACGTGCCTTGTGGTGGCATGTATAGACGCATATTTCTCAAAATTGTTTTGAGAATTCGGGTGTATATGAAAGTAAAACACAACGCTCATGAAATAGTTTCAAGAGTTAGAGCGCGTTGAATTATTCAATGCGGCTCAAAGAGTAGGTTAATTTTGAGACGCCTTATGGGTCTTGGATTAACACTCGTGTGTTGATGGTACGAGATTTGATCGTCGTGACCGAATATCATATGCATTCGATAGATAAGTCGATTCCGAAATTGCATGAGATGTGATTTAAAATTGAATTGGAGATGCTCGGAGTATCCGAGGAATCCAATGTATATAGATGCGTGGATGTCCTTGTAATTCAAAGAAGGGATAGAAAGAAATGTATGTCTAAGGGTATTTTGGGAAAATGTTTTCCAAACAGAAAGTTCGGACAAAGAGTTGTCCAAACTAATGACTCAAAGAATGGTGAAATCCGAGGAGGATTAAACCAAGAGGTTGATTGCTTCTTTTGGCATTGCCGTCTTGGCCATATAAACGAGATTCGCGTATCTAGATTCCATATGATGGATTACTAGAATCATCCGAATTAGATTCGATTGATTAATGCGATACTTATTTATTAGGCAAGATGACTATGGCATCATTCTCCAAAGGTTGGAGAAAGATCCAACGAATTATTGGAAATTACATTTAGATGTAATGTTCCGATAAGTTCCGAGGCAAGAGGAGGCTATCGGTATTTTGTTACGTTTATGGACGGTTAAAGTAGATATGAAAATATCTATTTAATGCGTGCCGAAACGGAGACTTTTGAAAGGTTCAAAGAGTTTCAAAAACGAAATACGAAATCAACTAAGCAAGAAAATCAAAGCTTTTCGATAGGATCGAGAAGGCGAGTATTTGAGCTAAACCTTTCGATAGGATCGAAGAGGCGATATTTGAGTTATGAATATTGATGATCATTTATGATAGTGGAATCGTTTCACGATTGCCTTTATTCGGAACATTGAGATGTGTCCGAAAAGAGGAAATGAACGCATGTTGGACATTGTTCGATAAATGATAAGTCAATAGGATCTCCCAAAATGTTTTGGGAATACACCCTTGAGACAGCGGCACTAATGAATGGTTGCATATAAGATATGAATCATAAACCTTCTAATTGGTACAAAAGACGCCATATGAGATATGGATCGGAATGGTTCCGAAGTTGTCACTTGTACAGATTTGAGGATGTCAGTGTTTTTCGAAATTTGTTTCGGTTAAACTCAATCCCAAATCTGAAAATTGTTCGTTTATCCTTAAGGAAACTAAAGGGTATTAGTTCTAACGTCCCGACGAAAATGAGATTTTCGTGGCTCGAAGAGATGCCTTCTTGGAGGAGGACTAGATGCGCACAAGTTTGGAACTTGGTGCCATTAATCTCTATGCGGGTTAGTGGGAGTAGAATAAATCTCGAAAGAGTTCGAGATTTGAAAATGAACATTGTACCGATGAAAGTTGACATGGCTTCATCAAGAGTCGATGAACGCAAGTCGAACACACAAAGGAATTTTTCGTAGATCAAGTAGGCTATATCATAAGCCGGTAAATACGGATTTATCGTGGCTAATGATGATAGATCGAAATCATATGATGATTCGATATCCTACAAGGATGCTATGAAAAGTTGATTCCACATGACATGGTGTCATGAAATCTGAGATTCGATCCATGTGAATTATCAAGTTTAGAACTTGATTTCATTACTTTCTGGGTTAGACCCGTGAAATGTGAGTGGGTTTTTCAAGATGAAGAACCGACATGGATAGGAATACGCATATATGTAAAGCGAGGCTTTTTGCGAAGAGTTTCATGCAATTCATAGTCGGACTATGAAGAAACGTTTTCGCTTGTTGCCATGCTTTCCCATTCTCGCAATTCTGCTTGCCATGGTCGCGTATTATGACTATGTGATGTGGCAAAATGGATGTCAAAACCGAATTTCTTGACAGAAATTTTATGAAAGGATGTGTACTTGACACAACCTTACGGTTTTGTCGATTCATAAGAATTGGGGATAAGATATGCACGCTTTAACGATCCATATGATGGATTAGAGAAAGCTTCTCGGAATTGGAATATTCGTTTTGACAAAATTATAAATTGTTATAAAATTGTCGAAACGAATGGAAACTTTGTGTACACATGAAGGTTAGTGGGAGCTGCGTTATATTTCTTGTAACGACAAAGGATTTAGACGAGACCGCTTATGAATTAAGCGTGAAGATCTATAGGATAGATCTAAGAAGTTCCTCGTTCTATGTTATAGAACATATATCGACATATTGTTGAAAATGGTTTTGAACATGTAAACTCCTTGGAGGAGATATATCGAAATGTCGAATGGCAGAAATTTTCAACGGCTCGATGTGAGACATCAAGCAGCGCGAAAAGTAATAATATGATGCCTTACATTTGATGTTAGGATTTATTATATCTGTCATGATATGTATGTGGCTATCTGTCATACAAATAAAGCGTCTAGTTCACCGTCAATAAAATTCATGGAATCACATGAGTTTGAATGTAATTCGATTACATGAGACTAACTCTTGTGATTGTATAATGGTTATACAAATATATACATAATGGTTATGTATATTTAAAACCCATCGGGATTTGTATTGATAGAGGTGAAGTTTATCCTTGAATACTTTGGGAAAGAATTCAGGATTTATTATCTATAATGGTGTGGAGGACGTGTTGGTTATAAAGAGTTATAACAAACAACAGTTTCCAAAGATGAAGCACGTCCAAATATGTAGCACGACTTTCGATCACAAAGTGTGTACATGTTTTGCTTAAATGAAAACACGGTTATGTGGAAAGGTTCCACGAGACCAATAGTTTATGATTCTATTTACGGTGGCGAGTATATTGCGGTTATTAATCGCAAAAGGAAGTGGTATGGATCAAGGATACATGACCAAACTCTAGTAGTCACGAGTTATCGGATTTATGGTTGTTTATTGCGTGAGACGCAATAGTACAAGCCAAAAATGCCGAGGTCACAACCACTTCTAGCCAATACTCAGAAAATTTCATTTGATCCATGAAATTTTATGAAAAGATGTGATCGTAGGTATTGGAAATGTTCCAATCCTGATGATGATTAACACTAGCGGGAACGTGCGGACCCGTTTACAAGACCGCTCTCTCTAGTCGCGCGTGACTGTCATGCGATGACTATGGGTATGGAGATACCTAGAGGAGGAAGAAGAGAGTAGAGTGTAGTTATCTAATACGATAGTCCTCGCAGGTTATGGGTATGGAGATACCCATAGGTAAACGTTGTATCACCCAAATACTTAGTCCATATGAATGCATTCCTTTTAAAATTTTTGTTTACTTAAATTAAATATGCATTCACCTTATATGAAAACAGTGTGCGGGTTGTGTAATATGATTGTTACATGAACCTTGATTTGAACTTGTGTGGACGTCGACATGGTTGAGGACCATGTGCAGCGAAACCGTCACACTTAAAGTGTCATTTCTAAACATCCCTAGTCGCGGATCAGCTTGCTTAAGAGAGAAGCTTTTCTATTATTGGATAGACTGAACGCGTACACTAGTACGTTTGCCGAGGAGATGATTATGTTTTGCTAATCATGGGACAAGGTGCTTGTCGAATCGGGAACGTTGATATATGTTAGGTTACATGTATTGGATATGACCAAAGCCGCGAGTCCATGACATGGTTTAGTCATTATAGATGGACTTGTGACGGATGGGGTTTTAGATTCTTCATACTTGAGGGGATCATTGATTGCGTTACGTGCGTAACACAATGCTTTGATATGATCTTACGCTCACCGTAACAGGGAGTTAAAAGGGTCATCATTGGGTATTGTCCGAAACACGGAATTCAATGTGAGTCTCCAAGATAGGAATTGTTTATTCCGAAAGGAAGAGATATCTCTTAGGCACCGCTCGATGAGTCGATTAACGAAATCTCTGGCCAGAGTCAATGATATTAATGGTTAATATCGATTGAAATTTGTTAAATGAACTCGGAATCGGGGAATAAGTATAGTTAATCAAATTATAAGGATGACTATTACCATGCCTTTTGATTAACGGATATCGCAAACAAGAGAACTAGTAACCGCTATTCGAGATAGGCACAATGATCACAATCATTTTTCGTTTTAACATGGGTAGCCATGATGGAATGACTAGATCCCGCTCATGGGCTTGTAGTGCCATGGAAACGGCCTACTGCCATCGTTAAACGAACCTACACGGTCACACAACGAGTCGTACTATGTCGGGCTTGATTGCAAGTTTTTGCACATTGGATGTGCATGGCTTTAGCGTATTTGATACGCGGGCCAGATTCTCTGATATAGTGTATATGTGATATACATGAGTACCTTTTAGGTAAATCTGAAACTGAGTGGGAGACTGAAGGAAATACAGTTTTGGATCATCGCTAAAATGGTACGTAGGACAAACGAACGTACGCGTTCGTGGGCATACGAAACAGATTAGTAAAACTGGTATAACTTTCAGTAGGAAACTCCGATTTGAATGGTTCAAATTGGGTTAGTTATATAATGAGATTATTTAGAACTTTCATGTTGTAATATATTTCATTTGAGCGAAGTATCAGTATCGTTCTAATGAAATACCGAAAGGGTGCGACAGTTTGACATACAGTCAGTAAAACGGCCGTACCTTTCGGGTCCGAACTCCAATTGGGTTGGGCCAAATTGGGTTGGAAAGATAATTAGATTATCTACAACTTTCGTAAATGTTCAAAGTCGGTTGGAACGATTTAATATTTTCGTTCTGACAGATTACTGAAAGGGTGTATGCAGTTTTCTGTTTGAAAAGGTGTATAGAAGATATACATACCTTTTGGCCCATCCTTATCCTATGGAGTATATATAGGATGTTTCTCTCTCTCTCATCAGTCCAACCAGTTGAATAATTAGATTAGTTCAACCAGAAAATTAATGGAGTTAATTTAGAATTAATCCAGAAATTAAGAGACTCTAATCACTTGATGAAAGAGTGCGAAGAGATTGAGAGAGAAGGAGAAAAAAGAGTTTTCTCCGTCTAGAGAATCGAAACGCAATCATGCAAGTTCGCCGGTGCATCGTCTAGGCAGATGCATCCGCGACCAAGGTGCTACGACTCACGGTGGATACGGGTAGAGAAGCGACACATGTGGCTCTTCGTTGTGATCAAACCGGAGAAGTAATCGAGTAACGGGCTGTGGAATCATGCGGGCATGGAACGCACGAAGACAACCCGAGGCGTGTCGAAACGGTGGGAGACGTGCGGTATGGGACGTACGGGCTAGTCACCAACGTGACACTGAAGGAAATAGAAGGCGGCAATCAAACCTTCGTGTGCCATCAATTTGGCACTGGTATGAATATGTCCTTCTATTCGCATCGTACCCTCGAAGTCGTGGCGTGATCTCGAAAATCGGGGAATCGAACCGGGCCTTCATTCCGCTGCACGGGCCCGGGGTCGAGGATATTCCCCTTCATTAAAATCAATGTATCTTTGTCAAGAGATTAAATTATGGATTTGCAGTATACGTCGATGATTTGAATATCATTGGAACTCCTGAAGAAGTTGCAGGAACTGCATAGAGACCCAGAAAAAAAATGTTTTCTCTTTGTGTGAAAATAGAATATATAAGAAATGAGGTATTTGTTCATCAATCTATCTACGTAAAGAATATCTTGGAAAGTTCAACATGTACAAGTCTCACCCATTAATCTCATTTATTGTGATCAATCCATTGATAAAGAGAATGATTGGTTTTCGTCCTAAAGAAGATAATGAAATTTTTTGTTGGTCCAGAAGTATCACATTTGAGTATAATTGGTCCTTACAAGCAACACTTCACGGACCCAAAATAATGGTGAGATAAACGTCCAACAAATTTACTCGAATGATACTCAAATGAGAACGCACATCACTCTTTTTCTTTATTCATGGTTGCACGCACCGACGACTCGAATGATACTCAAATGAGTACTCGAAAAGGAATGCCTATATGATACTCAAATTTATTGTGATCAATATCTTAAGGAGATTTGCCTATCTGAGTGGGAGATTTAGTACGCACCGCATTCTTTTTCTTTAGCCATGATTTTATCCAATGAATTTTCTTGGCAAAGTTTTTAATGAGGCGCATTCTTGGCAAGGATAATTTTTCAAAACTATTTTCCCCACACAAGCTCCAGAAGAACAGCAAAATTGATATCCATCAAATTCGCTCAAGTAACAATCTTGAGGATTTCTTGCCAACTAAACTTTTTGGCAATTAAGACATAAGATTAGACTCCGTTATTTTGGAGATATTTGTCAGCATCATGGGGAGAAACAATACGTGCTACACTTTTTCCGTAGTCATGATTTTTATCCCACTGAGTTTTTTCAGACTAGGTATATAATGAGGTAGCTTCTTATGCGTATGAAATATTGATATCCAATGGAGAATGTTATGGATATGATAATATGGATATCAAGCAACAAATTTTGTGAAGATGGAGACATTAATTATAGGATATTTAATATATTTGATATTATATTATTTTCTTGTATTGTAACGTTTTATATGGCAGGAGGTTTCTTGACCTGCACTAACCCTCTCCTATATAAAGGGTTATTGACTATTGTATCACTCAACTATTCAATTGAAACATTGTCTCCTCCAATTAGGGCTGCAAACGAGCCGAGCTCGAGCGAGCTGTGTCAAGCTCAAGCTCGGCTCGGAACTTACTCGAGCTGGCTCGGCTCGTTAAGAATTATGGTTCGAGCTAAAAAATCAAGCTCAAGCTCGGCTCGTTTTAATTCGAGCTAGCTCGGCTCGGCTCAACAGTAGCTCAATTAAAAAAACAACTTGAATTTTAATTTAAAAAATTATAATAATTACGGAATAAACAAAAAATACTCTAAATACCAAACTATCTTAAAACATAATAATAATAAATCAAACATACAACACAAAACATAAAAAAATAGGATTTGGACGTGGTATTATTAATTTGTCTCCCTTAGTTCATATTTTTTTTTAGTACCTAAGTTGTAAACTGACTTGAAATTATTATGGAGATAAAGTTTTTCTTTATAATTTTTTTAATTATAATAATATATATAATATGAATTAATTATGATAAAAATATTTAATATTTTAACTCGAGCTCAAATTCTTTTCGAGCTTAATACGAGCGAGCTGAGTCTGGCTCAAGCTCGGCTCAATAAGCGTTCGAGCTAGCTCGGCTCGGCTCGTTTAATTTCGAGTTAATATCGATCGAGCTATTATCGAACTATTATCGAGTCGAGCTCGAGCGAGTCACGAGCCACGAGCTAAAGTTGCAGCCCTACCTCCAATTCTCTTTCTCTTTTGTTCTTTATTTCATAACAAAACCCCTTTCTTTTTGTATAATTGCCTTTCAGAGGAAATTATTTTTCTCAAAAATAAAAAAGAAGATAGAGATATTGAAACAGCATAATTAGTGACAAAAATAATATGATACATTAACGCTTACACACTAAAAATGATACATTGACACAAAATTAATATTAATATTAAAATAATATATTAAATTCACAAGAATATTGATAACGAAATTGATATATCGACACTAAAAATAATATAATACTATTAAATGCATATCGGCATTAGAAAAATAATATATTTCATGTAAAATATATATGGGCATTATAAGTATTAAGAAATAAGAATATATATATCCCGAAACTAATATATTATTAATTATTATCAGGAATTTGATGATTTAAATTTCATAAAAACACTTGTTATATTATTAATTATTATTGATAACATTTCTTTTTTTTATGCTGAAACTAATATATTATTAATTATTATCAAAACAGTGAAACACCTATTTCAAAAGCGAAAAGAAAATTACGTAAAAACTATTTTTTTGTTTAAAAAAAGCAGGGAACAAAAAGAAATAATAAGAGGGTTAAACACAGTAATTCCACTGAAAAAAACACTTCTCTCTGATCCGAACGTGTCTTCAACCATTTTTCTTGTCTGTAGAAGCATCGCACCGTACTGCAAGTACAAAACCCTAACCCTAGAAATGGCGGATTCGAGCGGCGTTATCGGAAATGGCGCGGCGACGCTTAAGGATCAGGGCAATGAGTTGTTCAAGGCCGGCAATTACCTCAAAGCCGCCGCCGTTTACACCCAAGCCATCAAGCTCGAGCCTAATAATCATACTCTCTACAGGTATTACAACATTCTTGCTCAAAATTTGTAATAGTGACCGCTGATAGAAATCTCATTCATGGGTTCTTGTAATTCGATGATTTAACATTGTTAATGATTTCTTTTTGTTGTTTAACAGTAATCGAGCTGCTGCATTTCTCAATCTGGTGAAGCTTAATAAAGCTCTTTCCGATGCTGAGAAGACCATTACACTCAACCCCCAATGGGAAAAGGTAAGATTATCAATTTGTCATTAATTGAGTTAATCATAGTTTAATCAATTCATACTTTTCTGAATAATTTCTCTCGATCTACAATCAATTCATTAAATTTGTAGGGTTATTTCAGAAAAGGATGCGTCTTGGAAGCAATGGAACGATATGACGAAGTAATCCAACTAAAAAAGCAATAAATTCTCGTAATTAATCTCTTAACAATTAATTTAATTATATTAAACTTTTTTTAGGCTATACATTCGTTTCAAGAAGCATTGAAGCACAACCCACAAAACACAGAAGTATCGAAGAAGATCAAAAGATTAAGCCAATTAGCAAGAGAGAAAAAACGAGTTCTTGAAGTAGAGAATTTGCGATCTAATATCGACATTTCAAAACTTCTTGAATCATTCAAATGTGAAGTGGTAATTTCTCAACAAAAACCGCGTAATTTCTATATTAATTTCATAAATTCTATATTGTTCCTTTTCTAGGGGTCTGAAGAAACATTCAAATTCGTGGTTGAAGTGATAAATTCAGCAATAAAAACATGGCACGAAACATCGAATGTGGACCCAAGAGTCCATTTTTTTCTAGATAAAGACAAAACAAACACTGAGAAATTCGCCCCTGTGGTGAACATAGACAAGGTATTTCATTTCATTTCATTTTGCAAATGAGTCCTTTCATTTTTTATTAAATTGTAAAGCTTACCCTACGGGCTTTTTTGAAATTTCGATATATTAATTTTTATATATATTTTTGTTATCATATTTAAAGGCTTTCGAGTCGCCACATACACATGGAGATTGTTTCGCATTTTTGAGACAATATGCATTGGATTCGTTTTCAAACGCTGCTTGTATGATCGCACCAAAGAGCATTATTTCCTATCCACAGGTCTGTTTTTGTTATTTTCAGAGCTCTGTTATTAACAATGAGAAATGAATTCTTGAGTGTTTTTTTTGCGTAGGTGTGGAAAGGACAAGGATCGAGAAAGTGGAAATTGGGACAGAATGAAGGTTTCTTTGTCCAGTTCGAAAGCTCTGTCCTTAGAAAATTATGGTTTGTCCCTAGCTCTGTAGAAAAAGGGCGTACACTTTGCAAGAATATTGAATCCTTGGATATTAATGTCCATGAAATACTTCCTCGAATTTTCAAGGAAATTTCTGAAGTTGTAAATTGACCATTTTGCCCTTCGTTGGGAAATATTTTTTTTTAAGTTTTCTGTTTGCTGTGCCAGAAAAGATGTTAGCATTATTTTTTTTTATTCTTCTTTTTTGTTTTGGATTTGATTTTATGTTTACTTGATGTAGATTAGGAACTTAGAATATAGTTTATGTTGTATTTTACTCGTGATAAGATTTTGTAGGTTGATGTCTTGAGTTATATTTGTTTTTTAATACATTTTTTTCTAGATTTGGTGGCGTTTGTTTTTGTATAATTTTGCGAGAATGTTATTGCATTTTCCAAACATAGAAAACACAAATCTTGTGATAAATTAAAGTGGTAATTTATCCATTGTAAGATAGTACTAAAGTTAAATATTTAATATTGGGCTTTTTAGCCCGCCTTCCAGTTGCCACGTTCACAGTCGGTCGATTTTGGATCATCAAATTTGTTTTCAGTTTCATCAGAATTGAGACTCAGTTTTCATATACTACTGGGTATTCTTACAAAAATACTATTAGGACCCAGCCGTAATTATTTTTCCTCCTTATTTTTCCTATACCCAGCCGTCCTTATTTTTCCTCCTTATTTACGAAAGCAGCACAATTAACCCGGCAAGAAAATCAGTCCTTCGACCGGATCGAGAAAACGAGTATCTAAGTTATGAGTTTGATAATAATCTAAATGATTGTGAAATTGTTTCACAATTAACTCCGCCCAGAACACCACAATGGAATGGTGTGCCCGAGGCGAGGAACCGAAACTTGTTAGATATGATTCAGTAAATGATGAGTCAAACAAATCTTCCAAAATTCTTTTTAAAAAAATGTTAAAATTGAAGTGTAACATAATCAAAATACTCCGTAACTGAAGACTAACACACACAAATTTCATTTTTTTCAAAAAATTTTTAAATATGCAAAAACTGAAGTTGGACACCTTCAAAGAATTCAATTAATATATATTTTTTTAAAATATTAAAATTGAAGTGTATCACAAGCAAAATACTCCATTTTCATGCCGTACTCAAAATACCCCGTAATTGAAGATTAACACACACAATTTTATTTTTTTTAATTTTTTTTTAAGAATGCAAAATCAGAAGTCTTAACACCTTCAAAAAATTCAATTAAGATATTTTAAAAAAATATTAAAATTCAAGTGTAACACAAGCAAAATACTTCGTAATTGAAGACTCACACACACAAATTTCATTTTTTTCAAAAATTTCTTAAAAATACAAAAACTGAAGTCTAACACCTTCAAAAAATTGAATTAAGATATTTTTTTTAAAAATGTGAAAATTGAAGTGTAACTAGGGATGTAAACGGTTCGGATATTATCCGAACCGACCCGAACCGAATCCGCCTAAATATCCGGATCCGAATAAAATTATCCGGATCCGAACGGATCCGGATCCGACCCGGATCCGTTTTTTCGGATCCGGATCCGGATTCGGTTTTGATAATTGGGATCAGATCCGGATCCGAATCCGGATATTATCCGGATCCGAATAACAGTATATAAACGGATATCCGTTTTTGAAAATCTATTATGTTTTTAAATAACTATGGTTTTATAGACCCAATATAAGTTTATGTTTGCATGACTTATAATTGATAAACCAAGTTCATTCTAAAAAAAATGAATCTTTTATGTATGTTTTTCCAAATCCCAAAATATTTGACAAATACTTGATTTTGTTTCGTAAAATTATAATGTCCTTTTATGTATTATTTAAGTATTACTTTGATATTGGCTGAGATTCGTTGGTAAAATTGATAGTTATGTTGCATACAAATATCCGTCTGAATTATCCAAATAATATCCAGATTCGTATCCGTATCCGAGATATCCGAACCGAATCCGTATCCGTTTAATATCTAAACCGTATCCGGATCCGGAAATATCCGTATCCGTATCCGAAAAAAAATACGGATCCGGATCTGGTATGACCACTATCCGAACCGTTTACGCCCCTAAGTGTAACACAAGCAAAATACTCAATTTTCATGAAGTACTCAAAATAATTCGTAATTTAAGACTAACACACACAAATTTCAATTTTTTTTAAAATTTCTTAAAAATGCAAAAACTGAAGTCTAACACCTTCAAAAAATTATTAAGATATTTTTAAACAAATGTTAAAATTGAAGTGTAACACAATCAAAATACTCAATTTTCTTGTCGTGCTCAGTATACTCCATAATTGAAGACTAAAACACACAAATTTCAATTTTTTCAAAAATATCTTAAAAATTCAAAAACTGAAGTCTAACACCTTCAAACAATTCAATTAAGATAGTGTTTAAAAAATGTTAAAATTAAAGTGTAACACAAGCAAAATACTCCGTAACTAAAGACTAACACACACATTTCATTTTTTTTCAAAAAATTGTTAATAATGCAAAAACTGAAGTCTCACACCTTCAAAAAATTTAATTAAGATATTTTTTAGAAAAATGTTAAAATTTAAGTGTAACACAAGCAAAATACTCAATTTTCATGTCTTACTCAAAATACTCCGTAATAGAAAACTAACACACACAAATTTCAATTTTTTCAATTTTTTTTTAAGAACGCAAAATCTGAAGTTTAACACCTTCAAAAAATTCAATTAAGACATTTTTTAAAAAAATGTTAAAATTGAAGTGTAGCACAAGAAAAATACTCCGTAATTGAAGACTTATGCACACAAATTTCATTTTTTTTAAAAATTTCATAAAAATGCAAAAACTGAAGTCTAACACCTTCAAAAAATTCAATCAAGATATTTTTTAAAAAAATGTTACAATTGACGTGTAATTTAAGCAAAATGCTCAATTTTCATTTCGTACTCAAATTACGAAAAATTTCATTTTATAAATTTTTTTTCATAAAATTGCAAAAACAGAAGTGTAACATCTTCAAAAAATTCAATTGGAGACTAACACACACAATTCAATTGGAGACTAACACAAGAAAAATACTCAATTTTCATGTCGTACTCATAATACTCCATAATTGGAGACTAAGACACACAAATTTCAGTTTTTTCAAAAATAATTGAAGAATAACACACACAATTCAATATTTTGCATTTTAAAGAAATTTTCGAAAAAAATTGAAATTTGTGTATGTTAGTCTTCAATTACGGAGTATTTTGAGTACGACTTGAAAATTGAGCATTTTGCTTGTGTTACACTTCAATTATAATTAAAAATATATATATATTAATTGCATTTTTTGAAGGGGTTAGACTTCATGTTTTCCATTTTCAAGAATTTTTTGATAAAATTGAATTTTGTGTGTGTGTTAGTCTTCAGTACGGAGTATTTTGAGTACGACATGAAAATTGTGTATTTTGTTTTTGTTACACAATAATTTTAACATTTTTTTAAAAAAATATCTTGATTGAATTTTTTGAAGGTGTGAGACTTCAGTTTTTACATTTTTAAGAAATTTTTGAAAAAACTGAAATTTGTGTTTGTTAGTCTTTAATTACGTAGTATTTTGCTTGTGTTACACTTCAATTTCAACACTTTTTTTAAAATATCTTAATTAAATTTTTGAAGGTGTTTGGACTTCTGATTTAGCATTTTTAAGAAATTTTTGAAAAAATTGAAATTTGTGTGTGATAGTCTTCAATTACGGAGTATTTTGAATATGGAATGAAAATTGGGTATTTTTCTTCTGTTACAATTCAATTTTAACATTATTTTTAAAAATATATTAACTGAATATTTTTAAGGTCTTAGACTTCAGTTTTTGCATTTTTAAGAAATGTTTGGAAAAAAATTGAATTTGTGTGCTTGAGTCTTCAATTATGGAGTATTTTGCTTGTGTTATACTTAAATTGAGTATATTGCTTGTGTTACTAACATTTTAACATTTTTTTAGAAAATATATTAATTGAATTTTGTAAAGGTGTTAGCCTTCTGATTTTGTATTTTTATGAAATTTTTGAAAAAATTGAAAGTTTTGTGTGTTAGTCTTCAATTACGGAGTATTTTGAGTACTACATGAAAATTAAGTATGTTGCTTGTGTTACACTTCAATTTTAACATTTAAAAAAAAATATCTTAATTGAATTTGTTGAAGGTGTTAGAATTCAATTTTTGCATTTTTGCGAAATTTTTGAAAAGAAATTTGTGATGTTAGTCTTCAATTACGGAGTATTTTGAGTATGACATGAAAATTGAGTATTTGGCTTGTGTTATACTTCAATTTTAACATTTTTTTAAAAATATCTTGATTGATTTTTTTGAAGGTCTCAGACATTAATTTTTGCATTTTTAAGCAATTTTTGAAAAAATGAAAATTTGTATGTGTTTGTCTTCAATTACGGAGTATTTTGAGACATGAAAATTGACCATTTTGCTTGTGTTACAATTCAATTTTAACATTTTAAAAAAAATATCTTAATTGAATTTTTAAAGGTGTTAGACATCAGTTTTTTGCATTTTTAAGAAAGTTTTGAAAAAAATGAAATTTGTGTGTGTTAGTCTTCAATTACGGAGTATTTTGCTTGTGTCACACTTCAATTTTAACATTTTTTTTAAAATATCTTGATTGAATTTTTTGAAGGTGTTAGACTTCAGTTTTTACATTTTTAAGAAATTTTTGAAAAAAAATGAAATTTGTGTGTGTTAGTTCTGAATTACTGAGTATTTTTCTTGTTTCACACTTCAATTTTAACATTTTTTAAAAATATATATTAATTGACTTTTTTTTTAATGTGTTAGACTTCTGATTTTGTATTTTTGTGAAATTTTTGAAAAAATTGGAACTTGTGTGTGTTAGTCTTAAATTACGGAGTATTTTGAGTACTGCACAAAAATTATGTATTTTGCTTGTGTTGAACTTCAATTTTAACATTTATTTTAAAAATATCTTAATTGAATTTTTTGAGGGTGTTAGATTTCAATTTTTGTATTTTTGAGAAATTTTTGGAAAAAATGGAATTTTTGTGTGTTAGTCTTCAATTACGGAGTATTTTGCTTTTGTTACACTTCAATTTTAATCTTTTTTAAAAAATATCTTAATTGAATTTTTTGAAGGTGACTTCTGATTTTGCATTCTTGTAAATTTTTTGAAAAAATAGAAATTTGTGTATGTTAGTTTTCAATCTCGGAGTATTTTGAGTACGACATGAAAATTGAGTATTTTGCTCGTGTTACTTACATTTTAACATTTCTTTAAAAAATATCTTAATTGAAAATTATGAAGGTGTTAGACTTCAGTCTAAATTTTTAAGAAATTTTTGAAAAAAAATGAAATTTGTGTATGTTAGATTTAAATTACTGAGTATTTTTTCTTGTGTTACACTTCAATTTTAACATTTTTTATAAAAATATCTAAATTGACTTTTTTGAAGGTGTTAGACTTCTGATTTTGTATTTTTATGAAATTTTGGAAAAAATAGGAATTTGTGTGTGTTAGTCTTCAATTACGGAGTATTTTGAGTACTACATGAAAATTAAGTATTTTGCTTGTGTTACATTTCAATTTTAACATTTTTAAAAAAAAATATCTTAATTGAATTTTTTGAAGCTATTAGACTTCAGTTTTTGTATTTTTGAGAAATTTTTGGAAAAAACGGAATTTTTGTGTGTTAGTCTTCAATTACGGAGTATTTTGCTTGTGTTACACTTCAATTTTAACCTTTTTTTTAAAATATCTTAATTGAATTTTTTGAAGGTGTTAGACTTCTGATTTTGCATTCTTATAAATTTTTTGAAAAAATTGAAATTTCTGTATGTTAGTTTTCAAGTACGGAGTATTTTTAGTGTGACATGAGAATTGAGTATTTTGCTTGTGTTACTTACATTTTAACACTTTTAAAAAAAATATCTTAATTGAATTGTTTGAAGGTGTTATTAGACTTCAGTTTTTACATTTTTAAGAAATTTTTGAAAAAAAATGAAATTTGTGTGTGTTAGTTTTAAATTACTGAGTATTTTTCTTGTGTTACACTTCCATTTTATAATTTTTAAAAAATATATATTAATTGACTTTTTTTAAGGTGTTAGACTTCTGATTTTGAATATTTGTGAAATTTTTGTAAAAATAGAAATTTGTGTGTGTTAGTCTTCTATTACTGAGTATTTTGAGTACTGCACGAAAATTATTTATGTTGCTTGTGTTAAACTTCAATTTTAACATTTGTATTAAAAATATCTTAATTGTATTTTTTGAGGGTGTTAGACTTCAATTTTTGCATTTTTTGAGAAATTTTTGGAAAAAATAGAATTTTCCTGTGTTAGTCTTCAATTACGGAGTATTTTTCTTTTGTTACACTTCAATTTTAACCTTTTTAAAAAAAATATCTTAATTGAATTTTTTGAAGGGATTAGACTTCTGATTTTGCATTCTTATAAATTTTTTGAAAAAATTGAAATTTGTGTATGTTAGTTTTTAATCTCGGAGTATTTTGAGTACGACATGAAAATTGAGTATGTTGCTTGTGTTGCACTTCAATTTTAACATTTTTTTTTAATAGTATCCTAATTGAATTTGTTGAAGGTGGTTGACTTCAATTTTTGCATTTTTGAGAAATTTTTGAAAAGGAATTTGTGTGTGTTAGTCTTCAATTACAGAGTATTTTGAGTACGACATGAAAATTGAGTATTTTGCTTGTGTTATATTTCAATTTTAACATTTTTTTAAAAAATATCTTGATTGATTTTTTTGAAGGTGTTGGATTTTAATTTTTGCATTTTTAAGAAATTTTTGAAAAAATGGAAAATTGTGTGTGTTAGTCTACAATTAAGGAGTATTTTGAGTACGACATGAAAGTAGAGCATCTTGCTTGTGTCCCACTTCAATTTTAACATTTTTCATAAAAATATCTTAATTGACTTTTTTTAAGGTGTTAGACTTCGGATTTTGTATTTGTATGAAAGTTTTGAAAAAATTGAAATTTGTGTGTGTTAGTATTCAATTACGGAGTGTTTTGAGTACTGCATGAAAATTAAGTATTTTGCTTGTGTTACACTTCAATTTTAACATTTTTGTTTAAAAATATCTTAATTGAATTTTTTGAAGGTGTCAGACTTCAATTTTTGCATTTTTGAGAGATTTTTGAAAAATTTGAAATTTGTGTGTGTTAGACTTCAATTACGGAGTATTTTGAGTAGGACATGTAAATAGAGTATTTTGCTTGTGTTATACATCAATTTTAACATTTTTTTTAAAATATCTTGATTGATTTTTTTGAAGGTCTTGTACTTTAATTTTTGCATTTTTAAGAAATTTTTGAAAAAATGAAAATTTGTGTGTGCTAGTCTTCAATTACGGAGTATTTTGAGTACGACGTGAAAATTGAGCATCTTGCTTGTGTGACAATTCAATTTTAACATTTTTTAAAAAAAATTTTAATTGATTTTTTCTAAGGTGTTAGACTTCGGATTTTGTATTTTTATGCAATTTTTGAAAAAATTGAAATTTGTGTATTAGTCTTCAATTACGGAGTATTTTGAGTACTTAATGAAAATTAAGTATTTTGCTTGTGTTACACTTCAATTAAATTATTTTTTTTTAAAATATCTTCATTGAATTTTTTGAAGTTAGACTTCCGATTTTGCATTTTTAAAAAAAATTTGAAAAAATTAAAATTTGTGTATGTTAGTTTTCAATTACGGAGTATTTTGAGTATGACATGAAAATTGAGTATTTTTCTTGTGTTACTTACATTTGAACATTACTTCAAAAAATATCTCAATTGAAATTTTTGAAGGTGTTAGACTTCAGTTTTTTTATTTTTTAGAAATTTTTCAAAAAAAATTAAATTTGTGTGTGTTGGTCTTAAATTACTGAGTATTTTTTTTTTGTGTTACACATCAATTTTAACATTTTATAAAAAAATATCTTTATTGAATTTTTTGAAGGTGTTAGACTTCTGATTTTGTATTTTTATGAAATTTTTGAAAAAATTGAAAGTTATGTGTGTTAGTATTCCATTACGAAGTATTTTGAGTACTACATGAAAATTAAGTATGTTGCTTGTGTTGCACTTCAATTTTAACATTTTTTAAAAAAATATCCTAATTGAATTTGTTCATGGTGTTAGACTTCAATTTTTGCATTTTTGAGAAATTTTTGAAAAGGAATTTGTGTGTGTTAGTCTTCAATTACAGAGTATTTTGAGTACGACATCAAAATTGAGTATTTTGCTTGTGTTATACTTCAATTTTAACATTTTTTTTTAAATATCTTGATTGATCTTTTTGAAGGTGTTGGATTTTAATTTGTGCATTTTTATGAAATTTTAGAAAAATTGAAAAATTGTGTGTGTTAGTCTTCAATTAGGTAGTATTTTGAGTACGACACGAAAATTGAGTATCTTGCTTGTGTTACACTTCAATTTTAACATTTTTCAAAAAAATATCTTAATTGACTTTTTTTTAATGTGTTAGACTTCGGATTTTGTATTCTTATGAAATTTTTGAAAAAATTGAAATTTGTGTGTGTTAGTCTTCAATTATGGAGTGTTTTGAGTACTGCATGAAAATTAAGTATTTTTCTTGTGTTACACTTCAATTTTAACATTTTTGTTTAAAAATATCTTAATTTAATTTTTTGAAGGTGTTGTACTTTAATTTTTGCATTTTTAAGAACTTTTTGAAAAAATGAAAATTTGTGTGTTAGTCTTCAATTTCAGAGTATTTTGAGTACGACATGAAAATTGAGCATTTTGCTTGTGTTACAATTCAATTCTAACATTTTAAAAAACAATCTTAATTGAATATTTAAAGGTGTGAGACATCAGTTTTTTGCATTTTTAAGACATTTTGGAAAAAACTGAAATTTGTTGTGTGTTAGTCTTCAATTACGGAGTATTTTGCTTGTGTTACACTTCAATTTTAACCTTTTTTTTAAAATATCTTAATTGAATTTTTTGAAGGTGTTAGACTTCTGATTTTGCATTCTTATAAATTTTTTGAAAAAATAGAAATTTGTGTATATTAGTTTTCAATTACGGATTATTTTGAGTATGGCATGAAAATTGAGTATTTCCTTCTGTTACTTACATTTTAACATTTTTAAAAAATATATCTTAATTGAATTTTTAGAAGGTGTTAGACTTCAGTTTTTACATTTTTAAGAAATTTTTCAAAAAAATGAAATTTGTGTGTGTTAGTTTTAAATTACTGAGTATTTTTCTTGTGTTACACTTCAATCTTAATATTTAAAAAAAAAAAAAGTTGACTTTTTTTAAGGTGTTAGACTACTGATTTTGTATTTTTATGAAATTTTCGAAAAAATTGAAATTTGTGTGTTTTAGTCTTCAATTACAAAGTATGTTGAGTACTGCATGAAAATTAAGTATTTTGCTTGTGTTACACTTCAATTTTAACATTTTTTTTAAAATATCTTAATTGAATTTGTTGAAGGTGTTAGACTTCAATTTTTGCATTTTTGAGAGATTTATGAAAAAAATGAAATTTGTGTGTGTGGTAGACTTCAATTACGAAGTATTTTGAGTACGACATGTAAATTGAGTATTTTACTTTTGTTACACTTCAATTTTAACATTTTTTTTTAAATATATTTTTTGATTTTTTTGAAGGTGTTAGACTTTAATTTTTGCATTTTTAAGAAATTTTTGAAAAAAATGAAATTTTGAGTGTGTTAGTCTTCAATTACGGAGTATTTTGAGTACGACATGAAAATTGAGCATTTTGCTTGTGTTACAATTCAATTTTAACATTCAAAAAAAAAATAGCTTAATTTAATTTTTTAAAGGTGATAGACTTCAGTTTTTGCATTTTTAAGAAATTTTTGAAAAAAATGAAAATTGTGTGTGTTAGTCTTCAATTACGGAGTATTTTTCTTGTGCTACACTTGGATTTTAACATTTTTTAAAAAATATCTTAATTGAATTTTTTGAAGGTGTTAGACTTCTGATTTTGCATTCTAAAATTTTTTTTCAAAAAATTGAAATTTGTGTATGTTAGTTTTCAATTACGGAGTATTTTGAGTACGACATGAAAATTGAGTATTTTTCTTGTGTTACTTACATTTTAACATTAAAAAAAAAAATCTTAATTGAATTTTTTGAAGGTGTTAGACTTCTGATTTTCCATTCTTAATATTTTTTCAAAAAATTGAAATTTGTGTATGTTAGTTTTCAATTACGGAGTATTTTGAGTACGACATGAAAATTGAGTATTTTGCTTGTATTACTTACATTTTAACATATTTTAAAAAAACATCTTAATTGAATTTTTTGAAGGTGTTAGACTTCAGTTTTTACATTTTAAACAAATTTTTGAAAAAAAAATGAAATTTGTCTTTGTTAGTTTTAAATTACTGAGTATTTTTCTTATGTTACACTTCAATTTTAACATTTTTATAAAATATATATTAATTGAATTTATTTAAGGTGTTAGACTTCTGATATTGTATTTTTATGAAATTTGTGTGTGTTAGTCTTCAATTACGGAGTATTTTGAGTACTGCATGAAAATTATGTATTTTGCTTGTGTGTAGGAATGTCAATGGGCCGGGTAGAAACCCGAAAAAAATACCCGCGGGTCGGATAATACCCGAAAAAAAATACCCGGTCCGGGTTCGGGTTCGGGTTCGGGGGAAATTTTTTACCCGCGGGTATACCCGTTACCCGAACCCATAACCGAAAAATACCCGAGAATTACCCAAAATTATCCATAATAAGAAAATTTTGGATGTTTTTTGGATTAATTATTTGTAATATTTTAATTTTTGATGTAATATTAATAAGAAAATTTTGGATGTTTTTTGGATTAATTGAAAACTAACACACACAAATTTTATTTTTTTCAAAAATTTCCTAAAAATGCAAAAACTGAAGTCTAACACCTTCAAAAATTTCCATAAAGATATTTTTTTTAAAAATGTTAAAATTGAAGTGTAACACAAGCAAAATACTCAATTTTCATGTCGTACTCAAAATACTCCGTAATTGAAAACTAACAAGCACAAATTTCAATTTTTTCAAAAAAAAATTAAAAATGCAAAATCAGAAGTCTAACACCCACAAAAAATTCAATTAAGATATTTTTTTTTAAAATGTTAAAATTGAAGTGTAACACAAACAAAATACTCAATTTTCATGTCGTACTGAAAATACTCCGTAATTGAAAACTAACATACACAAATTTCAATTTTTTCAAAAAAATTTGAAAGAATGCAAACTCAGTAGTCTAACACCTTCCAAAAATTCAATTAAGATATTATTAAAAAAAGGAAAAAGTCTGTTTTTGGTCCCTAACAAAAACCGAAATGTTCAACTTGCTCCCCGATTTTTTTTTTTGTTCAACTTGCTCCCTAAACTCGCTATTTTTGTTTTATTTGGTCCCTCCGTCAAATATCCCCTGCCCCCTCCGTTATTTAGACGTGAAACCGTATTATTTTATTCTATTTGTCTACCCGATCCATCATTGATTTAATCCGATCCATCATGAGCCGCCCATTCCTCTCCTCTCATTTCACTCCAATTGCACTCATCCCTACTCTCCGAATAAATACATCCTCCTTGTTTATTATAATCATTCTCTTCTAATACAAACCCCCATTAGATTCGATTAACCCAATCCTCTCGGTGCCCATATCTTCTATTTATTTTCCCAAGCAATCCATCAAGTACCCATTTCCATTATCGGGAAATCAGAGTAGTGGAGTGGAGTGAAAGCGGGCTAACCAAAAGAAAATGGAGGACGGCAGTGTGGTGGTGGTGTACGGCAACGGCGCAGCCCTTTCCGAGACGTCGAAGAAATCGGCAACCTTCTCAGTGAAGGTGGGTCTTGCCCAGATGTTGCGTGGGGGCGTGATAATGGACGTGGTGAATCCTGAGCAGGCACGCATTGCTGAGGAGGCGGGTGCTTGTGCGGTGATGGTTCTGGAGCGCGTGCCGGCCGATATCCGTGCACAGGGTGGCGTTTCCAGCATGAGCGACCCGGGCATGATTCGTGACATCAAGCGTGCAGTCACCATTCCGGTGATGGGCAAGGCACGCATAGGCCATTTCGTGGAGGCGCAAGTTCTGGAGGCGATTGGTGTGGATTACGTGGACGAGAGCGAGGTTCTCACCCTGGCGGACGAAGAGCACCACATAAACAAGCACAATTTCAAGGTGCCCTTCGTGTGTGGCTGCCGCAACTTGGGCGAGGCACTACGGCGCGTCCGTGAAGGTGCTGCTATGATCCGTACCAAGGGGGAGGCTGGCACCGGCAACGTGGTGGAGGCGGCGCGCCATGTGCGGTCAGTGAACGGGCCATTCGCGAGCTGCGTAACATGGACGATGACGAGGTGTTCACGTTTGCCAGGAAGATCGCAGCGCCGTACGACCTGGTGATGCAGACGAAGCAGCTCGACCGCTTGCCGGTGGTGCAGTTTGCAGCTGGTGGAGTTGCAACCCCCGCAGACGCAGCTCTCATGATGCAGCTGGTGGGTTGAGTGCTGTTGTGAGGGGAGAGAGAGAGATCAGAGTGCTGTGAGAGAGAGAGGGGTCAAATAAGATAAAATAATACGGTTTAACGTCTGAATAACGGAGGGGGCAGGGGATATTTGACGGAGGGACCAAATAAAACAAAGATAAAATAATACGGTTTAACGTCTGAATAACGGAGGGGGCAGGGGATATTTGACGGAGGGATCAAATAAAACAAAAATAGCGAGTTTAGGGAGCAAGTTGAACAAAAAAAAAAGTCGGGGAGCAAGTTGAACATTTCGGTTTTTGTTAGGGACCAAAAACAGATTTTTTCCTTAAAAAAATGTTAAAATTGAAATGTTACACAAGACAAATACTCCGTAAATGAAAACTAACTCACACAAATTTCATTTTTTTTTCAAAAATTGCTTAAAAATGCAAAAACTGAAGTCTAACACCTTCAAAAAATTCAATGAACATATTTTTTTTAAAAATGTTAAAATTGAAGTGTAACACAAGAAAAATACTCAATTTTCATGCCGTACTCAAAGTACTCCGTAATTGAAGACTAACACACACAAATTTCAATTTGTTCAAATATTTCTTAAACATGCAAAAATAGAAGTCTTACCTTTAAAAAATTCAATCAAGATATTTTTTAGAAAAATGTTAAAATTGAAGTGTAACACAATCAAAATACTGAATTTTCATGTCGTACTCAAACTACTCCGTAATTGAAGACTAACACACCCAAATTTTAATTTTTTCAAACATTTCTTAACAATGCTAAAACTTAAGTCCAACACCTTCCAAAAATTCAATTAAGATATTTTTTGAAAAAATGATAAAATTGAAGTATAACACAAGGAAAGTACAAAGTAATTTAAGACTAACACACACAAATTTCATTTTTTTTCAAATTTTTTTTAAAAATGCAAAAACTGAAGTCTAACTCCTTCAAAAAATTAAATGAGGATATTTTATTAAAAAAATGTTAAAATTGAAGTGTAACACTAGCTAAGTACTCAATTTTCTTGTCGTACTCAAAATACCCCGTAATTGAAAACTAACATACACAAATTTAAATTTTTTGAAATTTGTTTTTAAGAATGCAAAATCAGAACTCTAACACCTTCCAAAAATTCAAATATGATATTTTTAAAAAAATGTAAACATTGAAATGTAACACAAGATAAATACTCCGTAATTGAAAACTAACACACACAAATTTCATTTTTTCAAAAATTTCCTAAAAATGAAGAAACTGAAGTCTAACACCTTCACAAAATTCAAAGTAGATATTTTTTTAAAAAATGTTAAATTGAAGTGTAACACTAGCAAAATAATCAATTTTCATGTCGTACTCAAAATACTCCGTAATTGAAAACTAAAATACACAAATTTAAATTTTTTGAATTTTTTTTTAAGAATGCAAAATCAGAAGTCTAACACCTTCCAAAAATTCAATTAAGATATTTTTAAAAAAATGTAAAAATTGAAATGTAACACCAGACAAATACTCCGTAATTGAAAACTAACACACACAAATTTTATTTTTTTCAAAAATTGCTTAAAAATGCAAAAACTGAAGTTTAACACCTTCAAAAAATTCGATGAAGATATTTTTTAAAAAAATGCTAAAATTGAAGTGTAACACAAGCAAAATACTCAATTTTCATGCCGTACTCAAAATACTCCGTAATTGAAGACTAACACACACAAATTTCAATTTGTTCAAATATTTCTTAAACGTGCAAAAACTGAAGTCTAACTCTTTCAAAAAATTCAATGAAGATATTTTTTTTTAAAAATGTTAAAATTGAAGTGTAACACTAGCAAAATACTCAATTTTCATGTCATACTCAAAATACTCCGTAATTGAAAACTAACATACACAAATTAAAAAATTTTGAAATTTTTTTTAAGAATGCAAAATCAGAAGTCTAACACCTTCCAAAAATTCAATTAAGATATTTTTAAAAAAATGTTAAAATTGAAATGTTACACAAGACAAATATTCCGTAATTGAAAACTAACACACACAAATTTTATTTTTTTCAAAAATTGCTTAAAAATGCAAAAACTGAAGTTTGACACCTTCAAAAAATTCGATGAAGATATTTTTTAAAAAAATGTTAAAATTGAAGTGTGACACAAGCAAAATACTCAATTTTCATGCCGTACTCAAAATACTCCGTAATTGAAGACTAACTCACACAAATTTCAATTTGTTCAAATATTTCTTAAACATGCAAAAACTGAAGTCTAACTCTTTCAAAAAATTCAATGAAGATATTTTTTTTTAAAAATGTTAAAATTGAAGTGTAACACTAGCAAAATACTCAATTTTCATGTCATACTCAAAATACTCCGTAATTGAAAACTAACATACACAAATTAAAAAAATTTGGAATTTTTTTTAAGAATGCAAAATCAGAAGTCTAACACCTTCCAAAAATTCAATTAAGATATTTTTAAAAAAATGTAAAAATTCAAATGTAACACCAGACAAATACTCCGTAATTGAAAACTAACACACACAAATTTTATTTTTTTCAAAAATTGCTTAAAAATGCAAAAACTGAAGTTTAACACCTTCAAAAAATTCGATGAAGATATTTTTTTTTAAAATGTTAAAATTGAAGTGTAACACAAGCAAAATACTCAATTTTCATGCCGTACTCAAAATACTCCGTAATTGAAGACTAACACACACAAATTTCAATTTGTTCAAATATTTCTTAAACATGCAAAAACTGAAGTCTAACTCTTTCAAAAAATTCAATGAAGATATTTTTTAAAAAAAATGTTAAAATTGAAGTGTAACACTAGCAAAATACTCAATTTTCATGTCATACTCAAAATACTCCGTAATTGAAAACTAAAATACACAAATTAAAAAATTTTGGAATTTTTTTTAAGAATGCAAAATCAGAAGTCTAACACCTTCCAAAAATTCAATTAAGATATTTTTAAAAAAATGTTAAAATTGAAATGTAACACAAGACAAATACTCCGTAATTGAAAACTAACACACACAAATTTCATTTTTTTCAAAAATTATCTAAAAATGCAAAAACTGAAGTCTAACACCTTCAAAAATTTCCATAAAGAAATTTTTTTTTTAAAATGTTAAAATTTAAGTGTAACACAAGCAAAATACTCAATTTTCATGTCGTTCTCAAAATACTCCGTAATTGAAAACTAACATGCACAAATTTCAATTTTTTCAAAAAAAAATTAAGAATGCAAAATCAGAAGTCTAACACCTTAAAAAAAATTCAATTAAGATATTTTTTTTAAAAATGTTAAAATTGAAGTGTAACGCAAACAAAATACTCAATTTTCATGTCGTACTGAAAATACTCCGTAATGGAAAACTAACATACACAAATTTCAATTTTTCCAAAAAAATTGAAATAATACAAAATCAGTAGTCTAACAGCTTCCAAAAATTCAATTAAAATATTATTAAAAAAATGTTAAAATTGAAATGTTACACAAGACAAATACTCCGTAATTGATAACTAACGTGCTCAAATTTCAATTTTTTCGAAAAAGAATTAAGAATGCAAAATCAGAAGTCTAACTCCTTCAAAAAATTCGATTAAGATATTTTTTAAAAAATGTCAAAATTGAAGTGTAACACGAGCAAAAAACACAATTTTCATGCCGTACTCAAAATACTCCGTAATTGAAGACTAACACACACAACTTTCAATTTGTTCAAATATTTCTTAAACATGCAAAAACAGAAGTCTAACACCTTTAAAAAATTCATTCAACATATTTTTTTTAAAAATGTTAAAATTGAAGTGTAACACAAGCAAAATACTCAATTATCATGTCGTACTCAAACTACTCCGTAATTGAAGACTAACACACACAAATTTCAATTTTTTTCAAACATTTCTTAAAAATGCAAAAACTTAAGTCTACCACCTTCTAAAAGTTCAATTAAGATATTTTTTGAAAAAATATTAAAATTGAGGTATGACACAGGCAATATACTCAGTAATTAAGACTAACACACACAAATATCATTTTTATTTTTAATTTTTTAAAAATGCAAAAACTGAAGTCTAACCTTCAAAAATATCCATAAAGATATTTTTTAAAAAATGTTAAAATTGAAGTGTAACACAAGCAAAATACTCAATTTTCATGTCATACTCAAAATACTCCGTAATTGAAAACTAACATACACAAATATCAATTTTTCCAAAATAAATCTAAGAATGCAAAATCAGAAGTCTATCACCTTCAAAAAATTCAATTATGATATTTTTTTTTAAAATGTTAAAATTGAAGAGTAACACATGTAAAATACTCAATTTTCATTTCGTACTCAAAATACTCTGTAAGTGCAGACTAACACACACAAATTTTAATTTTTTCAAAAATTTTTAAAAATGCAAAAAACTGAAGTCGAACAGCTTGAAAAAACCTAAATTCAGATATTTTTGTAAAAAATATTAATATTGATGTGTAACACAAGCAAAATACTTAATTTTCAGGGCGTACTCAAAATACTCCGTAATTGAAAACTAACATGCACAAATTTCAATTTTTTCAAAAAAAAATTAAGAATGCAAAATCAGAAGTCTAACACCTTCAAAAAATTTAATTAAGATTTTTTTACCAAAATGTTAAAATTGAAGTGTAACACGAGCAAAAAAAACTCAATTTTATTGCCGTACTCAAAATACTCCGTAATTGGAGACTAACACAAACAAATTTCAATTTGTTCAAATTTTGCTCAAAAATGCAAAAACTGAAGTCTAACACCTTCAAAAAATTCACTCGAGATATTTTTTAAAAAAATGTCAAAATTGAAGTGTAACACAAGCAAAATACTCAATTTTCATGCCATATTCAAAATACTCCGTAATTGAAGACTAAGAAAAAAAAATTTCAATTTTTTCAAAAATTTCATAAAAATACAAAATCAGAAGTCTAACACCTTCAAAATATTCAAATAAGATACTTTTTCTTAAAAAATGTTAAAATTGAAGTGTAACACACTCAAAATACAACATAATTTTAGAATAACACATACAAATATCATTTTATTCAAAACATTTCTAAAAATGCAAAAAATGTAGTATAACACCTTCAAAAAGTTCAATTGAGATATTTTTTAAAAAAATATTAAAATTCAAGTGTAACACAAGCAAAATACTCAATTTTCATGTCGTACTCAAAATACTCCGTAATTGAAATCTAAGATACACAAATTTCAATGTTCTCAAAAATATTTTAAGAATGCAAAATCAGAAGTCTAAAACCTTCAAAAAACTGAATTATGATATTTTTTAAAAAAATGTTAAAATTGAAGTGTAACACTAGTAAAATACTCAATTTTCATTTCTTACTCAAAACAAACAAATTTCAATTTTTTCCAAAAATTTCTCAAAAATACAAAAACTGAAGTCTAACACCTTCAAAAAATTCAATCGAGATATTTTTTTAAAAAATGTTAAAATTGAAGTGTAACACAAGAAAAATACTCAATTTTCATGCCGTATTCAAAATACTCCGTAATTGAAGACTAACACACACAAATTTCAATTTTTTCAAAAATTTCATAAAAATACAAAATCAGAAGTCTAACACTTTCAAAAAATTCAATTAAGATACTTTTTCTTAAAAAATGTTAAAATTGAAGTGTAACACTCGCAAAATACAAAGTAAATGAAGAATAATACACATAAATTTCATATTTTCATAAATTTCCTAAAAATGCAAAAACTGTAGTAAAACACCTTCAAAAAATTCAATGAAGATATTTTTTAAAAAAATATTAAAATTGAAGTGTAACACAAGCAAAATACTCAATATTCATGTCGTACTCAAAATACTCCGTAATTGAAAACTAACATACACAAATTTCAATTTTTTCAAAAATATTTTAAGAATGCAAAATCATAAGTCTAACACCTTCCAAAAATTCAATCAAGATATTTTTAAAAAAATGTTAAAATTGAAATGTAACACAAGACAAACATTCCGTAATTGAAGACTAACACACACAAATTTCATTTTTTTCAAAAATTTCTTAAAAATGGAAAAACTGAAGTCTAACACCTTCAAAAATTTCAATAAAGATAATTCTTAAGAAAAAATTAAAATTGAAGTGTAACACAAGCAAAATACTCAATTTTCATGTCGTACTCAAAATACTCCGTAATTGAAAACTAATATGCACAAATTTCAATTTTTTCAAAAAAAAATTAAGAATGCAAAATCAGAAGTCTAACACCTTCAAAAAATTCAATTGAGCTATTTTTTAAAAAAAATGTTAAGATTGAAGTGTAGCACGAGCAAAAAACTCATTTTTAATGCCGAACTAAAAATACTCCGTAATTGAAGACTAACACACACAAATTTCAATTTGTTCAAATATTTGTCAAACATGCAAAAACAGAAGTCTAACACCTTTACAAAATTCTTTCAAGATATTTTTAAAAAAAATGTTATAATTAAATTGTAAGACAAGCAAAATATTCAATTTACATGTCGTACTCAAACTACTCCGTAATTGAAGACTAACACACACAAATTTCAATTTTTTCAAACATTTCTTAAAAATGCCAAAACTTAAGTCTAACATCTTCCAAAAATTCAATTAAGATGTTTTTTGAAAAAATGTTAAAATTGAAGTATAACACAACCCAAATACTCAGTAATCTAAGACTAACACACACAAGTATATTTTTTTCAAAAATTTCTTAAAAATGCAAAAACTGAAGTTTAACACCTTCAAAAAATTCAATTAAGATATTTTTTTTTAAAATGTTAAAATTGAAATGTAACACAAGCAAAATACTCAATTTTCATGTCATACTCAAAATACTCCGTAATTGAAAACTAACATACACAAATTTCAATTTTTTCAAAAATATTTTAAGAATGAAAAATCAGAAGTCTAACACCTTCCAAAAATTTAATTAAAATATTTTTAATAAAATGCTAAAATTGAAATGTAACACAAGGCAAACACTACGTAATTGAAGACTAACCCACACAAATATCATTTTTTCAAAAATTTCTTAAAAATGCAAAAACTAAAGTCTAACACCTTCAAAAAATTCAATTAAGATATTTTTTAAAAAAATGTTAAAATTGAAGTGTAACACAAGCAAAATACTCAATTTTCATGTCGTACTCAAAATACTCCGTAATTGAAAACTAACATACACAAATATCAATTTTTCCAAAATAAATATAAGAATGCAAAATAAGAAATCTGTCATCTTCAAAAAATTCAATTATGATATTTTCTAAAAAAAAATTTAAATTGAAGTGCAACACAAGTAAAATACTCAATTTTCATTTCGTACTCAAAATACTCCATAATTGAAGACTAACATACACAAATTTCAATTTTTTCAAAAATTTCTAAAAAATGCAAAAAACTTATGTCGAACAGCTTCAAAAAACACAATTCAGATATTTTTTAAAAAATATTAAAATTGATGTGTAACACAAGTAAAATACTCAATTTTCATGTCGTACTCAAAATACTCCGTAATTGAAAACTAACATATACAAATATCATTTTTTTTTTAAAAAAACTTAAATGCAAAATCACAGGTCTAACACCTTCAAAAAAATTCAATTATGATATTTTTTAAAAAAATGTTAAAATTGTTGTGTAACACAAGTAAAATACTCAATATACTCGAAATACTCCGTAATTGCATACAAACACACACAAATTTCAATTTTTTCAAAAATTTCTCAAAAATGCAAAAACTGACGTCTAGCACCTTCAGAAAATTCGATTATGATATTTTAAAAAAAATGTTAAAATTGAAGTGTAACAATGGCAAAATACTCAATTTTCATGTCGTACTCAAAATACTCCGTAATTGAAAACTAACATACACAAATATCAATTTTTCAAAAAAAAATTAAGAATGCAAAATCAGAAGTCTAACACCTTCAAAAAATTGAATTATGATATTTTAAAAAAATGTTAAAATTGAAGTGTAACACTAGTAAAATACTCAATTTTCATTTCTTACTCAAAAGACACAAATTTTAATTTTTTTCAAAAATTTCTGAAAAATGCAAAAAACTGAAGTCCAACACCTTCAAAAAATTCAATCGAGATATTTTTTAAACAAATCTTAAAATTGAAGTGTAACACAAGCAAAATACTCAATTTTCATGCGGTATTCAAAATACTCCGTAATTGAAGACTAACACACACAATTTTCAATTTTTTCAAAAATTTCATAAAAATACAAAATCAGAAGTCTAACACCTTAAAAAATTCAATTAAGATACTTTTTCTTAAAAAATGTTAAAATTGAAGTGTAACACACGCAAAATACAAAGTAATTTAAGAATAACACACACAAATTTCATTTTTTTCAAAAAAATTTTAAAAATGCAAAAACTGTTGTGTAACACCTTCAAAAAATTCCATTAAGATATTTTTTTTTAAAATATTAAAATTGAAGTGTAACACAATCAAAATACTCAATTTTCATGTCGTACTCTAAATACTCCGTAATTGAAAACTAAGATACACAAATTTCAATTTTATAAAAAATATTTTAAAAATGCAAAATCAGAAGTCTAACACCTTCCAAAAAGTCAATTAAGATATTTTTAAAAAAAATGTTAAAATTGAAATTTAACACAAGACAAACACTCCGTAATTGAAGACTAACACACACAAATTTCATTTTTTTCAAAAATTTCTTATAAATGCAAAAACTGAAGTCTAACACCTTCAAAAATTTCAATAAAGATATTTCATAAAAAAAATGTTAAAATTGAAGTGTAACACAAGCAAAATACTAAATTTTCAGGTCGTACTCAAAATACTCCGTAATTGAAAACTAACATGCACAAATTTCAATTTTTTCAAAAAAAAAATTAAGAATGCAAAATCAGAAGTCTAACACTTTCAAAAAATTCAATTAAGATATTTTTAAAAAAAATGTTAAAATTTAAGTGTAACACGAGCAAAAAACTCCATTTTCATGCCATACTCAAAATACTCCGTAATTGAAGAGTAACACACAAAAATTTCAATTTGTTCAAATATTCCTTAAACATGCAAAAACAGAAGTCTAACACCTTTAAAAATATTCATTGAAGATATTTTTTTTAAAAAATGTTAAAATTGAAATGTAACACAAGCAAAATACTCAGTAATTTTAGACTAACACACACAAATATCATTTTTTCCAAAATTTCTCTAAAATACAAAAACTGAAGTCTAACACCTTCAGAAAATTCAATTAAGGTATTTTTTTTTAAATGTTAAAATTGAAATGTAACACAAGCAAAATACTCAATTTTCATGCCGTACTCAAAATACTCCGTAATTGAAAACTAACATACACAAATATCAATTTTTCCAAAATAAATATAAGAATGCAAAATCAGAAGTCTACCACCTTCAAAAAATTCAATTATGATATTTTCTAAAAAAATGTTAAAATTGAAGTGCAACACAAGTAAAATACTCAATTTTCATTTCGTACTCAAAATACTCCGTAATTGAAGACTAACACACACAAATTTCAATGATTTTAAAAAATTTCTAAAAAATGCAATAAACTAATGTCGAACAGCTTCAAAAAACACAATTCAGATATTTTTTAAAAAATATTAAAATTGATGTGTAACACAAGTAAAATACTCAATTTTCATGTCGTACTCAAAATACTCCGTAATTGAAAACTAACACATACAAATATCATTTTTTTTTTAAAAAAAAATTACATGCAAAATCAGAAGTCTAACACCTTCAAAAAAATTCAATTATGGAATTTTACAAAAAAATGTTAAAATTGAAGTGTAACACAAGTAAAATACTTAATGTACTAAAAATACTCCGTAATTGCATACTAACACACACAAATTTCAATTTTTTCAAAAATTTCTCAAAAATACAAAAACTGACGTCTGACACCTTCAGAAAATTCGATTCAGATATTTTAAAAAAAATATTAAAATTGAAGTGTAACAATGGAAAAATACTCAATTTTCATGTCGTACTCAAAATACTCCGTAATTGAAAACTAACATACACAAATATCAATTTTTCAAAAAAAATTTAAGAATGTAAAATCAGAAGTCTAACACCTTCAAAAAATTGAATTATGATATTTTTTAAAAAAATGTTAAAATTGAAGTGTAACGCTAGTAAAATACTCAATTTTCATTTCTTACTCAAAACACACAAATTTTAATTTTTTTCAAAAATTTCTCAAAAATGCAAAAACTGAAGTCTAACACCTTCAAAAAATTCAATCGAGATATTTTTTAAACAAATGTTAAAATTGAAGTGTAACACAAGCAAAATACTCAATTTTCATGCGGTATTCAAAATAATCCGTAATTGAAGACTAACACACACAAATTTCAATTTTTTCAAAAATTTCTTAAAAATGCAAAAACTGAAGTCTAACACCATCAAAAAATTCAATTAAGATATTTTTTAAAAAAATGTTAAAATTAAAGTGTAACACAAGCAAAATACTCAATTTTCTTGTCGTACTCAAAGTACTCCGTAATTGAAAACTAACATACACAAATATCAATTGTCTGACCCCTTTACAAAATTCAATTATGATATTTTTTTTTAAAATGTTAAAATTGAAGTGTAACACAAGTAAAATACTCAATTTTCATTACGAACTAAAAATACTCCGTAATTGAAAACTAACACACACAAATTTCAATTTTTTCAAAAATTTCTAAAAAATGCAAAAAACTTATGTTGAACAGCTTCAAAAAACACAATTCTAATATTTTTTAAAAAATATTAAAATTGATGTGTGACACAAGTAAAATACTGAATTTTCTTGTCGTACTCAAAATACTCCGTAATTGAAAACTAACATACACAAATATCATTGTTTTTTCAAAAAAAATTAAATGCAAAATCAGAAGTCTAACACCTTCAAAAAATTCAATTATGATATTTTTTAAAAAAATGTTAAAATTTAAGTGTAACACAAGTAAAATACTCAATGTACTCAAAATACTCCGTAATTGCATACTAACACACACAAATTTCAATTTTTTCAAAAATCTCTCAAAAATGCAAAAACTGACGTCTAACACCTTCAGAAAATTCGATTAAGATATTTTTAAAAAAATGTTAAAATTGAAGTGTAACAATGGCAAAATACTCAATTTTCATGTCGTACTCAAAATACTCCGTAATTGAAAACTAACCTACACAAATATCAATTTTTCAAAACAAATTTAAGAATGCAAAATCAGAAGTCTAACACCGTCAAAAAATTGAATTATGATATTTTTTAAAAAAATGTTACAATTGAAGTGTAACACTAGTAAAATACTGAATTTTCATTTCTTACTCAAAACACACAAATTTTAATTTTTTTCAAAAATTTCTCAAAAATGCAAAAACTGAAGTCTAACACCTTCAAAAAACTCAATCGAGATATTTTTTACACAAATGTTAAAATTGAAGTGTAACACAAGCAAAATAATCAATTTTCATGCGGTATTCAAAATACTCCGTAATTGAAGACTAACACATACAAATTTCAATTTTTTCAAAAATTTCATAAAAATACAAAATCTGAAATCTGACACCTTAATAAATTCAATTAAGATACTTTTTCTTAAAAAATGTTAAAATTGAAGTGTAACACACGCAAAATACAAAGTAATATAAGAATAACACACACAAATTTCATTTTTTTCAAAAATTTTCTAAAAATGCAAAAACTGTTGTATAACACCTTCAAAAAATTTCATTAAGATATTTTTTTAAAAAATATTAAAATTGAAGTGTAACACAAGCAAAATACTCAATTTTCATGTCGTACTCAAAATACTCCGTAATTGAAAATTAACATACACAAATATCAATTTTTTCAAAAAAAATTAAAGAATGCAAAATCCGAAGTCTGACACCTTCAAAACAATTCAATTGTGATATTTTTAAAAAAATTGTTAAAATTGAAGTCTAACACAAGTAAAATACTCAATTTTTTCAAAAAAAATATAGGAATGTAAAATCAGAAGTCCAACACTTCAAAAATCTCAATTATAATATTTTTTTTTAAAATGTTAAAATTGAAGTGTAACACAAGTAAAATACTCAATTTTCATTTCGTACTAAAAATACTCCGTAATTGCAGACTAACAAACACAAATTTCAATTTTTTCAAAATTTCTCAAAAATGCAAAAACTGAAGTCTAACACCATTAGAAAATTTAATAAAGATATTTTTTTTTAAATGTCAAATTTGAAGTGTAACACAAGCAAAATGCTCAATTTTCATGTCGTACTCAAAATATTATGTAATTGAAAACTAACATACACAAATATCAATTTTTCAAAAAAAAATTAAGAATGCAAAATTAGAAGTCTAACACCTTCAAAAAATTGAATTATGATATTTTTTTTAAAAATGTTAAAATTGAAGTGTAACACTAATAAAATACTGAATTTTCATTTCGTACTCAAAATACTCCGTAATTGAAGACTCACACACACAAATTTCAATTTTTTCAAAAATTTCTCAAAATTGCAAAAACAGAAGTCTAACACCTTCAAAAAATTCAATCGAGATATTTTTTTTTAAAATTTTAAAATTTAAGTGTCTCAAAAGCAAAATACTCAATTTTCATGCCGTATTTCAAAATACTCCGTAATTGAAAACTAACATACACAAATTTCAATTTTTTCAAAACAATTTTAAGAATGCAAAATCATAAGTCTAACCCCTTCCAAAAATTCAATTAAGATAGTTTTAAAAAAATAATAAAATTGAAATGTAACACGAGCAAAAAACTCAATTTTTATGCCGTACTCAAAATACTCCGTAATTGAAGAGTAACACACACAAATTTACATTTTTCTAATATTTCTTAAACATGCAAAAACAGAAGTCTAACACCTTTAAAAAATTCAATCAAGATATTATTTAAAAAATGTTAAAATTGAAGTGTAACACTAGCAAAATACTCAATTTTCATGTCGTACTCAAAATACATCGTAATTGAAAACTAACATACACAAATTTCAATTTTTTCAAAAAAAATTTAAGAATGCAAAATCAGAAGTCTAACACCTTCCAAAAATTCATTTAAGATATTTTTTTAAAAATGTTAAAATTGAAATGTAACACAAGACAAATACTTCGTAATTGAAGACTAACACACACAAATTTCATTTTTTTCAAAAATTTCTTAAAAATGCAAAAACTGAAGTCCAACACCTTCAAAATTTTCAATAAAGATATTTCATAAAAAAATATTAAAATTGAAGTGTAACTCTAGTAAAATACTCAATTTTCATTTCTTACTCAAAATACTCCGCAATTGAAGACTAACACACACAAATTTCAATTTTTTCAAAAATTTCTCAAAAACGCAAAAATTGAAGTCTAACACCTTCAGCAAATTCAATTAATATATTATTAAAAAAATGTTAAAATTGAAGTGTAACACAAGCAAAATACTCAATTTTCATGCCGTACTCAAAATACTCCGTAATTGAAGACTAACACACACAAATTTCAATTTGTTCAAATATTTCTTAAACATGCAAAAACTGAAGTCTAACACCTTCAAAAAATTCAATCACGATTTTTTTTACAAAATGTTAAAATTGAAGTGTAACACAAGCAAAATACTCAATTTTCATGTCGTACTCAAACTACTCCTTAATTGAAGACTAACACACACCAATTTTAATTTTTTCAAAAATTTCTTAAAAATGCAAAACTTAAGTCTAACACCTTCTAAAAATTCAATTAAGATATTTTTTGAAAAAATGTTAAAATTGATGTATAACACAAGCAAAATACTCAATAATTTAAGACTAACACACACAAATTTCATTTTTTTCAAAAATTTGTTACAAATGCAAAAACTGAAGTCTACCACCTTCAAAAAATTCAATTAAGATATTTTTTTTTTAAATGTTAAAATTGAAGTGTAACACTAGCAAAATACTCAATTTTCATGTCGTACTCAAAATACGCCGTAATTGAAAACAAACATACACAAATTTCAATTTTTTCAAAAAAAATTTAAGAATGCAAAATCAGAAGTCTAACACCTTCCAAAAATTCAATTAAGATATTTTTTTTAAAATGTTAAAATTGAAATGTAACACAAGACAAATACTTCGTAATTGAAGACTAATAACACACACAAATTTCATTTTTTTCAAACATTTCTTAAAAATGCAAAAACTGAAGTCCAACACCTTCAAAATTTTAAATAAAGATATTTCTTAAAAATATATTAAAATTGAAGTGTAACTCTAGTATAATACCCAATTTTCATTTCTTACTCAAAATACTCCGTAATTGAAGACTAACACACAATTTTCAATTTTTTCAAAAATTTCTCAGAAATGCAAAACAGAAGTCTAACACCTTCAGAAAATTAAATTAAGATATTTTTTTAGAAAATATTAAAATTGAAGTGTAACACATGCAAAATACTCAATTTTTATGTCGTACTCAAAATACTCTGTAATTGAAGACTAACACACACAAATTTCAATTTTTTAAAAATTTCTCAAAAATGCAAAAATTGAAGTCTAACACCTTCAGCAAATTCAATTAAGATATTATTAAAAAAATGTTAAAATTGAAGTGTAACACAAGCAAAATACTCAATTTTCATGCCGTACTCAAAATACTCCGTAATTGAAGACTAACACACACAAATTTCAATTTGTTCAAAATTTCTTAAACATACAAAAACTTAAGTCTCATACCTTCTAAAAATTCAATGAAGATATTGTTTGAAAAAATGTTAAAATTGATGTATAACACAAGCAAAATACTCAGTAATTTAAGACTAACACCCACAAATATCATTTTTTCAAAAATTTCTTACAAATGCAAAAACTGAAGTCTAACACCTTCAAAAAAATTCAATTAAGATACTTTTTAAAAAAATGTTAAAATTGAATTGTAACACTAGCAAAATTCTCAATTTTCATATCGTACTCAAAATACACCGTAATTGAAAACTAACATACACAAATTTCAATTTTTTCAAAAAAAATTTTAGAATGCAAAATCATAAGTCGAACACCTTCCAAAAATTGAATGAAGATATTTTTTAAAAAATTATAAAATTGAAATGTAACACAAGATAAATACTCCGTAATTGAAGACTAACACACACAAGTTTCATTTTTTTCAAAAATTTCTTAAAAATGCAAAAACTGAAGTCCAACACCTTCAAAATTTTCAAAAAAGATATTTCTTAAAAAAATGTTAAAATTGAAGTGTAACTCAAGCAAAATACTCAATTTTCATGTCGTACTCAAAATACTCCATAATTGAAAACTAACATGCACAAATTTCAATTTTTTCAAAAAAAAATTAAGAATGCAAAATCAAAAGTCTAGCACCTTCAAAAAATTGAATTATCATATTTTTAAAAAAAAAATGTTAAAATTGAAGTGTAACACAAGTAAAATACTAAATTTTCATTTCGTACTCAAAATACTCCGTAATTGAAGACTAACACACACAAATTTCAATTTTTTCAATGAAGATATTTTTTAAAAAAAATGTTAAAATTGAAGTGTAACACAAGCAAAATACTCAATTTTCATGTCGTACTCAAAATACTCCGTAATTGAAGACTAACACACACAAATTTCAAATTTTTCAAAAATGCAAAAACGAAGTCTAACACCTTCAAAAAATTCAATTGAGATATTTTTTGAAAAAATGTTAAAATTGATGTATAACACAAGCAAAATACTCAGTAATTTAAGACTAACACACACAAATATCATTTTTTCCAAAAATTTCTTACAAATGCAAAAACTGAAGTCCCGAGGCACGGCCCCCTTTTGCGCCGGACCCCCCCCCCCCCCGAGGCCGAGGCCCGGCCACCTTTCGGGCCGGACCCCCACTCTCCCTGAGACTCGTCCACCTTTCGGGCCGGACCCCCCCCCCCCCTCTCCCTGAGGCCCGTTCCCCTTTCGGGGCGGAACCCCCCCCCCCCGAGGCCGAGGCCCGACCCTCCCCTCCCCCCCCCTCGAGGCCCGACCCCCACTCCGGGCCGGAAACCCCCCCCCCCCGGCGCGCGAGGCCTGACCCCCTTTTGGGCCGGACCCCCCCCCCTCCGGAGGCTCGACCCCCCCCCTTTTCGGGCCAGAACCCCCTCCCCGAGGCCCGGACCCCTTTCGGGCCGGACCCTCCTCCTCCGAGGTCCGGCCCCCTTTCGGGCCGGACCCCCCCTCCCCCGAGGTCCGGCCCCATTTTGGGCCGGACCCCCCCCCCCCCCGCCATGAGGCCCGGCCCTCTTTCGGGCCGGACCCCCCTCCCCGAGGCCCGGCCCTCTTTCGGGCCGGACCCCCCTCCTCCGAGGCCCGGCACCCTTTCGGGCCGGACCCCCCCTCGAGTCCCGGCCCCATTTTGGGCCGGACCCCCCCTCTCCTAGGCCCGGCCCCTATTTCGGGCCGGACCCCCCCTCTCCGAGGCCCGGCCCCTATTTCGGGCCGGACCCCCCTCCCCGAGGCCCGGCCCTCTTTCGGGCCGGACCCCCCTCCCCGAGGCCCAGCCCTTTTTCGGGCCGGACCCCCCTCCTCCGAGGCCCGGCCCCTCTTTCGGGCCGGACCCCCCTCCTCCGAGGCCCGGCCCCTCTGTCGGGCCGGACCCCCCTCCTCCGAGGCCCGGTCCCCCTTTCGGGCCGGACCCCCCCTCCCCCGAGGCCCGGCCCCTATTTGGGCCGGACCCCTTCCCCCGAGGCCCGGCTAACTTTTGGGCCGGACCCCACAACACACACACACACACATACACATCAGACATACAGACACATTACGTACACACACCTCACACACAACACACACACACACACATCACACTCACACACACATACACAAGACAGAGATATTACACACATACTTACACATCACACACACACAGCTTCCCTGACAATATACAATTACATATAATGAAGCGGATCTTTAGTTCGAAGCACATCAAGAAGCTCATCTTTACAATGCTTCTGATTGGGGCTAACTTGCATGATATCTCCCTCTCTTCATAAATTGGCCTTCATTTAAATCTCAGTTGTCCATTTGATTATGCAATTTATTACATTTCTGCCAAAAATGTGAAAACGGATTGGATTAATAATTTAGAAAAGAGTTCAGATATGTTGTATGTTTTGATCCATTTAATAATTAAGAACATATATGTGATAATTAAGAAAACTTTAAAATAAAAAATACCCTGTACAGATGGAAGATGTGGTTTTCACCTCTTGCAACTCTGAGTACACCTTGTACCAGAATTGGTTTCTTGTTGTACCGAACATGGCATGTTTGGTATTATCTTTCCTCTTGATTGTTACATTTCCTGCACCAAAAAATTAAAAAGATTTGAAATATGTAGAAAATGTGTCCCCAAAAATTCACTGGAAGTTAATTAGCAAGGCTAAATTCCGATGAACTACTTAAAATTCAGATGTATTCTATAAAGAAATTAAGATAAATACTCTCCATTTAGAAACGAAGAGACCAATTGAACAAAGACAAAAAAAGAAATGCTCCTAACAAAGCAAAAACAGAGATCAATTCTCCCTTCAAAACACCTCCATTCAAATACATGTCTCTCGAGCGAAACATCTAGCAATATTATGCGCAAACGTCAGATTAACTACACCAGATCTCGAACCTAAATCTTGAAACAAAATCTCGAACTAAATGCTTGAAACAAAATCTCTTACCAAAAGCTTCAAAGTGAAACAAAATCTCGAACCAAAATCTGGAAACAAAATTTCGAACTAAAAGCTTGAGACAAAATTTCTTACCGAAAGCTTGAAACTGAAACGAAATCTCGAACCAAAAGTTTGAAACAAAATCTCGAACCAAAAGCTTGAAACAAAATCTCTTACCAAAAGCTTGAAGGGGAAACAAAATCTCGAACCAGAATCTCGAAACAAAATTTCGAACTAAAAGCTTGAGACAAAATCTCTTACTGAAAGCTTGAAACTGAAACGAAATCTCGAACCAAAAGCTTGAAACAAAATCTCGAACCAAAAGCTTGAAACAAAATCTCTTACCAAAAGCTTGAAGGGGAAACAAAATCTCGAACCAGAATCTGGAAACAAAATTTCGAACTAAAAGCTTGAGACAAAATCTCTTACTGAAAGCTTGAAACTGAAACGAAATCTCGAACCAAAAGCTTGAAACAAAATCTCGAACCAAAAGCTTGAAACAAAATCTCTTACCAAAAGCTTGAAGGGGAAACAAAATCTCGAACCAAAAGCTTGAAATAAAATCTCGAACTAAAAGCTTCCAATTGGCAAATTTCTTTTTCCAGATCTGGGATTTCTAGACTTCTTTGTGGAAGAGAAGGAGAGGAGTAGGGGGAACTAAATTTGGTGTGGATGAGAAAATGAATTTGACTGCGAGGAGAGAAACAGAGGGGTATATATGGATGAATTCACGGGCGTCGCAAGGGTTCTATTTTTGTCCCTAAACTTGGTGTACGAGTTGAGATATACACCATGTATCAGTGACACAACAATTCGTTTAGTATAATATGTGAGCCAAGTTTATTCTATAAACTATCTATATTATGTTACCGTTAATTATAATTAGTCGCTAGATTATAGAGTATGCAATGGTTGGTTCTAGAATTTCTTGATTTTTTTGACCGTTAGAATCAATTCAATCTGGAAATTGATTATTTATTTTGTCTTTATTAGGTGAGTCTTAAAACATAGTATCAAGATTATGTACTGAGTTTAGAATATCATATTTACCCTCTTAAAAAACTATGTTCAAATAATTAATCGAAATATATTAATCAAAAACTATGTTCAAATAATTATAAAAAAGGGGGATTTAGATATTTACCCTTCCAAAAATTTAAAATATCATATTTACCCTCTTAAAAAAACTAAAATATCACAAAGGTAACAATTAGGATACATTTAGATTCTTTTTAAAGGATGAATATAATATTTATTTTTGAAAGGGTAAATATGAAATTCTGGGTTTTTAGAAGGGGAGAAAATCGAAGAAATTGTTCGCCTTCTCGACCCATGAATCCTTATACTCCACAATGAAAGGGTTCCTAACTTTGGAAATTAACTCCATCTATGAAACAAAATTAACATAATATCATATAATTAAACATTTTAGAGGATTAATTAATTAAAATCCAAATTGAACGAGAAATTTAGTAATATTCATCCCAAATTTCGAAAAATCTTACTTCTTGATGTGCTGACCTTTTACTTTTATCTGTTTGACGAGCGAGTCTTCTTTAATACATATCTAAGAAATAAATCATGAAATTGATAATTAACAATTTAAAATAAAGGGCAAAAATGGGGGGAAACGAGGGGTATAAATGGTATTTTACTATTTTTTGCTTACTTTTTTTTTCTCTAGTTTGTGTCTGACAAGAAGGGAAGAACCGAAAGCTCCTTTTCCAATCAGCTCCAAAACCTCATATTGATCCATTTTTCTTCCAATTTTGGAACTTAATCTTGCTTGAGTAGGTTCGATCTTCGAGTCTGGAGAAATTAAAGGAAACAATTTTATGAACGGTTCCCCCAAATTGGAAGAATGTACGAAAATCCAAGCTGATTGAACTTAGAAAAAGACTTGAGCTTAGTAGAAAATTTGAAAATTACAAAGAAATTTGAGGAGGAAAAAAGGCAAGAAGCTCAAACAGTGAGGTAATTAAAGCACATTTACTTCAATTCGCCTCGCATTTACACCTCTCATTACTTGCTTGCTCAAGTTTTTTCAGTACAAAAGTTATCCAAAAAACTCATTTCCCCAAATCCGAAGCAGATAAATTGAAGCACAAAAACTAAAATGTCACACTAACCCCACAAATCTAAAAACAATGAAATAATAACCAGAGTTTATGATTAATCCGTGAGGGGAAATGTAAAAAATAATTAAATAGGTTGACAAGTTACTCTTTGTATGTGCCTATATTTTATTCTCATGGGAATAAATATTCATTAAAAAATATAATTGAATATTCATTAAAATTTATTCAAATTTATGAATTCGAATAAATATTAATTATGTATTAAGTTAACAGCCAACATGTACTAGTTATTATTTTAATTAAATGTATTAATTAGATTATAAATTGAAATAACAACATTTAAGATTGGAGCGAATTAAGCCATAGTCACTAGTCAGTATCGATTGTGCAATTAAGCCTTGCTAATGACTACATTGTGCAATCAGTCCTTAATTAACTATTGATTCTACAATTAAGGACTGGATTATTCAACTGATTCTGTTTGTATGTTTTTGTCCACATTGGACTGGAGTTCTATCTTTTGAGGTTTATTTAATTTAATTTATTCTACTTTTTTGCAAATTTAATCTTAATTTTGTTCTAATTTAATCCAGTCTTGATTTATTCTAATTTAATCTAGTCTTATCTATTGGCTGCAAGAAAGGATTAAAACAGTCTTATTCTAATTTAATCAAGTTGATGCTGAGATATGCAAAAAAAATCTCTTTTCGATGCTAATGTTGCAATCTGGGAAACGGAAGGCCGTGCCATGGTTATTAGGGTTTAGGATCAAGATATGTAATTGATTGATAAATTATTGTTATATTTGTAATTGATGTAGAAATTCATTGTACTTTTGATTAAATTGAAATGAAATCAACAATGGACTGGATAATCTTATGGAATGACTGGATAATCTTGTACGATATATATATCGGTTACCACTAAAATAGTGGCAACCATAAATTTATAAATTTATTATAATTAATATATTATTTTCAAACTCTAAACTTAAAACCATACATTCAAATTTTAATAGTTAATCCTTAATTTTATTGCATACAAACTATGAACCATGAACACATTTTATTGAATAAATAGATACAACCCGAATCTTTTTTTGGAGACTCAAAATATTATATTAGGTAAGCCTTAATACATTACATCAAAACCCTAAATCTAGATGAACTTCGGATGTTCCTTGCTTCTCATATGAAACTTGACCGATTGAGTCGGTTAACTTGAGATCCGGTGAGGCCGCTATAAGCTGAAAGAGAAAATGTAATTATATCCTAAAACAAAAACATCATAATTGCAAATTTAGTTTATAACTGAGACTTAATTGAATCATAGCTACAAATTACAGTCAAATTCAGACATAATTAACATAACATAGCCCAAACAATCAACATTAGCAAATTGAATGGCTTTGTCGGATCAGCAATGGCGACGAATTCCACATAATTGAAAAGAGCATCGAGGTCGGAACAACAATGAAGACATATTCGTCAGAATCAACACTCAGAACAACAATGGAGAGAACTTACCAACGGAGATCCGTCACCGGTGGAGATCTTTCACTGTCGGTCGAGGAATTCGTGGACCACGAAGGAAGAAAAAATTTCGGATATAGGGTTTCTTGACGATGGGAGAAGAAGAGGGAACGAAGAAAATTCGGATGGGAATTTTTGGATGGGTTAAGCGGGTAGAGATCCGAAATGAATTAAAAAAACAGAAAATAATGCTTGGGTCTTGTATGGGGCCCACATGTAAGGTGGAAGTTGAAAATGAGAGGGGATTTGGTTAGCTTAACATAATGCTTGGGTCAATTGATCTTAATATAATCACATCTGAGTCTAATTAAGCATAATTGATTCGTAATTGATCTCAATCCATCCCAATTAACCATAAAATTACAAAATAGGTCCAAATTCATCAAGAAAACATACTTTCGATTGGAGTAGCACTAGCACTAGAGCATAACCACATCACGGCGATATCGGATCCATCTTCGTTCTACTAATGTGCAGCTTAGCTTGTCCCACCCGCTATCACAAGCTTGGTATTAATTCTTTTTTTTTTTTCGAATTTTCACATTTTTTATTTGTCATAAATATATTTATGAATAAATTATTTTTTACTATTTTAGGCGATTTTGGTCTTGCCAAGATATTAACATCATATGACCTGACCTCTTCAAAAAGTTTACAATTATACCCCTCAAAAAGTATAAAATAAGATTACAAAATATTTCCCCTATTAAATATTAATTAATCGTAGGTTGTCGGTACGCCAAGTTGTCGGTACGCCAAGTTAGTGTTCAGAATTATTAGCCGATGGTACCAAATCAGATATCTGGTCTCTAGGTATTAAAAAATATATATTTCCTTATTAACATCATTCCCATTAAATTTTTATTTTTAATTGAATAATTAATATTTTTTATGGACAATTTTTGAGAGATAAATTTTATATTTTGGGAATATAAAATTTAATAGGGGAAATATTAAATTAGGGGGTAATTAGCCTTCAATTAATTACCGTCATTTAATTAGTTTTTTCGGAACATTTAGCAATCAATTAATTTTGATCCAATCATTCTAAATACAACAAATTCTAACTTAGTAGATTATAGTCAATCATACACTAAATTAATCACATCGTAAATCTAAACTCAGGACATAAATCAAGAAATTCTAAATACAACAAATTGTAGATACAATGTTTTTAGACTCACCTAATAAAGACAAAATAATCAATTTCCAGAATGAATTGATTCTAACGGTCAAAAAATCAAGAAATTCTAGAACCAACCATTGCATACTCTATAATCTAGCGACTAATTCTAATTAACGGTAACATAATATAGATAGTTTATAGAATAAACTTGGCTCACATATTATACTGAATGAATTGTTGTGTCACTGATACATGGTGTATATCTCAACTCGTACACCAAGTTTAGGGACAAAAATAGAACCCTTGCGACGCCAGTGAGTTCTTCCATATATACACCTCTGTTTCTCTCCTCGCAGTCAAATTCATTTTCTCATCCACACCAAATTTAGTTCCTCCTACTCCTCTCCTTCTCTCCCACAAAGAAGTCTACAAATCCCAGATCTGGAAAAATTTTTTTGCCAATTAGAAGCTTTTAGTTCGAGATTTTGTTTCACCTTCAAGCTTTGGGTTCAAGATTTTGTTTCCCCTTCAAGCTTTTGGTAAGAGATTTTGTTTCAAGGTTTTGGTTCGAGATTTCGTTTCAGTTTCAAGCTATCGGTAAAAGATTTTATCTCAATCTTTTAGTTCGGAATTTTATTTCCAGATTTTGGTTAGAGATTTTGTTTCCCCTTCAAGCTTTTGGTAATAGATTTTGTTTCAAGCTTTTGGTTCGAGATTTCGTTTCAGTTTCAAGCTATCGGTAAAAGATTTTATCTCAATCTTTTAGTTCGGAATTTTGTTTCCAGATTTTGGTTAGAGATTTTGTTTCACTTTCAAGCTTTTGGTAAGAGATTTTGTTTCAAGCATTTAGTTCGAGATTTTGTTTCAAGATTTTGCTTCGAGATCTGGTCTAGTTAATCTGATGTTTGCGCACAAAATTGCTGGATGTTTCGCTCGAGAGAATTGATCTCTGTTTTTGCTTTGTTAGGAGCATTTTCTTTTTGTGTCTTTGTTCAATTGGTCTCTTCGTTTCTAAATGGAGAGTATTTATCTGCATTTTCTTATAGTACATCTGAATTTTAAGTAGTTCATTGGAATTTTGCCTTGCTAATTCAACTTCCAGTCAATTTTTGGGGACACATTTTCTACATATTTCAAATTTCAAATCTTTTTAATTTTTGGTGCAGGAAATGCAACAATCAAGAGGAAAGATAATACCAAATATGTCATGTTCGGTACAACAAGAAACCAATTCTGGTACAAGGTGTACTCAAAAGTTGCAAGGGGTGAAAACCACATCTTCGATCTGTACAGGGTATTTTTATTTTAAAATTTTCTTAATTATCACATATATGTTCTTAATAATTAAATGGATCAAAAAAATACAACATATCTGAACTCTTTTCTAAATTATTAATCTAATCCGTTTTCACATTTTTGGCAGAAATGAAATAAATTGCATGATCAAATGGACAACTGAGATTTAAATGAAGGCCAAGTTATGAAGAGAGGGAGATATTATGCAAGTTAGCCCCCAATCTGAAGCATTGTAAAGATGAGCTTCTTGATGTGCTTCTAACTAAAGATCAGCTTCTTTATGTGTAATTGTATACTGTCAGGAAAGGTGTGTGTCTGATGTATGTGTGAGTGTGTTGTATGTGTGTAATATGTCTGCCTTGTGTATGTGTGTATTATATCTGCCTCGTGTATGTGTGATGTATGTGTGAGGCGTGTGTTGTGTGAGGTGTGTGTATGTAATGTGTCTGTATGTCTGATGTGTATGTGTGTAGTCTAGTGTGTGTGTGTGTTGTGGGGTCCGGCCCAAATGTTAGCCGGGCCTCGGGGGAGGGGGTCCGGCCCAAAAAGGGGCGGGCCTCGGGGGGTGGTGTGGTCCGGTCCAAAAGTGGACCAGGCCTCAGGAGTGGTGGGGTCCGGCCCGAAAGGGGCTGGGCCTCGGGGGAGGGGGGTCCAGTCCGAAAGGGGGCGGGCCTCGGGGAGGAGTGGGTCCGGCCCGAAAAGGGGCCGGGCCTGGGGGGGGTCCGGCCCGAAGGGGGGGCCGGGCCTCGGGGGGGGGGGGGGGGGTCCCGGCCCCGGGCCGGGCCTCGGGGGGGTTCCGGCCCGGAAGGGGGGCCGGGCCTCGGGGGGGAGTCCGGCCCGGAAGGGGGGCCGGGCCTCGGGGGGGGGGTCCGGCCCGAAAGGGGGGCCGGGCCTCGGGGGGGTCCGGCCCGAAAGGGGGGCCGGGCCTGGGGGGGGTCCGGCCCGAAAGGGGGGCCGGGCCTCGGGGGGGGGGGTCCGGCCCGAAAGGGGGGCCGGGCCTCGGGGGGGGGGGGTCCGGCCCGAAAGGGGGGCCGGACCTCGGGGGGGGGTCCGGCCCGAAAGGGGGGCCGGACCTCGGGGGGGGGGGTCCGGCCCGAAAGGGGGGCCGGGCCTCGAGGGGGGTTCGGCCCGAAAGGGGGGGCCCGGGCCTCGGGGCGTGGCGGCCCGAAAAGGGGGCCGGGCCTGGGGGGTGGCCTCGGGTTGTGGGGTGTCCGGCCCGAAGAAGGGGGGGAGGGTCCGGCCCCCGGGGCGGGGGGGGGGGGGGGGGGGGGGTTCGTGATATTTGGACCTTCGTTCTTTCCCAGAATCAATCTCACAAAAAGATCGTTTATTTCGACCTGCCCCTTTTTTCCCTCATCTAATATGAGACATTTTCTGTGATTTACAAAACCCCCAATATAAATACATTGAATTTTTTTTACCTCTAATTATGTTAACTTTATCGTTTCATACTTTCGATTTTTTGTGGACCAAAATACCACTTGTTATATATTTCTTATTTTTTATTCCATCTAAAATAATAAATAAATAATATTTTGAGATATATTTTTCATAATTTTTTGTTGTGATGTTTTATGAAAATATAATATTTTGATATTAATTTTTACGGGAGTTCTATCATACACCCTTTTACAAGGGTATTTTGGGTATTTTAGCTATTAATTATATTTGTAAAAGGGTGTATCATAAAATTTATCTTTTATGGAAATTTTGGTTTAAATGAACAACAAAAAATTCCAATTTAGTTAAACATTAATTGATAAATATATTTGATATCTTACCTTAAATATTCATAAATAGATAATTACTCCAAATACCCTTGAAAATGAGTGTATGATAAGGAAAGGGGTGTATGATAGAAACCTCCTAATTTTTATAATATTTTTTGTTTTCAAAAGTTAGTTTTTAACCACAAAAAAAATTAGGTGGTTTTGAACAACTTTCCTAAATTAAACGTTGATGAACAATAATATTGCATGTTGGAATGTTAGGATGAATGATTTCAAGAGTAAATTGGTGGGTTTTTGTGTAATAGTATTTGTTGGCCTCTTTATCTTTTGATTGTTTTTGTCTCGAAAAGTTAGATCAAATTTCGAGGTGGGAGATTCAGGAGACAAGCCAGGGCCCCAATATGATTTCTATGGTTTCGTAAAGGTATCATGGATTTGAACCTTCAATCCGTTTTAAAGTCTTGATTTTGTTGTATCCTTGATTCCTGATTTATGCATTACTTTATTGTAAATTATTTACAAGTATAGTATTATTGATAAATGAAATTGAGTTGTAAGTAAACTATGCTTATTTTCATTTATTTTGTTAGAGTAGTGATATACACCTCCTAGTATTAATTTTCAAAATTAACACATAAATACGTAATTTAACATTTTAATTTATAGTTTAATTATCTTAATTGATGAATGAACATACAATTAAGATGTTAAATCATGAATTAAAATATTAATTTTTAAGGTGTTAAATCGTATTCATTTCATCAAGGATGGGGGGAAGTGGTGGGGGTATGTCCAACATTTTCCATTTTGTTATTGTTTAAATTTGCTTGTTATGATGATTATTGTTCTTGATTTTTTGATTAACAGAGAAATTATTGTTCTCTTTTAGATCTATTAGATCTGTGGCTTAATTACGAATATAGATATGCATGCTAAATAGAATCCTAGGCAGTCTTATGGACAAATTGTCGACAATAGCAGTATGTTTTGATACTCTAATCGTACTTCAAAATTTTATAATTTATTCAACCATAGTATTTTTAGGACATTGATACCAATACCAATTTTATAACAACTTCAAATAATTCTGATGACAGTGAGATTTATAATTTTCTTCCTGCTTAAAACCAATGAAACCTATAATTATATATCCATGGAGTTATTATTTGTCCAAAGTATTTTATGCGTGATAATTTAACAACTTCATACTAAGGTTCCATTGACAATCAAATAAAAAAATCATCGTAATTTAATTAATCAAAATTAAATTAATTGACAATTAGCCAATAATTTAATTATTTATTTATGTATCTACGATAACACTTTCAAGCCAGTCAGTCTATTTATCTAGGACACATATCCTGTATAATTAAAAACTTCCTAATTTACCTGAATATTAAAAAAAACATTGTAATTTTGTACATTCTGACGTTTTTGTCCCTAATACATCTTCTGACAAAAAAAAACGATCACTTAAACCCATTTTTGTCCCTATGATTGGATGATGTAAAATATATAATGCTATTTGTCAATATTGTTGTAGTGTCTGTGTCTCTGTCACTTATAAAATTTAGATTTTATTCAATAAATTATTTTTGGGACGAAAAAAATGGCGATTCAATTATTTTCCATACATTATTTTTCGATAAGAAATATATTTATTTTAATCTTATTTAAGATGTTGATTGTATGATAGTTTATGGTATTCTTTTACGACACTTTAGTTTATTCTCATACTATATTATATTAAAGTTGTTTTCTCTGTATTTTACATAAAATATTCATTCATCTATTATATTTTTCGTATATAAAGTAAAGTTAATTGTTTTCATATATATTTTTTTGATTTTTTTAACACCTGGCATTTTGGTAAAAAATATATTTTATGGAATATTAACTTTAGCACACGACGAGGCAAAAAAAAACTATTACAAATTTACAATCAACTTATGAACTCAAAATATTCACAAGATATATATTTTGAAAAAAGGTTTAGCCTTTTGATATTTTAGAAAAGGAAAGTATTTACATGTATATTCTAAAAAATCAAGATATATATTTTGGTAAAAAATATTCAAAAATTCAAGATTTCTTAAAATATTTACCAAATGGTTCGGATCTTGCTCAAAAAGGTTTGGACAAGAATCCGTCCAAAGTCCTTCATAATTAACATATTTCAATGTGATATTAATTGATATATTATCATATTTTAAAAATACAAGACAAAACTACATGAATTATCTACTTTTCATAAAAAAAAAATTATGCAATTTAATATGATTTTTATTAGTATAAATATTTTTTAGTGAACAGAGCTCTAATGAAATTAAAAATTGAGGTAAGACAAGAACCAAAAAGCAAATGCATGTGAACAGAGCTCTCATGGAAGCCTGAATTAAATGCTGTCCATACCTGATGAAAAAAATATACCAAAAAAATTAATTAAGATATGTATACGACTCATATGGGGTAATCACATTTCTCTCATCTTCTCTTCCATAGTTCCATATGAGAATTGTGACCCACAGAAGAGGATCCAATGAAGATTGAACCAATTGGAGAGATTGAATAATAAGAAATCTTATTAACATTAAAATAAGGGGATGTGGGACTCAGCAAATCAGGGCAGAATTCCACATCTGCCCCTGCAAAATATCAAAATATTAGTACGTTGCGCGAATAATTTCATAAAACCGATTTTACCCGTATCGCTGTATCTGAATCGTATTCTAAATCATTTGTTAAAGTTTTGTATCATCATATTGTCGTATCGACGAATCCTTGCAATACATAATTTATTATATTACATATACAACATGTTCTTACACAATGTGTCAAGAAAATATTACGCATATCATTGCATAAGAAATTAAGAACCAATCTCTGATTGTGGCTCACGTGACATGTGAGTAAAAAATTCATGAAAATATCCGAGATTTTTATCAACTCTACTTACATAGTTACGAAACATTAAATACGAAATTTGACGAAATAAAAATAGTTAGTGATTCGGCATAATATATTATCATAAAAATGCAAACTTCTATTATCTGAATCCCTCCTTCCATATATTTCATATTGTTTGCCATTGTTTGTAGGGATATATATGATATTTCTCATTTTATAGGGATTTTGATATATTTTAGGGTACATATGAAATTATAAATTGGCAAGTACATTATTTATAATCAAGACTGTACATGTACCTGTATGTAAGAGGGGATGTTCCTCCCTTACTGTTTCTGAACACAAACAAAAATTCACATATGGTATGTTCTTGGGTTTAATTATTTGAGTTTATTTGAAGCGATAATAAATCTTGGAGAGTTTTGGAACCAATTTTTAGGGTTTTCATGAAAGCATGAAATAAAACTACTCGAAATAGGAGGCACTAAAATTTCAAACAAGAATCTGCTGGTACACACATGGTGCCTCTCAAAAATTTCCCGATTTAATCAAACATGTATACTGGATGCTAATCAATATCTTCTATATTTAATCACCACATAAACCCTAGACACGTTCTAATATTAGTCTGCATTTATTGATCATTATTTGCATATTTATTGGAAAAAAACTAGCAGTGTCGGCCAAATAATATGATATAAGATTTTACGAACATAAAAATATTATGGTATCAATGCACCGGCCAAAAAAGTATAAGGAATCAATCAAGGATGTTGAGAAAAATAAATATCAAAAATATCAAATTTGAAATCAAAATAAAAGTTATACACATACACAACTAACATAATACAACAATCAATTAGTTTACCATATAATTTTTCAATAATATAAATTTGAAATAATTTAGATATAAAAAACACAACAAATAAACAATATATATAGACACAACAAAGTTTATCCTTGATAATATTTGAGCTCCTAAAAGAAAGGACAAAGGTAAAGAGTAAAGCAACATTAGTCAAAGGCTGAGACAAGACAATACGGAGTAACTTCGTTTTACTTCGGTCAAAGAATAGAAAGTAAGTATATATAATTTGAAGCATGATACTTAGATTATTAGTCTTCATTAAAATGAGATAACATGATTAACACCGAATTATAAGTGGTCCCAAGATTTACATCTGATCTCTTAATAATATTAATTTACACTTAATTTACATTTAATTAACACCGAAATTTTTTGGGACATCAAATGAAAAACATGTTCTGAAATTACGCGGTACCGTTTCATAAAAAAAGACAAACAGTAACTTCATTCTTAAATGTTTATTTTGAGAATATTTAAAAACGAAACTTTTAAAAACCTCTGCCTTTTTTGGATATTTTAAAAAACTCCTTATTTCTTTGGAAACTACAAAAAAACTCCTCTACCAAATTTTTATTTGGGTTAAAATTAATCATGAATGGTGTTAAAAAATGTTATGACCAAAATACCTTTATATTTTCATAGGTACATTTTTGTTAATTTTTCATTAATTTTATTAGTTTTAAGAAAATTCATAATTATTTTTTAACATATAGTGATTTCACAAAAATAAAATTATTGAATGTTGTGTTTGTATAATTTTAATATTTCATTTATTATTCAATACAAATTAACATCAGATAATTATAAAATAAACACATTGAAAATATATTGACAGAAAAATATTTTTTTAAATATCTAGTTTTTTTATTTTCGTTATTCTTTTATGTATTTTTTTAATAGTTTCATGATATTTTATTTTTTAAATATTTGCAATGTGTTTTTTCAATATTGTTGTTTATCTTATTATTATTTTATATTAATTTTTCAAGAAAAAATATATAAAATTCAAATATATAAAATGTATGAATATTAAAATTATATAAATATAACATATGATAATTATTTTTTTTAATTATTATAAGCTAAAAAAAAATAGGACTTTTTAAAAATTAATACAAATAACAAAAATATTCTTTTAATTACTACATATGTAAAAAAAAAAGGTATTTTGGTCATAAAAAAAAATTTAACACCATCCTTGGTTAATTTTAATCCCATATGGGGGTATTTGAAAATAAAAGTTTGGTATAGCAGGTTTTTTGAAATTTCCAAAAAAATATGGGGTTTTTAGAATATAAAAAAAAATAGGGGATTTTTTGAAAATTTACCAATTTAAAAAGATAAAAATAAAAAAAATTAGTTTGTTCGGATGGAAATTTAAGGAAAAATATATTTCGCCCCAGCTCATCTCAAGTTTCTGGATGAAGTGGCAAAAAAAATTAAGCGAGTTGATTAATTTTAATTGACTCAATTAACTATTATTAATATATTAATAAATTATATTATTACATATTAATTGGCATATCAATTCAATTAAACAATGAATTAAATTGTTAATCAAATTAATTAATAATACTAATTAATTCATTTGATTTTTTCTGTCACCTCACCAAAGTTACTTGTTTGTAGGGCTCCCTGCATAACCCCGAAATTTAATGGCCAATGAAAGCATGAAAAGAATATACGGAAGGTCAGAGAAAGTAACAGAGGAAAGTGCAACCTCGGTATCCGTTCATGATATGTGATACTGATTGCACATGTTGCATTTCTATCTAAATTATCGTTACATAATATTGTTCTTTAGTATAATAATAATAATAATAATATAAACTAGTTTTATCCCGCGCAATTGCGCGGAACAACATATCTAATTTTTTACATATTTTTTATATAATTATTTAAATAGAATTAACACGTGTGCGAATTAACGCGCGTGCGTTTGAACTAAATTAATCTAATCATGACATATTTGCAAATATCATGATTTCAATAAATGCATAAGATTCATGAAATTAGTCTATCACGGATATTATTTTTTGATATAATTTGTATGATAGCATTTGTTCATGTGTTTTTAAAATCGATTAATATAATCAGGACATATTCGCAAATATATTTGATGTCAATAGATGCATTATAGTTACGGTTTATTAAAGAATCGCAATGTGTCATATGGATACAACGGGCAAATGACAAAAAAACTCGCATAAATTTGAGATTACAAAATTTCATATATACCCGTGCAAAATGAGCAAATACAAAAAAAATTGAAAAGCAAAAAAAGGACCAAAATGAAAAAAGGAAAAAAATTGGGTAAAAAGGAAAATTACAAAAAAAAAAAATTAACTTACAAAATTGCATACATAACCCTGCCCAATGAGCAAATTAAAAAAGAAATTGGAAAATAAGAAGAAAAGATCAAAATGTAAAAAAGGTCCAAAATATAAAAAAAAAATCAAAATGTAAAAAAGGATCAAAATATAAAATAGGAAAAAATGATCAAAATGATCAAAATGACCAAAATATAAATAAAAAAAATTGGAAAATAGAAAAAATGATCAAAATGTAAAAAAGGACCAAAATATAAAAAATGATCAAAATGTAAAAAATGACCAAACTGTAAAAAAAGACCAAATTGTAAAATAGAAAAAATGTAAAAAATGACCCAAATGTAAAAAAAATGACCAAAATATAAATAAAAAATAGGTGTAAAAGCAAAAGCTACCTCTTGCCACGTGTCATCACAAGGTGGAGAGGATAGCATTATAGTAACTATAATGGAAAAATAGAAAAAATGATTAAAATGTAAAAAATGACCAAAATGTAAAATATGAAAAAATGTAAAAAATGATCAAAATGTAAATTAAAAAAATATAAAATAAGAAAAAAATGACCAAAATTTAAATAGGAAAAAAGGATCAAAATGAATAAAGGACCAAAATATAAATAAAAAAGAACCAAAATGTAAAAAGAAAGAACCAAAATGTAAATAAAAAATAGGGGTAAAATCAAAAGTTACCTCCTGTCACAACTCACGTGTCATCACAAGGTGGAGGGGGTAGCATTATAGTTATTATAGTAACTATAATGTCTATCAATATCCATTAAAACAAATAAAAAAATTAAAACAAAAGTTATGATAAAAAAAATTATACAGAAGAACAAGATATAAGGAAAATATCATTTGAAGTAAAATAATTAATGGGCGTTATGTGAATCTTCTTGTAAATTCTTAAACCGTAGAGTACAAGGGAATAATGTTATTTTACGAAGATGATTCGAGATCAATTCTTTAGTTTTTAACATAATTCGGTTGTTCGTTCAAATTTTGTTTGATTGTTACAGTACAATATCGATTTTATTAATGATTTATTTCAAGTATGATCAAGGAATAATTATGTCAAAACGATAAAAGTTCACTCGAAATCAAAAGATGAAATAACGCAAGGAAAAGACAGTAGAATTGATAGATAGCAAATCCGTCACAAATATCTCGTGTATGCGATGTTGCTTGTTCAATAACGTTTCTTGTGTTAATTATATATTTTTATTTTTTGAAGAGATACGTAGACCACGAATCGTGGTCACTATAAGTTTTTATTTTTATATTGATGCCACCGGGACTCGAACTCATAATCTCTCCAACTTGTGTTAATTATTTTTATTCCGTACTTATTGGTTTAATTAATTGACACAAGCAATCAAACAAATTGAATTAAATTGATCTAAATTACGGATTAAGCCTTAAAATTGTCTATTCGCCTCCTCTGGATCATTTTTAATGGTTTCCGACAAACGATCGCTTTCGTTACTGATACCTAATATTTTTGATATCAATGAATATCAAACCCACAACCTCTCACAACATATGATTTTTTGTGTTTCACACTCAACCAACTAGGCTATGAACTTATTGACTCATCTGGATCGTTTAGATACAACACATTCACCGGCATCCAATCGTGGCGATGAAATTCTCCCAGTTGGCTTCGTTGCCAGATGTGTTTTAATACATTATTTAATGTTAAATTAGCATCTTCAAAATTATCAAGTCCACTGACGAGTGACGGATAAATTATGAGTATTCTCTAATATTTGTTGTCCACCTAGTACTAATTAGTGGATCTTCGATAAATTTGTTGGAAGGAGAGACGGTGCAGAATATATATATATTTTTTATTAAACGGTGCAGAATATAATAAAATCAAAGAGTAATATGTGATTTCTTTAGAGAAGATAATTTTCAATTTCGAAGTACTCTAGGCACTAAAAATTCGATACTGCATACTAGTGATCCTAAACCTCGCGATGTTTCGAAAATTTTACGAAAATATGTACTTTTACGAGTAACGGTTATATTCGCGGGTACGGACTTTATCCGCATGTTCGGATACGGAAAAAGATTTATCCGTGAATATTTCAAATACATGTACGGATACTATTCGAAAAAAAAATATACAAATATGGAGAGACTTATCCGTACTCGCCCCGTCACGTCACGTTGACATGTCTAATTCTTGCTTGCAACGTTTTCATTGATCTACACATTAAATGGCGAACCATATCTTGGCAATAGTTTAAATTATATTGATTAACTACTCGAGAGACATAACAAGGAGACATTTGCCAGTTGTTGTGATCTTCTTGTACTGTACTAACCCCTCGCTAAAGCTGCAAAAACTTTACTATTTATCCACTAAACTCGTCACAATTGCTGGAATCCTCTCCATTTGTTAGTTTAAAAAGTTCACATTTTTTCTTCACTGGACTGAATAAGCAAAGATAAATTATGTTTATTAAATTGTAAGCTTTTCAATTACAAAAATATATATTAATAATATGATTGTATTGCTACACTAATTAATTTCATGGTTTTTTTTTATAAAAGAAAATGGAGTGTATACTGTTTAATTAAAATATCTTAAATATTGTCGATTATAAAAAATATTTTAGAAAGTTATGAACGTCTCTAACCAAGTTACCATTAAGTACACTATATACTACGAAAGATGTAACTTTTAAAAAAAATATTATGATTTAGAAATATGTTACTGAAAATATCGGCGCGGATAAGAATTGACGATTTGGTTCATAACTCGTTCTTTGATTGAGATCGATTGTAAAGTTGCTCGAAAACAACTCGAATTGATTGGTCCGAACCGGCCAGATACAAAGTCAAACCAATCTAGAACTGATCGTGTCTTATCAAGTTTGCTTAGAGTTTGAACTGATTTTAGATAAATACTATGACTTACTAAATAAAAACTCACAGACACACTAAATAAAAAACCACTCTTAACCCCTAATAAACTAAATCTTAAAATATCGAATCCGTAATTCTAAATCTCATTTTATGTTTACCAAGTTTAAGTCAATAGGGATTATGATGACCATATAGAGATTATGATGACTAGTGAACGAAGTGATGTTCCTTAATCACTTAGAAGGGAGTGAATATAAATATGTGATTTAAATGACTTATTTACTATTTTCATCAAATACAAAATTCAATTCGAATGAAAGTTGTGTAAATTAACTACTGAATTTAAAGTGCGTACAAGTAATTAACACACCATATGTTTAAAGTAAATGCAATAAAAAAGATGTTACCGAATAAGAAACATCGCAAATACACAAGTTTTATTACGGAGTTCAGCGGGTAGTTGGTTTGTAAATTTAACTACATTTTGCTTGCTAATTGACCGATTCGATTTTCACGAGTACTTATATTTTCGGAGATGCCGATATCAAGGTTTTGCTATCTTTATTCACTTTCCCAAATGAAATGAACGATTATAAGAATGTCGATATCGATTTACAATACTTATATTTGATAATTAGCGGATTGACAAGATTTTGCTAACTTATTACAAACTTCTATCTAAAATAATTAATCTCACAATCAAAATTGTTTCTTTAAAATATATGGCTATAAAGTATATGTGGAGAGTTTGGAGAGAAATGAGGGTGAGAAATGTACTTATAGAAATATGCTACCCGCCAAGTCAAACTAGCCGATATACTTCCCTTTCGAACAGTATTGTACGAAAGTTCTGACCAAAATACTCAGGCATGGTCAAACTAACCGTTGAACTTGAAATGATTATATTATCTCGATGTCGTCGTTCTTTGTGTATCTCGTGATCTTCTTTTGGTCTTGATAATCTTTGACCTTAATTTTTATTAATCATATTTATAAAAAAAATCATTAGGAAAATCAATATTGTTTTGAAACAATATAATATAATTTGAACCAACACGAAACAGACTGGTCTTTCTTTTATTGTTATTTTTTTACTCAAATAGTGATTAATATGCTTATTAAAAATTTCTAATTCTAAATAAAAAAATATAATGGAAAATAGTTTCTAAATCTAGAAACTATTTTCGATACTTTTGAATAAAAAATAGGTTATTATAGAAAAATATTCTTTTTATCCATTCTACGTAAGTCATCCATTATTTTTTTCAAATGGAGATGAGCAATCTAATCCAAGTCAAGTATGCAATATTAAAATATTACGAGAATAAAATATAGGCACATACAAAGAGTAACTTGTCTGCCTATTTAATTAACTTTTACATTTCCCCTCACGGCTATTTTAATCATAAACTCTTATTATCTTATGGTTGTTCTTGTTTTAAATATTAAAATATACTCCACATAAACATTTTTATATTGCCAATTTTCAACACTTAAACGGCGTGATTGACGCCGTCAATTACCATAATCATTTGCTATGTAAACTATTTTGCCTAACCCCCCAAAAAAATGTGAATAATTATTAATTTACACAAACACCCAAACCTCCCCTTTCACTTAACTCACCGCCCACTGTAATAAAACCCTTCTCTCTCTCTCTCTCACTACGATGCTCACCTCACTCTCTCTCTCTCTCTCTCTCTCTCACTATAGTTGGTCTTCTTTTGCTTTTTGGTTCGGAGAAGAGTGGGTTCTTTTCACCTTTTGCTCTCCGAGTCTTAAATAAAAGTTTTCGAAGTTCAAACCTCCATTGCCTTTTGCACTTTTGAGCTTATTTTGCCGCTCTCTCCACACCTTTCTCTCTCACACATCAACTCCACCCTCGTTTTACTCCCTCTTTTTGTTTGTTTCTGTTGTCTGTCTGTGCATGTGATCTATTAATGTCCACAAATATGTTCTCATTTCAATGTTGAGAGTCGGAGAGAGAGATTAAGATCTCTTAGATTACTCAGGTAAGTTTGAATCTTTTATTGGATTTATTTCATTGTTTTTAGATCTTTTTGTTGGGTTAGTGTGACATTTTAGTTTTTGTGCTTAAATTGATCTGTTTCGAATTTGGGGGAATGGGTTTTTGGCTAACTTTTGTACTGAAAAAGCTCGAGCAAGCAAGTAATGAGAGGTGTAAATGCGAGGCGTATTGAAGTAAATGTGCTTTTATTACCTCACTGTTTGAGTTTCTTGCCTTTTTTGTCTCATAGGCTTCTAGTCTGAGCTATCCAGCTATTTATCTATTTATTTCCATTGTAAAAACCTTTTTTCCTCCTCAAATTTCTTTGTAATTTTCAAATTTGGTTCTAAAACTCGAAACTTTGCTTTACAAGTCATTTTCTAAGTTCAATCAGCTTGGATTTTCGTACATTCTTCCAATTTGGGGGAAACGATCATAACATTGTTTACTTTAATTTCTCCAGACTCGAAGAACAAACCTACTCGAGCAAGATTAAGTTCCAAAATTGGAAGAAAAATGGATCAATATGAGGTTTTGGAGCTGATTGGGAAAGGAGCTTTCGGTTCAGCCCTTCTTGTCAGACACAAACTAGAGAAAAAGAAGTAAGCAAAAAATAGTAAAATACCATTAATACCCCTAGTTTTTCCCCCATTTTTTCCCTTTATTTTAAATTGTTAATTATCTATTTCTTGATTTATTTCATAGATATGTATTAAAGAAGATAAGACTCGCCCGTCAAACAGATAGAAGTAAAAGGTCCGCACATCAAGAAGTACGATTTTCACAAAATTTGGGATAAATATGATTAAATTTCTTGTTCAGTTAGGATTTTAATTAATTAATCCTCTAAAAAGTTTAATTATATGATATTATGTTAATTTTGTTTCATAGATGGAGCTAATTTCTAAAGTTAGGAACCCTTTCATTGTGGAGTATAAAGATTCATGGGTCGAAAAGGCGAGCAATTTCTTCGACTTTTTTCCCCTTCTAAAAACCAGAATTTCATATTTACCCTTTCAAAAATAGAAATATGATATTTATCCTTAAAATCCAAGTCAGTCCTAATTGTTACCTTTATGATATTTTAGATTTTGAGAGGTAAATATGATATTTAAATTTTTAAAGGGTAAATATCTAAATCCCCCTTTTCATAATTATGTAAACACGGTTTTTAATTAATATATTTTGCTTAATATTTAGGGTTGCTATGTATGCATCATCATTGGTTATTGTGAGGGTGGAGATATGTATGTTTCTCTCTCTTAATAAAACTTTGAACATCAAAAAGATTTCTTCATTTTTAATATTTCATAATATTTTTAATAAATATATAATTTTTAACAGGTCAGAGGCGATAAAAAGGACAAACGGAACTCTTTTCTCCGAAGAGGTTTTGCGATTTGCAAATCTACCCTCATTTTTTCTTTTCTTAATTACACTAATGCCCCTGAATTAAGTTTTAATTTTTTTTTTCAGAAATTATGTAAATGGTTAGTACAAATGCTAATGGCTTTGGATTATCTTCACAATAATCACATTCTTCATCGTGATGTCAAGGTTTGAACTTTATTAATCATATTTTTCTCCATAATCAATATATTATATATTATTTACAAACTTAATTTTTTTCTTTTCAGTGCTCTAATATATTCCTGATGAAAGATCAGACTATACGGCTTGGTATTATTTTTTTTTATTTATTTTCTAATTGTCATAAATATTTATAAATTAATTAATATTTTACTATTTTAGGTGATTTTGGTCTTGCCAAAATATTAACATCTAATGATTTGGCTTCATCTGTAAGTTTATAGTTACGCCCTTCAAAAAGTATAAAATAAGACAACAAAATTTTTCGCTCTTAAATATGAAATAATTTTAGGTTGTCGGTACGCCAAGTTACATGTGTCCAGAATTATTAGCCGATATACCATACGGTACCAAATCAGATATCTGGTCTCTAGGTATTAAAGAAATATATATTTCCTTATTAATATCATTCCCATTAATTTTCTCTTTTTATTTGAATAATCAATATTTACTATTTAATTCAGGTTGTTGTATATACGAAATGACCGCACTAAAACCTGCCTTCAAAGCCTTCGTAAGCTTCAAAAAAAAATTCCCAAAATTATTATCACAAGATACTAATTATTATTTTCTAAAATTTAATATAGGACATGCAAGCATTAATTAACAAAATCACCAAATCGATAATCTCTCCTTTACCCACCGCTTATTCCGGCCCATTGTAAGCCCATAAATAAAAAAGTAAATACTATTTTTATTTTTATTTAAATTATTTATTTTTTAATTTCGCAGTAGGGGACTAATAAAAAGTATGTTACGTAGAAGCCCGGAACACCGTCCAAGCGTACATTCTCTCTCTCTCCTCTCTCTCATCACTATATTTTAGAGGGGTAATTTTGAAATTATTAAATTTAGGCGGGGGAATTATTAAAGCATCCGCATCTACAACCATACGTGTTCCAAGTCCATTTAAAATCGAATCCGAGTCGCCACACGCCTCTTCCCAAAATCAACCACTCTTCCTCCGCGACAAAAATCAAACGCATTAGTTTCCCTAACTACGAAGAAAAAATCGTGAAGCCCTCGAACGAAAAAACCTCTGTTTCTTCTTCCCAAAGCGTCAAATATCAACACCGCTCCGTTGGTACGTGTATAATATATAATATTCGTTACTATTATAGTGGCCAAATTTCATATGTATCCCTACAAAACTCCACAATTTCACGTATACCCCTACAAAACTACTAAAATTTCATGAATGCCCTTTTTCTTAGATTTCGGTTAACTATGCCTTCAGATTACCGCTAATTTGTGCTTTTTCGATTTTTCCAACATAAGTTATATTCCTTATTTAGATAAGGGGTAAAATCGGAAAAGCAAAAATGAGCGGTAATCTTAATGGATAGTTAACAAAAAGGCATCATGAAATTATAATATTTTTTAGGGGTATTCATGATATTTCACGTTTTGCAGGGGTATTTGTGAAATTGTGGGGCTTTGTAGGGGTACATATGAAATTTGGCCTATTTTATTTGTATAATTAGTATGATTTGTTATTATTTTAAGGGAGCAATAAAGTGGGATATAATAGGAGACATTCGAGTGTAATGAGCACGCCGAAAATAATCACGACGCCTCGAAGCCATCGGCCTGAGCCTTCGCGGACTTTTCACTCTGCAGTTAGTCCTGAGGAGGTAAATTTTTGTAAAAAATATAAAAAATATCCTTATGAATAAAATTCTAAATTTGTAAAACGTAGGTGCAAAAATCGGGGACGAGAAGGGTGTCGCTTCCGATAGCGACGTTTCCGTCTCCGATCATTGGTCGCCACCTAAGCATGCTCGAATCGCCGGATGTATCGGTTAATGCACCGGCCATGGACCGCATGGACGAGTTTCCTCTCGATCAATCTCCTGCCGCCACGTGGCATCACCCTTCGTCGTCGCCCTCGCTAACCAAGGACAAGTGCACTACGGTACAAGTGTTTAAAAACGGGAGCGATGAGGTGTCGAGCCGTGGTTCGTCTGATTCGAGACGACGGTTCGACACATCATCGTACCAACAGAGGGCCGAGGCGTTGGAGGGCTTGCTCGAATTTAGCGCCCAATTGTTGCATCAAGAGAAATACGAGGAATTGGGGATTTTGTTGAAGCCTTTTGGAGGAGAGAAGGTTTCGCCGAGAGAAACGGCGATTTGGTTGACGAAGAGCATCAAAGAGACGGGATTGTAGGAGGATTTGAGATCGATTTGAAATGGTTTATTTAGTTGAGTTAGAGCCATTATCTTAGTGGTTTTAGTTTTAAGTTTGAATTTTAGTTTAGTTTGCTAATTTAGGGCATTGGTAGTGTACTTGAACTAATGATATGGAGATGTTCTATTTTTGTAGATGAATTTATGGATTTAGCCAATTTAGGGCATTGGAATGTTTTGCTGATTTTTTAAGTTATAATTATTTTGAATTCAAATTCGAATTTTGTTGGATTATAGATGTAATTCAATATGAGCAAAAAAGAAAATAACAAAGCGAAAGTGAATTATTACAAAAAAATTGTATAATTTATACCATGCTAGCCTCGTAATTTAATTTGATGTTTTCTCACACTTTCAAACCATGTATATTCATTTGGCACTAATGGCAATATTCTCTGTGCTTTGTTCGTTATATTTGCACCGAGATTTCAGTGACGTCACTTTCTATTCTTATACATTTATTCCGCGGCTTTAGTGACGTCACTTCCTATTCTTAGTTCTTTATCTTTATATTTATTTCAAAGGAAATTCTTGAAAAACCTCCTAATTTTTTTGGGATTTGTCAAAAACTCCCTAACTTTCAGATTTCCAAAGTAAGTTTGATTCTTAAAAAAATCCTCTACTAGTGTTAAGTTTAACATTTCATCCAAGTTATTGCTTTTGTCCCTAAAATACCCTTCACAATTTATTTTGTAATTGAATTAATTTCATAAATTAATAAATAAATAATATTTTACAATATAATATTTTATAATATTATCTTATGATATTTATTATATTATTCTGTAATTTTTTATATAAATTATTTAATGTAAAAAATTAAAATTGCAATATAAAATAGTATTTATTTAATAAAATAATACTATATATTATATAAATATTAAAATAAAAAATTGAGTTGTAAAATATTATCATAAACTATTTTTAGTATAATAACGTTAAATATTTAATTTATTTATGTATTTACTAATTTATATTGAATAAAAAAATTTATAAAAGAAAATTAATAATGGTATTTTTGTCCAAAAAAAATATTTGGATGGAATATTAAGGTTATTTAATTTTTAGGGGCATATTGAAGAAATCCAAAAGTTAGGGTTTTTTTTGACAAATCCCAAAAAAAATTAGGGGGTTTTTCAAGAATTCTCCTTATTTCAATGACGTCACATTCCGTCCTTACATTTATTCCGCGGTTTCAGTGACATCACTTTCTATCTTAATATTTATTTCAATGACGTCACATTCTATTCTTACATTTATTCCGCGGTTTCTGTGATATCACTTTCTATCTTTATATTTATTTCAATGACGTCACTTTCTATATTAATTATACATTGTATTCTTTTTATAAGGGTGAAATATCCGGTACGGAACGGATGTTACATCACTTGAATTATCCCACCTCGAAATCTTCTTGACCGCGGCCGCTTGAGCTCCCTATAAAAAGATGCACAAACACCCGTAGGAAAACACAGAAAAGGAGAAAAATAGAATATTCTATTTATGGCAAATGAATATTTTTCTTCGTCTTAAGAAGTAGAAGAAAAGAGGAAAAGAAGGGCTACATCCGCAGTAAGTATTTATTTTGAGATTTTCTATTTTTTATATACATTTATTTACTTCGAGTTATTTTTTTAATCATGAATAAATTATCTTTTTATTTCATGTATCTATTGGGTAGTTCTAATTTCATTGTTCTTCTTTCGAAGCAAAATTATTTTAGTTAGTATCAGTAATAATAATAAATTTTCTTTTATAGCTTTGTAAGATCAATGGAAGAGAATGGGCATATGTGTAAAATTGCTTTTCTTACAATCTAGTCGTGACAGGGGAATGGGGCACAACTCATATCCATTTCTTCATGCATTGACACATCTCATTTTTCATAAACTAGATTAATTACCTTTTAGTTTAAGGGCCAAAAATGAGTTTTAACATGTCATGAGAATATTGATTTGGGTTGCACCCCTTTTCCCTCATACAACTAAGTTGCAAGGAAAATAGGTTTACATAATTGCCTTTTTTCAATTTCATTGATCTATACATATCAAAATTGGTTTTGTATATTCTCTCTGTATATATACTTTTATGTATCATGTATTTAAACTTTAATTTGTCAATTTTCCTCCATTAACCTCTAAATTTAAGACTCCAAAGCAATATAACAATGATATTTTTCTATCTTCCATCTTTAATCAAGAGGGGGCTATTGAAAAAATATAAATAAAATAATAAATTTCTCTTTCCAAGTTTTTTTCTTCTTTAACCTCCTCTGGAGCATACTTGATCTTCAGAGGGGGCTAATGAAGGAAAACATTTGGAAACGAGAAATCTAATCTCCTCATTTCCATATTTTGCTCTCGAGTTTTTTTGTTAGAGGATTTAATTGGCAGAAATTTGCATTTAATCCGAGAAAATTTGGTCACTCTTTCTCTCTTAAATTTTCGGCAAAAATTACGAACACAATCATAATGCAAAACTTCTATATAAATCACTTATTTTTTCCTTCTTAGTTTTTCAGAAGTTTCATATGTTTATCTCATAAATAATAAAAAAAATCTTAGGGGGCGTTTGGTTGGAGCTTTGGAGTGGGAATGCCTTGGCATACTTTCTTATGGATTCCATTACCACGTTTGGTTTGCGCACTATGTAATAAAATAATGGAATACTCGATTCCCTAGGGCATAAATGGTGGGAATAAGATTACCACCAAAATTGGTGGCTTTTCTCTATTCCCATGAGGAGGGAATACAATTTATTTTTTTTTCCAAAAATAAGTAGCTCCAACTTTCTATAAATAAACCAACTTTTACATTTTTAGAGTATGCCATGGAATAAATGAGTGCGACAACCAAACACGATTATAGAGTATGCCATGGAATGCTATGTCTTGGCATGATATTCCTTGGCATACTTCATGCCAAGGTATTCTCCAAAGCACGAACCAAACGGCCCCTTATGGATTTTGTTAATAGGTAATTTACTAACTTGTAAAAGCAATGAACGAAAATACCATCCTTGATAAGTATTTTTTTGAGATTGTCCTTTTCTTGTATGTATTTGTCTTAAAATTATTGTAGGTCGAAAGAGGGCCTAATTAGAGTTTGTTAATTCTAATTATGGTTCCTTCCTTTTTGCTATTTTATGTGGGCCTATAGAATTATGGGCCATGGACCTTGATGTAATTTTATTTTCCTTTTTTTTTTTTTCTTTTGTAAAGAACAAGTAACAAACTTTTTTGTTTTTTTTATTATACAAGATCCTCAAATTATTAAGTCTCTTAATTCAATTTTTTTTTATAACATACGACTGAAATATACACATATATGTAAAGGTATATATCATGCGTATAAAATATGATATATTTAAAAATCTATTGCTAAGCAAATATCACAATCAAGTTACACCATAACGTAGAAAGATAAGAATCTCTCGATTCAATTACATAATAATCTACAATCAAGAAAATAAAAATAAAAAACAAAAACAAGTTGCACTAGCCAAATATTTTCACACACAATTCAATTCCAAACCAAAAACCCAAAAGAAAAAAAGAAAATTAAACTCACAAAGTTAAACAAAACTCTCCTCGCATAGCACACAAAAAAAATCCACCATGCCTCCTAAAATTTCTTTCACAAGGTCGTATTACTCTTATATATACGTCAACTCAAATATCCCTTCATCTTCTCCCATGAACCTAAATATCAAATGAGACCAAATCATATCGATACACAAATAAAAAAGATTAAAATCCTTTATTATCTACCTCTTGAGCTAGAATGGTACTATAATAACTGGCGTTCGTGAAAACCGTACTGGTCGAACCGCACTCGCTATCCTTCAACGAAACGCTCGACTTATCAAGCTTAACCGACCAAGGATAATTAAACTGAAAATGAGACCCGTTATTAACATTCGCGGCGGGCCCAACTTGAGACGCGGATCTTTGCATCCTCACGCCTTTAGGAATATTCCTCCCTTCCAAAGGCGTCCTTCTTTGACTCGTTTGTCTCTCGTATGAATCCAACGGTCTTTGCTTCGGCGCGCTTTGTGATCGTGATTTCGCTCTCGAGGATAACGTATTCGCCATGTAATTCGGAAATAACGGATACTCTTGACTCTCACCTATTTTAATAACCTCACCGTTAAATCATTAATATTTTATTTTTAAAAAATATGAAAAATTACCGAAAGGAGATTTGATGGTATCGGAGACGCAATAACCGCCACCGCCACCGCCACCGCCACCGCCAGTAGGGGTACAAGCCCCACTCTGAGCGGTGGTAAACGAAAATTCGTCGAAATGACTACTATAAGTTCTCGGACTCATTTCCGTCAACGCCGAAGGACTCGGCGAGACAACTTGTTTTCTCGGAGTCGCTGTGCTCGGCCTAATTTCGTGTCTCGATCTCGAAGCGCTCAAACTTCGATTCTCTCCAATGTCGACTTCGACTATCTTTATATTCTCCTCCATATTATTATCCTGTATAAAATGTATAAAAAGATATATTATACATGTAAAAGTATATATTGTTATTAAAAGTGGGTTACGTAGGATTGTTTGAAGCGGGGATGTTGAGGAGAGTTGCGAAGAGAGCGTTGTCGTTGCGGGGTTCGGCATTTGTTCCTGTCTTCGTCTTCGAGCATTTGGATTCGTTGTTGGCGGGCCCGAGTTTGTACCGCTACTAATGCTTGCATGCAACGGAGAGTCTCGGTGGCTTGTCTTCTGACAAGGTGGCCCCGCACTAATGCTTGGAGTTTTACGAGTCCTTTCAGCGCGCATAATGCCTTTCTTGCCTGTGTATCAATAAATGTTATAATGGTCCTCTGTTTTTTTTATAAATAAACAGTACGAGACAAAAAGAGGTTGAGAATATGGTATTTAAAAAAAAAATTGGTTGAAAAGTCAATGTTTTGAGGTTCAACAACAATTAGCTTTTACATTAAAAACTCACTTTTGTGTAGGATTTGTAAAATTATTTTTCTTTTCCAATGTTTAAGATTGATATTTTTGAGAATTTGTAAAAAAAAATAGGTGATAAATGAAATGTAGTTTAAATTATTTTGTACAGTAAAATTACTTTACTATCCAAAATCACAAAATAAGAGAAAAACACTCTGTTTTTTGCTCTGGAATTAACCAGATTTTCGGAAACAATTTCGAAAACAAATTAGTCCTTGACAATTAGATGAAGAAAAACAAAGAAATTGATATACCAAGAAACAATCTTTCAGAAAGGAGAAGAAATTGCGAACGTACCAGATAAGATCTGAAAACAGACTGGATCTTAATGGCAGCGAATTCCTCTACAGCACTTCTCCTCCTCCGCCCATTCCGACTACCCGTACCGTTCGAACTGGTCGTGAGCCTAATCATGGCTGCGGCCGCCTGAGCAGCCGCAACCGCCGCGTCAGCTGCAGCCGCAGTGGCCACGGCCACCGCCATTGCGTGTCTCTCCGGATCAATTCGCGTCTCCAAGAAACCATGTGCAGACGTAGAAGCAAGTGATTGGTCACTCAAATTCAACTCCTTCCTCGACTCGGCAGGTCTCCTGAAGCTCCATCTTCGTTTCTCCTTGGGTACCGGTGAGGAATTCTCGTACTTATCCTTGGGTTTTTCTCTCTCCTTGTCTTTCTTGCCCGTGAGGAAGTTTTTCAGCCATTTCCCCGTCTTACCCATTTCTTCTTTTGTTATGGGTTTCTTACAAAGAGCGTCGCCATTAGAAGGAAGAAGAGATTGTGAGGAAAGAATGAGAGGTGTTTGTGTAAATTTCCTATCTATTTCGGTAGGTGTGAAGTGGGGTTCCTCTGGTGGTTGTTGTTTGTAGGGAAATTGTTTTTGAGGAGAAATTACTGACAAATGGATCTGCGGTGTAATCTTTGTTCTGTTCTTCTGATATATTGGAGCTGGATGGAAATGGAATGGAAGGAGGAGAAGAAGTGGACTCGCATTGCATTGCATAGAAAGCTGGTTGCTTGGAGTATTAAGTGCAGTTCGTCTCCAGATTCTTCTCACTCTCTCTCTCTCTCTCTCTCTCTCTCTCTCTCTCTCTCTCTTATTTGACTAATATTTTCTCCAGTTTTTTTTTTTTTGGTGTAAGAAAAGAATAAAGAATAGAAATGTTAGTTCTTCAATTTTTTTTTAAAAAAAACATGTTAATTAATGATATGTAAATAGTTACCTAAAATCTCAAGTTTCAAAGATTATAAACATAGAGAAGCAGTGACGGATCAGCATTTTTTAGAGGAGTAAAATGAAAAATTTGTTATGAAATTACTACGATTTTTTAATTTTTTAAGAGATCCTAAATTTTATACTGTTATATTGATAAAATCGCTTCCTGACCCCTAATGTTTTAAAAAAAATAATGATAATTCATGTGGTGGCTTAAAGGTATGAAAAATAAAAAGTGTGGATTAATTTATCCCAATTACTAAATTTTTTAATTTGTCAAAATTAAATTAGTTAGTTTGCATGTGTTCTTTTAACGCTTTGTTGATAATAAAATAGTGACTTATCACAATATAACATTAACATTTAGCGATATGATAGGATTATAATATTAAAATTTAACAAGCGATGCATTGTCAAAATATATTATTTTTAAGTAGTAATGTATATTTCGTCTACAATATTTGAAGACATGACATAATTTTTAAAATCTTAATTTTAACATCTTAATACATGAAACATTATTAGCTGCGAGAACATCCGGTCGAGATAAATGAATCACAAGTACCATACAACGTGCCACAAAGATTCGGCATTATATCATGAAAAACAAAATTATTTTGTTATACCAAAATAAATTGTTGCCACGAAATTATTTCTCGTCAATAGCCCGCCACCTGCCAAGTGCTTAGATAAATTAATAGCTTATATATTCGCGATAAGTATAACCCATTACCAACTCTTCGAGTGAAGAGGTGACACGTCTCACGCACCGAGACGTTCGTAAACTTGAATTAGAATATAACAATCGCCATGCTTAATTTTTAATTGTCCGAACTAGCCAATGTATAAATAAAATAAATAAATAAAAAACAAATAACTATTTTCTTTTCGGATAAATTGAAAATTGAATGATGATTGTGAGATAATTAAAAATTTGATGTAACCATCAATTGAATTAACCCATATAAATACTATTTTAAATGTTTTTCTTTCACTTTTTTTTTTTTTGCTTCAATTGTTGATGGTACATAATGAGGTATAAATGTGTAATTAAGTTTTTGAAGATTCATTTCATATCACATTGATATTCAATTAATTATATTTTGTCAGATGGGTCAGGTGGGGGACTAGAAGCATAGCTCTGCTCAGAATTTAGATCCCAACCAGAGTATTAATTCAGCTTTAATACTGACATATGTCATTATCTTACTTATTAGTTATTAGTTATTAGTAATATTATTAATTATTAATTATTATATAATTTACTGGATTTAGTTAAATACTTAAATTATTTCCAAACAAACAAAATGTAAATATTTAAATTCCCTTAGTCGACACGTGACCAGCAAATAGAACCTTTGTTCTGATCTGCATTGTATTTATTTTACTGTTTTTACTTTTTTTACCAGCTTTTCTCTTTGAGCTCGAGATCCAAAGCCACTTTAATTTTTAACTGAGATTCACTGCAAAACACAAAAAGCTTCAAAATCTCATTACTCAAAATCTTTTTACTTCTATTAATAAAACCCTTTTTAATGTTAAATTCACCAACATGGACAGAGAGTTTTGGCAAGGGAGGTGATTTCAAATTAGAATGTTTTAGGGTTGTGTAGACATAATTACCTGTGATGGACTTCATGACAAAGGAATTTATTGTGCTAGCCTGTTTTTTTTTCTTGTTTTCACAAGTATTTTGTATAGATTGATTTGGTATCCAATAATCATAGACACCTAGATTTTTTATCTAGATTTGTACCTAGAAATACACGTGACATTCAAATTTAGAATTTCTAAAATTTATTTCCATTTAAAAGTTTGATGTGGCTGCACCGTGATTTGCCATGTATGTTTCTAGATGAAATCTAGGTGCGAAATCTAGGTGCCTATCATTATTGATATGGTATCTGTTTAAGAAAAATAACAGGAATAATTATATTTACAGAAAATATTGTTATCTTTTTTAATACAATAAATTTTCATCCTTAGATTCACAATATATTCTAATTTTAACAAGTTCAAATTGACAAGGCATTATGATTTTTTTTTTCGAATTTATTTACATGATACATTCAACATATTTATTTATTTATTATTTAATGGATAAAACTTTGAGTAATGATATAGCTACATAAACCCGATCACAAATAATTAAGTTTGTGTTTGAATTGAAATACATAATTAACAAATTTGTGACCGATTTATGTGATCATATCATTACTTAAAAACTCTTTTACCCCTGATCGATTATTATTTAATTTCAATAAAAATTGAATTCATGAATGATTTATCGTGATATACACTCAACCGTTTAAAGATAATAAACTAATAAAACGACATAATTTACGCAAACTAAAATTCACTAATATCTAAATTTGTATCATTAATCCAATAATATACTTGAATAATTAATTAGCCCCTGATAATGAAAATACACATGAGACATGAAACGGAAAGCTTAACCAACGACATGAACAACTATTTGTACTTAGAAATAGCAGCACAGTTCGTTATGAGTTACATGAATTTGATATAATGATATGATAGTGATATATACAAACTCTTAGTTGTCAATCACATGGTGTGTGCCCATCTCCTCCCTATTCTAATTCCTATTTCCATTTTTAATTTGTTTTTTTTTCTTTCTTAGATTTGTGTTTTTTTAAGCATTTTATTAGGAAATATCCGAATAAAATAACTTTTGAAATGTACACACACAATCTCAACAATTAGCAAAAAAAATCAATATTGAACTTGTTATTACATTATTTAAAGTCTTGTTTGGCATCACTTATGTTTTTCTGTTTTTGTTATTTTAAAATTGAAAAATAATTCTGTATTTATTTTTGTTTACAAAAAATAATCTTTTGTTTCTAGATTCAGAATTATTACTACAAAATATTCATCATAGATTTAACGAGTAAATTGTTTGTGTCAAAAAAATTTGATATGACAATATCGATTGAATATGAGTTTTAAACCAACAAAACATTTTATTGTGACTACAAATTTTCAAAGTTAATATATTATTTTCGTCGTCATTGTAATATGTTTCGTCGTGGATATAATTTTTGTATGCCAATATAATATTTAATTTTCAAAATATCGAGTGTGCATTGTGAATATATCATTTTCAGTATAGTGTCACTATAATCTTTCGATGTGAATAATAAGTTTTCAAAGTTTACAATTTTTAGTGTCAATATACTATTTTCAGTGTGAATATAAAGTTTTCAGAAAAATATATCACTTCCACACCGTTTATATATCGTTTTCATATTCAATATATCGAGTATGCGCTTTGATTAGTTGTTACAACAACAAGTTAAGAAGTTTCTAGATTCCGATCTATATGCAAAAATCGAACCTTATTTTGCGTGACATGCATCTAAATAAGAGTCGAAGAATACCGAAAAAGCCAAAGATCAAATATATAGTTCGATTTCTCGTCTTCTCTGGAAGCTACACACCCAGCAAGAGCTCAGAAGAAAGCTATAAACAAAGGCTAATCGGTACCAACAAGCAACGTAAGGCTCTATCTTGGATGAGGAATTCAAAGATCAGTATATCATTTTCAATATCAATATATTATTTTTAGATCAGTATTTTTAATTTATTATTTCAGCATTTTTCTGCGTTGGTATAATATTTTATGTATCAATATTTCATTATCGGTGTCTATATATTATTTTCATGAATACAAAACAAACTACACAAACATGTTTTGGTTTTTTTATTGAAAAAAGAAAGAAAAAGAATCCGACAAATAAATTCTTAGTATGACATTTTATTTTGGAATATCACGAGTTTTTTGTATATCTAAAAACAACTACCCCCTATGTCGTAAGATTTTGACCGAATAGTGATAATTATTGATTAAATGTATTTTATCAGTATAACAATGTAAAATTTACTGTTCGATTCGATCACCAAAAATAAATTTGTACATCGTAATTTCAGAAAATGAATTTCATTTGTTTCCCCTCCAAAAAACTCTGACAAAATTCGCTACTACGCCTAAAAAGTCTCATAAAATGAATGAAATCTAACACGGGGGATAACCAAAATTACAACTCAACTCTCTTTATAGATTAAACTAGATATATATAATAGTTTATGCAAGGAGATCACTCATTGTTAGCGTAACTATACTAGGTTAATATTTTTTGTTTTATTTTGTTATTAATGAATTACTAGTAGGTAAATTGCCTACCACAAAAAAATATGTCTTATTTTGTGAAAATTCCAAAGACAATGAAAGAGCAAGTGATGTTATGAGTGAAATCAATAAAATGATTATTTGATGAGTTATACTTATCATGACATTACAAAAATTCTAGTTTTTTGGGAGGTTGACTTTTTAAAGTTGCAGTTTCTATCAAAATAAAATAAAACAGTACACTAATATAAATATATTATTTTTTCAAAATTCTAATACCTGCTACTGGCAATAAACTCTATCGTAAGTTCAACATTTTTAAAAAAGCCTAATAAACAAATATTTTGTAAACAGATTTTCATTTTTCGACCACAAATATTGCAAATTGATCAAATGCTTAGTAAGAAATTATGCAGTTTTGTTGAAATTCATACAAGTTGATAAAACGAAAGGCATGTTACTTGAAATTTAGTAAAGGGGTCATGCAAAATCATGAGGAAAAAATATCAAGTAGACACCAAAAATGAAACTAAAACATTCTCTTTTTGCACTTTATTATTGATATAAGCAACCACCACATGATACCTAACTTCGAGGGTAGGATATCTTTAAGTTAAAATAATATATTTACATAATATAGTATACATAAATTTGGACTATATGCCATTTGCTACTAATGATTATTTTATTTGCTGGTATTTATAGTTGGACTCCTCAGAGCTTTAAAATAATATTATGAATCGAAAAACAAATTTTTTTATTGTTTGTAAAATTTGGTGAAAAATTATGTAGTAAAATATACGATACAAATGACCTAAAAATACCTTATTAGAACTCATCAAAGCGTAAAACAATTGTTATGAATCGAAAAGAAAATTTTCTTAGTGTTTGTACAATTTGATGAAGATTTACGTAGTAAAAGATTCGATCAAAACCGTCTCAAAACACGTTATTTGGACTCCTCACAGCATTAAAAGATTGTTATGAATCGAAAAACAAACTATCTTAGTGTTTGTAAAATTTGGGGAAAAATAATATAGTAAACGATACGATACAAATGATCTAAAAACACGTTATTTGAACTCCTCAAACGTAAAATGTTTGCTATGAATCGAAAGGAAAAATTTCTTAGTGTTTGTACAATTGGTGAAAAGTTATGTAGTAAAAAATACGATACAAATGATCTAAAAATACGATACAAATGATCTAAAAATACGTTATTTGAACTCCTCAAAGCATAAAAAAATTGCTATGAATCGAAAAGAAAACTTTCTTAATGTTTATAAAATTTGGTGAAAATTTACGCAGTAAAAGATTCGATCAAAACAGTCCACAAACACGTTATTTGGACTCCTCATATATTTAAAAGAATGTCATGAATCCATAAACAAACTTGCTTAGTGTATATAAAATTTGTTAAAATTAATGTAGTAAACGATACGATATAAATGATCTAAAAACACGTTATTTGAACTCCACAAAGCATAAAAAGTTTGCTATGAATCGAAAAGAAAACTTTCTTAGTGTTTGTACAATTTGGTGAATATTTACGTAGTAAAAGATTCGATCCAAACCATCTAAAAAACAAGTTATTTGGACTCCTCGGAGCGTTTAATGATCAATATGAATTGAAAACAAACTTTCTTAGTGTTTGTAAAATTTGGTGAAATGATATGCAGTAAAAGATAGGATACAAATGATCTAAAAACACGTTATATGAATTGATCAAAACGTAAAAAGATTTGTATGAATTGAAAAGAAAACTTTCTTAGTGTTTGTGCAATTTGGTGATAAGTTACGTAGGAAAAGATTCGATCCAAGCAATCTCAAAACAAGTTGTTAGGGATCCTCAGAGCATTAAAAGATTGTTATGAATCGAAAAACAAACTTTCTTAGTGTTCATAAAATTTGGTGAAAAGTTATGTAGTAAAAGATACGATACAAATGATCTAAAAAAAGTTATTTGAACTCCTAAAATCGTAAAAAGATTGCTATGAATCGAAAAGAAAACTTTCTAAGTGTTTGTACAATTTGGTGAAAAGTTACGTAGTAAAAGATTTGATCCAAACCCTCTAGAAAAGTCATTTGAACTCCTAAAATTGTAAAAAGATCTATGAATCGAAAAACAAAATTTCTTAGAGTTTGTAAAATTTGGTGAAAAGTTATGTAGTAAAAGATACAATACAAATGATCCAAAAACACGTTATTTGAACTCCTCAAAACGAAAAAAGATTGCTATGAATCGAAAAGAAAACTTTCTTAGTGTTTGTACAATTTGGTGAAAAGTTACGTAGTAAAAGATTCTATCCAAACCACCTCAAAACACATTATTTTGACTCCTTAGACTGTTAAAAGAATGTTATGAATCGAAAAGCAAACTTTCTTAGTGTTTGTAAAATTTGGTGAAAAGTTATGTAGTAAAAGATACGATACAACTGATCCAAAAACACGTTATTTGAACTACTCAAAGCGTAAAAAGATTGCTATGAATCGAAAAGAAAACTTTCTTTGTGTTTGTTCAATTTGGTGAAAAGTTACGTAGTAAAAGATTCGATCCAAACCACCTCAAAACACGATATTTGGACTTCTCTGATTGTTAAATGAATATTACGAATCGAAAAACAAAATTTTTAGTGTTTGTAAAATTTGGTGAAAAATTATGTAGTAAAAGATACAATACAATTGATCCTAAAACACGTTATTTGAACTCCTCAAAGCGTAAAAAGATTGCTATGAATCGAAAAGAAAACTTTCTTAGTGTTTGTATAATTTGGTGAAAAGTTACGTAGTAAAAGATTAGATCCAAACCACCTCAAAACACGTTATTTGGACTCCTCAGACTGTTAAAAGAATGTACGAATCGAAAAACAAACTTTCTTCGTGTTTGTAAAATTTGGTGAAAAGTTATATAGTAAAAGATACGATACAAATGATCCAAAAACACATTATTTGAACTCCTCAAAGCTTAAAAGGATTGCTATGAATCGAAAAGAAAACTTTCTTTGTGTTTGTTCAATTTGGTGAAAAGTTACGTCGTAAAAGATTCGATCCAAACCACTTCAAAACACGATATTTGGACTTCTCAGATTGTTAAAAGAATGTTACGAATCGAATTACAAACTTTCTTAGTGTTTGTCAAATTTGGTGAAAACTTATGTAGTAAAAGATACGATACAATTGATATAAAAACACGTTATTTGTAATCCTCAAAGCGTAAAAAGATTTGTATGAATCGAAAAGAAAATTTTCTTAGTGTTTGTATAATTTGATGAAAAGTTGCGTAATAAATGATTCCATCAAAACCACCTCAAAACACGTTATTTGGACTCCTCAGATTGTTAAAAGAATGTTACTTATGGAAAAACAAACTTTCTTAGTGTTTGTAAATTTTGGTGAAAAGTAATGTATTAAAAGATACGATACAAATGATCTTAAAACACGTTAATTGAACTCCGCAAAGCGAAAAAATATTGCTATGAATCGAAATTTTTTTTTTATTAGTGTTTGTATAATTTGGTGAAAAGTTACATGGTAAAAGATTCGATCCAAACCACCTCAAAACACGTTATTTGGACTCCTTAGACTGTTAAAAGAATGTTACGAATCGAAAAACAAACTTTCTTAGTGTTTGTAAAATTTGGTGAAAAGTTATGTAGTAAAAGATACGATACAAATGATCCGAAAACGCGTCATTTGAACTCCTCAAAGCGTAAAAATATTGCTATGAATCGACAAATAAAACTTTCTTAGTGTTTGTACAATTTGGTGAAAAGTTACATGGTAAAAGATTCGATCCAAACAACCTCAAAACACGTTATTTGGACTCCTTAGACTGTTAAAAGAATGTTACGAATCGAAAAACAAACATTCGTAGTGTTTGTAAAATTTGGTGAAAAGTTATGTAGTAAAAGATACAATACAAATGATCCAAAAACACGTTATCTGAACTCCTCAAAGCGGAAAAAGATTGCTATGAATCGAAAAGAAAATTTTCTAAGTGTTTGTATAATGTGGTGAAAAGTTACGTAGTAAAAGATTAGATCCAAACCACCTCAAAACACGTTATTTGGACTCCTTAGACTGTTAAAAGAATGTTACGAATCGAAAAAATACTTTCTTAGTGTTTGGAAAATTTGGTGAAAAGTTATATAGTAAAAGATACAATACAAATGATCCAAAAACACGTTATTTGTACTCCTCAAAGCGTAAAAATATTGCTATGAATCGAAAAGAAAACTTCCTTTGTGTTAGTTCAATTTGGTGAAAAGTTACGTAGTAAAAGATTCGATCCAAACCACCTCAAAACACGATATTTGGACTTCTCAGATTGTTAAAGGAATGTTACGATTTGAATTACAAACTTTCTTAGCGTTTGTCAAATTTGGTGAAAACTTATGTAGTAAAAGATACGATACAATTGATCTAAAAACACGTTATTTGAACTCCTCGTAGCGTAAAAACATTTGTATGAATCGAAAAGAAAATTTCTTAGTGTTTGTATAATTTGGTGAAAAGTTGCGTAGTAAAAGATTCGATCCAAACCACCTCAAAACACGTAATTTGGACTCCTCAGATTGTTAAAAGAATGTTACTTATGGAAAAACAAACTTTCTTAGTGTTTGTAATTTTGGTGAAAAGTTATGTATTAAAAGATGCGATACAAAGGATCCAAAAATACTCTACTTGAACTCCTCAAAGCGTAAAAAGATTGCTATGAACCGAAAAGAAAACTTTCCTAGTGTTTGTATAATTTGGTGAAAAGTTGCGTAGTAAAAGATTCGATCCAAACCACCTCAAAACACGTTATTTGGACTCCTTAGACTGTTAAAAGAATGTTACGAATCGAAAAACAAACTTTGTTAGTGTTTACAAAATTTGGTGAAAAGTTATGTAGTAAAAGATACGATTCAAATGATCCAAAAACACGTTATTTGAACTCCTCAAAGCGTTAAAAGATTGTTATGAATCGAAAATAAAACTTTCTTTGTGTTTTTTCAATTTGGTGAAAAGTTACGTAGTAAAAGATTCGATCCAAACCACCTCAAAACACAATATTTGTACTTCTCAGATTATTTCAGGAATGTTACGAATCGAATTACAAACTTTCTTAGTGTTTGTCAAATTTGGTGAAAACTTATGTCGTAAAAGATACGATACAATTGATCTAAAAACACGTTATTTGAACTCCTCAAAACGTAAAAAGATTTGTATGAATCGAAAAGAAAATTTCTTAGTGTTTGTATAATTTGGAGAAAAGTTGCGTAGTAAAAGATTCGATCCTAACCACCTCAAAACACATTATTTGGACTCCTCAGATTGTTAAAAGAATGTTACTTATGGAAAAACAAACTTTCTTAGTGTTTGAAAATTTTGGTGAAAAGTTATGTATAAAAAGATACAATACAAATGATCTTAAAACACGTTAATTGAACTCCGCAAAGCGTAAAAGATTGCTATGAATCGAAAAGAAAACTTTCTTAGTGTTTGTATAATTTGGTGAAAAGTTACATGGAAAAAGATTCGATCCAAACCACCTCAAAACACGTTATTTGGACACCTTAGACTGTTAAAAGAATGTTACGAATCGAAAAACAAACTTTCTTAGTGTTTGTTAAATATGGTGAAAAGTTTTGTAGTAAAAGATACGATACAAATGATCCGAAAACACGTTATTTGAACTCCTCAATGCGTAAAAAGATTGCTATGAATCGAAAATAAAACTTTCTTAGTGTTTGTATAATTTGGTGAAAAGTTGCGTAGTAAAAGATTCGATCCAAACCACCTCAAACCACGTTATTTGGACTCCTTAGACTGTTAAAAGAATGTTAGGAATCGAAAAACAAACTTTCTTAGTGTTTGTAAAATTTTGTGAAAAGTTATGTAGTAAAAGATACGATACAAATGATCAAAAAACACGTTATTTGAACTCCTCAAAGCGTAAAAAGATTGCTATGAATCGAAAAGAAAACTTTCTTAGTGTTTGTATAATTTGGTGAAAAGTTGCGTAGTAAAAGATTCGATCCAAACCACCTCAAAACACGTTATTTGGACTCCTTGGACTGTTAAAAGAAAGTTACGAATCGAAACACAAACTTTCTTAGTGCTTGTAAAATTTGGTGAAAATTTATGTAGTAAAAGATACGATACAAATGATCCAAAACACGTTATTTGAACTACTCAAAGCGTAAAAAGATTGTTATGAATCGAAAAGAAAACTTTCTTTGTGTTTGTTCAATTTGGTCAAAAGTTACGTAGTAAAAGATTCGATCCAAACCACCTCAAAACACAATATTTGGACTTCTCAGATTATTTAAAGACTGTTATGAATCGAATTACAAACTTTCTTAGTGTTTGTCAAATTTGGTGAAAACTTATGTAGTAAAAGATACGATACAATTGATCTAAAAACACGTTATTTGAACTCCTCGAAGCGTAAAAAGATTTGTATGAATCGAAAAGAAAATTTCTTAGTGTTTGTATAATTTAATGAAAAGTTGCGAGTAAAAGATTCGATCCAAACCACCTCAAAACACGTTATTTGGACTCCTCAGATTGTTAAAAGAATGTTACTTATGGAACAACAAACTTTCTTAGTGTTTGTAAATTTTGGTGAATAGTTTAAAAGAATGTTACGAATAGAAAAACAAACTTTCTTAGTGCTTGTAAAATTTGGTGAAAAGTTATATAGTAAAAGATACGATACAAATGATCCGAAAACTCGTTATTTGAACTCCTCAAAGCGTAAAACGAGTGCTATGAACCGAAAAGAAAACTTTCTTAGTGTTTGTATAATTTGGTGAAAAGTTGCGTAGTAAAAGATTCGATCCAAACCACCTCAAAACACGTAATTTGGACTCCACAGACTGTTAAAAGAATGTTACTTAAGGAAAAACAAACTTTCTTAGTGTTTCTAATTTTGGTGAAAAATGATGTAGTAAAAGATACGATACAAATGATCCAAAAACACGTTATTTGAACTCCTCAAAGCGTAAAAAGATTGCTATGAATCGAAAATAAAACTTTCTTAGTGTCTGTATAATTTGGTGAAAAGTTCCGTAGTAAAATATTTGATCCAAACCACCTCAAAACACGTTATTTGGACTCCTTAGACTGTTAAAAGAATGTTACGAATCGAAAAACAAACTTTCTTAGTGTTTGTAAAATTTGGTGAAAAGTTATGTAGTAAAAGATACGATACAAATGATCCAAAAACACGTTATTTGAACTCCTCAAAGCGTAAAACGATTGCTATGAACCGAAAAGTAAACTTTCTTAGTGTTTGTATAATTTGGTGAAAAGTTGCGTAGTAAAAGATTCAATCCAAACCACCTCAAAACACGTTATTTGGACTCCTTAGACTGTTAAAAGAATGTTACGAATTGAAAATCAAACTTTCTTAGTGTTTGTAAAATTTGGTGAAAAGTTATGTAGTAAAAGATACGGATACAAATGATCCAAAAACACGTTATTTGAACACCTCAAAGCATAAAAAGATTGCTATGAATCGAAAAGAAAACTTTCTTAGAGTTTGTATTATTTGGTGAAAAGTTGCGTAGTAAAAGATTCGATCCAAACCACCTCAAAATACGTTAATAGGACTCCTTAGACTGTTAAAAGAATGTTACGAATCGAAAACCAAGCTTTCTTAGTGTTTGTAAAATTTGGTGAAAAGTTATGTAGTAAAAGATACGATACAATGGATCCAAAAACACGTTATTTGAACTCGTCAAAGCGTAAAACGATTGCAATGAACCGAAAAGAAAACTTTCGTAGTGTTTGTATAATTTGGTGAAAAGTTGCGTAGTAAAAGACTCAATCCAAACCACCTCAAAACACGTAATTTGGACTCCTCAGATTGTTAAAAGAATGTTACTTATGGAAAAACAAACTTTCTTAGTGTTTGTAATTTTGGTGAAAAGTTATGTATTAAAAGATACGATACAAATGATCTTAAAACACGTTAATTGAACTCCGCAAAGCGCAAAAATATCGCAATGGATCGAAAAGAAAACTTTCTTAGTGTTTGTATAATTTGGTGAAAAATTACATGGTAAATGATTCGATCCAAACCACCTCAAAACACGTAATTTGGACTCCTCAGATTGTTAAAAGAATGTTACTTATGGAAAAACAAACTTTCTTAGTGTTTGTAAATTTTGGTGAAAAGTTATTTATTAAAAGATACAATACAAATGATCTTAAAACACGTTAATTGAACTCCGCAAAGCGTAAAAATATTGCTATGAATCCAAAAGAAAACTTTCTTAGTGTTTGTATAATTTGTTGAAAAGTTACATGGTAAAAGATTCGATCCAAACCACCTCAAAACATGTTATTTGGACTCCTTAGACTGTTAAAAGAATGTTACGAATCGAAAAACAAACTTTCTTAGTGTTTGTAAAATTTGGTGAAAAGTTTTGTAGTAAAAGATACGATACAAATGATCCGAAAACACGTTATTTGAACTCCTCAAAGTGCAAAAAGATTGCTATGAATCGAAAAGAAAACTTTCTTAGTGTTTGTATAATTTGGTGAAAAGTTATGTAGTAAAAGATACAATACAAATGATCCAAAAACACATTATTTGAACTCCTCAAAGCGTAAAAAGATTGCTATGAATCGAAAATAAAACTTTCTTAGTGTTTGTATAATTTGGTGAAAAGTTACGTAGTAAAAGATTAGATCCAAACCACCTCAAAACACGTTATTTGGACTCATTAGACTGTTAAAAGAATGTTACGAACCGAAAAAAAACTTTCTTAGTGTTTGGAAAATTAGGTGAAAAGTTATATAGTAAAAGGTACAATACAAATGATCCAAAAACACGTTATTTGAACTCCTCAAAGCGTTAAAATATTGCTATGAATCGAAAAGAAAACTTTCTTAGTGTTTGTATAATTTGTTGAAAAGTTACATGGTAAAAGATTCGATCCAAACCACCTCAAAACATGTTATTTGGACTCCTTAGACTGTTAAAAGAATGTTACGAATCGAAAAACAAACTTTCTTAGTGTTTGTAAAATTTGGTGAAAAGTTATGTAGTAAAAGATACGATACAAATGATCCGAAAACACGTTATTTGAACTCCTCAATGCGTAAAAAGATTGCTATGAATCGAAAAGAAAACTTTCTTAGTGTTTGTATAATTTGGTGAAAAGTTGCGTAGTAAAAGATTCGATCCAAACCACCTCAAAACAAGTTATTTGGACTCCTTAGACTGTTAAAAGAATGTTACGAATCGAAAAACAAACTTTCTTAAGTGTTTGCAACATTTGGTGAAAAGTTATGTAGTAAAAGATACGATACAAATGATCCAAAAACACGTTATTTGAACTCCTCAAAGCGTAAAAAGATTGCTATGAATCGAAAAGAAAACATTCTTAGTGTCTGTATAATTTGGTGAAAAGTTGCGTTGTAAAATATTCGATCCAAACCACCTCAAAACACGTTATTTGGACTCCTTAGACTGTTAAAAGAATGATACGAATCGAAAAACAAAATTTCTTAGTGTTTGTAAACTTTGGTGAAAAGTTATGTAGTAAAAGATTCGATCCAAACCACCTCAAAACACGTTATTTGGACTCCTTAGACTGTTAAAAGAATGATACGAATCGAAAAACAAACTTTCTTAGTGTTTGTAAAATTTGCTGAAAAGTTATGTAGTAAGAGATACGATACAAATGATCCAAAAACACGTTATTTGAACTCCTCAAAGCGTAAAATGAGTGCTATGAATCGAAAAGAAAACTTTCTTGGTGTTTGTATAATTTGGTGAAAATTTACATGGTAAAAGATTCGATCCAAACCACCTCAAAACACATTATTTGGACTCCTTAGACTGTTAAAAGAATGTTACGAATCGAAAAACAAACTTTCTTAGTGTTTGTAAAATTTGGTGAAAAGTTATGTCGTAAAAGATACGATACAAATGATCCAAAAACACGTTATTTGAACTCCTCATAGCGTAAAAAGATTGTTATGAATCGAAAAGAAAACTTTCTTTGTGTTTGTTCAATTTGGTGAAAAGTTACGTAGTAAAAGATTCGATCCAAACCACCTCAAAACACAATATGTGGACTTCTCAGATTATTTAAAGAATGTTATGAATCGAATTACAAACTTTCTTAGTGTTTGTCAAATTTGATGAAAACTTATGTAGTAAAAGATACGATACAATTGATCTAAAAACACGTTATTTGAACTCCTCAAAGCGTAAAAAGATTCGTATGAATCGAAAAGAAAATTTCTTAGTGTTTGTATAATTTGGTGAAAAGTTGCGAGTAAAAGATTCGATCCAAACCACCTCAAAACACGTTATTTGGACTCCTCAGATTGTTAAAAGAATGTTACTTATGGAAAAACAAACTTTCTTAGTGTTTGTAAATTTTGGTGAAAAGTTATATATTAAAAGATACGATACAAATGATCTTAAAACACGTTAATTGAACTCTGCAAAGCGTAAAAATATTGCTGTGAATCGAAAAGAAAACTTTCTTAGTGTCTGTATAATTTGGTGAAAAGTTACATGGAAAAAGATTCGATCCAAACCACCTCAAAACACGTTATTTGGACTCCTTAGACTGTTAAAAGAATGTTACGAATCGAAAAACAAACTTTCTTAGTGTTTGTTAAATATGGTGAAAAGTTTTGTAGTAAAAGATACGATACAAATGATCCGAAAACACGTTATTTGAACTCCTCAATGCGTAAAAAGATTGCTATGAATCGAAAATAAAACTTTCTTAGTGTTTGTATAATTTGGTGAAAAGTTGCGTAGTAAAAGATTCGATCCAAACCACCTCAAACCACGTTATTTGGACTCCTTAGACTGTTAAAAGAATGTTAGGAATCGAAAAACAAACTTTCTTAGTGTTTGTAAAATTTTGTGAAAAGTTATGTAGTAAAAGATACGATACAAATGATCAAAAAACACGTTATTTGAACTCCTCAAAGCGTAAAAAGATTGCTATGAATCGAAAAGAAAACTTTCTTAGTGTTTGTATAATTTGGTGAAAAGTTACATTAGTAAAAGATTTGATCCAAACCACCTCAAAACATGTTATTTGGACTCCTTAGACTGTTAAAAGAATGTTACGAATCGAGAAACAAACTTTCTTAGTGTTTGTAAAATATGGTGAAAAGTTATGTCGTAAAAGATACGATACAAATGATCCGAAAACACGTTATTTGAACTCCTCAAAGAGTAAAAATATTGCTATGAATCGAAAAGAAAACTTTCTAAGTGTTTGTATAATTTGGTGAAAAGTTGCGTAGTAAAAGATTCGATCCAAACCACCTCAAAACACGTTATTTGGACTCCTTAGACTGTTAAAAGAATGTTATGAATCTAAAAACAGACTTTCTTAGTGTTTGCAACATTTGGTGAAAAGTTATGTAGTAGAAGATACGATACAAATGATCCAAAAACACGTTATTTGAACTCCTCAAAGCGTAAAAAGATTGCTATGAATCGAAAAGAAAAACTTTCTTAGTGTCTGTATAATTTGGTGAAAAGTTGCGTTGTAAAATATTCGATCCAAACCACCTCAAAACACGTTATTTGGACTCCTTAGACTGTTAAAAGAATGATACGAATCGAAAAACAAACTTTCTTGGTGTTTGTAAAATTTGCGGAAAAGTTATGTAGTAAGAGATACGATACAAATGATCCAAAAACACGTTATTTGAACTCCTCAAAGCGTAAAATGACTGCTATGAATCGAAAAGAAAACTTTCTTGGTGTTTGTATAATTTGGTGAAAAGTTACATGGTAAAAGATTCTATCCAAACCACCTCAAAACACATTATTTGGACTCCTTAGACTGTTAAAAGAATGTTACGAATCGAAAAACAAACTTTCTTAGTGTTTGTAAAATTTGGTGAAAAGTTATGTAGTAAAAGATACGATAGAAATGATCCAAAAACACGTTATTTGAACTCCTCATAGCGTAAAAAGATTGTTATGAATCGAAAAGAAAACTTTCTTTGTGTTTGTTCAATTTGGTGAAAAGTTACGTAGTAAAAGATTCGATCCAAACCACCTCAAAACACAATATGTGGACTTCTCAGATTATTTAAAGAATGTTATGAATCGAATTACAAACTTTCTTAGTGTCTGTTAAATTTGATGAAAACTTATGTAGTAAAAGATACGATACAATTGATCTAAAAACACGTTATTTGAACTCCTCAAAGCGTAAAAAGATTCGTATGAATCGAAAAGAAAATTTCTTAGTGTTTGTATAATTTGGTGAAAAGTTGCGAGAAAAAGATTCGATCCAAACCACCTCAAAACACGTTATTTGGACTCCTCAGATTGTTAAAAGAATGTTACTTATGGAAAAACAAACTTTCTTAGTGTTTGTAAATTTTGGTGAAAAGTTATGTATTAAAAGATACAATACAAATGATCCAAAAACACATTATTTGAACTCCTCAAAGCGTAAAAAGATTGCTATGAATCGAAAATAAAACTTTCTTAGTGTTTGTATAATTTGGTGAAAAGTTACGTAGTAAAAGATTAGATCCAAACCACCTCAAAACACGTTATTTGGACTCCTTAGACTGTTAAAAGATTGTTACGAATCAAAAAAAAACTTTCTTAGTGTTTGGAAAATTAGGTGAAAAGTTATATAGTAAAAGATACAATACAAATGATCCAAAAACACGTTATTTGAACTCCTCAAAGCGTTAAAATATTGCTATGAATCGAAAAGAAAACTTCCTTTGTGTTTGTTCAATTTAGTGAAAAGTTACGTAGTAAAAGATTCGATCCAAACCACCTCAAAACACGATATTTGGACTTCTCAGATTGTTAAAAGAATGTTACGATTCGAATTACAAACTTTCTTAGCGTTTGTCAAATTTGGTGAAAAGTTATATAGTAAAAGATACGATACAAATGATCCGAAAACTCGTTATTTGAACTCCTCAAAGCGTAAAACGAGTGCTATGAACCGAAAAGAAAACTTTCTTAGTGTTTGTATAATTTGGTGAAAAGTTGCGTAGTAAAAGATTCGATCCAAACCACCTCAAGACACGTTATTTGGACTCCTTAGATTGTTAAAAGAATGTTACGAATCGAAAAACAAACTTTCTTAGTGCTTGTAAAATTTGGTGAAAAGTTATATAGTAAAAGATACGATACAAATGATCCGAAAACTCGTTATTTGAACTCCTCAAAGCGTAAAACGAGTGCTATGAACCGAAAAGAAAACTTTCTTAGTGTTTGTATAATTTGGTGAAAAGTTGCGTAGTAAAAGATTCGATCCAAACCACCTCAAAACACGTAATTTGGACTCCTCAGACTGTTAAAAGAATGTTACTTATGGAAAAACAAACTTTCTTAGTGTTTGTAATTTTGGTGAAAAGTGATGTAGTAAAAGATACGATACAAATGATCCCAAAAGACGTTATTTGATCTCCTCAAAGCGTAAAAAGATTGCTATGAATCGAAAATAAAAACATTCTTAGTGTCTGTATAATTTGTTGAAAAGTTGCGTAGTAAAATATGATGAACGGGTTTTCGATCACTTCTAAATTGATATATCGTTGTATGTGAAAACCAATTCAATCAACAAGTTTGGAATTTAATGTGTATAGTAGTAATATGCAAGTTCGTTCCACGAGGAGTATATGCGTCAAATAAGATTAAACTTCAGATCTTTAAAATAATTATTTCGAAGTTTCCAAAATTAATGAAAATTTGTGTACAGATAGTTCTGAATATTATCAAATTTATCCTAAAATTTCAAACAATTTGGACAACGGAATAAAAAGTTATTAACGAATTACAATCAGGTCTCTGAAAAACAGTCCCCTGGAAACAGCAGGTTTTCAGTTTAAGTGACAGTTTTCAAAAATTCATATCAATTCGAATATTTCATGAAATTCTACGATTCAAAAAGTTCCCGAAACTAGAAATCAAAATCTACGCAGAACAAAAATATCACACAAAGAAAGCACAAGATCGAATGCAAGAAATAAGATTTAGAACAAAGATTTTTAGATTCAAACAAGTTTTCTTTACACGACTTCAAACATTCATTCAACATACAAGAAATTTAAGATAGAAAAGAATACACCTAATTCGAAGAAAGTAGAGCTTCAACGTGCCAAGAGGAGCTCCTTTCCTCGCCTAGTGTCGTCGCTCGATGCTCGAACCGCTAGAAAGCTAGGACGGTACGAGCGCTTCTCGCTCGAAGTTGTCGACTCTCCCGGATGAAGAAAGCTCCTAGTCCGGTTGTGACGTGTATCTTCTGCGACTAGCTTCGATTAGATCGATTCACCGGATGAAGTAAGCTTCGAGTCCGGCAAACAATCACTCGAGAATTCGAGTAATTCTTGAATTGTTCTTGACGTTCTTGAAAGTTCTTGGAAGTGCTTAGAGAGAGAGAAAGAAGAAAGGGGAGGGAAGAAGAAGCAAATTCTGCCCAAGGGCCTTGGGGTCTTATTTATAGTGCCCTTGAAGATCTCCCATTGGTCAAGAGATGGTTGAGAGGATTGAGGTAGTTTGGTAATTGTAGGTGAGGAAGGTGGGCTGAATGGTGGTTATAGTGTGAGTGGTTTTCGTATAGAATTTGGTGTAGACTTTTGTGTGGTAGATTTCTTGCCTTCTTCTTCATACGTGTACCGAAATGGACAGTATAATATATCGATTTTATCGGCGCGAGGAGAGGAAGACAACTACACTGTTGGAATGCCAAAAACTTTCGCTCAAAAACCTAAAATTATCAATAAAACACACTTAGTGAAGAAATATTCTTGCTATCTCAAATATGAACAATTATATATATAAAGTTGTGATTCAAAAGGGCTAAAATCCCCAAATTAGATATCAAAAAGGTGCTTTATTTTCCTCTTATCAAAATATTTGATCCAAACCACCTCATAACACGTTATTTGGACTCCTTAGACTGTTAAAAGAATGTTACGAATCGAAAAACAAACTTTCTTAGTGTTTGTAAAATTTGGTGAAAAGTTATGTAGTAAAAGATACGATACAAATGATCCAAAAACACGTTATTTGAACTCCTCAAAGCGTAAAACGATTGCTATGAACCGAAAAGAAAACTTTCTTAGTGTTTGTATAATTTGGTCAAAAGTTGCGTAGTAAAAGATTCGATCCAAACCACCTCAAAACACGTTATTTGGACTCCTTAGACTGTTAAAAGAATGTTACGAATCGAAAAACAAACTTTGTTAGTGTTTGTAAAATTTGGTGAAAATTTATGTAGTAAAAGATACGATACAAATGATCCACAAACACGTTATTTGAACACCTCAAAGCGTAAAAAGATTGTTATGAATCGAAAATAAAACTTTCTTTGTGTTTTTTCAATTTGGTGAAAAGTTACGTAGTAAAAGATTCGATCCAAACCACCTCAAAACACAATATTTGGACTTCTCAGATTATTTAATGAATGTTACGAATCGAATTAAAAACTTTCTTAGTGTTTGTAAAATTTGGTGAAAAGTTATGTAGTAAAAGATACGATACAAATGATCCGAAAACACGTTATTTGAACTCCTCAATGCGTAAAAAGATTGCTATGAATCGAAAAGAAAACTTTCTTAGTGTTTGTATAATTTGGTGAAAAGTTGCGTAGTAAAAGATTCGATCCAAACCACCTGAAAACACGTTATTTGGACTCCTTAGACTGTTAAAAGAATGTTACGAATCGAAAAACAAACTTTCTTAGTGTTTGCAACATTTGGTGAAAAGTTATGTAGTAAAAGATACGATACAAATGATCCAAAAACACGTTATTTGAACTCCTCAAAGCGTAAAAAGATTGCTATGAATCGAAAAGAAAACTTTCTTAGTGTCTGTATAATTTGGTGAAAAGTTGCGTTGTAAAATATTCGATCCAAACCACCTCAAAACACGTTATTTGGACTCCTTAGACTGTTAAAAGAATGATACGAATCGAAAAACAAACATTCTTAGTGTTTGTAAAATTTGCTGAAAAGTTATGTAGTAAGAGATACGATACAAATGATCCAAAAACACGTTATTTGAACTCCTCAAAGCGTAAAATGACTGCTATGAATCGAAAAGAAAACTTTCTTGGTGTTTGTATAATTTGGTGAAAAGTTACATGGTAAAAGATTCGATCCAAACCACCTCAAAACACATTATTTGGACTCCTTAGACTGTTAAAAGAATGTTACGAATCGAAAAACAAACTTTCTTAGTGTTTGTAAAATTTGGTGAAAAGTTATGTAGTAAAAGATACAATACAAATGATCCAAAAACACGTTATTTGAACTCCTCATAGCGTAAAAAGATTGTTATGAATCGAAAAGAAAACTTTCTTTGTGTTTGTTCAATTTGGTGAAAAGTTACGTAGTAAAAGATTCGATCCAAACCACCTCAAAACACAATATGTGGACTTCTCAGATTATTTAAAGAATGTTATGAATCGAATTACAAACTTTCTTAGTGTTTGTCAAATTTGATGAAAACTTGTGTAGTAAAAGATACGATACAATTGATCTAAAAACACGTTATTTGAACTCCTCAAAGCGTAAAAAGATTCGTATGAATCGAAAAGAAAATTTCTTAGTGTTTGTATAATTTGGTGAAAAGTTGCGAGTAAAAGATTCGATCCAAACCACCTCAAAACACATTATTTGGACTCCTCAGATTGTTAAAAGAATGTTACTTATGGAAAAACAAACTTTCTTAGTGTTTGTAAATTTTGGTGAAAAGTTATATATTAAAAGATACGATACAAATGATCTTAAAACACGTTAATTGAACTCTGCAAAGCGTAAAAATATTGCCGTGAATCGAAAAGAAAACTTTCTTAGTGTCTGTATAATTTGGTGAAAAGTTACATGGAAAAAGATTCGATCCAAACCACCTCAAAACACGTTATTTTGACTCCTTAGACTGTTAAAAGAATGTTACGAATCGAAAAACAAACTTTCTTAGTGTTTGTAAAATTTGGTGAAAAGTTATGTAGTAAAAGATACGATACAAATGATCCGAAAACACGTTATTTGAACTCCTCAAAGCGTAAAAAGATTGCTATGAATCGAAAAGAAAATTTTCTTAGTGTTTGTATAATTTGGGGAAATGTTGCGCGTAGTAAAAGATTCGATCCAAACCACCTCAAAACACGTTATTTGGACTCCTTCGACTGTTAAAAGAATGTTATGAATCGAAAAACAAACTTTCTTAGTGTTTGTAAAATTTGGTGAAAAGTTATGTATTAAAAGATACGATACAAATGATCCAAAAACACGTTATTTGAACTCCTCAAAACGTAAAAAGATTGCTATGAATCGAAAAGAAAACTTTCTTAGTGTTTGTATAATTTGGTGAAAAGTTGCGTAGTAAAAGATTCGATCCAAACCACCTCAAAACTCGTTAATATGACTCCTTAGACTGTTAAAAGAATGCTACGAATCGAAAAACAAACTTTCTTAGTGCTTGTAAAATTTGGTGAAAAGTTATGTAGTAAAAGATACGATACAAAGGATCCAAAAACACGTTATTTGAACCCCTCAAAGCGTAAAACGATTGCTATGAACCGAAAAGAAAAATTTCTTAGTGTTTGTATAATTTGGTGAAAAGTTGCGTAGTAAAAGATTCGATCCAAACCACCTCAAAACACGTTATTTGGACTCCTTAGACTGTTAAAAGAATGTTATGAATCTAAAAACAGACTTTCTTAGTGTTTGCAACATTTGGTGAAAAGTTATGTAGTAAAAGATACGATACAAATGATCCAAAAACACGTTATTTGAACTCCTCAAAGCGTAAAAAGATTGCTATGAATCGAAAAGAAAACTTTCTTAGTGTCTGTATAATTTGGTGAAAAGTTGCGTTGTAAAATATTCGATCCAAACCACCTCAAAACACGTTATTTGGACTCCTTAGACTGTTAAAAGAATGATACGAATCGAAAAACAAACTTTCTTAGTGTTTGTAAAATTTGCTGAAAAGTTATGTAGTAAAAGATACGATACAAATGATCCAAAAACACGTTATTTGAACTCCTCAAAGCGTAAAATGACTGGTATGAATCGAAAAGAAAACTTTCTTGGTGTTTGTATAATTTGGTGAAAAGTTACATGGTAAAAGATTCGATCCAAACCACCTCAAAACACATTATTTGGACTCCTTAGACTGTTAAAAGAATGTTACGAATCGAAAAACAAACTTTCTTAGTGTTTGTAAAATTTGGTGAAAAGTTATGTAGTAAAAGATACAATACAAATGATCCAAAAACACGTTATTTGAACTCCTCATAGCGTAAAAAGATTGTTATGAATCGAAAAGAAAACTTTCTTTGTGTTTGTTCAATTTGGTGAAAAGTTACGTAGTAAAAGATTCGATCCAAACCACCTCAAAACACAATATGTGGACTTCTCAGATTATTTAAAGAATGTTATGAATCGAATTACAAACTTTCTTAGTGTTCGTCAAATTTGATGAAAACTTGTGTAGTAAAAGATACGATACAATTGATCTAAAAACACGTTATTTGAACTTCTCAAAGCGTAAAAAGATTCGTATGAATCGAAAAGAAAATTTCTTAGTGTTTGTATAATTTGGTGAAAAGTTGCGAGTAAAAGATTCGATCCAAACCACCTCAAAACACATTATTTGGACTCCTCAGATTGTTAAAAGAATGTTACTTATGGAAAAACAAACTTTCTTAGTGTTTGTAAATTTTGGTGAAAAGTTATATATTAAAAGATACGATACAAATGATCTTAAAACACGTTAATTGAACTCTGCAAAGCGTAAAAATATTGCCGTGAATCGAAAAGAAAACTTTCTTAGTGTCTGTATAATTTGGTGAAAAGTTACATGGAAAAAGATTCGATCCAAAACACCTCAAAACACGTTATTTTGACTCCTTAGACTGTTAAAAGAATGTTACGAATCGAAAAACAAACTTTCTTAGTGTTTGTAAAATTTGGTGAAAAGTTATGTAGTAAAAGATACGATACAAATGATCCGAAAACACGTTATTTGAACTCCTCAAAGCGTAAAAAGATTGCTATGAATCGAAAAGAAAACTTTCGTAGTGTTTGTATAATTTGGGGAAATGTTGCGTAGTAAAAGATTCGAACCAAACCACCTCAAAACACGTTATTTGGACTCCTTCGACTGTTAAAAGAATGTTATGAATCGAAAAACAAACTTTCTTAGTGTTTGTAAAATTTGGTGAAAAGTTATGTATTAAAAGATACGATACAAATGATCCAAAAACACGTTATTTGAACTCCTCAAAACGTAAAAAGATTGCTATGAATCGAAAAGAAAACTTTCTCAGTGTTTGTATAATTTGGTGAAAAGTTGCGTAGTAAAAGATTCGATCCAAACCACCTCAAAACTCGTTAATAGGACTCCTTAGACTGTTAAAAGAATGCTACGAATCGAAAAACAAACTTTCTTAGTGCTTGTAAAATTTGGTGAAAAGTTATGTAGTAAAAGATACGATACAAAGGATCCAAAAACACGTTATTTGAACTCCTCAAAGCGTAAAACGATTGCTATGAACCGAAAAGAAAAATTTCTTAGTGTTTGTATAATTTGGTGAAAAGTTGCGTAGTAAAAGATTCGATCCAAACCACCTCAAAACATGTTATTTGGACTCCTTAGACTGTTAAAAGAATGTTATGAATCTAAAAACAGACTTTCTTAGTGTTTGCAACATTTGGTGAAAAGTTATGTAGTAAAAGATACGATACAAATGATCCAAAAACACGTTATTTGAACTCCTCAAAGCGTAAAAAGATTGCTATGAATCGAAAAGAAAACTTTCTTAGTGTCTGTATAATTTGGTGAAAAGTTGCGTTGTAAAATATTCGATCCAAACCACCTCAAAACACGTTATTTGGACTCCTTAGACTGTTAAAAGAATGATACGAATCGAAAAACAAACTTTCTTGGTGTTTGTAAAATTTGCTGAAAAGTTATGTAGTAAGAGATACGGTACAAATGATCCAAAAACACGTTATTTGAACTCCTCAAAGCGTAAAATGACTGCTATGAATCGAAAAGAAAACTTTCTTGGTGTTTGTATAATTTGGTGAAAAGTTACATGGTAAAAGATTCGATCCAAACCACCTCAAAACACATGATTTGGACTCCTTAGACTGTTAAAAGAATGTTACGAATCGAAAAACAAACTTTCTTAGTGTTTGTAAAATTTGGTGAAAAGTTATGTAGTAAAAGATACGATACAAATGATCCAAAAACACGTTATTTGAACTCCTCATAGCGTAAAAAGATTGCTATGAATCGAAAAGAAAACTTTCTTTGTGTTTGTTCAATTTGGTGAAAATTTACGTAGTAAAAGATTCCATCCAAACCACCTCAAAACACAATATGTGGATTTCTCAGATTATTTAAAGAATGTTATGAATCGAATTACAAACTTTCTTAGTGTTTGTCACATTTGATGAAAACTTATGTAGTAAAAGATACGATACAATTGATCTAAAAACACGTTATTTGTACTCCTCAAAGCGTAAAAATATTGCTATGAATCGAAAAGAAAACTTCCTTTGTGTTAGTTCAATTTGGTGAAAAGTTACGTAGTAAAAGATTCGATCCAAACCACCTCAAAACACGATATTTGGACTTCACAGATTGTTAAAAGAATGTTACGATTCGAATTACAAACTTTCTTAGCGTTTGTCAAATTTGGTGAAAACTTATGTAGTAAAAGATACGATACAATTGATCTAAAAACACGTTATTTGAACTCCTCGAAGCGTAAAAACATTTGTATGAATCGAAAAGGAAATTTCTTAGTGTTTGTATAATTTGGTGAAAAGTTGCGTAGTAAAAGATTCGATCCAAACCACCTCAAAACACGTAATTTGGACTCCTCAGATTGTTAAAAGAATGTTACTTATGGAAAAACAAACTTTCTTAGTGTTTGTAATTTTGGTGAAAAGTTATGTATTAATAGATACGATACAAATGATCTTAAAACACGTTAATTGAACTCCGCAAAGCGTAAAAATATCGCAATGGATCGAAAAGAAAACTTTCTTAGTGTTTGTATAATTTGGTGAAAAGTTACATGGTAAATGATTCGATCCAAACCACCTCAAAACACGTTATTTGGACTCCTCAGATTGTTAAAAGAATGTTACTTATGGAAAAACAAACTTTCTTAGTGTTTGTAAAATTTGGTGGAAAGTGATGTAGTAAAAGATACTATACAAATGATCCGAAAACACGTTATTTGAACTCCTCAAAGCGTAAAAAGATTGCTATGAAATCGAAAAGAAAACTTTCTCAGAGTTTGTATAATTTGGTGAAAAGTTGCGTAGTAAAAGATTCGATCCAAACCACCTCAAAACACGTTATTTGGACTCCTTAGACTGTTAAAAGAATGTTACGAATCGAAAAACAAACTTTCTTAGTGTTTGTAAAATTTGGTGAAAAGTTATATAGTAAAAGATACGATACAAATGATCCGAAAACACGTTATTTGAACTCCTCAAAGCGCTAAAATATTGCTATGAATCGTAAAGAAAACTTTCTCAGTGTTTGTATAATTTGGTGAAAAGTTGCGAGAAAAAGATTCGATCCAAACCACCTCAAAACACGTTATTTGGACTCCTCAGATTGTTAAAAGAATGTTACTTATGGAAAAACAAACTTTCTTAGTGTTTGTAAATTTTGGTGAAAAGTTATGTATTAAAAGATACAATACAAATGATCCAAAAACACATTATTTGAACTTCTCAAAGCGTAAAAAGATTACTATGAATCGAAAATAAAACTTTCTTAGTGTTTGTATAATTTGGTGAAAAGTTACGTAGTAAAAGATTAGATCCAAACCACCTCAAAACACGTTATTTGGACTCCTTAGACTGTTAAAAGATTGTTACGAATAAAAAAAAAACTTTCTTAGTGTTTGGAAAATTAGGTGAAAAGTTATATAGTAAAAGATACAATACAAATGATCCAAAAACACGTTATTTGAACTCCTCAAAGCGTTAAAATATTGCTATGAATCGAAAAGAAAACTTCCTTTGTGTTTGTTCAATTTAGTGAAAAGTTACGTAGTAAAAGATTCGATCCAAACCACCTCAAAACACGATATTTGGACTTCTCAGATTGTTAAAAGAATGTTACGATTCGAATTACAAACTTTCTTAGCGTTTGTCAAATTTGGTGAAAAGTTATATAGTAAAAGATACGATACAAATGATCCGAAAACTCGTTATTTGAACTCCTCAAAGCGTAAAACGAGTGCTATGAACCGAAAAGAAAACTTTCTTAGTGTTTGTATAATTTGGTGAAAAGTTGCGTAGTAAAAGATTCGATCCAAACCACCTCAAGACACGTTATTTGGACTCCTTAGATTGTTAAAAGAATGTTACGAATCGAAAAACAAACTTTCTTAGTGCTTGTAAAATTTGGTGAAAAGTTATATAGTAAAAGATACGATACAAATGATCCGAAAACTCGTTATTTGAACTCCTCAAAGCGTAAAACGAGTGCTATGAACCGAAAAGAAAACTTTCTTAGTGTTTGTATAATTTGGTGAAAAGTTGCGTAGTAAAAGATTCGATCCAAACCACCTCAAAACACGTAATTTGGACTCCTCAGACTGTTAAAAGAATGTTACTTATGGAAAAACAAACTTTCTTAGTGTTTGTAATTTTGGTGAAAAGTGATGTAGTAAAAGATACGATACAAATGATCCCAAAAGACGTTATTTGATCTCCTCAAAGCGTAAAAAGATTGCTATGAATCGAAAATAAAAACATTCTTAGTGTCTGTATAATTTGTTGAAAAGTTGCGTAGTAAAATATTTGATCCAAACCACCTCATAACACGTTATTTGGACACCTTAGACTGTTAAAAGAATGTTACGAATCGAAAAACAAACTTTCTTAGTGTTTGTAAAATTTGGTGAAAAGTTATGTAGTAAAAGATACGATACAAATGATCCAAAAACACGTTATTTGAACTCCTCAAAGCGTAAAACGATTGCTATGAACCGAAAAGAAAACTTTCTTAGTGTTTGTATAATTTGGTGAAAAGTTGCGTAGTAAAAGATTCGATCCAAACCACCTCAAAACACGTTATTTGGACTCCTTAGACTGTTAAAAGAATGTTACGAATCGAAAAACAAACTTTGTTAGTGTTTGTAAAATTTGGTGAAAATTTATGTAGTAAAAGATACGATACAAATGATCCACAAACACGTTATTTGAACTCCTCAAAGCGTAAAAAGATTGTTATGAATCGAAAATAAAACTTTCTTTGTGTTTTTTCAATTTGGTGAAAAGTTACGTAGTAAAAAATTCGATCCAAACCACCTCAAAACACAATATTTGGACTTCTCAGATTATTTAATGAATGTTACGAATCGAATTAAAAACTTTCTTAGTGTTTGTAAAATTTGGTGAAAAGTTATGTAGTAAAAGATACGATACAAATGATCCGAAAACACGTTATTTGAACTCCTCAATGCGTAAAAAGATTGCTATGAATCGAAAAGAAAACTTTCTTAGTGTTTGTATAATTTGGTGAAAAGTTGCGTAGTAAAAGATTCGATCCAAACCACCTGAAAACACGTTATTTGGACTCCTTAGACTGTTAAAAGAATGTTACGAATCGAAAAACAAACTTTCTTAGTGTTTGCAACATTTGGTGAAAAGTTATGTAGTAAAAGATACGATACAAATGATCCAAAAACACGTTATTTGAACTCCTCAAAGCGTAAAAAGATTGCTATGAATCGAAAAGAAAACTTTCTTAGTGTCTGTATAATTTGGTGAAAAGTTGCGTTGTAAAATATTCGATCCAAACCACCTCAAAACACGTTATTTGGACTCCTTAGACTGTTAAAAGAATGATACGAATCGAAAAACAAACATTCTTAGTGTTTGTAAAATTTGCTGAAAAGTTATGTAGTAAGAGATACGATACAAATGATCCAAAAACACGTTATTTGAACTCCTCAAAGCGTAAAATGACTGCTATGAATCGAAAAGAAAACTTTCTTGGTGTTTGTATAATTTGGTGAAAAGTTACATGGTAAAAGATTCGATCCAAACCACCTCAAAACACATGATTTGGACTCCTTAGACTGTTAAAAGAATGTTACGAATCGAAAAACAAACTTTCTTAGTGTTTGTAAAATTTGGTGAAAAGTTATGTAGTAAAAGATACGATACAAATGATCCAAAAACACGTTATTTGAACTCCTCATAGCGTAAAAAGATTGCTATGAATCGAAAAGAAAACTTTCTTTGTGTTTGTTCAATTTGGTGAAAATTTACGTAGTAAAAGATTCCATCCAAACCACCTCAAAACACAATATGTGGATTTCTCAGATTATTTAAAGAATGTTATGAATCGAATTACAAACTTTCTTAGTGTTTGTCACATTTGATGAAAACTTATGTAGTAAAAGATACGATACAATTGATCTAAAAACACGTTATTTGTACTCCTCAAAGCGTAAAAATATTGCTATGAATCGAAAAGAAAACTTCCTTTGTGTTAGTTCAATTTGGTGAAAAGTTACGTAGTAAAAGATTCGATCCAAACCACCTCAAAACACGATATTTGGACTTCACAGATTGTTAAAAGAATGTTACGATTCGAATTACAAACTTTCTTAGCGTTTGTCAAATTTGGTGAAAACTTATGTAGTAAAAGATACGATACAATTGATCTAAAAACACGTTATTTGAACTCCTCGAAGCGTAAAAACATTTGTATGAATCGAAAAGGAAATTTCTTAGTGTTTGTATAATTTGGTGAAAAGTTGCGTAGTAAAAGATTCGATCCAAACCACCTCAAAACACGTAATTTGGACTCCTCAGATTGTTAAAAGAATGTTACTTATGGAAAAACAAACTTTCTTAGTGTTTGTAATTTTGGTGAAAAGTTATGTATTAATAGATACGATACAAATGATCTTAAAACACGTTAATTGAACTCCGCAAAGCGTAAAAATATCGCAATGGATCGAAAAGAAAACTTTCTTAGTGTTTGTATAATTTGGTGAAAAGTTACATGGTAAATGATTCGATCCAAACCACCTCAAAACACGTTATTTGGACTCCTCAGATTGTTAAAAGAATGTTACTTATGGAAAAACAAACTTTCTTAGTGTTTGTAAAATTTGGTGGAAAGTGATGTAGTAAAAGATACTATACAAATGATCCGAAAACACGTTATTTGAACTCCTCAAAGCGTAAAAAGATTGCTATGAAATCGAAAAGAAAACGTTCTCAGAGTTTGTATAATTTGGTGAAAAGTTGCGTAGTAAAAGATTCGATCCAAACCACCTCAAAACACGTTATTTGGACTCCTTAGACTGTTAAAAGAATGTTACGAATCGAAAAACAAACTTTCTTAGTGTTTGTAAAATTTGGTGAAAAGTTATATAGTAAAAGATACGATACAAATGATCCGAAAACACGTTATTTGAACTCCTCAAAGCGCTAAAATATTGCTATGAATCGTAAAGAAAACTTTCTCAGTGTTTGTATAATTTGGTGAAAAGTTGCGAGAAAAAGATTCGATCCAAACCACCTCAAAACACGTTATTTGGACTCCTCAGATTGTTAAAAGAATGTTACTTATGGAAAAACAAACTTTCTTAGTGTTTGTAAATTTTGGTGAAAAGTTATGTATTAAAAGATACAATACAAATGATCCAAAAACACATTATTTGAACTCCTCAAAGCGTAAAAAGATTGCTATGAATCGAAAATAAAACTTTCTTAGTGTTTGTATAATTTGGTGAAAAGTTACGTAGTAAAAGATTAGATCCAAACCACCTCAAAACACGTTATTTGGACTCCTTAGACTGTTAAAAGATTGTTACGAATCAAAAAAAAACTTTCTTAGTGTTTGGAAAATTAGGTGAAAAGTTATATAGTAAAAGATACAATACAAATGATCCAAAAACACGTTATTTGAACTCCTCAAAGCGTTAAAATATTGCTATGAATCGAAAAGAAAACTTCCTTTGTGTTTGTTCAATTTAGTGAAAAGTTACGTAGTAAAAGATTCGATCCAAACCACCTCAAAACACGATATTTGGACTTCTCAGATTGTTAAAAGAATGTTACGATTCGAATTACAAACTTTCTTAGCGTTTGTCAAATTTGGTGAAAAGTTATATAGTAAAAGATACGATACAAATGATCCGAAAACTCGTTATTTGAACTCCTCAAAGCGTAAAACGAGTGCTATGAACCGAAAAGAAAACTTTCTGAGTGTTTGTATAATTTGGTGAAAAGTTGCGTAGTAAAAGATTCGATCCAAACCACCTCAAGACACGTTATTTGGACTCCTTAGATTGTTAAAAGAATGTTACGAATCGAAAAACAAACTTTCTTAGTGCTTGTAAAATTTGGTGAAAAGTTATATAGTAAAAGATACGATACAAATGATCCGAAAACTCGTTATTTGAACTCCTCAAAGCGTAAAACGAGTGCTATGAACCGAAAAGAAAACTTTCTTAGTGTTTGTATAATTTGGTGAAAAGTTGCGTAGTAAAAGATTCGATCCAAACCACCTCAAAACACGTAATTTGGACTCCTCAGACTGTTAAAAGAATGTTACTTATGGAAAAACAAACTTTCTTAGTGTTTGTAATTTTGGTGAAAAGTGATGTAGTAAAAGATACGATACAAATGATCCCAAAAGACGTTATTTGATCTCCTCAAAGCGTAAAAAGATTGCTATGAATCGAAAATAAAAACATTCTTAGTGTCTGTATAATTTGTTGAAAAGTTGCGTAGTAAAATATTTGATCCAAACCACCTCATAACACGTTATTTGGACACCTTAGACTGTTAAAAAAATGTTACGAATCGAAAAACAAACTTTCTTAGTGTTTGTAAAATTTGGTGAAAAGTTATGTAGTAAAAGATACGATACAAATGATCCAAAAACACGTTATTTGAACTCCTCAAAGCGTAAAACGATTGCTATGAACCGAAAAGAAAACTTTCTTAGTGTTTGTATAATTTGGTGAAAAGTTGCGTAGTAAAAGATTCGATCCAAACCACCTCAAAACACGTTATTTGGACTCCTTAGACTGTTAAAAGAATGTTACGAATCGAAAAACAAACTTTGTTAGTGTTTGTAAAATTTGGTGAAAATTTATGTAGTAAAAGATACGATACAAATGATCCACAAACACGTTATTTGAACTCCTCAAAGCGTAAAAAGATTGTTATGAATCGAAAATAAAACTTTCTTTGTGTTTTTTCAATTTGGTGAAAAGTTACGTAGTAAAAAATTCGATCCAAACCACCTCAAAACACAATATTTGGACTTCTCAGATTATTTAATGAATGTTACGAATCGAATTAAAAACTTTCTTAGTGTTTGTAAAATTTGGTGAAAAGTTATGTAGTAAAAGATACGATACAAATGATCCGAAAACACGTTATTTGAACTCCTCAATGCGTAAAAAGATTGCTATGAATCGAAAAGAAAACTTTCTTAGTGTTTGTATAATTTGGTGAAAAGTTGCGTAGTAAAAGATTCGATCCAAACCACCTGAAAACACGTTATTTGGACTCCTTAGACTGTTAAAAGAATGTTACGAATCGAAAAACAAACTTTCTTAGTGTTTGCAACATTTGGTGAAAAGTTATGTAGTAAAAGATACGATACAAATGATCCAAAAACACGTTATTTGAACTCCTCAAAGCGTAAAAAGATTGCTATGAATCGAAAAGAAAACTTTCTTAGTGTCTGTATAATTTGGTGAAAAGTTGCGTTGTAAAATATTCGATCCAAACCACCTCAAAACACGTTATTTGGACTCCTTAGACTGTTAAAAGAATGATACGAATCGAAAAACAAACATTCTTAGTGTTTGTAAAATTTGCTGAAAAGTTATGTAGTAAGAGATACGATACAAATGATCCAAAAACACGTTATTTGAATTCCTCAAAGCGTAAAATGACTGCTATGAATCGAAAAGAAAACTTTCTTGGTGTTTGTATAATTTGGTGAAAAGTTACATGGTAAAAGATTCGATCCAAACCACCTCAAAACACATGATTTGGACTCCTTAGACTGTTAAAAGAATGTTACGAATCGAAAAACAAACTTTCTTAGTGTTTGTAAAATTTGGTGAAAAGTTATGTAGTAAAAGATACGATACAAATGATCCAAAAACACGTTATTTGAACTCCTCATAGCGTAAAAAGATTGCTATGAATCGAAAAGAAAACTTTCTTTGTGTTTGTTCAATTTGGTGAAAATTTACGTAGTAAAAGATTCTATCCAAACCACCTCAAAACACAATATGTGGACTTCTCAGATTATTTAAAGAATGTTATGAATCGAATTACAAACTTTCTTAGTGTTTGTCAAATTTGATGAAAACTTATGTAGTAAAAGATACGATACAATTGATCTAAAAACAAGTTATTTGTACTCCTCAAAGCGTAAAAACATTGCTATGAATCGAAAAGAAAACTTCCTTTGTGTTAGTTCAATTTGGTGAAAAGTTACGTAGTAAAAGATTCGATCCAAACCACCTCAAAACACGATATTTGGACTTCACAGATTGTTAAAAGAATGTTACGATTCGAATTACAAACTTTCTTAGCGTTTGTCAAATTTGGTGAAAACTTATGTAGTAAAAGATACGATACAATTGATCTAAAAACACGTTATTTGAACTCCTCGAAGCGTAAAAACATTTGTATGAATCGAAAAGGAAATTTCTTAGTGTTTGTATAATTTGGTGAAAAGTTGCGTAGTAAAAGATTCGATCCAAACCACCTCAAAACACGTAATTTGGACTCCTCAGATTGTTAAAAGAATGTTACTTATGGAAAAACAAACTTTCTTAGTGTTTGTAATTTTGGTGAAAAGTTATGTATTAGTAGATACGATACAAATGATCTTAAAACACGTTAATTGAACTCCGCAAAGCGTAAAAATATCGCAATGGATCGAAAAGAAAACTTTCTTAGTGTTTGTATAATTTGGTGAAAAGTTACATGGTAAATGATTCGATCCAAACCACCTCAAAACACGTTATTTGGACTCCTCAGATTGTTAAAAGAATGTTACTTATGGAAAAACAAACTTTCTTAGTGTTTGTAAAATTTGGTGGAAAGTGATGTAGTAAAAGATACTATACAAATGATCCGAAAACACGTTATTTGAACTCCTCAAAGCGTAAAAAGATTGCTATGAAATCGAAAAGAAAACTTTCTCAGAGTTTGTATAATTTGGTGAAAAGTTGCGTAGTAAAAGATTCGATCCAAACCACCTCAAAACACGTTATTTGGACTCCTTAGACTGTTAAAAGAATGTTACGAATCGAAAAACAAACTTTCTTAGTGTTTGTAAAATTTGGTGAAAAGTTATATAGTAAAAGATACGATACAAATGATCCGAAAACACGTTATTTGAACTCCTCAAAGCGTTAAAATATTGCTATGAATCGTAAAGAAAACTTTCTCAGTGTTTGTATAATTTGGCGAAAAGTTGCGTAGTAAAAGATTCGATCCAAACCACCTCAAAACACGTTATTGGGACTCCTTAGACTGTTAAAAGAATGTTATGAATCGAAAAACAAACTTACTTAGTGTTTGTAAAATTTGGTGAAAAGTTATGTAGTAAAAGAGACGATACAAATGATCCAAAAACACGTTATTTGAACTCCTCAATGCGTAAAAAGAATGCTATGAATCGAAAAGAAAACTTTCTTAGTGTTTGTATAATTTGGTGAAAACTTGTGTAGTAAAAGATTCGATCCAAACCACCTCAAAACACTTTATTAGGACTCCTTAGACTGTTAAAATAATGTTACGAATCGAAAAACAAACTTTTTTCGTGCTTGTAAAATTTGGTGAAAAGTTATGTAGTAAAAGATGCGATACAAAGGATCCAAAAATACGCTACTTGAACTCCTCAAAGCGTAAAAAGATTGCTATGAACCGAAAAGAAAACTTTCCTAGTGTTTGTATAATTTGGTGAAAAGTTGCGTAGTAAAAGATTTGATCCAAACCACCTCAAAACACGTTATTTGGACTCCTTAGACTGTTAAAAGAATGTTACGAATCGAAAAACAAACTTTGTTAGTGTTTATAAAATTTGGTGAAAAGTTATGTAGTAAAAGATACGATTCAAATGATCCAAAAACACGTTATTTGAACTCCTCAAAGCGTTAAAAGATTGTTATGAATCGAAAATAAAACTTTCTTTGTGTTTTTTCAATTTGGTGAAAAGTTACGTAGTAAAAGATTCGATCCAAACCACCTCAAAACACAATATTTGGACTTCTCAGATTATTTCAGGAATGTTACGAATCGAATTACAAACTTTCTTAGTGTTTGTCAAATTTGGTGAAAACTTATGTCGTAAAAGATACGATACAATTGATCTAAAAACACGTTATTTGAACTCCTCAAAACGTAAAAAGATTTGTATGAATCGAAAAGAAAATTTCTTAGTGTTTGTATAATTTGGTGAAAAGTTGCGTAGTAAAAGATTCGATCCTAACCACCTCAAAACACATTATTTGGACTCCTCAGATTGTTAAAAGAATGTTACTTATGGAAAAACAAACTTTCTTAGTGTTTTTAAATTTTGGTGAAAAGTTATGTATAAAAAGATACGATACAAATGATCTTAAAACACGTTAATTGAACTCCGCAAAGCGTAAAAATATCGCAATGGATCGAAAAGAAAACTTTCTTAGTGTTTGTATAATTTGGTGAAAAGTTACATGGTAAATGATTCGATCCAAACCACCTCAAAACACGTTATTTGGACTCCTCAGATTGTTAAAAGAATGTTACTTATGGAAAAACAAACTTTCTTAGTGTTTGTAAAATTTGGTGGAAAGTGATGTAGTAAAAGATACTATACAAATGATCCGAAAACACGTTATTTGAACTCCTCAAAACGTAAAAAGATTGCTATGAAATCGAAAAGAAAACTTTCTCAGAGTTTGTATAATTTGGTGAAAAGTTGCGTAGTAAAAGATTCGATCCAAACCACCTCAAAACACGTTATTTGGACTCCTTAGACTGTTAAAAGAATGTTACGAATCGAAAAACAAACTTTCTTAGTGTTTGTAAAATTTGGTGAAAAGTTATATAGTAAAAGATACGATACAAATGATCCGAAAACACGTTATTTGAACTCCTCAAAGCGTTAAAATATTGCTATGAATCGTAAAGAAAACTTTCTCAGTGTTTGTATAATTTGGCGAAAAGTTGCGTAGTAAAAGATTCGATCCAAACCACCTCAAAACACGTTATTGGGACTCCTTAGACTGTTAAAAGAATGTTATGAATCGAAAACAAACTTACTTAGTGTTTGTAAAATTTGGTGAAAAGTTATGTAGTAAAAGAGACGATACAAATGATCCAAAAACACGTTATTTGAACTCCTCAAAGCGTAAAAAGAATGCTATGAATCGAAAAGAAAACTTTCTTAGTGTTTGTATAATTTGGTGAAAACTTGTGTAGTAAAAGATTCGATCCAAACCACCTCAAAACACTTTATTAGGACTCCTTAGACTGTTAAAATAATGTTACGAATCGAAAAACAAACTTTTTTCGTGCTTGTAAAATTTGGTGAAAAGTTATGTAGTAAAAGATGCGATACAAAGGATCCAAAAATACGCTACTTGAACTCCTCAAAGCGTAAAAAGATTGCTATGAACCGAAAAGAAAACTTTCCTAGTGTTTGTATAATTTGGTGAAAAGTTGCGTAGTAAAAGATTTGATCCAAACCACCTCAAAACACGTTATTTGGACTCCTTAGACTGTTAAAAGAATGTTACGAATCGAAAAACAAACTTTGTTAGTTTTTATAAAATTTGGTGAAAAGTTATGTAGTAAAAGATACGATTCAAATGATCCAAAAACACGTTATTTGAACTCCTCAAAGCGTTAAAAGATTGTTATGAATCGAAAATAAAACTTTCTTTGTGTTTTTTCAATTTGGTGAAAAGTTACGTAGTAAAAGATTCGATCCAAACCACCTCAAAACACAATATTTGGACTTCTCAGATTATTTCAGGAATGTTACGAATCGAATTACAAACTTTCTTAGTGTTTGTCAAATTTGGTGAAAACTTATGTCGTAAAAGATACGATACAATTGATCTAAAAACACGTTATTTGAACTCCTCAAAACGTAAAAAGATTTGTATGAATCGAAAAGAAAATTTCTTAGTGTTTGTATAATTTGGTGAAAAGTTGCGTAGTAAAAGATTCGATCCTAACCACCTCAAAACACATTATTTGGACTCCTCAGATTGTTAAAAGAATGTTACTTATGGAAAAACAAACTTTCTTAGTGTTTGTAAATTTTGGTGAAAAGTTATGTATAAAAAGATACGATACAAATGATCTTAAAACACGTTAATTGAACTCCGCAAAGCGTTAAAATATCGCAATGGATCGAAAAGAAAACTTTCTTAGTGTTTGTATAATTTGGTGAAAAGTTACATGGTAAATGATTCGATCCAAACCACCTCCAAACACGTTATTTGGACTCCTCAGATTGTTAAAAGAATGTTACTTATGGAAAAACAAACTTTCTTAGTGTTTGTAAAATTTGGTGGAAAGTGATGTAGTAAAAGATACTATACAAATGATCCGAAAACACGTTATTTGAACTCCTCAAAGCGTAAAAAGATTGCTATGAAATCGAAAAGAAAACTTTCTCAGAGTTTGTATAATTTGGTGAAAAGTTGCGTAGTAAAAGATTCGATCCAGACCACCTCAAAACACGTTATTTGGACTCCTTAGACAGTTAAAAGAATGTTACGAATCGAAAAACAAACTTTCTTAGTGTTTGTAAAATTTAGTGAAAAGTTATATAGTAAAAGATACGATACAAATGATCCGAAAACACGTTATTTGAACTCCTCAAAGCGTTAAAATATTGCTATGAATCGTAAAGAAAACTTTCTCAGTGTTTGTATAATTTGGCGAAAAGTTGCGTAGTAAAAGATTCGATCCAAACCACCTCAAAACACGTTATTGGGACTCCTTAGACTGTTAAAAGAATGTTATGAATCGAAAAACAAACTTACTTAGTGTTTGTAAAATTTGGTGAAAAGTTATGTAGTAAAAGAGACGATACAAATGATCCAAAAACACGTTATTTGAACTCCTCAAAGCGTAAAAAGAATGCTATGAATCGAAAAGAAAACTTTCTTAGTGTTTGTATAATTTGGTGAAAACTTGGGTAGTAAAAGATTCGATCCAAACCACCTCAAAACACTTTATTAGGACTCCTTAGACTGTTAAAATAATGTTACGAATCGAAAAACAAACTTTTTTCGTGCTTGTAAAATTTGGTGAAAAGTTATGTAGTAAAAGATGCGATACAAAGGATCCAAAAATACGCTACTTGAACTCCTCAAAGCGTAAAAAGATTGCTATGAACCGAAAAGAAAACTTTCCTAGTGTTTGTATAATTTGGTGAAAAGTTGCGTAGTAAAAGATTTGATCCAAACCACCTCAAAACACGTTATTTGGACTCCTTAGACTGTTAAAAGAATGTTACGAATCGAAAAACAAACTTTGTTAGTTTTTATAAAATTTGGTGAAAAGTTATGTAGTAAAAGATACGATTCAAATGATCCAAAAACACGTTATTTGAACTCCTCAAAGCGTTAAAAGATTGTTATGAATCGAAAATAAAACTTTCTTTGTGTTTTTTCAATTTGGTGAAAAGTTACGTAGTAAAAGATTCGATCCAAACCACCTCAAAACACAATATTTGGACTTCTCAGATTATTTCAGGAATGTTACGAATCGAATTACAAACTTTCTTAGTGTTTGTCAAATTTGGTGAAAACTTATGTCGTAAAAGATACGATACAATTGATCTAAAAACACGTTATTTGAACTCCTCAAAACGTAAAAAGATTTGTATGAATCGAAAAGAAAATATCTTAGTGTTTGTATAATTTGGTGAAAAGTTGCGTAGTAAAAGATTCGATCCTAACCACCTCAAAACACATTATTTGGACTCCTCAGATTGTTAAAAGAATGTTACTTATGGAAAAACAAACTTTCTTAGTGTTTGTAAATTTTGGTGAAAAGTTATGTATAAAAAGATACGATACAAATGATCTTAAAACACGTTAATTGAACTCCGCAAAGCGTAAAAATATCGCAATGGATCGAAAAGAAAACTTTCTTAGTGTTTGTATAATTTGGTGAAAAGTTACATGGTAAATGATTCGATCCAAACCACCTCAAAACACGTTATTTGGACTCCTCAGATTGTTAAAAGAATGTTACTTATGGAAAAACAAACTTTCTTAGTGTTTGTAAAATTTGGTGGAAAGTGATGTAGTAAAAGATACTATACAAATGATCCGAAAACACGTTATTTGAACTCCTCAAAGCGTAAAAAGATTGCTATGAAATCGAAAAGAAAACTTTCTCAGAGTTTGTATAATTTGGTGAAAAGTTGCGTAGTAAAAGATTCGATCCAGACCACCTCAAAACACGTTATTTGGACTCCTTAGACTGTTAAAAGAATGTTACGAATCGAAAAACAAACTTTCTTAGTGTTTGTAAAATTTGGTGAAAAGTTATATAGTAAAAGATACGATACAAATGATCCGAAAACACGTTATTTGAACTCCTCAAAGCGTTAAAATATTGCTATGAATTGTATAGAAAACTTTCTCAGTGTTTGTATAATTTGGCGAAAAGTTGCGTAGTAAAAGATTCGATCCAAACCACCTCAAAACACGTTATTGGGACTCCTTAGACTGTTAAAAGAATGTTATGAATCGAAAAACAAACTTACTTAGTGTTTGTAAAATTTGGTGAAAAGTTATGTAGTAAAAGAGACGATACAAATGATCCAAAAACACGTTATTTGAACTCCTCAAAGCGTAAAAAGAATGCTATGAATCGAAAAGAAAACTTTCTTAGTGTTTGTATAATTTGGTGAAAACTTGGGTAGTAAAAGATTCGATCCAAACCACCTCAAAACACTTTATTAGGACACCTTAGACTGTTAAAAGAATGTTACGAATCGAAAAACAAACTTTCTTAGTGTTTGTTAAATTTGGTGAAAAGTTATGTAGTAAAAGATACGATACAAATGATCCGAAAAGACGTTATTTGAACTCATCAATGCGTAAAAAGATTGCTATGAATCGAAAATAAAACTTTCTTAGTGTTTGTATAATTTGGTGAAAAGTTGCGTAGTAAAAGATTCGATCCAAACCACGTCAAAACACGTTATTTGGACTCCTTAGACTGTTAAAAGAATGTTATGAATCGAAAAACAACCTTTCTTAGTGTTTGTAAAATTTTGTGAAAAGTTATGTAGTAAAAGATACGATACAAATGATCAAAAAACACGTTATTTGAACTCCTCAAAGCGTAAAAAGATTGCTATGAATCGAAAAGAAAACTTTCTTAGTGTTTAATTTGGTGAAAAGTTGCGTAGTAAAAGATTCGATCCAAACCACCTCAAAACACGTTATTTGGACTCCTTCGACTGTTAAAAGAAAGTTACGAATCGAAACACAAACTTTCTTAGTGCTTGTAAAATTTGGTGAAAATTTATGTAGTAAAAGATACGATACAAATGATCCAAAACACGTTATTTGAACTACTCAAAGCGTAAAAAGATTGTTATGAATCGAAAAGAAAACTTTCTTTGTGGTTGTTCAATTTGGTCAAAAGTTACGTAGTAAAAGATTCGATCCAAACCACCTCAAAACACAATATTTGGACTTCTCAGATTATTTAAAGACTGTTATGAATCGAATTACAAACTTTCTTAGTGTTTGTCAAATTTGGTGAAAACTTATGTAGTAAAAGATACGATACAATTGATCTAAAAACACGTTATTTGAACTCCTCGAAGCGTAAAAAGATTTGTATGAATCGAAAAGAAAATTTCTTAGTGTTTGTATAATTTAATGAAAAGTTGCGAGTAAAAGATTCGATCCAAACCACCTCAAAACACGTTATTTGGACTCCTCAGATTGTTAAAAGAATGTTACTTATGGAACATCAAACTTTCTTAGTGTTTGTAAATTTTGGTGAATAGTTTAAAAGAATGTTACGAATCGAAAAACAAAATTTCTTAGTGCTTGTAAAATTTGGTGAAAAGTTATATAGTAAAAGATACGATACAAATGATCCGAAAACTCGTTATTTGAACTCCTCAAAGCGTAAAACGAGTGCTATGAACCGAAAAGAAAACTTTCTTAGTGTTTGTATAATTTGGTGAAAAGTTGCGTAGTAAAAGATTTGATCCAAACCACCTCAAGACACGTTATTTGGACTCCTTAGATTGTTAAAAGAATGTTACGAATCGAAAAACAAACTTTCTTAGTGCTTGTAAAATTTGGTGAAAAGTTATATAGTAAAAGATACGATACAAATGATCCGAAAACTCGTTATTTGAACTCCTCAAAGCGTAAAACGAGTGCTATGAACCGAAAAGAAAACTTTCTTAGTGTTTGTATAATTTGGTGAAAAGTTGCGTAGTAAAAGATTCGATCCAAACCACCTCAAAACACGTAATTTGGACTCCTCAGACTGTTAAAAGAATGTTACTTATGGAAAAACAAATTTTCTTAGTGTTTGTAATTTTGGTGAAAAATGATGTAGTAAAAGATACGATACAAATGATCCAAAAACACGTTATTTGAACTCCTCAAAGCGTAAAAAGATTGCTATGAATCGAAAAGAAAACTTTCTTAGTGTCTGTATAATTTGGTGAAAAGTTGCGTAGTAAAATATTTGATCCAAACCACCTCAAAACACTTTATTTGGACTCCTTAGACTGTTAAAAGAATGTTACGAATCGAAAAACAAACTTTCTTAGTGTTTGTAAAATTTGGTGAAAAGTTATGTAGTAAAAGATACGATACAAATGATCCAAAAAGACGTTATTTGAACTCCTCAAAGCGTAAAACGATTGCTATGAACCGAAAAGAAAACTTTCTTAGTGTTTGTATAATTTGGTGAAAAGTTGCGTAGTAAAAGATTCAATCCAAACCACCTCAAAACACGTTATTTGGACTCCTTAGACTGTTAAAAGAATGTTACGAATTGAAAATCAAACTTTCTTAGTGTTTGTAAAATTTGGTGAAAAGTTATGTAGTAAAAGATACGGATACAAATGATCCAAAAACACGTTATTTGAACACCTCAAAGCGTAAAAAGATTGCTATGAATCGAAAAGAAAACTTTCTTAGAGTTTGTATTATTTGGTGAAAAGTTGCGTAGTAAAAGATTCGATCCAAACCACCTGAAAACACGTTAATAGGACTCCTTAGACTGCTAAAAGAATGTTACGAATCGAAAACCAAGCTTTCTTAGTGCTTGTAAAATTTGGTGAAAAGTTATGTAGTAAAAGATACGATACAATGGATCCAAAAACACGTTATTTGAACTCGTCAAAGCGTAAAACGATTGCAATGAACCGAAAAAAAACTTTCGTAGTGTTTGATTAATTTGGTGAAAAGTTGCGTAGTAAAAGACTCAATCCAAACCACCTCAAAACACGTAATTTGGACTCCTCAGATTGTTAAAAGAATGTTACTTATGGAAAAACAAACTTTCTTAGTGTTTGTAATTTTGGTGAAAAGTTATGTATTAAAAGATACGATACAAATAATCTTAAAACACGTTAATTGAACTCCGCAAAGCGCAAAAATATCGCAATGGATCGAAAAGAAAACTTTCTTAGTGTTTGTATAATTTGGTGAAAAGTTACATGGTAAATGATTCGATCCAAACCACCTCAAAACACGTAATTTGGACTCCTCAGATTGTTAAAAGAATGTTACGAATCGAAAAATAAACTTTCTTAGTGTTTGTAAATTTTGGTGAAAAGTTATTTATTAAAAGATACAATACAAATGATCTTAAAACACGTTAATTGAACTCCGCAAAGCGTAAAAATATTGCTATGAATCCAAAAGAAAACTTTCTTAGTGTTTGTATAATTTGTTGAAAAGTTACATAGTAAAAGATTCGATCCAAACCACCTCAAAACATGTTATTTGGACTCCTTAGACTGTTAAAAGAATGTTACGAATCGAAAAACAAACTTTCTTAGTGTTTGTAAAATTTGGTGAAAAGTTTTGTAGTAAAAGATACGATACAAATGATCCGAAAACACGTTATTTGAACTCCTCAAAGTGTAAAAAGATTGCTATGAATCGAAAAGAAAACTTTCTTAGTGTTTGTATAATTTGGTGAAAAGTTATGTAGTAAAAGATACAATACAAATGATCCAAAAACACATTATTTGAACTCCTCAAAGCGTAAAAAGATTGCTATGAATCGAAAATAAAACTTTCTTAGTGTTTGTATAATTTGGTGAAAAGTTACGTAGTAAAAGATTAGATCCAAACCACCTCAAAACACGTTATTTGGACTCCTTAGACTGTTAAAAGAATGTTACGAATCGAAAAAAAACTTTCTTAGTGTTTGGAAAATTAGGTGAAAAGTTATATAGTAAAAGATACAATACAAATGATCCAAAAACACGTTATTTGAACTCCTCAAAGCGTTAAAATATTGCTATGAATCGAAAAGAAAACTTCTTTTGTGTTTGTTCAATTTAGTGAAAAGTTACGTAGTAAAAGATTCGATCCAAACCACCTCAAAACACGATATTTGGACTTCTCAGATTGTTAAAAGAATGTTACGATTCGAATTACAAACTTTCTTAGCGTTTGTCAAATTTGGTGAAAACTTATGTAGTAAGAGATACGATAAAATTGATCTAAAAACACGTTATTTGAACTCCTCGAAGCGTAAAAACATTTGTATGAACCGAAAAGAAAACTTTCTTCGTGTTTGTATAATTTGGTGAAAAGTTACATGGTAAAAGATTCGATCCAAACTACCTCAAAACACGTTATTTGGACTCCTTAGACTGTTAAAAGAATGTTACGAATCGAAAAACAATCTTTGTTAGTGTTTGTAAAATTTGGTGAAAATTTATGTAGTAAAAGATACGATACAAATGATCCACAAACACGTTATTTAAACTCCTCAAAGCGTAAAAAGATTGTTATGAATCGAAAATAAAACTTTCTGTGTTTTTCAATTTGGTGAAAATTTACGTAGTAAAAGATTCGATCCAAACCACCTCAAAACACAATATTTCGACTTCTCAGATTATTTAATGAATGTTACGAATAGAATTAAAAACTTTATTAGTGTTTGTCAAATTTGGTGAAAACTTATGTCGTAAAAGATACGATACAATTGATCTAAAAACACGTTATTTGAACTCCTCAAAACGTAAAAAGATTTGTATGAATCGAAAAGAAAATTTCATAGTGTTTGTATAATTTGGTGAAAAGTTGCGTAGTAAAAGATTCGATCCTAACCACTTACGGAAAAACAAACTTTCTTAGTGTTTGTCAAATTTGGTGAAAACTTATGTCGTAAAAGATACGATACAAATGATCCAATAACATGGTATTTGAACTCCTCAAAGCGTAATAAGATTGCTATGAATCGAAAAGAAAACTTTCTTAGTGTTTGTATAAATTGGTGAAAAGTTTCGTAGTAAAAGATTCGATCCAAACCACCTCAAAACACGTTATTTGGACTCCTTAGACTGTTAAAAGAAAGTTACGAATCGAAAAACAAACTTTCTTAGTGTTTGTAAATTTTGGTGAAAAGTTATGTAGTAAAAGATACGATACAAATAATCCAAAAACACGTTATTTGAACTCCTCATAGCGTAAAAAGATTGTTATGATTCGAAAAGTAAACTTTCGTTGTGTTTGTTCAATTTGGTGAAAAGTTACGTAGTAAAAGATTCGATCCAAACCACCTCAAAACACAATATGTGGACTTCTCAGATTATTTAAAGAATGTTATGAATCGAATTACAAACTTTCTTAGTGTTTGTCAAATTTGGTGAAAACTTATGTAGTAAAAGATACGATACAATTGATCTAAAAACACGTTATTTGAACTCCGCAAAGCGTAAAAATATTGCTATGAATCGAAAAGAAAACTTTCTTAGTGTTTGTATAATTTGGTGAAAAGTTACATTAGTAAAAGATTCGATCCAAAACACCTCAAAACATGTTATTTGGACTCCTTAGACTGTTAAAAGAATGTTACGAATCGAGAAACAAACTTTCTTAGTGTTTGTAAAATATGGTGAAAAGTTATGTCGTAAAAGATACGATACAAATGATCCGAAAACACGTTATTTGAACTCCTCAAAGAGTAAAAATATTGCTATGAATCGAAAAGAAAACTTTCTAAATGTTTGTATAATTTGGTGAAAAGTTGCGTAGTAAAAGATTCGATCCAAACCACCTCAAAACACGTTATTTGGACTCCTTAGACTGTAAAAAGAATGTTATCAATCGAAAAACAAACTTTCTTAGGGTTTGTAAAATTTGGTGAAAATTTATGTAGTAAAAGAGACGATACAAATAATCCAAAACACGTTATTTGAACTCCTCAAAGCGTAAAAAGATTGTTACGAATCGAAAAGAAAACTTTCTTTGTGTTTATTCAATTTGGCGAAAAGTTACGTAGTAAAAGATTCGATCCAATCCAACTCAAAACACAATATTTGGACTTCTCTGATTATTTTAAGAATGTTATGAATCGAATTACAAACTTTCTTAGTGTTTGTCAAATTTGGTGAAAACTTATGTAGTAAAAGATACGATACAATTGATCTAAAAACACGTTATTTGAACTCCTCAAAACTTAAAAAGATTTGTATGAATCGAAAAGAAAATTTCTTAGTGTTTGTATAATTTGGTGAAAAGTTGCGAGTAAAAGATTCGATCCAAACCACATCAAAACACGTTATTTGGACTCCTCAGATTGTTAAAAGAATGTTACTTATGGAAAAACAAACTTTCTTAGTGTATGTAAATTTTGATGAAAAGTTATGTATTATAAGATACGATACAAATGATCATAAAACACGTTAATTGGACTCCGCAAAGCGTAAAAATATTGCTATGAATCGAAAAGAAAACTTTCTTAGTGTTTGTATAATTTGGTGAAAAGTTACATTAGTAAAAGATTCTATCCAAACCACCTCAAAACACGTTATTTGGACTCCTTAGACTGTTAAAAGAATGTTACGAATCGAGAAACAAACTTTCTTAGTGTTTGTAAATTTTGGTGAAAAGTTATGTCGTAAAAGATACGATACAAATGATCCGAAAACACGTTATTTGAACTCCTCAAATCGTAAAAATATTGCAATGAATCGAAAAGAAAATTTTCTTTGTGTTTGTTCAATTTGGTGAAAAGTTACGTAGTAAAAGATTCGATCTAAACCACCTCAAAACACAATATTTGGACTTCCCAGATTATTTAAAGAATGTTATGAATCGAATTACAAACTTTCTTAGTGTTTGTCAAATTTGGTGAAAACTTATGTAGTAAAAGATACGATACAATTGATCTAAAAAAACGTTATTTGAACTCCTCAAAGCGTAAAAAGATTTGTATGAATCGAAAAGAAAATTTCTTAGTGTTTGTACAATTTGGTGAAAAGTTGCGAGTAAAAGATTCGATCCAAACAACCTCAAAACACGTTGTTTGGACTCCTCAGATTGTTAAAATAATGTTACTTATGGAAAACCAAACTTTCTTAGTGTTTGTAAATTTTGGTGAAAAGTTATGTATTAAAAGATACGATACAAATGATCATAAAACACGTTAATTGAACTCCGCATAGCGTAAAAATATTGCTATGAATCGAAAAGAAAACTTTCTTAGTGTTTGTATAATTTGGTGAAAAGTTACATGGAAAATGATTCGATCCAAACCACCTCAAAACACGTTATTTTGACTCCTTAGACTGTTAAAAGAATGTTACGAATCGAAAAACAAACTTTCTTAGTGTTTGTAAAATTCGGTGAAAAGTTATGTAGTAAAAGATACGATACAAATGATCCGTAAACACGTTATTTGAACTCCTCAAAGCGTAAAACGATTGCTATGAATCGAAAAGAAAACTTTCTTAGTGTTTGTATAATTTGGGGAAATGTTGCGTAGTAAAAGATTCGATCCAAACCACCTCAAAACACGTTATTTGGACTCCTTAGACTGTTAAAAGAATGTTATGAATCGAAAAACAAACTTTCTTAGTGTTTGTAAAATTTGGTGAAAAGTTATGTATTAAAAGATACGATACAAATGATCCAAAAACACGTTATTTGAACTCCTCAAAACGTAAAAAGATTGCTATGAAACGAAAAGAAAACTTTCTTAGTGTTTGTATAATTTGGTGAAAAGTTACGTAGTAAAAGATTCAATCCAAACCACCTCAAAAGTCGTTAATAGGACTCCTTAGACTGTTAAAAGAATGCTACGAATCGAAAAACAAACTTTCTTAGTGCTTGTAAAATTTGGTGAAAAGTTATGTAGTAAAAGATACGATACAAAGGATCCAAAAACACGTTATTTGAACTCCTCAAAGCGTAAAACGATTGCTATGAACCGAAATGAAAATTTTCTTAGTGTTTGTATAATTTGGTGAAAAGTTGCGTAGTAAAAGATTCCATCCAAACCACCTCAAAACACGTTATTTGGACTCCTTAGACTGTTAAAAGAATGTTATGAATCTAAAAACAGACTTTCTTAGTGTTTGCAACATTTGGTGAAAATTTATGTAGTAAAAGATACGATACAAATGATCCAAAAACACGTTATTTGAACTCATCAAATCGAAAAAAGATTGCTATGAATCGAAAAGAAAACTTTCTTAGTGTCTGTATAATTTGGTGAAAAGTTGCGTAGTAAAATATTGGATCCAAACCACCTCAAAACACGTTATTTGGACTCCTTAGACTGTTAAAAGAATGTTACGAATCGAAAAACAAACTTTCTTAGTGTTTGTAAAATTTGGTGAAAAGTTATGTAGTAAAAGATACGATACAAATGATCCAAAAACACGTTATTTGAACTCCTCAAAGCGTAAAACGATTGCTATGAACCGAAAAGAAAACTTTCTTCGTGTTTGTATAATTTGGTGAAAAGTTACATGGTAAAAGATTCGATCCAAACCACCTCAAAACACGTTATTTGGACTCCTTAGACTGTTAAAAGAATGTTACGAATCGAAAAACAATCTTTGTTAGTGTTTGTAAAATTTGGTGAAAATTTATGTAGTAAAAGATACGATACAAATGATCCACAAACACGTTATTTGAACTCCTCAAAGCGTAAAAAGATTGTTTTGAATCGAATATAAAACTTTCTTTGTGTTTTTTCAATTTGGTGAAAAGTTACGTAGTAAAAGATTCGATCCAAACCACCTCAAAACACAATATTAGGACTTCTCAGATTATTTGATGAATGTTACGAATAGAATTAAAAACTTTATTAGTGTTTGTCAAATTTGGTGAAAACTTATGTCGTAAAAGATACGATACAATTGATCTAAAAACACGTTATTTGAACTCCTCAAAACGTAAAAAGATTTGTATGAATCGAAAAGAAAATTTCTTAGTGTTTGTATAATTTGGTGAAAAGTTGCGTAGTAAAAGATTCGATCCTAACCACTTACGGAAAAACAAACTTTCTTAGTGTTTGTCAAATTTGGTGAAAACTTATGTCGTAAAAGATACGATACAAATGATCCAAAAACACGGTATTTGAACTCCTCAAAGCGTAAAAAGATTGCTATGAATCGAAAAGAAAACTTTCTTAGTGTTTGTATAAATTGGTGAAAAGTTTCGTAGTAAAAGATTCGATCCAAACCACCTCAAAACACGTTACTTGGACTCCTTAGACTGTTAAAAGAAAGTTACGAATCGAAAAACAAACTTTCTTAGTGCTTGTAAAATTTGGTGAAAAGTTATGTAGTAAAAGATACGATACAAAGGATCCAAAAACACGTTATTTGAACTCCTCATAGCGTAAAAAGATTGTTATGATTCGAAAAGAAAACTTTCGTTGTGTTTGTTCAATTTGGTGAAAAGTTACGTAGTAAAAGATTCGATCCAAACCACCTCAAAACACAATATGTGGACTTCTCAGATTATTTAAAGAATGTTATGAATCGAATTAAAAACTTTCTTAGTGTTTGTCAAATTTGGTGAAAACTTATGTAGTAAAAGATACGATACAATTGATCTAAAAACACGTTATTTGAACTCCGCAAAGCGTAAAAATATTGCTATGAATCGAAAAGAAAACTTTCTTAGTGTTTGTATAATTTGGTGAAAAGTTACATTAGTAAAAGATTTGATCCAAACCACCTCAAAACATGTTATTTGGACTCCTTAGACTGTTAAAAGAATGTTACGAATCGAGAAACAAACTTTCTTAGTGTTTGTAAAATATGGTGAAAAGTTATGTCGTAAAAGATACGATACAAATGATCCGAAAACACGTTATTTGAACTCCTCAAAGAGTAAAAATATTGCTATGAATCGAAAAGAAAACTTTCTAAGTGTTTGTATAATTTGGTGAAAAGTTGCGTAGTAAAAGATTCGATCCAAACCACCTCAAAACACGTTATTTGGACTCCTTAGACTGTAAAAAGAATGTTATCAATCGAAAAACAAACTTTCTTAGGGTTTGTAAAATTTGGTGAAAAGTTATGTAGTAAAAGAGACGATACAAATTATCGAAAACACGTTATTTGAACTCCTCAAAGCGTAAAAAGATTGTTACGAATCGAAAAGAAAACTTTCTTTGTGTTTATTCAATTTGGTGAAAAGTTACGTAGTAAAAGATTCGATCCAAACCAACTCAAAACACAATATTTGGACTTCTCAGATTATTTAAAGAATGTTATGAATCGAATTACAAACTTTCTTAGTGTTTGTCAAATTTGGTGAAAACTTATGTAGTAAAAGATACGATACAATTGATCTAAAAACACGTTATTTGAACTCCTCAAATCGTAAAAATATTGCAATGAATCGAAAAGAAAATTTTCTTTGTGTTTGTTCAATTTGGTGAAAAGTTACGTAGTAAAAGATTCGATCTAAACCACCTCAAAACACAATATTTGGACTTCCCAGATTATTTAAAGAATGTTATGAATCGAATCACAAACTTTCTTAGTGTTTGTCAAATTTGGTGAAAACTTATGTAGTAAAAGATACGATACAGTTGATCTAAAAAAACGTTATTTGAACTCCTCAAAGCGTAAAAAGATTTGTATGAATCGTAAAGAAAAGTTCTTAGTGTTTGTACAATTTGGTGAAAAGTTGCGAGTAAAAGATTCGATCCAAACAACCTCAAAACACGTTATTTGGACTCCTCAGATTGTTAAAAGAATGTTATTAATGGAAAACCAAACTTTCTTAGTGTTTGTAAATTTTGGTGAAAAGTTATGTATTAAAAGATACGATACAAATGATCATAAAACACGTTAATTGAACTCCGCATAGCGTAAAAATATTGCTATGAATCGAAAAAAAAACTTTCTTAGTATTTGTATAATTTGGTGAAAAGTTACATTAGTAAAAGATTCGATCCAAACAACCTCAAAACACGTTATTTGGACTCCTTAGACTGTTAAAAGAATGTTACGAATCGAGAAACAAACTTTCTTAGTGTTTGTAAGATTTGGTGAAAAGTTATGTAGTAAAAGATACGATACAAATGATCCGAAAACACGTTATTTGAACTCCTCAAAGAGTAAAAATATTGCTATGAATCGAAAAGAAAATTTTCTCAGTGTTTGTATAATTTGGTGAAAAGTTGCGTAGTAAAAGATTCGATCCAAACCACCTCAAAACACGTTATTTAGACTCCTTAGACTGTTAAAAAGAATGTTATCTATCGAAAAACAAATTTCCTTAGTGTTTGTAAAATTTGGTGAAAAGTTATGTAGTAAAAGATACGATACAAATGATCCGAAAACATGTTATTTGAACTCCTCAAAGAGTAAAAATATTGCTATGAATCGAAAGGAAAACTTTCTCAGTGTTTGTATAATTTGGTGAAAAGTTGCGTAGTAAAAGATTCGATCCAAACCACCTCAAAACACGTTATTTAGACTCCTTAGACTGTTAAAAAGAATGTTATCTATCGAAAAACAAACTTTCTTAGTGTTTGTAAAATTTGGTGAAAAGTTATGTAGTAAAAGATACGATACAAATGATCCAAAAACACGTTATTTGAACTCCTCAAAGCGTAAAAAGATGCTATGAATCGAAAAGAAAACTTTCTTAGTGTTTGTATAAATTGATGAAAACTTGCGTAGTAAAAGATTCGATCCAAACCACCTCAAAACACGTTATTTGGACTCGTTAGACTGTTAAAAGAATGTTACGAATCGAAAAACAAACTTTCTTAGTGTTTGTAAAATTTGGTGAAAAGTTATGTAGTAAAAGATACGATACAAATGATCCAAAACACGTTATTTGAACTCCTCAAGGCGCAAAAAGATTATTATGAATCGAAAAGAAAACTTTCTTTGTGTTTGTTCAATTTGGTGAAAAGTTACGTAGTAAAAGATTCGATCCAAACCACCTCAAAACACAATATGTGGACTTCTCAGATTATTTAAAGAATGTTATGAATCGAATTACAAACTTTCTTAGTGGTTGTCAAATTTGGTGAAAACTTATGTAGTAAAAGATACGATACAATTGATCTAAAAACACGTTATTTGAACTCCTCAAGGCGTAAAAATATTTGTATGAATCGAAAAGAAAATTTCTTAGTGTTTGTACAATTTGGTGTAAAGTTGCGTAGTAAAATATTCTATCCTAACAACCTCAAAACACGTTATTTGGACTCCTCAGATTGTTAAAAGAATGTTACTTATGGAAAAACAAACTTTCTTAGTGTTTCTAAATTTTGGTGAAAAGTTTTGTATTAAAAAATACGATACAAATGATCTTAAAACACGTTAATTGAACTCCGCAAAGCATAAAAATATTGCTATGAATCCAAAAGAAAACTTTCTTAGTGTTTGTATAATTTGGTGAAAAGGTACATGGTAAAAGATTCGATCCAAACCACCTCAAAACACGTTATTTGGACTCCTTAGACTGTAAAAAGAATGTTATGAATCGAAAAACAGACTTTCTTTGTATTTGTAAAATTTGGTGAAAAGTTATGTAGTAAAAGATACGATACAAATGATCCGAAAACACGTTATTTGAACTCCTGAAAGCGTAAAAAGATTGCTATGAATCGAAAAGAAAACTTTCTTAGTGTTTGTATAATTTGGTGAAATGTTGCGTAGTAAAAGATTCGATCCAAACCACCTGAAAACACGTTATTTAGACTCCTCAGACTGTTAAAAAAATGTTATGAATCGAAAAACAAACTTTCTTAGTGTTTGTAAAATATGGTGAAAAGTTATGTATTAAAAGATACGATACAAATGATCCAAAAACACGTTATTTGAACTCCTCAAAGCGTAAAAAGGTTGCTATGAATCGAAAAGAAAACTTTCTTAGTGTTTGTATAATTTGGTGAAAAGTTGCGTAGTAAAAGATTCGATCCAAACCACCTCAAAACTCGTTAATAGGACTCCTTAGACTGTTAAAAGAATGTTACGAATCGAAAAACAAAATTTATAAGTGGTTGTAAAATTTGGTGAAAAGTTTTGTAGTAAAAGATACGATACAAAGGATCCTAAAACACGTTATTTGAACTCCTCAAAGCGTAAAACGATTGCTGTGAACCGAAAAGAAAACATTCTTAGTGTTTGTATAATTTGGTGATATGTTGCGTAGTAAAAGATTCGATCCAAACCACCTCAAAACACAATATTTGGACTTCTCAGATTATTTAAAGAATGTTACGAATCGAATTACAAACTTTCTTAGTGTTTGTTAAATTTGGTGAAGACTTATGTAGTAAAAGATACGAAACAATTGATCTAAAAACACGTTATTTGAACTCCTCAAAGCGTAAAAAGATTTGTATGAATCGAAAAGAAAATTTCTTAGTGTTTGTACAATTTGGTGAAAATTTGCGTAGTAAAATATTCGATCCTAACCACCTCAAAACACGTTATTTGGACTCCTCAGGTTGTTAAAAGAATGTTACGAATCGAAAAACAAACTTTCTTAGTGTTCGTAAAATTTGGTGAAAAGTTATGTAGTAAAAGATACGATATAAATGATCCGAAAACACGTTATTTGAACTCCTCAAAGCGTAAAAAGATTTGTATGAATCGAAAAGAAAATTTCTTAGTGTCTGTACAATTTGGTGAAGAGTTGCGTAGTAAAATATTCGATCCAAACCACCTCAAAACACAATATTTGGACTTCTCAGATTATTTAAAGAATGTTACTTATGGAAAAACAAACTTTCTTAGTGTTTATAAATTTTGGTGAAAAGTTATGTATTAAAAGATACGATACAAATGATCTTAAAACACGTTAATTGAACTCCGAAAAGCGTAAAAATATTGCTATGAATCCAAAAGAAAACTTTCTTAGTATTTGTATAATTTGGTGAAAAGTTACATGGTAATAGACTCCATTGAAACCACCTCAAAACACGTTATCTGGACTCATTAGACTTTTAACAGAATGTTACGAATCGAAAAACAGAATTTCTTGGTGTTTGTAAAATTTGGTGAAAAGTTATGTAGTAAAAGATACGATACAAATGATCCGAAAACACGTTATTTGAACTACTCAAAGCGTAAAAAGATTGCTATTTGAAAAGAAAACTTTCTTAGTGTTTGTATAATTCGGTGAAATGTTGCGTAGTAAAAGATTCGATCCAAACCACCTCAAAACACAATATTCGGACTTCTCAGATTATTTAAAGAATGTTACGAATCGAATTACAAACTTTCTTAGTGTTTGTCAAATTTGGTGAAAACTTATGTAGTAAAATATACGATACAATTGATCTAAAAACACGTTATTTGAACTCCTCAAAACGTAAAAAGATTTGTATGAATCGAAAAGAAAATTTCTTAGTGTTTGTAAAATTTGGTGAAAAGTTATGTAGTAAAAGATACCATACAAATGATCCAAAAACAAACTTTCTTAGTATTTGAACTCCTCAAAGCGTAAAAAGATTGTTATGAATCGAAAAGAAAACTTTCTTTGTGTTTGTTCAATTTGGTGAAAAGTTACGTAGTAAAAGATTCGATCCAATCCACCTCAAAACACAATATTTGGACTTCTCAGATTATTTAAAGAATGTTACGAATCGAACTACAAATTTTCTTAGTGTTTGTCAAATTTGGTGAAAACTTATGTAGTAAAAGATATGATACAATTGATCTAAAAACACGTTATTTGAACTCCTCAAAGCGTAAAAAGATTTGTATCAATCGAAAAGAAAATTTCTTACTGTTTGTATAATTTGGTGAAAAGTTGCGTAGTAAAAGATTCGATCCTAACCACCTCAAAAACACGTTATTTGGACTCCTCAGACTGTTAAAAGAATGTTACTTATGGAAAAACAAAATTTCTTAGTGTTTGTAATTTTGGTGAAAAGTGATGTAGTATAAGATACGATACAAATGATCCGAAAACACGTTATTTGAACTCCTCAAAGCGTAAAAAGATTGCTATGAATCGAAAAGAAAACTTTCTCAGTGTTTGTATAATTTGGTGAAAAGTTACATGGTAAATGATTCGATCCAAACCACCTCAAAACACGTAATTTGGACTCCTCAGATTGTTAAAAGAATGTTACTTATGGAAAAACAAACTTTCTTAGTGTTTGTAAATTTTGGTGAAAAGTTATTTATTAAAAGATACAATACAAATGATCTTAAAACACGTTAATTGAACTCCGCAAAGCGTAAAAATATTGCTATGAATCCAAAAGAAAACTTTCTTAGTGTTTGTATAATTTGGTGAAAAGTTACATGGTAAAAGATTCGATCCAAACCACCTCAAAACATGTTATTTGGACTCCTTAGACTGTTAAAAGAATGTTACGAATCGAAAAACAAACTTTCTTAGTGTTTGTAAAATTTGGTGAAAAGTTTTGTATTAAAAGATACGATACAAATGATCCGAAAACACGTTATTTGAACTCCTCAAAGTGTAAAAAGATTGCTATGAATCGAAAAGAAAACTTTCTTAGTGTTTGTATAATTTGGTGAAAAGTTATGTAGTAAAATATACAATACAAATGATCCAAAAACACATTATTTGAACTCCTCAAAGCGTAAAAAGATTGCTATGAATCGAAAATAAAACTTTCTTAGTGTTTGTATAATTTGGTGAAAAGTTACGTAGTAAAATATTAGATCCAAACCACCTCAAAACACGTTATTTGGACTCCTTAGACTGTTAAAAGAATGTTACGAATCGAAAAACAAACTTTGTTAGTGTTTATAAAATTTGGTGAAAAGTTATGTAGTAAAAGATACGATTCAAATGATCCAAAAACACGTTATTTGAACTCCTCAAATCGTTAAAAGATTGTTATGAATCGAAAATAAAACTTTCTTTGGGTTTTTTCAATTTGGTGAAAAGTTACGTAGTAAAAGATTCGATCCAAACCACCTCAAAACACAATATTTGGACTTCTCAGATTATTTCAGGAATGTTACGATTCGAATTACAAACTTTCTTAGTGTTTGTCAAATTTGGTGAAAACTTATGTCGTAAAAGATACGATAAAATTGATCTAAAAACACGTTATTTGAACTCCTCGAAGCGTAAAAACATTTGTATGAATCGAAAAGAAAATTTCTTAGTGTTTGTAAAATTTGGTGAAAAGTTGCGTAGTAAAAGATTCGATCCAAACCACCTCAAAACACGTAATTTGCACTCCTCAGACTGTTAAAAGAATGTAACTTATGGAAAAACAAACTTTCTTAGTGTTTGTAATTTTGGTGAAAAGTGATGTAGTAAAAGATACGATACAAATGATCCGAAAACACGTTATTTGAACTCCTCAAAGCGTAAAAAGATTGCTATGAATCGAAAAGAAAACTTTCTCAGTGTTTGTATAATTTGGTGAAAAGTTGCGTAGGAAAAGATTCGATCCAAACCACCTCAAGACACGTTATTTGGACTCCTTAGATTTATAAAAGAATGTTACGAATCGAAAAACAAACTTTCTTAGTGCTTGTATAATTTGGTGAAAGTTATATAGTAAAAGATACGATACAAATGATCCGAAAACTCGTTATTTGAACTCCTCAAAAACGTAAAACGAGTGCTATGAACCGAAAAGAAAACTTTCTTAGTGTTTGTATAATTTGGTGAAAAGTTGCGTAGTAAAATATTCGATCCAAAACACCTCAAAACACGTAATTTGGACTCCTCAGACTGTTAAAAGAATGTTACTTATGGAAAAACAAACTTTCTTAGTGTTTGTAATTTTGGTGAAAAGTGATGTAGTAAAAGATACGATACAAATGATCCCAAAAGACGTTATTTGAACTCCTCAAAGCGTAAAAAGATTGCTATGAATCGAAAAGAAAACTTTCTTAGTGTCTGTATAATTTGGTGAAAAGTTGCGTAGTAAAATATTTGATCCAAACCACCTCATAACACGTTATTTGGACTCCTTAGACTGTTAAAAGAATGTTATGAATCGAAAAACAAACTTTCTTAGTGTTTGTAAAATTTGGTGAAAAGTTATGTATTAAAAGATACGATACAAATGATCCAAAAACACGTTATTTGAACTCCTCAAAACGTAAAAAGATTGCTATGAATCGAAAAGAAAACTTTCTTAGTGTTTGTATAATTTGGTGAAAAGTTGCATAGTAAAAGATTCGATCCAAACCACCTCAAAACTCGTTAATAGGACTCCTTAGACTGTTAAAAGAATGCTACGAATCGAAAAACAAACTTTCTTAGTGCTTGTAAAATTTGGTGAAAAGTTATGTAGTAAAAGATACGATACAAAGGATCCAAAAACACGTTATTTGAACTCCTCAAAGCGTAAAACGATTGCTATGAACCGAAAAGAAAAATTTCTTAGTGTTTGTATAATTTGGTGAAAAGTTGCGTAGTAAAAGATTCGATCCAAACCACCTCAAAACACGTTATTTGGACTCCTTAGACTGTTAAAAGAATGTTACGAATCGAAAAACAAACTTTCTTAGTGTTTGCAACATTTGGTGAAAAGTTATGTAGTAAACGATACGATACAAATGATCCAAAAACACGTTATTTGAACTCCTCAAAGCGAAAAAAATTGCTATGAATCGAAAAGAAAACTTTCTTAGTGTCTGTATAATTTGGTGAAAAGTTGCGTTGTAAAATATTCGATCCAAACCACCTCAAAACACGTTATTTGGACTCCTTAGACTGTTAAAAGAATGATACGAATCGAAAAACAAACTTTCTTAGTGTTTGTAAAATTTGCTGAAAAATTATGTAGTAAGAGATACGATACAAATGATCCAAAAACACGTTATTTGAACTCCTCAAAGCGTAAAATGACTGCTATGAATCGAAAAGAAAACTTTCTTGGTGTTTGTATAATTTGGTGAAAAGTTACATGGTAAAAGATTCGATCCAAACCACCTTAAAACACATTATTTGGACTCCTTAGACTGTTAAAAGAATGTTACGAATCGAAAAACAAACTTTCTTAGTGTTTGTAAAATTTGGCGAAAAGTTATGTATTAAAAGATACGATACAAATGATCCAAAAACACGTTATTTGAACTCCTCATAGCGTAAAAAGATTGTTATGAATCGAAAAGAAAACTTTCTTTGTGTTTGTTCAATTTGGTGAAAAGTTACGTAGTAAAAGATTCGATCCAAACCACCTCAAAACACAATATGTGGACTTCTCAGATTATTTAAAGAATGTTATGAATCGAATTACAAACTTTCTTAGTGTTTGTCAAATTTGGTGAAAACTTATGTAGTAAAAGATACGATACAATTGATCTAAAAACACGTTATTTGAACTCCGCAAAGCGTAAAAATATTGCTATGAATCGAAAAGAAAACTTTCTTAGTGTTTGTATAATTTGGTGAAAAGTTGCGAGTAAAAGATTCGATCCAAACCACCTCAAAACACGTTATTTGGACTCCTCAGATTGTTAAAAGAATGTTACTTATGGAAAAACAAACTTTCTTAGTGTTTGTAAATTTTGGTGAAAAGTTATGTATTAAAAGATACGATACAAATGATCTTAAAACACGTTAATTGAACTCTGCAAAGCGTAAAAATATTGCTGTGAATCGAAAAAAAAACTTTCTTAGTGTCTGTATAATTTGGTGAAAAGTTACATGGAAAATGATTCGATCCAAACCACCTCAAAACACGTTATTTTGACTCCTTAGACTGTTAAAAGAATGTTACGAATCGAAAAACAAACTTTCTTAGTGTTTGTAAAATTCGGTGAAAAGTTATGTAGTAAAAGATACGATACAAATGATCCGTAAACACGTTATTTGAACTCCTCAAAGCGTAAAACGATTGCTATGAATCGAAAAGAAAACTTTCTTAGTGTTTGTATAATTTGGGGAAATGTTGCGTAGTAAAAGATTCGATCCAAACCACCTCAAAACACGTTATTTGGACTCCTTAGACTGTTAAAAGAATGTTATGAATCGAAAAACAAACTTTCTTAGTGTTTGTAAAATTTGGTGAAAAGTTATGTATTAAAAGATACGATACAAATGATCCAAAAACACGTTATTTGAACTCCTCAAAACGTAAAAAGATTGCTATGAAACGAAAAGAAAACTTTCTTAGTGTTTGTATAATTTGGTGAAAAGTTACGTAGTAAAAGATTCAATCCAAACCACCTCAAAAGTCGTTAATAGGACTCCTTAGACTGTTAAAAGAATGCTACGAATCGAAAAACAAACTTTCTTAGTGCTTGTAAAATTTGGTGAAAAGTTATGTAGTAAAAGATACGATACAAAGGATCCAAAAACACGTTATTTGAACTCCTCAAAGCGTAAAACGATTGCTATGAACCGAAATGAAAATTTTCTTAGTGTTTGTATAATTTGGTGAAAAGTTGCGTAGTAAAAGATTCCATCCAAACCACCTCAAAACACGTTATTTGGACTCCTTAGACTGTTAAAAGAATGTTATGAATCTAAAAACAGACTTTCTTAGTGTTTGCAACATTTGGTGAAAATTTATGTAGTAAAAGATACGATACAAATGATCCAAAAACACGTTATTTGAACTCATCAAATCGAAAAAAGATTGCTATGAATCGAAAAGAAAACTTTCTTAGTGTCTGTATAATTTGGTGAAAAGTTGCGTAGTAAAATATTGGATCCAAACCACCTCAAAACACGTTATTTGGACTCCTTAGACTGTTAAAAGAATGTTACGAATCGAAAAACAAACTTTCTTAGTGTTTGTAAAATTTGGTGAAAAGTTATGTAGTAAAAGATACGATACAAATGATCCAAAAACACGTTATTTGAACTCCTCAAAGCGTAAAACGATTGCTATGAACCGAAAAGAAAACTTTCTTCGTGTTTGTATAATTTGGTGAAAAGTTACATGGTAAAAGATTCGATCCAAACCACCTCAAAACACGTTATTTGGACTCCTTAGACTGTTAAAAGAATGTTACGAATCGAAAAACAATCTTTGTTAGTGTTTGTAAAATTTGGTGAAAATTTATGTAGTAAAAGATACGATACAAATGATCCACAAACACGTTATTTGAACTCCTCAAAGCGTAAAAAGATTGTTTTGAATCGAATATAAAACTTTCTTTGTGTTTTTTCAATTTGGTGAAAAGTTACGTAGTAAAAGATTCGATCCAAACCACCTCAAAACACAATATTAGGACTTCTCAGATTATTTGATGAATGTTACGAATAGAATTAAAAACTTTATTAGTGTTTGTCAAATTTGGTGAAAACTTATGTCGTAAAAGATACGATATAATTGATCTAAAAACACGTTATTTGAACTCCTCAAAACGTAAAAAGATTTGTATGAATCGAAAAGAAAATTTCTTAGTGTTTGTATAATTTGGTGAAAAGTTGCGTAGTAAAAGATTCGATCCTAACCACTTACGGAAAAACAAACTTTCTTAGTGTTTGTCAAATTTGGTGAAAACTTATGTCGTAAAAGATACGATACAAATGATCCAAAAACACGGTATTTGAACTCCTCAAAGCGTAAAAAGATTGCTATGAATCGAAAAGAAAACTTTCTTAGTGTTTGTATAAATTGGTGAAAAGTTTCGTAGTAAAAGATTCGATCCAAACCACCTCAAAACACGTTATTTGGACTCCTTAGACTGTTAAAAGAAAGTTACGAATCGAAAAACAAACTTTCTTAGTGCTTGTAAAATTTGGTGAAAAGTTATGTAGTAAAAGATACGATACAAAGGATCCAAAAACACGTTATTTGAACTCCTCATAGCGTAAAAAGATTGTTATGATTCGAAAAGAAAACTTTCGTTGTGTTTGTTCAATTTGGTGAAAAGTTACGTAGTAAAAGATTCGATCCAAACCACCTCAAAACACAATATGTGGACTTCTCAGATTATTTAAAGAATGTTATGAATCGAATTAAAAACTTTCTTAGTGTTTGTCAAATTTGGTGAAAACTTATGTAGTAAAAGATACGATACAATTGATCTAAAAACACGTTATTTGAACTCCGCAAAGCGTAAAAATATTGCTATGAATCGAAAAGAAAACTTTCTTAGTGTTTGTATAATTTGGTGAAAAGTTACATTAGTAAAAGATTCGATCCAAACCACCTCAAAACATGTTATTTGGACTCCTTAGACTGTTAAAAGAATGTTACGAATCGAGAAACAAACTTTCTTAGTGTTTGTAAAATATGGTGAAAAGTTATGTCGTAAAAGATACGATACAAATGATCCGAAAACACGTTATTTGAACTCCTCAAAGAGTAAAAATATTGCTATGAATCGAAAAGAAAACTTTCTAAGTGTTTGTATAATTTGGTGAAAAGTTGCGTAGTAAAAGATTCGATCCAAACCACCTCAAAACACGTTATTTGGACTCCTTAGACTGTAAAAAGAATGTTATCAATCGAAAAACAAACTTTCTTAGGGTTTGTAAAATTTGGTGAAAAGTTATGTAGTAAAAGAGACGATACAAATTATCGAAAACACGTTATTTGAACTCCTCAAAGCGTAAAAAGATTGTTACGAATCGAAAAGAAAACTTTCTTTGTGTTTATTCAATTTGGTGAAAAGTTACGTAGTAAAAGATTCGATCCAAACCAACTCAAAACACAATATTTGGACTTCTCAGATTATTTAAAGAATGTTATGAATCGAATTACAAACTTTCTTAGTGTTTGTCAAATTTGGTGAAAACTTATGTAGTAAAAGATACGATACAATTGATCTAAAAACACGTTATTTGAACTCCTCAAATCGTAAAAATATTGCAATGAATCGAAAAGAAAATTTTCTTTGTGTTTGTTCAATTTGGTGAAAAGTTACGTAGTAAAAGATTCGATCTAAACCACCTCAAAACACAATATTTGGACTTCCCAGATTATTTAAAGAATGTTATGAATCGAATCACAAACTTTCTTAGTGTTTGTCAAATTTGGTGAAAACTTATGTAGTAAAAGATACGATACAGTTGATCTAAAAAAACGTTATTTGAACTCCTCAAAGCGTAAAAAGATTTGTATGAATCGTAAAGAAAAGTTCTTAGTGTTTGTACAATTTGGTGAAAAGTTGCGAGTAAAAGATTCGATCCAAACAACCTCAAAACACGTTATTTGGACTCCTCAGATTGTTAAAAGAATGTTATTAATGGAAAACCAAACTTTCTTAGTGTTTGTAAATTTTGGTGAAAAGTTATGTATTAAAAGATACGATACAAATGATCATAAAACACGTTAATTGAACTCCGCATAGCGTAAAAATATTGCTATGAATCGAAAAAAAAAACTTTCTTAGTATTTGTATAATTTGGTGAAAAGTTACATTAGTAAAAGATTCGATCCAAACAACCTCAAAACACGTTATTTGGACTCCTTAGACTGTTAAAAGAATGTTACGAATCGAGAAACAAACTTTCTTAGTGTTTGTAAGATTTGGTGAAAAGTTATGTAGTAAAAGATACGATACAAATGATCCGAAAACACGTTATTTGAACTCCTCAAAGAGTAAAAATATTGCTATGAATCGAAAAGAAAAATTTCTCAGTGTTTGTATAATTTGGTGAAAAGTTGCGTAGTAAAAGATTCGATCCAAACCACCTCAAAACACGTTATTTAGACTCCTTAGACTGTTAAAAAGAATGTTATCTATCGAAAAACAAATTTCCTTAGTGTTTGTAAAATTTGGTGAAAAGTTATGTAGTAAAAGATACGATACAAATGATCCGAAAACATGTTATTTGAACTCCTCAAAGAGTAAAAATATTGCTATGAATCGAAAGGAAAACTTTCTCAGTGTTTGTATAATTTGGTGAAAAGTTGGGTAGTAAAAGATTCGATCCAAACCACCTCAAAACACGTTATTTAGACTCCTTAGACTGTTAAAAAGAATGTTATCTATCGAAAAACAAACTTTCTTAGTGTTTGTAAAATTTGGTGAAAAGTTATGTAGTAAAAGATACGATACAAATGATCCAAAAACACGTTATTTGAACTCCTCAAAGCGTAAAAAGATGCTATGAATCGAAAAGAAAACTTTCTTAGTGTTTGTATAAATTGATGAAAACTTGCGTAGTAAAAGATTCGATCCAAACCACCTCAAAACACGTTATTTGGACTCGTTAGACTGTTAAAAGAATGTTACGAATCGAAAAACAAACTTTCTTAGTGTTTGTAAAATTTGGTGAAAAGTTATGTAGTAAAAGATACGATACAAATGATCCAAAACACGTTATTTGAACTCCTCAAGGCGCAAAAAGATTATTATGAATCGAAAAGAAAACTTTCTTTGTGTTTGTTCAATTTGGTGAAAAGTTACGTAGTAAAAGATTCGATCCAAACCACCTCAAAACACAATATGTGGACTTCTCAGATTATTTAAAGAATGTTATGAATCGAATTACAAACTTTCTTAGTGGTTGTCAAATTTGGTGAAAACTTATGTAGTAAAAGATACGATACAATTGATCTAAAAACACGTTATTTGAACTCCTCAAGGCGTAAAAATATTTGTATGAATCGAAAAGAAAATTTCTTAGTGTTTGTACAATTTGGTGTAAAGTTGCGTAGTAAAATATTCTATCCTAACAACCTCAAAACACGTTATTTGGACTCCTCAGATTGTTAAAAGAATGTTACTTATGGAAAAACAAACTTTCTTAGTGTTTCTAAATTTTGGTGAAAAGTTTTGTATTAAAAGATACGATACAAATGATCTTAAAACACGTTAATTGAACTCTGCAAAGCGTAAAAATATTGCTGTGAATCGAAAAAAAAACTTTCTTAGTGTCTGTATAATTTGGTGAAAAGTTACATGGAAAATGATTCGATCCAAACCACCTCAAAACACGTTATTTTGACTCCTTAGACTGTTAAAAGAATGTTACGAATCGAAAAACAAACTTTCTTAGTGTTTGTAAAATTCGGTGAAAAGTTATGTAGTAAAAGATACGATACAAATGATCCGTAAACACGTTATTTGAACTCCTCAAAGCGTAAAACGATTGCTATGAATCGAAAAGAAAACTCTCTTAGTGTTTGTATAATTTGGGGAAATGTTGCGTAGTAAAAGATTCGATCCAAACCACCTCAAAACACGTTATTTGGACTCCTTAGACTGTTAAAAGAATGTTATGAATCGAAAAACAAACTTTCTTAGTGTTTGTAAAATTTGGTGAAAAGTTATGTATTAAAAGATACGATACAAATGATCCAAAAACACGTTATTTGAACTCCTCAAAACGTAAAAAGATTGCTATGAAACGAAAAGAAAACTTTCTTAGTGTTTGTATAATTTGGTGAAAAGTTACGTAGTAAAAGATTCAATCCAAACCACCTCAAAAGTCGTTAATAGGACTCCTTAGACTGTTAAAAGAATGCTACGAATCGAAAAACAAACTTTCTTAGTGCTTGTAAAATTTGGTGAAAAGTTATGTAGTAAAAGATACGATACAAAGGATCCAAAAACACGTTATTTGAACTCCTCAAAGCGTAAAACGATTGCTATGAACCGAAATGAAAATTTTCTTAGTGTTTGTATAATTTGGTGAAAAGTTGCGTAGTAAAAGATTCCATCCAAACCACCTCAAAACACGTTATTTGGACTCCTTAGACTGTTAAAAGAATGTTATGAATCTAAAAACAGACTTTCTTAGTGTTTGCAACATTTGGTGAAAATTTATGTAGTAAAAGATACGATACAAATGATCCAAAAACACGTTATTTGAACTCATCAAATCGAAAAAAGATTGCTATGAATCGAAAAGAAAACTTTCTTAGTGTCTGTATAATTTGGTGAAAAGTTGCGTAGTAAAATATTGGATCCAAACCACCTCAAAACACGTTATTTGGACTCCTTAGACTGTTAAAAGAATGTTACGAATCGAAAAACAAACTTTCTTAGTGTTTGTAAAATTTGGTGAAAAGTTATGTAGTAAAAGATACGATACAAATGATCCAAAAACACGTTATTTGAACTCCTCAAAGCGTAAAACGATTGCTATGAACCGAAAAGAAAACTTTCTTCGTGTTTGTATAATTTGGTGAAAAGTTACATGGTAAAAGATTCGATCCAAACCACCTCAAAACACGTTATTTGGACTCCTTAGACTGTTAAAAGAATGTTACGAATCGAAAAACAATCTTTGTTAGTGTTTGTAAAATTTGGTGAAAATTTATGTAGTAAAAGATACGATACAAATGATCCACAAACACGTTATTTGAACTCCTCAAAGCGTAAAAAGATTGTTTTGAATCGAATATAAAACTTTCTTTGTGTTTTTTCAATTTGGTGAAAAGTTACGTAGTAAAAGATTCGATCCAAACCACCTCAAAACACAATATTAGGACTTCTCAGATTATTTGATGAATGTTACGAATAGAATTAAAAACTTTATTAGTGTTTGTCAAATTTGGTGAAAACTTATGTCGTAAAAGATACGATATAATTGATCTAAAAACACGTTATTTGAACTCCTCAAAACGTAAAAAGATTTGTATGAATCGAAAAGAAAATTTCTTAGTGTTTGTATAATTTGGTGAAAAGTTGCGTAGTAAAAGATTCGATCCTAACCACTTACGGAAAAACAAACTTTCTTAGTGTTTGTCAAATTTGGTGAAAACTTATGTCGTAAAAGATACGATACAAATGATCCAAAAACACGGTATTTGAACTCCTCAAAGCGTAAAAAGATTGCTATGAATCGAAAAGAAAACTTTCTTAGTGTTTGTATAAATTGGTGAAAAGTTTCGTAGTAAAAGATTCGATCCAAACCACCTCAAAACACGTTATTTGGACTCCTTAGACTGTTAAAAGAAAGTTACGAATCGAAAAACAAACTTTCTTAGTGCTTGTAAAATTTGGTGAAAAGTTATGTAGTAAAAGATACGATACAAAGGATCCAAAAACACGTTATTTGAACTCCTCATAGCGTAAAAAGATTGTTATGATTCGAAAAGAAAACTTTCGTTGTGTTTGTTCAATTTGGTGAAAAGTTACGTAGTAAAAGATTCGATCCAAACCACCTCAAAACACAATATGTGGACTTCTCAGATTATTTAAAGAATGTTATGAATCGAATTAAAAACTTTCTTAGTGTTTGTCAAATTTGGTGAAAACTTATGTAGTAAAAGATACGATACAATTGATCTAAAAACACGTTATTTGAACTCCGCAAAGCGTAAAAATATTGCTATGAATCGAAAAGAAAACTTTCTTAGTGTTTGTATAATTTGGTGAAAAGTTACATTAGTAAAAGATTCGATCCAAACCACCTCAAAACATGTTATTTGGACTCCTTAGACTGTTAAAAGAATGTTACGAATCGAGAAACAAACTTTCTTAGTGTTTGTAAAATATGGTGAAAAGTTATGTCGTAAAAGATACGATACAAATGATCCGAAAACACGTTATTTGAACTCCTCAAAGAGTAAAAATATTGCTATGAATCGAAAAGAAAACTTTCTAAGTGTTTGTATAATTTGGTGAAAAGTTGCGTAGTAAAAGATTCGATCCAAACCACCTCAAAACACGTTATTTGGACTCCTTAGACTGTAAAAAGAATGTTATCAATCGAAAAACAAACTTTCTTAGGGTTTGTAAAATTTGGTGAAAAGTTATGTAGTAAAAGAGACGATACAAATTATCGAAAACACGTTATTTGAACTCCTCAAAGCGTAAAAAGATTGTTACGAATCGAAAAGAAAACTTTCTTTGTGTTTATTCAATTTGGTGAAAAGTTACGTAGTAAAAGATTCGATCCAAACCAACTCAAAACACAATATTTGGACTTCTCAGATTATTTAAAGAATGTTATGAATCGAATTACAAACTTTCTTAGTGTTTGTCAAATTTGGTGAAAACTTATGTAGTAAAAGATACGATACAATTGATCTAAAAACACGTTATTTGAACTCCTCAAATCGTAAAAATATTGCAATGAATCGAAAAGAAAATTTTCTTTGTGTTTGTTCAATTTGGTGAAAAGTTACGTAGTAAAAGATTCGATCTAAACCACCTCAAAACACAATATTTGGACTTCCCAGATTATTTAAAGAATGTTATGAATCGAATCACAAACTTTCTTAGTGTTTGTCAAATTTGGTGAAAACTTATGTAGTAAAAGATACGATACAGTTGATCTAAAAAAACGTTATTTGAACTCCTCAAAGCGTAAAAAGATTTGTATGAATCGTAAAGAAAAGTTCTTAGTGTTTGTACAATTTGGTGAAAAGTTGCGAGTAAAAGATTCGATCCAAACAACCTCAAAACACGTTATTTGGACTCCTCAGATTGTTAAAAGAATGTTATTAATGGAAAACCAAACTTTCTTAGTGTTTGTAAATTTTGGTGAAAAGTTATGTATTAAAAGATACGATACAAATGATCATAAAACACGTTAATTGAACTCCGCATAGCGTAAAAATATTGCTATGAATCGAAAAAAAAAACTTTCTTAGTATTTGTATAATTTGGTGAAAAGTTACATTAGTAAAAGATTCGATCCAAACAACCTCAAAACACGTTATTTGGACTCCTTAGACTGTTAAAAGAATGTTACGAATCGAGAAACAAACTTTCTTAGTGTTTGTAAGATTTGGTGAAAAGTTATGTAGTAAAAGATACGATACAAATGATCCGAAAACACGTTATTTGAACTCCTCAAAGAGTAAAAATATTGCTATGAATCGAAAAGAAAAATTTCTCAGTGTTTGTATAATTTGGTGAAAAGTTGCGTAGTAAAAGATTCGATCCAAACCACCTCAAAACACGTTATTTAGACTCCTTAGACTGTTAAAAAGAATGTTATCTATCGAAAAACAAATTTCCTTAGTGTTTGTAAAATTTGGTGAAAAGTTATGTAGTAAAAGATACGATACAAATGATCCGAAAACATGTTATTTGAACTCCTCAAAGAGTAAAAATATTGCTATGAATCGAAAGGAAAACTTTCTCAGTGTTTGTATAATTTGGTGAAAAGTTGGGTAGTAAAAGATTCGATCCAAACCACCTCAAAACACGTTATTTAGACTCCTTAGACTGTTAAAAAGAATGTTATCTATCGAAAAACAAACTTTCTTAGTGTTTGTAAAATTTGGTGAAAAGTTATGTAGTAAAAGATACGATACAAATGATCCAAAAACACGTTATTTGAACTCCTCAAAGCGTAAAAAGATGCTATGAATCGAAAAGAAAACTTTCTTAGTGTTTGTATAAATTGATGAAAACTTGCGTAGTAAAAGATTCGATCCAAACCACCTCAAAACACGTTATTTGGACTCGTTAGACTGTTAAAAGAATGTTACGAATCGAAAAACAAACTTTCTTAGTGTTTGTAAAATTTGGTGAAAAGTTATGTAGTAAAAGATACGATACAAATGATCCAAAACACGTTATTTGAACTCCTCAAGGCGCAAAAAGATTATTATGAATCGAAAAGAAAACTTTCTTTGTGTTTGTTCAATTTGGTGAAAAGTTACGTAGTAAAAGATTCGATCCAAACCACCTCAAAACACAATATGTGGACTTCTCAGATTATTTAAAGAATGTTATGAATCGAATTACAAACTTTCTTAGTGGTTGTCAAATTTGGTGAAAACTTATGTAGTAAAAGATACGATACAATTGATCTAAAAACACGTTATTTGAACTCCTCAAGGCGTAAAAATATTTGTATGAATCGAAAAGAAAATTTCTTAGTGTTTGTACAATTTGGTGTAAAGTTGCGTAGTAAAATATTCTATCCTAACAACCTCAAAACACGTTATTTGGACTCCTCAGATTGTTAAAAGAATGTTACTTATGGAAAAACAAACTTTCTTAGTGTTTCTAAATTTTGGTGAAAAGTTTTGTATTAAAAAATACGATACAAATGATCTTAAAACACGTTAATTGAACTCCGCAAAGCATAAAAATATTGCTATGAATCCAAAAGAAAACTTTCTTAGTGTTTGTATAATTTGGTGAAAAGGTACATGGTAAAAGATTCGATCCAAACCACCTCAAAACACGTTATTTGGACTCCTTAGACTTTTAACAGAATGTTATGAATCGAAAAACAGACTTTCTTTGTATTTGTAAAATTTGGTGAAAAGTTATGTAGTAAAAGATACGATACAAATGATCCGAAAACACGTTATTTGAACTCCTGAAAGCGTAAAAAGATTGCTATGAATCGAAAAGAAAACTTTCTTAGTGTTTGTATAATTTGGTGAAATGTTGCGTAGTAAAAGATTCGATCCAAACCACCTGAAAACACGTTATTTAGACTCCTCAGACTGTTAAAAAAATGTTATGAATCGAAAAACAAACTTTCTTAGTGTTTGTAAAATATGGTGAAAAGTTATGTATTAAAAGATACGATACAAATGATCCAAAAACACGTTATTTGAACTCCTCAAAGCGTAAAAAGGTTGCTATGAATCGAAAAGAAAACTTTCTTAGTGTTTGTATAATTTGGTGAAAAGTTGCGTAGTAAAAGATTCGATCCAAACCACCTCAAAACTCGTTAATAGGACTCCTTAGACTGTTAAAAGAATGTTACGAATCGAAAAACAAAATTTATAAGTGCTTGTAAAATTTGGTGAAAAGTTTTGTAGTAAAAGATACGATACAAAGGATCCTAAAACACGTTATTTGAACTCCTCAAAGCGTAAAACGATTGCTGTGAACCGAAAAGAAAACATTCTTAGTGTTTGTATAATTTGGTGAAATGTTGCGTAGTAAAAGATTCGATCCAAACCACCTCAAAACACAATATTTGGACTTCTCAGATTATTTAAAGAATGTTACGAATCGAATTACAAACTTTCTTAGTGTTTGTTAAATTTGGTGAAGACTTATGTAGTAAAAGATACGAAACAATTGATCTAAAAACACGTTATTTGAACTCCTCAAAGCGTAAAAAGATTTGTATGAATCGAAAAGAAAATTTCTTAGTGTTTGTACAATTTGGTGAAAATTTGCGTAGTAAAATATTCGATCCTAACCACCTCAAAACACGTTATTTGGACTCCTCAGGTTGTTAAAAGAATGTTACGAATCGAAAAACAAACTTTCTTAGTGTTCGTAAAATTTGGTGAAAAGTTATGTAGTAAAAGATACGATATAAATGATCCGAAAACACGTTATTTGAACTCCTCAAAGCGTAAAAAGATTTGTATGAATCGAAAAGAAAATTTCTTAGTGTCTGTACAATTTGGTGAAGAGTTGCGTAGTAAAATATTCGATCCAAACCACCTCAAAACACAATATTTGGACTTCTCAGATTATTTAAAGAATGTTACTTATGGAAAAACAAACTTTCTTAGTGTTTATAAATTTTGGTGAAAAGTTATGTATTAAAAGATACGATACAAATGATCTTAAAACACGTTAATTGAACTCCGAAAAGCGTAAAAATATTGCTATGAATCCAAAAGAAAACTTTCTTAGTATTTGTATAATTTGGTGAAAAGTTACATGGTAATAGACTCCATTGAAACCACCTCAAAACACGTTATCTGGACTCATTAGACTTTTAACAGAATGTTACGAATCGAAAAACAGAATTTCTTGGTGTTTGTAAAATTTGGTGAAAAGTTATGTAGTAAAAGATACGATACAAATGATCCGAAAACACGTTATTTGAACTACTCAAAGCGTAAAAAGATTGCTATTTGAAAAGAAAACTTTCTTAGTGTTTGTATAATTCGGTGAAATGTTGCGTAGTAAAAGATTCGATCCAAACCACCTCAAAACACAATATTCGGACTTCTCAGATTATTTAAAGAATGTTACGAATCGAATTACAAACTTTCTTAGTGTTTGTCAAATTTGGTGAAAACTTATGTAGTAAAATATACGATACAATTGATCTAAAAACACGTTATTTGAACTCCTCAAAACGTAAAAAGATTTGTATGAATCGAAAAGAAAATTTCTTAGTGTTTGTAAAATTTGGTGAAAAGTTATGTAGTAAAAGATACCATACAAATGATCCAAAAACAAACTTTCTTAGTATTTGAACTCCTCAAAACGTAAAAAGATTGTTATGAATCGAAAAGAAAACTTTCTTTGTGTTTGTTCAATTTGGTGAAAAGTTACGTAGTAAAAGATTCGATCCAATCCACCTCAAAACACAATATTTGGACTTCTCAGATTATTTAAAGAATGTTACGAATCGAACTACAAATTTTCTTAGTGTTTGTCAAATTTGGTGAAAACTTATGTAGTAAAAGATATGATACAATTGATCTAAAAACACGTTATTTGAACTCCTCAAAGCGTAAAAAGATTTGTATCAATCGAAAAGAAAATTTCTTACTGTTTGTATAATTTGGTGAAAAGTTGCGTAGTAAAAGATTCGATCCTAACCACCTCAAAAACACGTTATTTGGACTCCTCAGACTGTTAAAAGAATGTTACTTATGGAAAAACAAAATTTCTTAGTGTTTGTAATTTTGGTGAAAAGTGATGTAGTATAAGATACGATACAAATGATCCGAAAACACGTTATTTGAACTCCTCAAAGCGTAAAAAGATTGCTATGAATCGAAAAGAAAACTTTCTCAGTGTTTGTATAATTTGGTGAAAAGTTACATGGTAAATGATTCGATCCAAACCACCTCAAAACACGTAATTTGGACTCCTCAGATTGTTAAAAGAATGTTACTTATGGAAAAACAAACTTTCTTAGTGTTTGTAAATTTTGGTGAAAAGTTATTTATTAAAAGATACAATACAAATGATCTTAAAACACGTTAATTGAACTCCGCAAAGCGTAAAAATATTGCTATGAATCCAAAAGAAAACTTTCTTAGTGTTTGTATAATTTGGTGAAAAGTTACATGGTAAAAGATTCGATCCAAACCACCTCAAAACATGTTATTTGGACTCCTTAGACTGTTAAAAGAATGTTACGAATCGAAAAACAAACTTTCTTAGTGTTTGTAAAATTTGGTGAAAAGTTTTGTATTAAAAGATACGATACAAATGATCCGAAAACACGTTATTTGAACTCCTCAAAGTGTAAAAAGATTGCTATGAATCGAAAAGAAAACTTTCTTAGTGTTTGTATAATTTGGTGAAAAGTTATGTAGTAAAAGATACAATACAAATGATCCAAAAACACATTATTTGAACTCCTCAAAGCGTAAAAAGATTGCTATGAATCGAAAATAAAACTTTCTTAGTGTTTGTATAATTTGGTGAAAAGTTACGTAGTAAAATATTAGATCCAAACCACCTCAAAACACGTTATTTGGACTCCTTAGACTGTTAAAAGAATGTTACGAATCGAAAAACAAACTTTGTTAGTGTTTATAAAATTTGGTGAAAAGTTATGTAGTAAAAGATACGATTCAAATGATCCAAAAACACGTTATTTGAACTCCTCAAAGCGTTAAAAGATTGTTATGAATCGAAAATAAAACTTTCTTTGGGTTTTTTCAATTTGGTGAAAAGTTACGTAGTAAAAGATTCGATCCAAACCACCTCAAAACACAATATTTGGACTTCTCAGATTATTTCAGGAATGTTACGATTCGAATTACAAACTTTCTTAGTGTTTGTCAAATTTGGTGAAAACTTATGTCGTAAAAGATACGATAAAATTGATCTAAAAACACGTTATTTGAACTCCTCGAAGCGTAAAAACATTTGTATGAATCGAAAAGAAAATTTCTTAGTGTTTGTAAAATTTGGTGAAAAGTTGCGTAGTAAAAGATTCGATCCAAACCACCTCAAAACACGTAATTTGCACTCCTCAGACTGTTAAAAGAATGTAACTTATGGAAAAACAAACTTTCTTAGTGTTTGTAATTTTGGTGAAAAGTGATGTAGTAAAAGATACGATACAAATGATCATAAAACACGTTATTTGAACTCCTCAAAGCGTAAAAAGATTGCTATGAATCGAAAAGAAAACTTTCTCAGTGTTTGTATAATTTGGTGAAAAGTTGCGTAGGAAAAGATTCGATCCAAACCACCTCAAGACACGTTATTTGGACTCCTTAGATTTATAAAAGAATGTTACGAATCGAAAAACAAACTTTCTTAGTGCTTGTATAATTTAGTGAAAGTTATATAGTAAAAGATACGATACAAATGATCCGAAAACTCGTTATTTGAACTCCTCAAAAACGTAAAACGAGTGCTATGAACTGAAAAGAAAACTTTCTTAGTGTTTGTATAATTTGGTGAAAAGTTGCGTAGTAAAATATTCGATCCAAAACACCTCAAAACACGTAATTTGGACTCCTCAGACTGTTAAAAGAATGTTACTTATGGAAAAACAAACTTTCTTAGTGTTTGTAATTTTGGTGAAAAGTGATGTAGTAAAAGATACGATACAAATGATCCCAAAAGACGTTATTTGAACTCCTCAAAGCGTAAAAAGATTGCTATGAATCGAAAAGAAAACTTTCTTAGTGTCTGTATAATTTGGTGAAAAGTTGCGTAGTAAAATATTTGATCCAAACCACCTCATAACACGTTATTTGGACTCCTTAGACTGTTAAAAGAATGTTATGAATCGAAAAACAAACTTTCTTAGTGTTTGTAAAATTTGGTGAAAAGTTATGTATTAAAAGATACGATACAAATGATCCAAAAACACGTTATTTGAACTCCTCAAAACGTAAAAAGATTGCTATGAATCGAAAAGAAAACTTTCTTAGTGTTTGTATAATTTGGTGAAAAGTTGCATAGTAAAAGATTCGATCCAAACCACCTCAAAACTCGTTAATAGGACTCCTTAGACTGTTAAAAGAATGCTACGAATCGAAAAACAAACTTTCTTAGTGCTTGTAAAATTTGGTGAAAAGTTATGTAGTAAAAGATACGATACAAAGGATCCAAAAACACGTTATTTGAACTCCTCAAAGCGTAAAACGATTGCTATGAACCGAAAAGAAAAATTTCTTAGTGTTTGTATAATTTGGTGAAAAGTTGCGTAGTAAAAGATTCGATCCAAACCACCTCAAAACACGTTATTTGGACTCCTTAGACTGTTAAAAGAATGTTACGAATCGAAAAACAAACTTTCTTAGTGTTTGCAACATTTGGTGAAAAGTTATGTAGTAAACGATACGATACAAATGATCCAAAAACACGTTATTTGAACTCCTCAAAGCGAAAAAAATTGCTATGAATCGAAAAGAAAACTTTCTTAGTGTCTGTATAATTTGGTGAAAAGTTGCGTTGTAAAATATTCGATCCAAACCACCTCAAAACACGTTATTTGGACTCCTTAGACTGTTAAAAGAATGATACGAATCGAAAAACAAACTTTCTTAGTGTTTGTAAAATTTGCTGAAAAATTATGTAGTAAGAGATACGATACAAATGATCCAAAAACACGTTATTTGAACTCCTCAAAGCGTAAAATGACTGCTATGAATCGAAAAGAAAACTTTCTTGGTGTTTGTATAATTTGGTGAAAAGTTACATGGTAAAAGATTCGATCCAAACCACCTTAAAACACATTATTTGGACTCCTTAGACTGTTAAAAGAATGTTACGAATCGAAAAACAAACTTTCTTAGTGTTTGTAAAATTTGGCGAAAAGTTATGTATTAAAAGATACGATACAAATGATCCAAAAACACGTTATTTGAACTCCTCATAGCGTAAAAAGATTGTTATGAATCGAAAAGAAAACTTTCTTTGTGTTTGTTCAATTTGGTGAAAAGTTACGTAGTAAAAGATTCGATCCAAACCACCTCAAAACACAATATGTGGACTTCTCAGATTATTTAAAGAATGTTATGAATCGAATTACAAACTTTCTTAGTGTTTGTCAAATTTGGTGAAAACTTATGTAGTAAAAGATACGATACAATTGATCTAAAAACACGTTATTTGAACTCCGCAAAGCGTAAAAATATTGCTATGAATCGAAAAGAAAACTTTCTTAGTGTTTGTATAATTTGGTGAAAAGTTGCGAGTAAAAGATTCGATCCAAACCACCTCAAAACACGTTATTTGGACTCCTCAGATTGTTAAAAGAATGTTACTTATGGAAAAACAAACTTTCTTAGTGTTTGTAAATTTTGGTGAAAAGTTATGTATTAAAAGATACGATACAAATGATCTTAAAACACGTTAATTGAACTCTGCAAAGCGTAAAAATATTGCTGTGAATCGAAAAAAAAACTTTCTTAGTGTCTGTATAATTTGGTGAAAAGTTACATGGAAAATGATTCGATCCAAACCACCTCAAAACACGTTATTTTGACTCCTTAGACTGTTAAAAGAATGTTACGAATCGAAAAACAAACTTTCTTAGTGTTTGTAAAATTCGGTGAAAAGTTATGTAGTAAAAGATACGATACAAATGATCCGTAAACACGTTATTTGAACTCCTCAAAGCGTAAAACGATTGCTATGAATCGAAAAGAAAACTTTCTTAGTGTTTGTATAATTTGGGGAAATGTTGCGTAGTAAAAGATTCGATCCAAACCACCTCAAAACACGTTATTTGGACTCCTTAGACTGTTAAAAGAATGTTATGAATCGAAAAACAAACTTTCTTAGTGTTTGTAAAATTTGGTGAAAAGTTATGTATTAAAAGATACGATACAAATGATCCAAAAACACGTTATTTGAACTCCTCAAAACGTAAAAAGATTGCTATGAAACGAAAAGAAAACTTTCTTAGTGTTTGTATAATTTGGTGAAAAGTTACGTAGTAAAAGATTCAATCCAAACCACCTCAAAAGTCGTTAATAGGACTCCTTAGACTGTTAAAAGAATGCTACGAATCGAAAAACAAACTTTCTTAGTGCTTGTAAAATTTGGTGAAAAGTTATGTAGTAAAAGATACGATACAAAGGATCCAAAAACACGTTATTTGAACTCCTCAAAGCGTAAAACGATTGCTATGAACCGAAATGAAAATTTTCTTAGTGTTTGTATAATTTGGTGAAAAGTTGCGTAGTAAAAGATTCCATCCAAACCACCTCAAAACACGTTATTTGGACTCCTTAGACTGTTAAAAGAATGTTATGAATCTAAAAACAGACTTTCTTAGTGTTTGCAACATTTGGTGAAAATTTATGTAGTAAAAGATACGATACAAATGATCCAAAAACACGTTATTTGAACTCATCAAATCGAAAAAAGATTGCTATGAATCGAAAAGAAAACTTTCTTAGTGTCTGTATAATTTGGTGAAAAGTTGCGTAGTAAAATATTGGATCCAAACCACCTCAAAACACGTTATTTGGACTCCTTAGACTGTTAAAAGAATGTTACGAATCGAAAAACAAACTTTCTTAGTGTTTGTAAAATTTGGTGAAAAGTTATGTAGTAAAAGATACGATACAAATGATCCAAAAACACGTTATTTGAACTCCTCAAAGCGTAAAACGATTGCTATGAACCGAAAAGAAAACTTTCTTCGTGTTTGTATAATTTGGTGAAAAGTTACATGGTAAAAGATTCGATCCAAACCACCTCAAAACACGTTATTTGGACTCCTTAGACTGTTAAAAGAATGTTACGAATCGAAAAACAATCTTTGTTAGTGTTTGTAAAATTTGGTGAAAATTTATGTAGTAAAAGATACGATACAAATGATCCACAAACACGTTATTTGAACTCCTCAAAGCGTAAAAAGATTGTTTTGAATCGAATATAAAACTTTCTTTGTGTTTTTTCAATTTGGTGAAAAGTTACGTAGTAAAAGATTCGATCCAAACCACCTCAAAACACAATATTAGGACTTCTCAGATTATTTGATGAATGTTACGAATAGAATTAAAAACTTTATTAGTGTTTGTCAAATTTGGTGAAAACTTATGTCTTAAAAGATACGATACAATTGATCTAAAAACACGTTATTTGAACTCCTCAAAACGTAAAAAGATTTGTATGAATCGAAAAGAAAATTTCTTAGTGTTTGTATAATTTGGTGAAAAGTTGCGTAGTAAAAGATTCGATCCTAACCACTTACGGAAAAACAAACTTTCTTAGTGTTTGTCAAATTTGGTGAAAACTTATGTCGTAAAAGATACGATACAAATGATCCAAAAACACGGTATTTGAACTCCTCAAAGCATAAAAAGATTGCTATGAATCGAAAAGAAAACTTTCTTAGTGTTTGTATAAATTGGTGAAAAGTTTCGTAGTAAAAGATTCGATCCAAACCACCTCAAAACACGTTATTTGGACTCCTTAGACTGTTAAAAGAAAGTTACGAATCGAAAAACAAACTTTCTTAGTGCTTGTAAAATTTGGTGAAAAGTTATGTAGTAAAAGATACGATACAAAGGATCCAAAAACACGTTATTTGAACTCCTCATAGCGTAAAAAGATTGTTATGATTCGAAAAGAAAACTTTCGTTGTGTTTGTTCAATTTGGTGAAAAGTTATGTAGTAAAAGATTCGATCCAAACCACCTCAAAACACAATATGTGGACTTCTCAGATTATTTAAAGAATGTTATGAATCGAATTAAAAACTTTCTTAGTGTTTGTCAAATTTGGTGAAAACTTATGTAGTAAAAGATACGATACAATTGATCTAAAAACACGTTATTTGAACTCCGCAAAGCGTAAAAATATTGCTATGAATCGAAAAGAAAACTTTCTTAGTGTTTGTATAATTTGGTGAAAAGTTACATTAGTAAAAGATTCGATCCAAACCACCTCAAAACATGTTATTTGGACTCCTTAGACTGTTAAAAGAATGTTACGAATCGAGAAACAAACTTTCTTAGTGTTTGTAAAATATGGTGAAAAGTTATGTCGTAAAAGATACGATACAAATGATCCGAAAACACGTTATTTGAACTCCTCAAAGAGTAAAAATATTGCTATGAATCGAAAAGAAAACTTTCTAAGTGTTTGTATAATTTGGTGAAAAGTTGCGTAGTAAAAGATTCGATCCAAACCACCTCAAAACACGTTATTTGGACTCCTTAGACTGTAAAAAGAATGTTATCAATCGAAAAACAAACTTTCTTAGGGTTTGTAAAATTTGGTGAAAAGTTATGTAGTAAAAGAGACGATACAAATTATCGAAAACACGTTATTTGAACTCCTCAAAGCGTAAAAAGATTGTTACGAATCGAAAAGAAAACTTTCTTTGTGTTTATTCAATTTGGTGAAAAGTTACGTAGTAAAAGATTCGATCCAAACCAACTCAAAACACAATATTTGGACTTCTCAGATTATTTAAAGAATGTTATGAATCGAATTACAAACTTTCTTAGTGTTTGTCAAATTTGGTGAAAACTTATGTAGTAAAAGATACGATACAATTGATCTAAAAACACGTTATTTGAACTCCTCAAATCGTAAAAATATTGCAATGAATCGAAAAGAAAATTTTCTTTGTGTTTGTTCAATTTGGTGAAAAGTTACGTAGTAAAAGATTCGATCTAAACCACCTCAAAACACAATATTTGGACTTCCCAGATTATTTAAAGAATGTTATGAATCGAATCACAAACTTTCTTAGTGTTTGTCAAATTTGGTGAAAACTTATGTAGTAAAAGATACGATACAATTGATCTAAAAAAACGTTATTTGAACTCCTCAAAGCGTAAAAAGATTTGTATGAATCGTAAAGAAAAGTTCTTAGTGTTTGTACAATTTGGTGAAAAGTTGCGAGTAAAAGATTCGATCCAAACAACCTCAAAACACGTTATTTGGACTCCTCAGATTGTTAAAAGAATGTTACTAATGGAAAACCAAACTTTCTTAGTGTTTGTAAATTTTGGTGAAAAGTTATGTATTAAAAGATACGATACAAATGATCATAAAACACGTTAATTGAACTCCGCATAGCGTAAAAATATTGCTATGAATCGAAAAAAAAACTTTCTTAGTATTTGTATAATTTGGTGAAAAGTTACATTAGTAAAAGATTCGATCCAAACAACCTCAAAACACGTTATTTGGACTCCTTAGACTGTTAAAAGAATGTTACGAATCGAGAAACAAACTTTCTTAGTGTTTGTAAGATTTGGTGAAAAGTTATGTAGTAAAAGATACGATACAAATGATCCGAAAACACGTTATTTGAACTCCTCAAAGAGTAAAAATATTGCTATGAATCGAAAAGAAAAATTTCTCAGTGTTTGTATAATTTGGTGAAAAGTTGCGTAGTAAAAGATTCGATCCAAACCACCTCAAAACACGTTATTTAGACTCCTTAGACTGTTAAAAAGAATGTTATCTATCGAAAAACAAATTTCCTTAGTGTTTGTAAAATTTGGTGAAAAGTTATGTAGTAAAAGATACGATACAAATGATCCGAAAACATGTTATTTGAACTCCTCAAAGAGTAAAAATATTGCTATGAATCGAAAGGAAAACTTTCTCAGTGTTTGTATAATTTGGTGAAAAGTTGGGTAGTAAAAGATTCGATCCAAACCACCTCAAAACACGTTATTTAGACTCCTTAGACTGTTAAAAAGAATGTTATCTATCGAAAAACAAACTTTCTTAGTGTTTGTAAAATTTGGTGAAAAGTTATGTAGTAAAAGATACGATACAAATGATCCAAAAACACGTTATTTGAACTCCTCAAAGCGTAAAAAGATGCTATGAATCGAAAAGAAAACTTTCTTAGTGTTTGTATAAATTGATGAAAACTTGCGTAGTAAAAGATTCGATCCAAACCACCTCAAAACACGTTATTTGGACTCGTTAGACTGTTAAAAGAATGTTACGAATCGAAAAACAAACTTTCTTAGTGTTTGTAAAATTTGGTGAAAAGTTATGTAGTAAAAGATACGATACAAATGATCCAAAACACGTTATTTGAACTCCTCAAGGCGCAAAAAGATTATTATGAATCGAAAAGAAAACTTTCTTTGTGTTTGTTCAATTTGGTGAAAAGTTACGTAGTAAAAGATTCGATCCAAACCACCTCAAAACACAATATGTGGACTTCTCAGATTATTTAAAGAATGTTATGAATCGAATTACAAACTTTCTTAGTGGTTGTCAAATTTGGTGAAAACTTATGTAGTAAAAGATACGATACAATTGATCTAAAAACACGTTATTTGAACTCCTCAAGGCGTAAAAATATTTGTATGAATCGAAAAGAAAATTTCTTAGTGTTTGTACAATTTGGTGTAAAGTTGCGTAGTAAAATATTCTATCCTAACAACCTCAAAACACGTTATTTGGACTCCTCAGATTGTTAAAAGAATGTTACTTATGGAAAAACAAACTTTCTTAGTGTTTCTAAATTTTGGTGAAAAGTTTTGTATTAAAAAATACGATACAAATGATCTTAAAACACGTTAATTGAACTCCGCAAAGCATAAAAATATTGCTATGAATCCAAAAGAAAACTTTCTTAGTGTTTGTATAATTTGGTGAAAAGGTACATGGTAAAAGATTCGATCCAAACCACCTCAAAACACGTTATTTGGACTCCTTAGACTTTTAACAGAATGTTATGAATCGAAAAACAGACTTTCTTTGTATTTGTAAAATTTGGTGAAAAGTTATGTAGTAAAAGATACGATACAAATGATCCGAAAACACGTTATTTGAACTCCTGAAAGCGTAAAAAGATTGCTATGAATCGAAAAGAAAACTTTCTTAGTGTTTGTATAATTTGGTGAAATGTTGCGTAGTAAAAGATTCGATCCAAACCACCTGAAAACACGTTATTTAGACTCCTCAGACTGTTAAAAAAATGTTATGAATCGAAAAACAAACTTTCTTAGTGTTTGTAAAATATGGTGAAAAGTTATGTATTAAAAGATACGATACAAATGATCCAAAAACACGTTATTTGAACTCCTCAAAGCGTAAAAAGGTTGCTATGAATCGAAAAGAAAACTTTCTTAGTGTTTGTATAATTTGGTGAAAAGTTGCGTAGTAAAAGATTCGATCCAAACCACCTCAAAACTCGTTAATAGGACTCCTTAGACTGTTAAAAGAATGTTACGAATCGAAAAACAAAATTTATAAGTGCTTGTAAAATTTGGTGAAAAGTTTTGTAGTAAAAGATACGATACAAAGGATCCTAAAACACGTTATTTGAACTCCTCAAAGCGTAAAACGATTGCTGTGAACCGAAAAGAAAACATTCTTAGTGTTTGTATAATTTGGTGAAATGTTGCGTAGTAAAAGATTCGATCCAAACCACCTCAAAACACAATATTTGGACTTCTCAGATTATTTAAAGAATGTTACGAATCGAATTACAAACTTTCTTAGTGTTTGTTAAATTTGGTGATGACTTATGTAGTAAAAGATACGAAACAATTGATCTAAAAACACGTTATTTGAACTCCTCAAAGCGTAAAAAGATTTGTATGAATCGAAAAGAAAATTTCTTAGTGTTTGTACAATTTGGTGAAAATTTGCGTAGTAAAATATTCGATCCTAACCACCTCAAAACACGTTATTTGGACTCCTCAGGTTGTTAAAAGAATGTTACGAATCGAAAAACAAACTTTCTTAGTGTTCGTAAAATTTGGTGAAAAGTTATGTAGTAAAAGATACGATATAAATGATCCGAAAACACGTTATTTGAACTCCTCAAAGCGTAAAAAGATTTGTATGAATCGAAAAGAAAATTTCTTAGTGTCTGTACAATTTGGTGAAGAGTTGCGTAGTAAAATATTCGATCCAAACCACCTCAAAACACAATATTTGGACTTCTCAGATTATTTAAAGAATGTTACTTATGGAAAAACAAACTTTCTTAGTGTTTATAAATTTTGGTGAAAAGTTATGTATTAAAAGATACGATACAAATGATCTTAAAACACGTTAATTGAACTCCGAAAAGCGTAAAAATATTGCTATGAATCCAAAAGAAAACTTTCTTAGTATTTGTATAATTTGGTGAAAAGTTACATGGTAATAGACTCCATTGAAACCACCTCAAAACACGTTATCTGGACTCATTAGACTTTTAACAGAATGTTACGAATCGAAAAACAGAATTTCTTGGTGTTTGTAAAATTTGGTGAAAAGTTATGTAGTAAAAGATACGATACAAATGATCCGAAAACACGTTATTTGAACTACTCAAAGCGTAAAAAGATTGCTATTTGAAAAGAAAACTTTCTTAGTGTTTGTATAATTCGGTGAAATGTTGCGTAGTAAAAGATTCGATCCAAACCACCTCAAAACACAATATTCGGACTTCTCAGATTATTTAAAGAATGTTACGAATCGAATTACAAACTTTCTTAGTGTTTGTCAAATTTGGTGAAAACTTATGTAGTAAAATATACGATACAATTGATCTAAAAACACGTTATTTGAACTCCTCAAAACGTAAAAAGATTTGTATGAATCGAAAAGAAAATTTCTTAGTGTTTGTAAAATTTGGTGAAAAGTTATGTAGTAAAAGATACCATACAAATGATCCAAAAACAAACTTTCTTAGTATTTGAACTCCTCAAAACGTAAAAAGATTGTTATGAATCGAAAAGAAAACTTTCTTTGTGTTTGTTCAATTTGGTGAAAAGTTACGTAGTAAAAGATTCGATCCAATCCACCTCAAAACACAATATTTGGACTTCTCAGATTATTTAAAGAATGTTACGAATCGAACTACAAATTTTCTTAGTGTTTGTCAAATTTGGTGAAAACTTATGTAGTAAAAGATATGATACAATTGATCTAAAAACACGTTATTTGAACTCCTCAAAGCGTAAAAAGATTTGTATCAATCGAAAAGAAAATTTCTTACTGTTTGTATAATTTGGTGAAAAGTTGCGTAGTAAAAGATTCGATCCTAACCACCTCAAAAACACGTTATTTGGACTCCTCAGACTGTTAAAAGAATGTTACTTATGGAAAAACAAAATTTCTTAGTGTTTGTAATTTTGGTGAAAAGTGATGTAGTATAAGATACGATACAAATGATCCGAAAACACGTTATTTGAACTCCTCAAAGCGTAAAAAGATTGCTATGAATCGAAAAGAAAACTTTCTCAGTGTTTGTATAATTTGGTGAAAACTTATGTAGTAAAAGATACGATACAATTGATCTAAAAACACGTTATTTGAACTCCTCAAATCGTAAAAATATTGCAATGAATCGAAAAGAAAATTTTCTTTGTGTTTGTTCAATTTGGTGAAAAGTTACGTAGTAAAAGATTCGATCTAAACCACCTCAAAACACAATATTTGGACTTCCCAGATTATTTAAAGAATGTTATGAATCGAATCACAAACTTTCTTAGTGTTTGTCAAATTTGGTGAAAACTTATGTAGTAAAAGATACGATACAATTGATCTAAAAAAACGTTATTTGAACTCCTCAAAGCGTAAAAAGATTTGTATGAATCGTAAAGAAAAGTTCTTAGTGTTTGTACAATTTGGTGAAAAGTTGCGAGTAAAAGATTCGATCCAAACAACCTCAAAACACGTTATTTGGACTCCTCAGATTGTTAAAAGAATGTTACTAATGGAAAACCAAACTTTCTTAGTGTTTGTAAATTTTGGTGAAAAGTTATGTATTAAAAGATACGATACAAATGATCATAAAACACGTTAATTGAACTCCGCATAGCGTAAAAATATTGCTATGAATCGAAAAAAAAACTTTCTTAGTATTTGTATAATTTGGTGAAAAGTTACATTAGTAAAAGATTCGATCCAAACAACCTCAAAACACGTTATTTGGACTCCTTAGACTGTTAAAAGAATGTTACGAATCGAGAAACAAACTTTCTTAGTGTTTGTAAGATTTGGTGAAAAGTTATGTAGTAAAAGATACGATACAAATGATCCGAAAACACGTTATTTGAACTCCTCAAAGAGTAAAAATATTGCTATGAATCGAAAAGAAAAATTTCTCAGTGTTTGTATAATTTGGTGAAAAGTTGCGTAGTAAAAGATTCGATCCAAACCACCTCAAAACACGTTATTTAGACTCCTTAGACTGTTAAAAAGAATGTTATCTATCGAAAAACAAATTTCCTTAGTGTTTGTAAAATTTGGTGAAAAGTTATGTAGTAAAAGATACGATACAAATGATCCGAAAACATGTTATTTGAACTCCTCAAAGAGTAAAAATATTGCTATGAATCGAAAGGAAAACTTTCTCAGTGTTTGTATAATTTGGTGAAAAGTTGGGTAGTAAAAGATTCGATCCAAACCACCTCAAAACACGTTATTTAGACTCCTTAGACTGTTAAAAAGAATGTTATCTATCGAAAAACAAACTTTCTTAGTGTTTGTAAAATTTGGTGAAAAGTTATGTAGTAAAAGATACGATACAAATGATCCAAAAACACGTTATTTGAACTCCTCAAAGCGTAAAAAGATGCTATGAATCGAAAAGAAAACTTTCTTAGTGTTTGTATAAATTGATGAAAACTTGCGTAGTAAAAGATTCGATCCAAACCACCTCAAAACACGTTATTTGGACTCGTTAGACTGTTAAAAGAATGTTACGAATCGAAAAACAAACTTTCTTAGTGTTTGTAAAATTTGGTGAAAAGTTATGTAGTAAAAGATACGATACAAATGATCCAAAACACGTTATTTGAACTCCTCAAGGCGCAAAAAGATTATTATGAATCGAAAAGAAAACTTTCTTTGTGTTTGTTCAATTTGGTGAAAAGTTACGTAGTAAAAGATTCGATCCAAACCACCTCAAAACACAATATGTGGACTTCTCAGATTATTTAAAGAATGTTATGAATCGAATTACAAACTTTCTTAGTGGTTGTCAAATTTGGTGAAAACTTATGTAGTAAAAGATACGATACAATTGATCTAAAAACACGTTATTTGAACTCCTCAAGGCGTAAAAATATTTGTATGAATCGAAAAGAAAATTTCTTAGTGTTTGTACAATTTGGTGTAAAGTTGCGTAGTAAAATATTCTATCCTAACAACCTCAAAACACGTTATTTGGACTCCTCAGATTGTTAAAAGAATGTTACTTATGGAAAAACAAACTTTCTTAGTGTTTCTAAATTTTGGTGAAAAGTTTTGTATTAAAAAATACGATACAAATGATCTTAAAACACGTTAATTGAACTCCGCAAAGCATAAAAATATTGCTATGAATCCAAAAGAAAACTTTCTTAGTGTTTGTATAATTTGGTGAAAAGGTACATGGTAAAAGATTCGATCCAAACCACCTCAAAACACGTTATTTGGACTCCTTAGACTTTTAACAGAATGTTATGAATCGAAAAACAGACTTTCTTTGTATTTGTAAAATTTGGTGAAAAGTTATGTAGTAAAAGATACGATACAAATGATCCGAAAACACGTTATTTGAACTCCTGAAAGCGTAAAAAGATTGCTATGAATCGAAAAGAAAACTTTCTTAGTGTTTGTATAATTTGGTGAAATGTTGCGTAGTAAAAGATTCGATCCAAACCACCTGAAAACACGTTATTTAGACTCCTCAGACTGTTAAAAAAATGTTATGAATCGAAAAACAAACTTTCTTAGTGTTTGTAAAATATGGTGAAAAGTTATGTATTAAAAGATACGATACAAATGATCCAAAAACACGTTATTTGAACTCCTCAAAGCGTAAAAAGGTTGCTATGAATCGAAAAGAAAACTTTCTTAGTGTTTGTATAATTTGGTGAAAAGTTGCGTAGTAAAAGATTCGATCCAAACCACCTCAAAACTCGTTAATAGGACTCCTTAGACTGTTAAAAGAATGTTACGAATCGAAAAACAAAATTTATAAGTGCTTGTAAAATTTGGTGAAAAGTTTTGTAGTAAAAGATACGATACAAAGGATCCTAAAACACGTTATTTGAACTCCTCAAAGCGTAAAACGATTGCTGTGAACCGAAAAGAAAACATTCTTAGTGTTTGTATAATTTGGTGAAATGTTGCGTAGTAAAAGATTCGATCCAAACCACCTCAAAACACAATATTTGGACTTCTCAGATTATTTAAAGAATGTTACGAATCGAATTACAAACTTTCTTAGTGTTTGTTAAATTTGGTGAAGACTTATGTAGTAAAAGATACGAAACAATTGATCTAAAAACACGTTATTTGAACTCCTCAAAGCGTAAAAAGATTTGTATGAATCGAAAAGAAAATTTCTTAGTGTTTGTACAATTTGGTGAAAATTTGCGTAGTAAAATATTCGATCCTAACCACCTCAAAACACGTTATTTGGACTCCTCAGGTTGTTAAAAGAATGTTACGAATCGAAAAACAAACTTTCTTAGTGTTCGTAAAATTTGGTGAAAAGTTATGTAGTAAAAGATACGATATAAATGATCCGAAAACACGTTATTTGAACTCCTCAAAGCGTAAAAAGATTTGTATGAATCGAAAAGAAAATTTCTTAGTGTCTGTACAATTTGGTGAAGAGTTGCGTAGTAAAATATTCGATCCAAACCACCTCAAAACACAATATTTGGACTTCTCAGATTATTTAAAGAATGTTACTTATGGAAAAACAAACTTTCTTAGTGTTTATAAATTTTGGTGAAAAGTTATGTATTAAAAGATACGATACAAATGATCTTAAAACACGTTAATTGAACTCCGAAAAGCGTAAAAATATTGCTATGAATCCAAAAGAAAACTTTCTTAGTATTTGTATAATTTGGTGAAAAGTTACATGGTAATAGACTCCATTGAAACCACCTCAAAACACGTTATCTGGACTCATTAGACTTTTAACAGAATGTTACGAATCGAAAAACAGAATTTCTTGGTGTTTGTAAAATTTGGTGAAAAGTTATGTAGTAAAAGATACGATACAAATGATCCGAAAACACGTTATTTGAACTACTCAAAGCGTAAAAAGATTGCTATTTGAAAAGAAAACTTTCTTAGTGTTTGTATAATTCGGTGAAATGTTGCGTAGTAAAAGATTCGATCCAAACCACCTCAAAACACAATATTCGGACTTCTCAGATTATTTAAAGAATGTTACGAATCGAATTACAAACTTTCTTAGTGTTTGTCAAATTTGGTGAAAACTTATGTAGTAAAATATACGATACAATTGATCTAAAAACACGTTATTTGAACTCCTCAAAACGTAAAAAGATTTGTATGAATCGAAAAGAAAATTTCTTAGTGTTTGTAAAATTTGGTGAAAAGTTATGTAGTAAAAGATACCATACAAATGATCCAAAAACAAACTTTCTTAGTATTTGAACTCCTCAAAACGTAAAAAGATTGTTATGAATCGAAAAGAAAACTTTCTTTGTGTTTGTTCAATTTGGTGAAAAGTTACGTAGTAAAAGATTCGATCCAATCCACCTCAAAACACAATATTTGGACTTCTCAGATTATTTAAAGAATGTTACGAATCGAACTACAAATTTTCTTAGTGTTTGTCAAATTTGGTGAAAACTTATGTAGTAAAAGATATGATACAATTGATCTAAAAACACGTTATTTGAACTCCTCAAAGCGTAAAAAGATTTGTATCAATCGAAAAGAAAATTTCTTACTGTTTGTATAATTTGGTGAAAAGTTGCGTAGTAAAAGATTCGATCCTAACCACCTCAAAAACACGTTATTTGGACTCCTCAGACTGTTAAAAGAATGTTACTTATGGAAAAACAAAATTTCTTAGTGTTTGTAATTTTGGTGAAAAGTGATGTAGTATAAGATACGATACAAATGATCCGAAAACACGTTATTTGAACTCCTCAAAGCGTAAAAAGATTGCTATGAATCGAAAAGAAAACTTTCTCAGTGTTTGTATAATTTGGTGAAAAGTTACATGGTAAATGATTCGATCCAAACCACCTCAAAACACGTAATTTGGACTCCTCAGATTGTTAAAAGAATGTTACTTATGGAAAAACAAACTTTCTTAGTGTTTGTAAATTTTGGTGAAAAGTTATTTATTAAAAGATACAATACAAATGATCTTAAAACACGTTAATTGAACTCCGCAAAGCGTAAAAATATTGCTATGAATCCAAAAGAAAACTTTCTTAGTGTTTGTATAATTTGGTGAAAAGTTACATGGTAAAAGATTCGATCCAAACCACCTCAAAACATGTTATTTGGACTCCTTAGACTGTTAAAAGAATGTTACGAATCGAAAAACAAACTTTCTTAGTGTTTGTAAAATTTGGTGAAAAGTTTTGTATTAAAAGATACGATACAAATGATCCGAAAACACGTTATTTGAACTCCTCAAAGTGTAAAAAGATTGCTATGAATCGAAAAGAAAACTTTCTTAGTGTTTGTATAATTTGGTGAAAAGTTATGTAGTAAAAGATACAATACAAATGATCCAAAAACACATTATTTGAACTCCTCAAAGCGTAAAAAGATTGCTATGAATCGAAAATAAAACTTTCTTAGTGTTTGTATAATTTGGTGAAAAGTTACGTAGTAAAATATTAGATCCAAACCACCTCAAAACACGTTATTTGGACTCCTTAGACTGTTAAAAGAATGTTACGAATCGAAAAACAAACTTTGTTAGTGTTTATAAAATTTGGTGAAAAGTTATGTAGTAAAAGATACGATTCAAATGATCCAAAAACACGTTATTTGAACTCCTCAAAGCGTTAAAAGATTGTTATGAATCGAAAATAAAACTTTCTTTGGGTTTTTTCAATTTGGTGAAAAGTTACGTAGTAAAAGATTCGATCCAAACCACCTCAAAACACAATATTTGGACTTCTCAGATTATTTCAGGAATGTTACGATTCGAATTACAAACTTTCTTAGTGTTTGTCAAATTTGGTGAAAACTTATGTCGTAAAAGATACGATAAAATTGATCTAAAAACACGTTATTTGAACTCCTCGAAGCGTAAAAACATTTGTATGAATCGAAAAGAAAATTTCTTAGTGTTTGTAAAATTTGGTGAAAAGTTGCGTAGTAAAAGATTCGATCCAAACCACCTCAAAACACGTAATTTGCACTCCTCAGACTGTTAAAAGAATGTAACTTATGGAAAAACAAACTTTCTTAGTGTTTGTAATTTTGGTGAAAAGTGATGTAGTAAAAGATACGATACAAATGATCATAAAACACGTTATTTGAACTCCTCAAAGCGTAAAAAGATTGCTATGAATCGAAAAGAAAACTTTCTCAGTGTTTGTATAATTTGGTGAAAAGTTGCGTAGGAAAAGATTCGATCCAAACCACCTCAAGACACGTTATTTGGACTCCTTAGATTTATAAAAGAATGTTACGAATCGAAAAACAAACTTTCTTAGTGCTTGTATAATTTAGTGAAAGTTATATAGTAAAAGATACGATACAAATGATCCGAAAACTCGTTATTTGAACTCCTCAAAAACGTAAAACGAGTGCTATGAACTGAAAAGAAAACTTTCTTAGTGTTTGTATAATTTGGTGAAAAGTTGCGTAGTAAAATATTCGATCCAAAACACCTCAAAACACGTAATTTGGACTCCTCAGACTGTTAAAAGAATGTTACTTATGGAAAAACAAACTTTCTTAGTGTTTGTAATTTTGGTGAAAAGTGATGTAGTAAAAGATACGATACAAATGATCCCAAAAGACGTTATTTGAACTCCTCAAAGCGTAAAAAGATTGCTATGAATCGAAAAGAAAACTTTCTTAGTGTCTGTATAATTTGGTGAAAAGTTGCGTAGTAAAATATTTGATCCAAACCACCTCATAACACGTTATTTGGACTCCTTAGACTGTTAAAAGAATGTTATGAATCGAAAAACAAACTTTCTTAGTGTTTGTAAAATTTGGTGAAAAGTTATGTATTAAAAGATACGATACAAATGATCCAAAAACACGTTATTTGAACTCCTCAAAACGTAAAAAGATTGCTATGAATCGAAAAGAAAACTTTCTTAGTGTTTGTATAATTTGGTGAAAAGTTGCATAGTAAAAGATTCGATCCAAACCACCTCAAAACTCGTTAATAGGACTCCTTAGACTGTTAAAAGAATGCTACGAATCGAAAAACAAACTTTCTTAGTGCTTGTAAAATTTGGTGAAAAGTTATGTAGTAAAAGATACGATACAAAGGATCCAAAAACACGTTATTTGAACTCCTCAAAGCGTAAAACGATTGCTATGAACCGAAAAGAAAAATTTCTTAGTGTTTGTATAATTTGGTGAAAAGTTGCGTAGTAAAAGATTCGATCCAAACCACCTCAAAACACGTTATTTGGACTCCTTAGACTGTTAAAAGAATGTTACGAATCGAAAAACAAACTTTCTTAGTGTTTGCAACATTTGGTGAAAAGTTATGTAGTAAACGATACGATACAAATGATCCAAAAACACGTTATTTGAACTCCTCAAAGCGAAAAAAATTGCTATGAATCGAAAAGAAAACTTTCTTAGTGTCTGTATAATTTGGTGAAAAGTTGCGTTGTAAAATATTCGATCCAAACCACCTCAAAACACGTTATTTGGACTCCTTAGACTGTTAAAAGAATGATACGAATCGAAAAACAAACTTTCTTAGTGTTTGTAAAATTTGCTGAAAAATTATGTAGTAAGAGATACGATACAAATGATCCAAAAACACGTTATTTGAACTCCTCAAAGCGTAAAATGACTGCTATGAATCGAAAAGAAAACTTTCTTGGTGTTTGTATAATTTGGTGAAAAGTTACATGGTAAAAGATTCGATCCAAACCACCTTAAAACACATTATTTGGACTCCTTAGACTGTTAAAAGAATGTTACGAATCGAAAAACAAACTTTCTTAGTGTTTGTAAAATTTGGCGAAAAGTTATGTATTAAAAGATACGATACAAATGATCCAAAAACACGTTATTTGAACTCCTCATAGCGTAAAAAGATTGTTATGAATCGAAAAGAAAACTTTCTTTGTGTTTGTTCAATTTGGTGAAAAGTTACGTAGTAAAAGATTCGATCCAAACCACCTCAAAACACAATATGTGGACTTCTCAGATTATTTAAAGAATGTTATGAATCGAATTACAAACTTTCTTAGTGTTTGTCAAATTTGGTGAAAACTTATGTAGTAAAAGATACGATACAATTGATCTAAAAACACGTTATTTGAACTCCGCAAAGCGTAAAAATATTGCTATGAATCGAAAAGAAAACTTTCTTAGTGTTTGTATAATTTGGTGAAAAGTTGCGAGTAAAAGATTCGATCCAAACCACCTCAAAACACGTTATTTGGACTCCTCAGATTGTTAAAAGAATGTTACTTATGGAAAAACAAACTTTCTTAGTGTTTGTAAATTTTGGTGAAAAGTTATGTATTAAAAGATACGATACAAATGATCTTAAAACACGTTAATTGAACTCTGCAAAGCGTAAAAATATTGCTGTGAATCGAAAAAAAAACTTTCTTAGTGTCTGTATAATTTGGTGAAAAGTTACATGGAAAATGATTCGATCCAAACCACCTCAAAACACGTTATTTTGACTCCTTAGACTGTTAAAAGAATGTTACGAATCGAAAAACAAACTTTCTTAGTGTTTGTAAAATTCGGTGAAAAGTTATGTAGTAAAAGATACGATACAAATGATCCGTAAACACGTTATTTGAACTCCTCAAAGCGTAAAACGATTGCTATGAATCGAAAAGAAAACTTTCTTAGTGTTTGTATAATTTGGGGAAATGTTGCGTAGTAAAAGATTCGATCCAAACCACCTCAAAACACGTTATTTGGACTCCTTAGACTGTTAAAAGAATGTTATGAATCGAAAAACAAACTTTCTTAGTGTTTGTAAAATTTGGTGAAAAGTTATGTATTAAAAGATACGATACAAATGATCCAAAAACACGTTATTTGAACTCCTCAAAACGTAAAAAGATTGCTATGAAACGAAAAGAAAACTTTCTTAGTGTTTGTATAATTTGGTGAAAAGTTACGTAGTAAAAGATTCAATCCAAACCACCTCAAAAGTCGTTAATAGGACTCCTTAGACTGTTAAAAGAATGCTACGAATCGAAAAACAAACTTTCTTAGTGCTTGTAAAATTTGGTGAAAAGTTATGTAGTAAAAGATACGATACAAAGGATCCAAAAACACGTTATTTGAACTCCTCAAAGCGTAAAACGATTGCTATGAACCGAAATGAAAATTTTCTTAGTGTTTGTATAATTTGGTGAAAAGTTGCGTAGTAAAAGATTCCATCCAAACCACCTCAAAACACGTTATTTGGACTCCTTAGACTGTTAAAAGAATGTTATGAATCTAAAAACAGACTTTCTTAGTGTTTGCAACATTTGGTGAAAATTTATGTAGTAAAAGATACGATACAAATGATCCAAAAACACGTTATTTGAACTCATCAAATCGAAAAAAGATTGCTATGAATCGAAAAGAAAACTTTCTTAGTGTCTGTATAATTTGGTGAAAAGTTGCGTAGTAAAATATTGGATCCAAACCACCTCAAAACACGTTATTTGGACTCCTTAGACTGTTAAAAGAATGTTACGAATCGAAAAACAAACTTTCTTAGTGTTTGTAAAATTTGGTGAAAAGTTATGTAGTAAAAGATACGATACAAATGATCCAAAAACACGTTATTTGAACTCCTCAAAGCGTAAAACGATTGCTATGAACCGAAAAGAAAACTTTCTTCGTGTTTGTATAATTTGGTGAAAAGTTACATGGTAAAAGATTCGATCCAAACCACCTCAAAACACGTTATTTGGACTCCTTAGACTGTTAAAAGAATGTTACGAATCGAAAAACAATCTTTGTTAGTGTTTGTAAAATTTGGTGAAAATTTATGTAGTAAAAGATACGATACAAATGATCCACAAACACGTTATTTGAACTCCTCAAAGCGTAAAAAGATTGTTTTGAATCGAATATAAAACTTTCTTTGTGTTTTTTCAATTTGGTGAAAAGTTACGTAGTAAAAGATTCGATCCAAACCACCTCAAAACACAATATTAGGACTTCTCAGATTATTTGATGAATGTTACGAATAGAATTAAAAACTTTATTAGTGTTTGTCAAATTTGGTGAAAACTTATGTCTTAAAAGATACGATACAATTGATCTAAAAACACGTTATTTGAACTCCTCAAAACGTAAAAAGATTTGTATGAATCGAAAAGAAAATTTCTTAGTGTTTGTATAATTTGGTGAAAAGTTGCGTAGTAAAAGATTCGATCCTAACCACTTACGGAAAAACAAACTTTCTTAGTGTTTGTCAAATTTGGTGAAAACTTATGTCGTAAAAGATACGATACAAATGATCCAAAAACACGGTATTTGAACTCCTCAAAGCATAAAAAGATTGCTATGAATCGAAAAGAAAACTTTCTTAGTGTTTGTATAAATTGGTGAAAAGTTTCGTAGTAAAAGATTCGATCCAAACCACCTCAAAACACGTTATTTGGACTCCTTAGACTGTTAAAAGAAAGTTACGAATCGAAAAACAAACTTTCTTAGTGCTTGTAAAATTTGGTGAAAAGTTATGTAGTAAAAGATACGATACAAAGGATCCAAAAACACGTTATTTGAACTCCTCATAGCGTAAAAAGATTGTTATGATTCGAAAAGAAAACTTTCGTTGTGTTTGTTCAATTTGGTGAAAAGTTATGTAGTAAAAGATTCGATCCAAACCACCTCAAAACACAATATGTGGACTTCTCAGATTATTTAAAGAATGTTATGAATCGAATTAAAAACTTTCTTAGTGTTTGTCAAATTTGGTGAAAACTTATGTAGTAAAAGATACGATACAATTGATCTAAAAACACGTTATTTGAACTCCGCAAAGCGTAAAAATATTGCTATGAATCGAAAAGAAAACTTTCTTAGTGTTTGTATAATTTGGTGAAAAGTTACATTAGTAAAAGATTCGATCCAAACCACCTCAAAACATGTTATTTGGACTCCTTAGACTGTTAAAAGAATGTTACGAATCGAGAAACAAACTTTCTTAGTGTTTGTAAAATATGGTGAAAAGTTATGTCGTAAAAGATACGATACAAATGATCCGAAAACACGTTATTTGAACTCCTCAAAGAGTAAAAATATTGCTATGAATCGAAAAGAAAACTTTCTAAGTGTTTGTATAATTTGGTGAAAAGTTGCGTAGTAAAAGATTCGATCCAAACCACCTCAAAACACGTTATTTGGACTCCTTAGACTGTAAAAAGAATGTTATCAATCGAAAAACAAACTTTCTTAGGGTTTGTAAAATTTGGTGAAAAGTTATGTAGTAAAAGAGACGATACAAATTATCGAAAACACGTTATTTGAACTCCTCAAAGCGTAAAAAGATTGTTACGAATCGAAAAGAAAACTTTCTTTGTGTTTATTCAATTTGGTGAAAAGTTACGTAGTAAAAGATTCGATCCAAACCAACTCAAAACACAATATTTGGACTTCTCAGATTATTTAAAGAATGTTATGAATCGAATTACAAACTTTCTTAGTGTTTGTCAAATTTGGTGAAAACTTATGTAGTAAAAGATACGATACAATTGATCTAAAAACACGTTATTTGAACTCCTCAAATCGTAAAAATATTGCAATGAATCGAAAAGAAAATTTTCTTTGTGTTTGTTCAATTTGGTGAAAAGTTACGTAGTAAAAGATTCGATCTAAACCACCTCAAAACACAATATTTGGACTTCCCAGATTATTTAAAGAATGTTATGAATCGAATCACAAACTTTCTTAGTGTTTGTCAAATTTGGTGAAAACTTATGTAGTAAAAGATACGATACAATTGATCTAAAAAAACGTTATTTGAACTCCTCAAAGCGTAAAAAGATTTGTATGAATCGTAAAGAAAAGTTCTTAGTGTTTGTACAATTTGGTGAAAAGTTGCGAGTAAAAGATTCGATCCAAACAACCTCAAAACACGTTATTTGGACTCCTCAGATTGTTAAAAGAATGTTACTAATGGAAAACCAAACTTTCTTAGTGTTTGTAAATTTTGGTGAAAAGTTATGTATTAAAAGATACGATACAAATGATCATAAAACACGTTAATTGAACTCCGCATAGCGTAAAAATATTGCTATGAATCGAAAAAAAAACTTTCTTAGTATTTGTATAATTTGGTGAAAAGTTACATTAGTAAAAGATTCGATCCAAACAACCTCAAAACACGTTATTTGGACTCCTTAGACTGTTAAAAGAATGTTACGAATCGAGAAACAAACTTTCTTAGTGTTTGTAAGATTTGGTGAAAAGTTATGTAGTAAAAGATACGATACAAATGATCCGAAAACACGTTATTTGAACTCCTCAAAGAGTAAAAATATTGCTATGAATCGAAAAGAAAAATTTCTCAGTGTTTGTATAATTTGGTGAAAAGTTGCGTAGTAAAAGATTCGATCCAAACCACCTCAAAACACGTTATTTAGACTCCTTAGACTGTTAAAAAGAATGTTATCTATCGAAAAACAAATTTCCTTAGTGTTTGTAAAATTTGGTGAAAAGTTATGTAGTAAAAGATACGATACAAATGATCCGAAAACATGTTATTTGAACTCCTCAAAGAGTAAAAATATTGCTATGAATCGAAAGGAAAACTTTCTCAGTGTTTGTATAATTTGGTGAAAAGTTGGGTAGTAAAAGATTCGATCCAAACCACCTCAAAACACGTTATTTAGACTCCTTAGACTGTTAAAAAGAATGTTATCTATCGAAAAACAAACTTTCTTAGTGTTTGTAAAATTTGGTGAAAAGTTATGTAGTAAAAGATACGATACAAATGATCCAAAAACACGTTATTTGAACTCCTCAAAGCGTAAAAAGATGCTATGAATCGAAAAGAAAACTTTCTTAGTGTTTGTATAAATTGATGAAAACTTGCGTAGTAAAAGATTCGATCCAAACCACCTCAAAACACGTTATTTGGACTCGTTAGACTGTTAAAAGAATGTTACGAATCGAAAAACAAACTTTCTTAGTGTTTGTAAAATTTGGTGAAAAGTTATGTAGTAAAAGATACGATACAAATGATCCAAAACACGTTATTTGAACTCCTCAAGGCGCAAAAAGATTATTATGAATCGAAAAGAAAACTTTCTTTGTGTTTGTTCAATTTGGTGAAAAGTTACGTAGTAAAAGATTCGATCCAAACCACCTCAAAACACAATATGTGGACTTCTCAGATTATTTAAAGAATGTTATGAATCGAATTACAAACTTTCTTAGTGGTTGTCAAATTTGGTGAAAACTTATGTAGTAAAAGATACGATACAATTGATCTAAAAACACGTTATTTGAACTCCTCAAGGCGTAAAAATATTTGTATGAATCGAAAAGAAAATTTCTTAGTGTTTGTACAATTTGGTGTAAAGTTGCGTAGTAAAATATTCTATCCTAACAACCTCAAAACACGTTATTTGGACTCCTCAGATTGTTAAAAGAATGTTACTTATGGAAAAACAAACTTTCTTAGTGTTTCTAAATTTTGGTGAAAAGTTTTGTATTAAAAAATACGATACAAATGATCTTAAAACACGTTAATTGAACTCCGCAAAGCATAAAAATATTGCTATGAATCCAAAAGAAAACTTTCTTAGTGTTTGTATAATTTGGTGAAAAGGTACATGGTAAAAGATTCGATCCAAACCACCTCAAAACACGTTATTTGGACTCCTTAGACTTTTAACAGAATGTTATGAATCGAAAAACAGACTTTCTTTGTATTTGTAAAATTTGGTGAAAAGTTATGTAGTAAAAGATACGATACAAATGATCCGAAAACACGTTATTTGAACTCCTGAAAGCGTAAAAAGATTGCTATGAATCGAAAAGAAAACTTTCTTAGTGTTTGTATAATTTGGTGAAATGTTGCGTAGTAAAAGATTCGATCCAAACCACCTGAAAACACGTTATTTAGACTCCTCAGACTGTTAAAAAAATGTTATGAATCGAAAAACAAACTTTCTTAGTGTTTGTAAAATATGGTGAAAAGTTATGTATTAAAAGATACGATACAAATGATCCAAAAACACGTTATTTGAACTCCTCAAAGCGTAAAAAGGTTGCTATGAATCGAAAAGAAAACTTTCTTAGTGTTTGTATAATTTGGTGAAAAGTTGCGTAGTAAAAGATTCGATCCAAACCACCTCAAAACTCGTTAATAGGACTCCTTAGACTGTTAAAAGAATGTTACGAATCGAAAAACAAAATTTATAAGTGCTTGTAAAATTTGGTGAAAAGTTTTGTAGTAAAAGATACGATACAAAGGATCCTAAAACACGTTATTTGAACTCCTCAAAGCGTAAAACGATTGCTGTGAACCGAAAAGAAAACATTCTTAGTGTTTGTATAATTTGGTGAAATGTTGCGTAGTAAAAGATTCGATCCAAACCACCTCAAAACACAATATTTGGACTTCTCAGATTATTTAAAGAATGTTACGAATCGAATTACAAACTTTCTTAGTGTTTGTTAAATTTGGTGAAGACTTATGTAGTAAAAGATACGAAACAATTGATCTAAAAACACGTTATTTGAACTCCTCAAAGCGTAAAAAGATTTGTATGAATCGAAAAGAAAATTTCTTAGTGTTTGTACAATTTGGTGAAAATTTGCGTAGTAAAATATTCGATCCTAACCACCTCAAAACACGTTATTTGGACTCCTCAGGTTGTTAAAAGAATGTTACGAATCGAAAAACAAACTTTCTTAGTGTTCGTAAAATTTGGTGAAAAGTTATGTAGTAAAAGATACGATATAAATGATCCGAAAACACGTTATTTGAACTCCTCAAAGCGTAAAAAGATTTGTATGAATCGAAAAGAAAATTTCTTAGTGTCTGTACAATTTGGTGAAGAGTTGCGTAGTAAAATATTCGATCCAAACCACCTCAAAACACAATATTTGGACTTCTCAGATTATTTAAAGAATGTTACTTATGGAAAAACAAACTTTCTTAGTGTTTATAAATTTTGGTGAAAAGTTATGTATTAAAAGATACGATACAAATGATCTTAAAACACGTTAATTGAACTCCGAAAAGCGTAAAAATATTGCTATGAATCCAAAAGAAAACTTTCTTAGTATTTGTATAATTTGGTGAAAAGTTACATGGTAATAGACTCCATTGAAACCACCTCAAAACACGTTATCTGGACTCATTAGACTTTTAACAGAATGTTACGAATCGAAAAACAGAATTTCTTGGTGTTTGTAAAATTTGGTGAAAAGTTATGTAGTAAAAGATACGATACAAATGATCCGAAAACACGTTATTTGAACTACTCAAAGCGTAAAAAGATTGCTATTTGAAAAGAAAACTTTCTTAGTGTTTGTATAATTCGGTGAAATGTTGCGTAGTAAAAGATTCGATCCAAACCACCTCAAAACACAATATTCGGACTTCTCAGATTATTTAAAGAATGTTACGAATCGAATTACAAACTTTCTTAGTGTTTGTCAAATTTGGTGAAAACTTATGTAGTAAAATATACGATACAATTGATCTAAAAACACGTTATTTGAACTCCTCAAAACGTAAAAAGATTTGTATGAATCGAAAAGAAAATTTCTTAGTGTTTGTAAAATTTGGTGAAAAGTTATGTAGTAAAAGATACCATACAAATGATCCAAAAACAAACTTTCTTAGTATTTGAACTCCTCAAAACGTAAAAAGATTGTTATGAATCGAAAAGAAAACTTTCTTTGTGTTTGTTCAATTTGGTGAAAAGTTACGTAGTAAAAGATTCGATCCAATCCACCTCAAAACACAATATTTGGACTTCTCAGATTATTTAAAGAATGTTACGAATCGAACTACAAATTTTCTTAGTGTTTGTCAAATTTGGTGAAAACTTATGTAGTAAAAGATATGATACAATTGATCTAAAAACACGTTATTTGAACTCCTCAAAGCGTAAAAAGATTTGTATCAATCGAAAAGAAAATTTCTTACTGTTTGTATAATTTGGTGAAAAGTTGCGTAGTAAAAGATTCGATCCTAACCACCTCAAAAACACGTTATTTGGACTCCTCAGACTGTTAAAAGAATGTTACTTATGGAAAAACAAAATTTCTTAGTGTTTGTAATTTTGGTGAAAAGTGATGTAGTATAAGATACGATACAAATGATCCGAAAACACGTTATTTGAACTCCTCAAAGCGTAAAAAGATTGCTATGAATCGAAAAGAAAACTTTCTCAGTGTTTGTATAATTTGGTGAAAACTTATGTAGTAAAAGATACGATACAATTGATCTAAAAACACGTTATTTGAACTCCTCAAATCGTAAAAATATTGCAATGAATCGAAAAGAAAATTTTCTTTGTGTTTGTTCAATTTGGTGAAAAGTTACGTAGTAAAAGATTCGATCTAAACCACCTCAAAACACAATATTTGGACTTCCCAGATTATTTAAAGAATGTTATGAATCGAATCACAAACTTTCTTAGTGTTTGTCAAATTTGGTGAAAACTTATGTAGTAAAAGATACGATACAATTGATCTAAAAAAACGTTATTTGAACTCCTCAAAGCGTAAAAAGATTTGTATGAATCGTAAAGAAAAGTTCTTAGTGTTTGTACAATTTGGTGAAAAGTTGCGAGTAAAAGATTCGATCCAAACAACCTCAAAACACGTTATTTGGACTCCTCAGATTGTTAAAAGAATGTTACTAATGGAAAACCAAACTTTCTTAGTGTTTGTAAATTTTGGTGAAAAGTTATGTATTAAAAGATACGATACAAATGATCATAAAACACGTTAATTGAACTCCGCATAGCGTAAAAATATTGCTATGAATCGAAAAAAAAACTTTCTTAGTATTTGTATAATTTGGTGAAAAGTTACATTAGTAAAAGATTCGATCCAAACAACCTCAAAACACGTTATTTGGACTCCTTAGACTGTTAAAAGAATGTTACGAATCGAGAAACAAACTTTCTTAGTGTTTGTAAGATTTGGTGAAAAGTTATGTAGTAAAAGATACGATACAAATGATCCGAAAACACGTTATTTGAACTCCTCAAAGAGTAAAAATATTGCTATGAATCGAAAAGAAAAATTTCTCAGTGTTTGTATAATTTGGTGAAAAGTTGCGTAGTAAAAGATTCGATCCAAACCACCTCAAAACACGTTATTTAGACTCCTTAGACTGTTAAAAAGAATGTTATCTATCGAAAAACAAATTTCCTTAGTGTTTGTAAAATTTGGTGAAAAGTTATGTAGTAAAAGATACGATACAAATGATCCGAAAACATGTTATTTGAACTCCTCAAAGAGTAAAAATATTGCTATGAATCGAAAGGAAAACTTTCTCAGTGTTTGTATAATTTGGTGAAAAGTTGGGTAGTAAAAGATTCGATCCAAACCACCTCAAAACACGTTATTTAGACTCCTTAGACTGTTAAAAAGAATGTTATCTATCGAAAAACAAACTTTCTTAGTGTTTGTAAAATTTGGTGAAAAGTTATGTAGTAAAAGATACGATACAAATGATCCAAAAACACGTTATTTGAACTCCTCAAAGCGTAAAAAGATGCTATGAATCGAAAAGAAAACTTTCTTAGTGTTTGTATAAATTGATGAAAACTTGCGTAGTAAAAGATTCGATCCAAACCACCTCAAAACACGTTATTTGGACTCGTTAGACTGTTAAAAGAATGTTACGAATCGAAAAACAAACTTTCTTAGTGTTTGTAAAATTTGGTGAAAAGTTATGTAGTAAAAGATACGATACAAATGATCCAAAACACGTTATTTGAACTCCTCAAGGCGCAAAAAGATTATTATGAATCGAAAAGAAAACTTTCTTTGTGTTTGTTCAATTTGGTGAAAAGTTACGTAGTAAAAGATTCGATCCAAACCACCTCAAAACACAATATGTGGACTTCTCAGATTATTTAAAGAATGTTATGAATCGAATTACAAACTTTCTTAGTGGTTGTCAAATTTGGTGAAAACTTATGTAGTAAAAGATACGATACAATTGATCTAAAAACACGTTATTTGAACTCCTCAAGGCGTAAAAATATTTGTATGAATCGAAAAGAAAATTTCTTAGTGTTTGTACAATTTGGTGTAAAGTTGCGTAGTAAAATATTCTATCCTAACAACCTCAAAACACGTTATTTGGACTCCTCAGATTGTTAAAAGAATGTTACTTATGGAAAAACAAACTTTCTTAGTGTTTCTAAATTTTGGTGAAAAGTTTTGTATTAAAAAATACGATACAAATGATCTTAAAACACGTTAATTGAACTCCGCAAAGCATAAAAATATTGCTATGAATCCAAAAGAAAACTTTCTTAGTGTTTGTATAATTTGGTGAAAAGGTACATGGTAAAAGATTCGATCCAAACCACCTCAAAACACGTTATTTGGACTCCTTAGACTTTTAACAGAATGTTATGAATCGAAAAACAGACTTTCTTTGTATTTGTAAAATTTGGTGAAAAGTTATGTAGTAAAAGATACGATACAAATGATCCGAAAACACGTTATTTGAACTCCTGAAAGCGTAAAAAGATTGCTATGAATCGAAAAGAAAACTTTCTTAGTGTTTGTATAATTTGGTGAAATGTTGCGTAGTAAAAGATTCGATCCAAACCACCTGAAAACACGTTATTTAGACTCCTCAGACTGTTAAAAAAATGTTATGAATCGAAAAACAAACTTTCTTAGTGTTTGTAAAATATGGTGAAAAGTTATGTATTAAAAGATACGATACAAATGATCCAAAAACACGTTATTTGAACTCCTCAAAGCGTAAAAAGGTTGCTATGAATCGAAAAGAAAACTTTCTTAGTGTTTGTATAATTTGGTGAAAAGTTGCGTAGTAAAAGATTCGATCCAAACCACCTCAAAACTCGTTAATAGGACTCCTTAGACTGTTAAAAGAATGTTACGAATCGAAAAACAAAATTTATAAGTGCTTGTAAAATTTGGTGAAAAGTTTTGTAGTAAAAGATACGATACAAAGGATCCTAAAACACGTTATTTGAACTCCTCAAAGCGTAAAACGATTGCTGTGAACCGAAAAGAAAACATTCTTAGTGTTTGTATAATTTGGTGAAATGTTGCGTAGTAAAAGATTCGATCCAAACCACCTCAAAACACAATATTTGGACTTCTCAGATTATTTAAAGAATGTTACGAATCGAATTACAAACTTTCTTAGTGTTTGTTAAATTTGGTGAAGACTTATGTAGTAAAAGATACGAAACAATTGATCTAAAAACACGTTATTTGAACTCCTCAAAGCGTAAAAAGATTTGTATGAATCGAAAAGAAAATTTCTTAGTGTTTGTACAATTTGGTGAAAATTTGCGTAGTAAAATATTCGATCCTAACCACCTCAAAACACGTTATTTGGACTCCTCAGGTTGTTAAAAGAATGTTACGAATCGAAAAACAAACTTTCTTAGTGTTCGTAAAATTTGGTGAAAAGTTATGTAGTAAAAGATACGATATAAATGATCCGAAAACACGTTATTTGAACTCCTCAAAGCGTAAAAAGATTTGTATGAATCGAAAAGAAAATTTCTTAGTGTCTGTACAATTTGGTGAAGAGTTGCGTAGTAAAATATTCGATCCAAACCACCTCAAAACACAATATTTGGACTTCTCAGATTATTTAAAGAATGTTACTTATGGAAAAACAAACTTTCTTAGTGTTTATAAATTTTGGTGAAAAGTTATGTATTAAAAGATACGATACAAATGATCTTAAGACACGTTAATTGAACTCCGAAAAGCGTAAAAATATTGCTATGAATCCAAAAGAAAACTTTCTTAGTATTTGTATAATTTGGTGAAAAGTTACATGGTAATAGACTCCATTGAAACCACCTCAAAACACGTTATCTGGACTCATTAGACTTTTAACAGAATGTTACGAATCGAAAAACAGAATTTCTTGGTGTTTGTAAAATTTGGTGAAAAGTTATGTAGTAAAAGATACGATACAAATGATCCGAAAACACGTTATTTGAACTACTCAAAGCGTAAAAAGATTGCTATTTGAAAAGAAAACTTTCTTAGTGTTTGTATAATTCGGTGAAATGTTGCGTAGTAAAAGATTCGATCCAAACCACCTCAAAACACAATATTCGGACTTCTCAGATTATTTAAAGAATGTTACGAATCGAATTACAAACTTTCTTAGTGTTTGTCAAATTTGGTGAAAACTTATGTAGTAAAATATACGATACAATTGATCTAAAAACACGTTATTTGAACTCCTCAAAACGTAAAAAGATTTGTATGAATCGAAAAGAAAATTTCTTAGTGTTTGTAAAATTTGGTGAAAAGTTATGTAGTAAAAGATACCATACAAATGATCCAAAAACAAACTTTCTTAGTATTTGAACTCCTCAAAACGTAAAAAGATTGTTATGAATCGAAAAGAAAACTTTCTTTGTGTTTGTTCAATTTGGTGAAAAGTTACGTAGTAAAAGATTCGATCCAATCCACCTCAAAACACAATATTTGGACTTCTCAGATTATTTAAAGAATGTTACGAATCGAACTACAAATTTTCTTAGTGTTTGTCAAATTTGGTGAAAACTTATGTAGTAAAAGATATGATACAATTGATCTAAAAACACGTTATTTGAACTCCTCAAAGCGTAAAAAGATTTGTATCAATCGAAAAGAAAATTTCTTACTGTTTGTATAATTTGGTGAAAAGTTGCGTAGTAAAAGATTCGATCCTAACCACCTCAAAAACACGTTATTTGGACTCCTCAGACTGTTAAAAGAATGTTACTTATGGAAAAACAAAATTTCTTAGTGTTTGTAATTTTGGTGAAAAGTGATGTAGTATAAGATACGATACAAATGATCCGAAAACACGTTATTTGAACTCCTCAAAGCGTAAAAAGATTGCTATGAATCGAAAAGAAAACTTTCTCAGTGTTTGTATAATTTGGTGAAAAGTTACATGGTAAATGATTCGATCCAAACCACCTCAAAACACGTAATTTGGACTCCTCAGATTGTTAAAAGAATGTTACTTATGGAAAAACAAACTTTCTTAGTGTTTGTAAATTTTGGTGAAAAGTTATTTATTAAAAGATACAATACAAATGATCTTAAAACACGTTAATTGAACTCCGCAAAGCGTAAAAATATTGCTATGAATCCAAAAGAAAACTTTCTTAGTGTTTGTATAATTTGGTGAAAAGTTACATGGTAAAAGATTCGATCCAAACCACCTCAAAACATGTTATTTGGACTCCTTAGACTGTTAAAAGAATGTTACGAATCGAAAAACAAACTTTCTTAGTGTTTGTAAAATTTGGTGAAAAGTTTTGTATTAAAAGATACGATACAAATGATCCGAAAACACGTTATTTGAACTCCTCAAAGTGTAAAAAGATTGCTATGAATCGAAAAGAAAACTTTCTTAGTGTTTGTATAATTTGGTGAAAAGTTATGTAGTAAAAGATACAATACAAATGATCCAAAAACACATTATTTGAACTCCTCAAAGCGTAAAAAGATTGCTATGAATCGAAAATAAAACTTTCTTAGTGTTTGTATAATTTGGTGAAAAGTTACGTAGTAAAATATTAGATCCAAACCACCTCAAAACACGTTATTTGGACTCCTTAGACTGTTAAAAGAATGTTACGAATCGAAAAACAAACTTTGTTAGTGTTTATAAAATTTGGTGAAAAGTTATGTAGTAAAAGATACGATTCAAATGATCCAAAAACACGTTATTTGAACTCCTCAAAGCGTTAAAAGATTGTTATGAATCGAAAATAAAACTTTCTTTGGGTTTTTTCAATTTGGTGAAAAGTTACGTAGTAAAAGATTCGATCCAAACCACCTCAAAACACAATATTTGGACTTCTCAGATTATTTCAGGAATGTTACGATTCGAATTACAAACTTTCTTAGTGTTTGTCAAATTTGGTGAAAACTTATGTCGTAAAAGATACGATAAAATTGATCTAAAAACACGTTATTTGAACTCCTCGAAGCGTAAAAACATTTGTATGAATCGAAAAGAAAATTTCTTAGTGTTTGTAAAATTTGGTGAAAAGTTGCGTAGTAAAAGATTCGATCCAAACCACCTCAAAACACGTAATTTGCACTCCTCAGACTGTTAAAAGAATGTAACTTATGGAAAAACAAACTTTCTTAGTGTTTGTAATTTTGGTGAAAAGTGATGTAGTAAAAGATACGATACAAATGATCATAAAACACGTTATTTGAACTCCTCAAAGCGTAAAAAGATTGCTATGAATCGAAAAGAAAACTTTCTCAGTGTTTGTATAATTTGGTGAAAAGTTGCGTAGGAAAAGATTCGATCCAAACCACCTCAAGACACGTTATTTGGACTCCTTAGATTTATAAAAGAATGTTACGAATCGAAAAACAAACTTTCTTAGTGCTTGTATAATTTAGTGAAAGTTATATAGTAAAAGATACGATACAAATGATCCGAAAACTCGTTATTTGAACTCCTCAAAAACGTAAAACGAGTGCTATGAACTGAAAAGAAAACTTTCTTAGTGTTTGTATAATTTGGTGAAAAGTTGCGTAGTAAAATATTCGATCCAAAACACCTCAAAACACGTAATTTGGACTCCTCAGACTGTTAAAAGAATGTTACTTATGGAAAAACAAACTTTCTTAGTGTTTGTAATTTTGGTGAAAAGTGATGTAGTAAAAGATACGATACAAATGATCCCAAAAGACGTTATTTGAACTCCTCAAAGCGTAAAAAGATTGCTATGAATCGAAAAGAAAACTTTCTTAGTGTCTGTATAATTTGGTGAAAAGTTGCGTAGTAAAATATTTGATCCAAACCACCTCATAACACGTTATTTGGACTCCTTAGACTGTTAAAAGAATGTTATGAATCGAAAAACAAACTTTCTTAGTGTTTGTAAAATTTGGTGAAAAGTTATGTATTAAAAGATACGATACAAATGATCCAAAAACACGTTATTTGAACTCCTCAAAACGTAAAAAGATTGCTATGAATCGAAAAGAAAACTTTCTTAGTGTTTGTATAATTTGGTGAAAAGTTGCATAGTAAAAGATTCGATCCAAACCACCTCAAAACTCGTTAATAGGACTCCTTAGACTGTTAAAAGAATGCTACGAATCGAAAAACAAACTTTCTTAGTGCTTGTAAAATTTGGTGAAAAGTTATGTAGTAAAAGATACGATACAAAGGATCCAAAAACACGTTATTTGAACTCCTCAAAGCGTAAAACGATTGCTATGAACCGAAAAGAAAAATTTCTTAGTGTTTGTATAATTTGGTGAAAAGTTGCGTAGTAAAAGATTCGATCCAAACCACCTCAAAACACGTTATTTGGACTCCTTAGACTGTTAAAAGAATGTTACGAATCGAAAAACAAACTTTCTTAGTGTTTGCAACATTTGGTGAAAAGTTATGTAGTAAACGATACGATACAAATGATCCAAAAACACGTTATTTGAACTCCTCAAAGCGAAAAAAATTGCTATGAATCGAAAAGAAAACTTTCTTAGTGTCTGTATAATTTGGTGAAAAGTTGCGTTGTAAAATATTCGATCCAAACCACCTCAAAACACGTTATTTGGACTCCTTAGACTGTTAAAAGAATGATACGAATCGAAAAACAAACTTTCTTAGTGTTTGTAAAATTTGCTGAAAAATTATGTAGTAAGAGATACGATACAAATGATCCAAAAACACGTTATTTGAACTCCTCAAAGCGTAAAATGACTGCTATGAATCGAAAAGAAAACTTTCTTGGTGTTTGTATAATTTGGTGAAAAGTTACATGGTAAAAGATTCGATCCAAACCACCTTAAAACACATTATTTGGACTCCTTAGACTGTTAAAAGAATGTTACGAATCGAAAAACAAACTTTCTTAGTGTTTGTAAAATTTGGCGAAAAGTTATGTATTAAAAGATACGATACAAATGATCCAAAAACACGTTATTTGAACTCCTCATAGCGTAAAAAGATTGTTATGAATCGAAAAGAAAACTTTCTTTGTGTTTGTTCAATTTGGTGAAAAGTTACGTAGTAAAAGATTCGATCCAAACCACCTCAAAACACAATATGTGGACTTCTCAGATTATTTAAAGAATGTTATGAATCGAATTACAAACTTTCTTAGTGTTTGTCAAATTTGGTGAAAACTTATGTAGTAAAAGATACGATACAATTGATCTAAAAACACGTTATTTGAACTCCGCAAAGCGTAAAAATATTGCTATGAATCGAAAAGAAAACTTTCTTAGTGTTTGTATAATTTGGTGAAAAGTTGCGAGTAAAAGATTCGATCCAAACCACCTCAAAACACGTTATTTGGACTCCTCAGATTGTTAAAAGAATGTTACTTATGGAAAAACAAACTTTCTTAGTGTTTGTAAATTTTGGTGAAAAGTTATGTATTAAAAGATACGATACAAATGATCTTAAAACACGTTAATTGAACTCTGCAAAGCGTAAAAATATTGCTGTGAATCGAAAAAAAAACTTTCTTAGTGTCTGTATAATTTGGTGAAAAGTTACATGGAAAATGATTCGATCCAAACCACCTCAAAACACGTTATTTTGACTCCTTAGACTGTTAAAAGAATGTTACGAATCGAAAAACAAACTTTCTTAGTGTTTGTAAAATTCGGTGAAAAGTTATGTAGTAAAAGATACGATACAAATGATCCGTAAACACGTTATTTGAACTCCTCAAAGCGTAAAACGATTGCTATGAATCGAAAAGAAAACTTTCTTAGTGTTTGTATAATTTGGGGAAATGTTGCGTAGTAAAAGATTCGATCCAAACCACCTCAAAACACGTTATTTGGACTCCTTAGACTGTTAAAAGAATGTTATGAATCGAAAAACAAACTTTCTTAGTGTTTGTAAAATTTGGTGAAAAGTTATGTATTAAAAGATACGATACAAATGATCCAAAAACACGTTATTTGAACTCCTCAAAACGTAAAAAGATTGCTATGAAACGAAAAGAAAACTTTCTTAGTGTTTGTATAATTTGGTGAAAAGTTACGTAGTAAAAGATTCAATCCAAACCACCTCAAAAGTCGTTAATAGGACTCCTTAGACTGTTAAAAGAATGCTACGAATCGAAAAACAAACTTTCTTAGTGCTTGTAAAATTTGGTGAAAAGTTATGTAGTAAAAGATACGATACAAAGGATCCAAAAACACGTTATTTGAACTCCTCAAAGCGTAAAACGATTGCTATGAACCGAAATGAAAATTTTCTTAGTGTTTGTATAATTTGGTGAAAAGTTGCGTAGTAAAAGATTCCATCCAAACCACCTCAAAACACGTTATTTGGACTCCTTAGACTGTTAAAAGAATGTTATGAATCTAAAAACAGACTTTCTTAGTGTTTGCAACATTTGGTGAAAATTTATGTAGTAAAAGATACGATACAAATGATCCAAAAACACGTTATTTGAACTCATCAAATCGAAAAAAGATTGCTATGAATCGAAAAGAAAACTTTCTTAGTGTCTGTATAATTTGGTGAAAAGTTGCGTAGTAAAATATTGGATCCAAACCACCTCAAAACACGTTATTTGGACTCCTTAGACTGTTAAAAGAATGTTACGAATCGAAAAACAAACTTTCTTAGTGTTTGTAAAATTTGGTGAAAAGTTATGTAGTAAAAGATACGATACAAATGATCCAAAAACACGTTATTTGAACTCCTCAAAGCGTAAAACGATTGCTATGAACCGAAAAGAAAACTTTCTTCGTGTTTGTATAATTTGGTGAAAAGTTACATGGTAAAAGATTCGATCCAAACCACCTCAAAACACGTTATTTGGACTCCTTAGACTGTTAAAAGAATGTTACGAATCGAAAAACAATCTTTGTTAGTGTTTGTAAAATTTGGTGAAAATTTATGTAGTAAAAGATACGATACAAATGATCCACAAACACGTTATTTGAACTCCTCAAAGCGTAAAAAGATTGTTTTGAATCGAATATAAAACTTTCTTTGTGTTTTTTCAATTTGGTGAAAAGTTACGTAGTAAAAGATTCGATCCAAACCACCTCAAAACACAATATTAGGACTTCTCAGATTATTTGATGAATGTTACGAATAGAATTAAAAACTTTATTAGTGTTTGTCAAATTTGGTGAAAACTTATGTCTTAAAAGATACGATACAATTGATCTAAAAACACGTTATTTGAACTCCTCAAAACGTAAAAAGATTTGTATGAATCGAAAAGAAAATTTCTTAGTGTTTGTATAATTTGGTGAAAAGTTGCGTAGTAAAAGATTCGATCCTAACCACTTACGGAAAAACAAACTTTCTTAGTGTTTGTCAAATTTGGTGAAAACTTATGTCGTAAAAGATACGATACAAATGATCCAAAAACACGGTATTTGAACTCCTCAAAGCATAAAAAGATTGCTATGAATCGAAAAGAAAACTTTCTTAGTGTTTGTATAAATTGGTGAAAAGTTTCGTAGTAAAAGATTCGATCCAAACCACCTCAAAACACGTTATTTGGACTCCTTAGACTGTTAAAAGAAAGTTACGAATCGAAAAACAAACTTTCTTAGTGCTTGTAAAATTTGGTGAAAAGTTATGTAGTAAAAGATACGATACAAAGGATCCAAAAACACGTTATTTGAACTCCTCATAGCGTAAAAAGATTGTTATGATTCGAAAAGAAAACTTTCGTTGTGTTTGTTCAATTTGGTGAAAAGTTATGTAGTAAAAGATTCGATCCAAACCACCTCAAAACACAATATGTGGACTTCTCAGATTATTTAAAGAATGTTATGAATCGAATTAAAAACTTTCTTAGTGTTTGTCAAATTTGGTGAAAACTTATGTAGTAAAAGATACGATACAATTGATCTAAAAACACGTTATTTGAACTCCGCAAAGCGTAAAAATATTGCTATGAATCGAAAAGAAAACTTTCTTAGTGTTTGTATAATTTGGTGAAAAGTTACATTAGTAAAAGATTCGATCCAAACCACCTCAAAACATGTTATTTGGACTCCTTAGACTGTTAAAAGAATGTTACGAATCGAGAAACAAACTTTCTTAGTGTTTGTAAAATATGGTGAAAAGTTATGTCGTAAAAGATACGATACAAATGATCCGAAAACACGTTATTTGAACTCCTCAAAGAGTAAAAATATTGCTATGAATCGAAAAGAAAACTTTCTAAGTGTTTGTATAATTTGGTGAAAAGTTGCGTAGTAAAAGATTCGATCCAAACCACCTCAAAACACGTTATTTGGACTCCTTAGACTGTAAAAAGAATGTTATCAATCGAAAAACAAACTTTCTTAGGGTTTGTAAAATTTGGTGAAAAGTTATGTAGTAAAAGAGACGATACAAATTATCGAAAACACGTTATTTGAACTCCTCAAAGCGTAAAAAGATTGTTACGAATCGAAAAGAAAACTTTCTTTGTGTTTATTCAATTTGGTGAAAAGTTACGTAGTAAAAGATTCGATCCAAACCAACTCAAAACACAATATTTGGACTTCTCAGATTATTTAAAGAATGTTATGAATCGAATTACAAACTTTCTTAGTGTTTGTCAAATTTGGTGAAAACTTATGTAGTAAAAGATACGATACAATTGATCTAAAAACACGTTATTTGAACTCCTCAAATCGTAAAAATATTGCAATGAATCGAAAAGAAAATTTTCTTTGTGTTTGTTCAATTTGGTGAAAAGTTACGTAGTAAAAGATTCGATCTAAACCACCTCAAAACACAATATTTGGACTTCCCAGATTATTTAAAGAATGTTATGAATCGAATCACAAACTTTCTTAGTGTTTGTCAAATTTGGTGAAAACTTATGTAGTAAAAGATACGATACAATTGATCTAAAAAAACGTTATTTGAACTCCTCAAAGCGTAAAAAGATTTGTATGAATCGTAAAGAAAAGTTCTTAGTGTTTGTACAATTTGGTGAAAAGTTGCGAGTAAAAGATTCGATCCAAACAACCTCAAAACACGTTATTTGGACTCCTCAGACTGTTAAAAGAATGTTACTAATGGAAAACCAAACTTTCTTAGTGTTTGTAAATTTTGGTGAAAAGTTATGTATTAAAAGATACGATACAAATGATCATAAAACACGTTAATTGAACTCCGCATAGCGTAAAAATATTGCTATGAATCGAAAAAAAAACTTTCTTAGTATTTGTATAATTTGGTGAAAAGTTACATTAGTAAAAGATTCGATCCAAACAACCTCAAAACACGTTATTTGGACTCCTTAGACTGTTAAAAGAATGTTACGAATCGAGAAACAAACTTTCTTAGTGTTTGTAAGATTTGGTGAAAAGTTATGTAGTAAAAGATACGATACAAATGATCCGAAAACACGTTATTTGAACTCCTCAAAGAGTAAAAATATTGCTATGAATCGAAAAGAAAAATTTCTCAGTGTTTGTATAATTTGGTGAAAAGTTGCGTAGTAAAAGATTCGATCCAAACCACCTCAAAACACGTTATTTAGACTCCTTAGACTGTTAAAAAGAATGTTATCTATCGAAAAACAAATTTCCTTAGTGTTTGTAAAATTTGGTGAAAAGTTATGTAGTAAAAGATACGATACAAATGATCCAAAAACACGTTATTTGAACTCCTCAAAGCGTAAAAAGATGCTCTGAATCGAAAAGAAAACTTTCTTAGTGTTTGTATAAATTGATGAAAACTTGCGTAGTAAAAGATTCGATCCAAACCACCTCAAAACACGTTATTTGGACTCGTTAGACTGTTAAAAGAATGTTACGAATCGAAAAACAAACTTTCTTAGTGTTTGTAAAATTTGGTGAAAAGTTATGTAGTAAAAGATACGATACAAATGATCCAAAACACGTTATTTGAACTCCTCAAAACGCAAAAAGATTATTATGAATCGAAAAGAAAATTTTCTTTGTGTTTGTTCAATTTGGTGAAAAGTTACGTAGTAAAAGATTCGATCCGAACCACCTCAAAACACAATATGTGGACTTCTCAGATTATTTAAAGAATGTTATGAATCGAATTACAAACTTTCTTAGTGGTTGTCAAATTTGGTGAAAACTTATGTAGTAAAAGATACGATACAATTGATCTAAAAACACGTTATTTGAACTCCTCAAGGCGTAAAAAGATTTGTATGAATCGAAAAGAAAATTTCTTAGTGTTTGTACAATTTGGTGTAAAGTTGCGTAGTAAAATATTCTATCCTAACCACCTCAAAACACGTTATTTGGACTCCTCAGATTGTTAAAAGAATGTTACTTATGGAAAAACAAACTTTCTTAGTGTTTCTAAATTTTGGTGAAAAGTTATGTATTAAAAAATACGATAAAAATGTTCTTAAAACACGTTAATTGAACTCCGCAAAGCATAAAAATATTGCTATGAATCCAAAAGAAAACTTTCTTAGTGTTTGTATAATTTGGTGAAAAGGTACATGGTAAAAGATTCGATCCAAACCACCTCAAAACACGTTATTTGGAATCCTTAGACTTTTAACAGAATGTTATGAATCGAAAAACAGACTTTCTTTGTGTTTGTAAAATTTGGTGAAAAGTTATGTAGTAAAAGATATGATACAAATGATCCGAAAACACGTTATTTGAACTCCTGAAAGCGTAAAAAGATTGCTATGAATCGAAAAGAAAACTTTCTTAGTGTTTGTATAATTTGGTGAAATGTTGCGTAGTAAAAGATTCGATCCAAACCACCTCAAAACACGTTATCTGGACTCCTTAGACTTTTAACAGAATGTTACGAATCGAAAAACAGAATTTCTTGGTGTTTGTAAAATTTGGTGAAAAGTTATGTAGTAAAAGATACGATACAAATGATCCGAAAACACGTTATTTGAACTCCTCAAAGCGTAAAAAGATTGCTATGAATCGAAAAGAAAACTTTCTTAGTGTTTGTATAATTTGGTGAAATGTTGCGTAGTAAAAGATTCGATCCAAACCACCTCAAAACACAATATTCGGACTTCTCCGATTATTTAAAGAATGTTACGAATCGAATTACAAACTTTCTTAGTATTTGTCAAATTTGGTGAAAACTTATGTAGTAAAATATACGATACAATTGATCTAAAAACACGTTATTTGAACTCCTCAAAACGTAAAAAGATTTGTATGAATCGAAAAGAAAATTTCTTAGTGTTTGTATAATTTGGTGAAAATTTGCGTAGTAAAATATTCGATCCTAACCACCTCAAAACACGTTATTTGGACTCCTCAGGTCGTTAAAAGAATGTTACGAATCGAAAAACAAACTTTCTTAGTGTTTGTAAAATTTGGTGAAAAGTTATGTAGTAAAAGATACGATATAAATGATCCGAAAACACGTTATTTGAACTCCTCAAAGCGTAAAAAGATTGCTATGAATCGAAAAGAAAATTTTCTTAATGCTTGTATAATTTGTTGAAAAGTTGCGTAGTAAAAGATTCGATCCAAACCACCTCAAAACACGTTATTTGGACTCCTTAGAATGTTAAAAGAATGTTACGAATCGAAAAACAAACTTTCTTAGTGTTTGTAAAATTTGGTGAAAAGTTATGTAGTAAAAGATACCATACAAATGATCCAAAAACACGTTATTTGAACTCCTCAAAGCGTAAAAAGATTGTTATGAATCGAAAAGAAAACTTTCTTTGTGTTTGTTCAATTTGGTGAAAAGTTACGTAGTAAAAGATTCGATCCAATCCACCTCAAAACACAATATTTGGACTTCTCAGATTATTTAAAGAATGTTACGAATCGAACTACAAATTTTCTTAGTGTTTGTCAAATTTGGTGAAAACTTATGTAGTAAAAGATATGATACAATTGATCTAAAAACACGTTATTTGAACTCCTCAAAGCGTAAAAAGATTTGTATCAATCGAAAAGAAAATTTCTTAGTGTTTGTATAATTTGGTGAAAAGTTGCGTAGTAAAAGATTCGATCCTAACCACCTCAAAAACACGTTATTTGGACTCCTTAGACTGTTAAAAGAATGTTACGTATCGAAAAACAAACTTTCTTTGTGTTTGTAAAATTTGGTGAAAAGTTATATAGTAAAAGATACGATACAAATGATCCAAAAACAAGTTATTTGAACTCCTCAATGCGTAAAAAGATTGCTATGAATCGAATTGAAAACTTTCTTAGTGTTTGTATAATTTGGTGAAAAATTTCGTAGTAAAAGATTAGATCCAAACCACCTCAAAACACGTTATTTGGACTCCTTAGACTGTTAAAAGAATGTTACGTATCGAAAAACAAACTTTCTTAGTGTTTGTAAAATTTGGTGAAAAGTTATGTAGTAAAAGATACGATACAAATGATCCACAAACACGTTATTTGAACTCCTCAAAGGGTAAAAAGATTGTTATGAATCGAACATAAAACTTTCTTTGTGTTTTTTCAATTTGGTTAAAAGTTACGTAGTAAAAGATTCGATCCAAACCACCTCATAACACAATATTTGGACTTCTCAGAATATTTAAAGAATGTTACGAATCGAATTTCAAACTTTCTTAGTGTTTGTCAAATTTGGTGAAAACTTATGTCGTAAAAGATACGATACAATTGATCTAGAAACACGTTATTTGAACTCCTCAAAACGTAAAAAGATTTGTATGAATCGAAAAGAAAATTTCTTACTTTTTGTATAATTTGGTGAAAAGTTACGTATTAAAAGATTCGATCCTAACCCCATCAAAACACGTTATTTGGACACCTTAGATTGCTAAAAGAATGTTATGAATCGAAAAACAGACTTTCTTAGTGTTTGGAAAATTTGGTAAAAAGTTATGTAGTAAAAGATACGATACAAATGATCCAAAAACATGTTATTTGAACTCCTCAAAGCTTAAAAAGATTGCTATGAATCGAAAAGAAAACTTCCTTAGTGTTTGTATAGTTTGGTGAAAAGTTGCGTAGTAAAAGATTCGATCCAAACCACCTCAAAACACGTTATTTAGACTCCTTAGACTGTTAAAAGAATGTTAAGAATCGAAAAAAACAAACTTTCTTAGTGTTTGTTAAATTTGGTGAAAAGTTATATAGAAAAAGTTGCGATACAAATGATTCAAAAACACGTTATTTGAACTCCTCAAAACGTAAAAAGATTGCTACGAATCGAAAAGAAAACTTTCTTAGTGTTTGTACAATTTGGTGAAAAGTTACATGGTAAATGATTCTATCCAAACCACCTCAAAACACGCTATTTGGACTCCTTAGACTGTTAAAAGAATGTTACGAATCGAAAAACAAAATTTCTTAGTGTTTGTAAAATTTGGTGAAAAGTTATGTAGTAAAAGATACAATACAAATGATCCAAAAACACGTTATTTGAACGCCTCAAAGCATAAAAAGATTGCTATGAATCGAAAAGAAAACTTTCTTAGTGTTTGTATAATTTGGTGAAAAGTTGTGTAGTCAAAGATTCGATCCAAACCACCTCAAAACACGTTATTTGGACTCCTTAGACTGTTAAAATAATGTTAAGAATCGAAAAAAACAAACTTTCTTAGTGTTTGTAAAATTTGGTGAAAAGTTATGTAGTAAAAGATACGATACAAATTATCCAAAAACACGTTATTTGAACTCCTCAAAACTTAAAAAGATTGCTATGAATCGAAAAGAAAACTTCCTTAGTGTTTGTATAGTTTGGTGAAAAGTTGCGTAGTAAAAGATTCGATCCAAACCACCTCAAAACACGTTATTTGGACTCCTTAGACTGTTAAAAGAATGTTACGAATCGAATTGCAAACTTTCTTAGTGTTTGTCTAATTTGGTGAAAACTTATGTCGTAAAAGATACGATACAATTGATCTAAAAACACGTTATTCGAACTCCTCAAAGCGTAAAAAGATTTGTATGAATCGAAAAGAAAACTTTCTTAGTGTTTGTATAATTTAGGGAAAAGTTGCGTAGTAAAAGATTCGATCCAAACCACCTCAAAACATTTTATTTGGACTCCTCAGATTGTTAAAAGAATGTTACTTATCGAAAAACAAACTTTCTTAGTGTTTGTAAATTTTGGTGAAAAGTTATGTATTAAAAGATACGATACAAATGATCTTAAAACACGTTAATTGAACTCCGCAAAGCGTAAAAATATTGCTATGAATCCAAAAGAAAACTTTCTTAGTGTTTGTATAATTTGGTGAAAAGTTACATGGTAAAAGATTCGATCCAAACCACCTCAAAACACGTTATTTGGACTGCTTAGACTGTTAAAAGAATGTCACGAATCGAAAAACAAATTTTCTTAGTGTTTGTAAAATTTGGTGAAAAGTTATGTAGTAAAAGATACGATACAAATGTTCCGAAAACACGTTATTTGAACTCCTCAAAGCGTAAAAAGATTGCTATGAATCGAAAAGAAAACTTTCTCAGTGTTTGTATAATTTGGTGAAAAGTTGTGTAGTCAAAGATTCGATCCAAACCACCTCAAAACACGTTATTTGGACTCCGCAGATTGTTAAAAGAATGTAACGAATCGAAAAACAAAATTTCTTAGTGTCTGTAAATTTTGATGAAAAGTTATGTACTAAAAGATAAGATACAAATTATCTAAAAACACGTTATTTGAACTCCTCAAAGCATAAAAACATTGTTATGAATCGAAAAAAAAACTTTCTTAGTGTTTGTACAATTTGGTGAAAAGTTGCGCAGTAAAAGATTCGATCCAAACCACCTCAAAAGACGTTATTTGGACTCCTCGGATTGTAAAAAGAATGTTACGAATTAAAAAACAAAATTTCTTAGTATTAGTTAAATTTGGTGAAAATTTATGTATTAAAAGATACGATACAAATGATCTAAAAACACGTTAATTGAACTCCGCAAAGCGTAAAAATATTTCTATGAATCAAAAAGAAAACTATCTTGGTGTTTGTACAATTTGGTGAAAAGTTACGTAGCAAAAGGATCGATCCAAACCACCTCAAAACACCTTATTTTGACTCCTCGGAGCGTTAAAAGAATGTTACAAATCGAAAAACAAATTTTCTTAGTGTTTGTAAATTTTGTTAAAAAGTTATGTTGTAAAATATACGATACAAATGATCTAAAAACACGTTAATTGAACTCCGCAAAGCGTAAAAAGATTACTATGAATTGAAATGAAAACTTTCTTAGTGTTTGTACAATTTGTTGAAAAGTTACGTAGTAAAAGATTCCATCCAAACCACCTCAAAACACGTTATTTCGACTCCTCGGAGCGTTAAAAGAATGTTACAAATCGAAAAACAAACTTTCTATGTGTTTGTAAAATTTGGTGAAAAGTAATGTAGTAATATATACGATACAAATGATCTAAAAACATGTTATTTGAACTCCTCAAAGCGTAAACAGATTGCTATGAATCGAAAATAAAACTTTCTTAGTGTTTGTACAATTTGGTGAAAAGTTATGAAGTAAAAGATTCGATCCAAACCATCTCAAAACACGTTATTTCGACTCCTCGGAGCGTTAAAAGAATGTTACAAATCGAAAAACAAAATTTCTTAGTGTTTTCTAAATTTTGGTAAAAAGTTATGTAGTAAAAGATACGATACAAATGATCTAAAAACACGTTAATTGAACTCCGCAAAGCATAAAAAGATTGCTATGAATCGAAATGAAAACTTTCTTAGTGTTTGTACAATTTGTTGAAAAGTTACGTAGTAAAAGATTCGATCCAAACCACCTCGAAACATGTTATTTCGACTCCTCGGAGCGTTAAAGGAATGTTACAAATCGAGAAACAAACTTTCTTTGTGTTTGTAAAATTTGGTGAAAAGTTATGTAGTAATATATACGATACAAATGATCTAAAAACATGTTATTTGAACTCCTCATAGCGTAAACAGATTGCTACAAATGATCTAAAAACACGTTATTTGAAGTCCTCTTAGCGTAAAAATATTGCAATGAATAGAAAAGAAAACTTTCTTAGTGTTTGTACAATTTGGTGAAAAGTTACGTGGTAAAAGATTCGATCCAAACCACCTCAAAACACGTTTTTTGGACTCCGCAGATTGTTAAAAGAATGTAACGAATCGAATAACAAAGTTTCTTAGTGTTTGAAAATTTGATGAAAAGTTATGTAGTAAAAGATACGATACAAATGATTTAAAAACACGTTATTTGAACTCCTCAAAGCGTCATAAAATTGCTATGAATCGAAAAGAAAACTTTCTTTGTGCTTGTACTATTAGACGAAAAGTTACGTAGTAAAAGATTCGTTCCGAACCACCTCAAAACACGTTATTAGGACTCCTCGAATTGTTACATGAATGTTGTGAATCGAAAAACAAACTTCCTTAGTGTTTGTAAAATTTGGTGAAAAATTATGTAGTAAAAGATACGATACAAATGATCTAAAAACATGTTATTTGAAGTGCTAAAAGCGGAAAAAGCTTGCTATGAATTGAAATTGAGTGGGAGACTGAAGGAAATACAGTTTTAGGATCAACCGTAAAAGTGTACACAAGGATAAACGAATGTAGTCGTACATTCGTAGCCATATCTTTCAGTAGGAAAATCCGATTTGAATGGTTCAAATTGGGTAAGATAGATAATTAGATTATCTATAACCTTCATGTAGAAATATATTTCATATGAACGAAGTATAAGTGTCGTTTCTGTGAAATACCGAAAGGGTGCAACAGTATGACATACAGTTAGTAAAACAGTCATAACTTTTGCATATGAACTCCAATTGGGCTGGGCCAAATTGGGTCGAGTAGATAATGATATTATCTACAACTTTCGTGTTGGTTGATTTTCTGTCAGAGAAATTTATCAATTTCGTCTGGACAGAATACTGACCAGGTTCATGCAGTTTTCTGTGTGAGAGGGTGTATATTGGATATACATGCCTTTTGGCTAATCCTGATCCTATTGTATATAAATAGGATTTTCTCTCTCATCTTAACTAACCAATTCATTCAGAATTATCCAGAAAATTGTGAGACAAATTTCTAGAGAGTGAAAAGGTGTAAAAGAGAGAAACCGTGAAAAGGTGTTTTACGGTTTAGAGAATCAATTCGATTAAGCAAGTTCACCGGTGCATCGTCTAGGCAGGTGCATCCGTGACCGACGTCTTGCGATTCAAGGTGGATACACGTAGAGGAGCAACAACTGAGGCTCTCACGATTGTGATCGATTTGGACGAGTAGATTGAGTCGGAAACGAAATCAAGCGAATCGGCGAAGTCAACGAGCGGTGAAAGACGCGTGGTGTGGGACGCGCGTATTGTCACCAACGTGACAGGAGAAAGAAGGCAGCGATCAACCCTTCGTGTGCAATCAATTTTGCACCGGTAAAGATCTAACCTTCTATTTGCATCGTACCCTCGAAGTCGTGGCGTGATCTCGGGAATCGGGGAACCGGACCGGGCCTACATATCCGCTGCGCGGGCCCGGGGCCGGGGATATTCCCCTACAGTGGTATCAGAGCGATCGCCATCGATTCGAGGGTCGAATCATAGTCGTATATTAGATATACGCACGGGTTATCAAAGTTCGTACCCGTTTGCATGATGTTACATATTTAGAATGTCAAATTCCATTAAAATCACAAGTGAAATTCGCTAGAGATCGATCAATAGTTGATTGAGAGTATCTAGGAATAATCGTGAAAAGGTTTCATGATTGATCGTTTTGGAAACGAGCGAAAACAGCAGTTCAAAAATCGCAACGGACACTGTAGCAGATACAGGAAATTGAGAATTTTTCGAAAAAACACATATTCCGTTATAACGGACTTGGTGTCCGTTGTAACGGACCCTGTATAGGATGCGGGGGTGTGAGGAGGACCGTGAAAACTGCATATTCCGTTGTAACGGACTTGGAGTCCGTTATAACGGACCTTGTATCTGATACGAGGTTGCGGGGATGCCTAGGGTGTCTATTGGAGTCCGTTGTAACGGACTGGGTCCGTTGTAACGGAGCTCTACACAGTTTGTCCGTTGTAACGGACTGTATGTTGCGTTGTAACGGACTGGTCTCTGGAAATTTGGACGAAAGTTTGCAGAAAATAGCGTTGTAACGGACCTAGGTTGCGTTGTAACGGACATGTTTCTGGCAAAATTTGGCCAAACTCCGAAATAAATAGCGTTGTAACGGACTGGACTTCCGTTGTAACGGAGTGCCAAGTATACTGGAGGTCCGTTGTAACGGACTATGTTGCGTTACAACGGACTGGTTTCTGGTTGCTGATTTTGTTTTCGTTATAACTTTGGCTACACAACTTGGAATATTGAGTTCTTTATATCGATTTGATCGGCATCAATCATACTAGCATATAATTAGATAATTATTTAGAATAATTAGACTCCCAAATAAATACATATGCATTTATGAAAATCTTGTGATAGTGATATAATTGGATTATGTCACGGATTTAGAAACGTGCAATGGCATGATCCCTCATAATATTTAAGTCATGGAAATGCCTTCCATATTCACAACCACTATGATCGGTACTACGTCTCACATGGGTTAAGGCCAAAGCCGACATGGGTTATTGTAGTCATCGACGGGGTGGCAAGCGTTAAATAGGGACTGATAAGGGTTAAGGCCAAAGCCGACTTATTAGTAGTTTATTTGAACGATACGCTGAGTATGGTTGTGACTTAACCGTTCAAGCCAGTAAGGGTTGAGGCCAAAGCCGACTTGATTGGAAGTTCGGGGCATAGATAGGATGCACACACGGAACTGGGATTGTATTGGATACGATTCATCACCGAAATCCTATAAAGGTTCAAGAGTCGCATTTGATGCGATTGGATATAATCCTACCTAAATAGCGAGATCCCATTCGTCTGCCAAAGCAACTTATGGGAGGATCGTGATATATGGATCTTGAGTGTTATGGACTTGGAGTCCCGTATCGGTATGAGGGTTATCGATTCGATAAAATAACACTATCATATAATTATCATATAAGCATATAGATTAAGTACGCACGGTTAGGAATTAATCTTCATCATCCGTTTAGAATTATGTTTTCAAGCAACACCAAATATATCGATTAGATCGATATGATAGATGGCTTTTGGGCCGGAATTACCGTTATTGACCTTGATAGTCAAAGAATAGTTCTTAGACTTAAAGGAACGTGTTGGACACGGAAATGGTAGATTCGGGGCTCGAGGCTTTGGCTTTAGAGAAAGCCGGGTTCGATAAACTTAAGAAGGAATCGAACAATATTACGTGCCTTGTGGTGGCATGTATAGACGCAAATTTCTCAAAATTGTTTTGAGAATTCGGGTGTATATGAAAGTAAAACACAACGCACATGAAATAGTTTCAAGAGCTAGAGCGCGTTGAATGACTCAATGCGGCTCAAAGAGTAGGTTAATTTTGAGACGCCTTATGGGTCTTTGATTAACACTCGTGTGTTGATGGTACGAGATTTGATGTTCGTGACCGAATATCATATGCATTCGATAGATAAGTCGATCCCGAAATTGCATATGATGCGATTTAAATTTGAATTGGAGATGCTCAGAGTTTCCGAGGAATCCAATGCATATAGATGCGTGGATGTCCTTGTAATTCAAAAGCGGGATCGAAAGAAATGTATGTCTAAGGGTATTTTGGGAAAATGTTTTCCAAAATGGAAAGTTCGGAAAAGGAGTTGTCCAAACTAGTGACTCAAAGAATGGTGAAATCCGAGGAGGATTAAACCTAGAAGTTGATTGCTTCTTTTGACATTGCCGTCTTGGCCATATAAATGAGATACGCGTATCTAGATTCCATGTGATGGAATGCTAGAATCATTCGAATTAGATTTGATTGATTAATGCAATACTTATTTATTAGGCAAAACGACAAATGGCATCATTCTCCAAAGTATTGGAGAAAGATCCAGCGAATTATTGGAAATTATATTTACATATGATGTTCCGATAAGTTCCGAGGCAAGAGGAGGCTATCGGTATTTTGTTAAGTTTATGGACGGTTAAAGTAGATATGAAAATATCTATTTAATGCGTGCCGAAACAGAGACTTTTGAAAGATTCAAATAGTTTAAAAAAAAAAAAAAAAAAAAAAAAAAAAAACGAAATACGAAATCAACTAAGCAAGAAAATCAAAGCTTTTCGATAGGATCGAGAAGGCGAGTATTTGAGCTAAACCTTTCGATAGGATCGAAGAGGCGATATTTGAGTTATGAATATTAATGATCATTTATGATTGTGGAATCGTTTCACGATTGCCTTTATTCGGAACATTGAGATGTGTCCGAAAAGAGGAAATGAACGCATGTTGGACATGGTTCGATAAATGATGAGTCAATAAGATCTCCCAAAAATGTTTTGGGGATACGCCCTTGAGACAGCGGCACTAATGAATGGTTGCATATAAGATATGAACCATAAACCTTCTAATCGGTACAAAAGACGCCATATGAGATATGGATCGGAATGGTTCCGAATTTGTCACTTGTACAGATTTGAGGATGTGAGTGTATTTCGAAATTTGTTTCGGTTAAACTCAATCCCAAATCTGGAAATTGTTCGTTTATCCTTAAGGAAACTAAAGGGTATTAGTTAAAACGTCCCGACGAAAATGAGATTTTCGTGGCTCGAAGAGATGCCTTCTTGGAGGAGGACTAGATGCGCACAAGTTTGGAACTTGGTGCCATTTCTCTCTATGCGGGCTAGTGGGAGTAGAATAAATCTCGAAAGAGTTCGTGATTTGAAAATGAACATTGTACCGATGAAAGTTGACATGGCTTCATCAAGAGTTGATGAACGCAAGTCGAACACACAAAGGAATTTTTCGTAGATCAAGTAGGCTATATCATAAGCCGGTAAATACGGATTTATCGTGGCTAATGATGATAGATTGAAATCATATGATGATTCGATATCCTACAAGGATGCTATGAAAAGTTGATTCCACATGACATGGTGTCATGAAGTCTGAGATTCGATCCATGTGAATTATCAAGTTTAGAACTTGATTTCATTACTTTCTAGGTTAGACCCGTGAAATGTGAGTGGGTTTTTCAAGATGAAGAACCGACATGGATAGGAATACGCATATATGTAAAGCGAGGCTTTTTGCGAAAAGTTTCATGCAATTCATAGTCGGACTATGAAGAAACGTTTTCGCTTGTTGCCATGCTTTCCCATTCTCGAAATTCTGCTTGCCATGGTCGCGTATTATGACTATGTGATGTGGCCAAATGGATGTCAAAACCGAATTTCTTGACAGATATTTTATGAAAGGATGTGTACTTGACACAACCTTATGGTTTTGTCGATTCATAAGAATCGGGGATAAGATATGCACGCTTTAACGATCCATATGATGGATTAGAGAAAGCTTCTCGGAATTGGAATATTCGTTTTGACAAAATTATAAACTGTTATAAAATTGTCGAAACGAATGGAAACTTTGTGTACACATGAAGGTTAGTGGGAGCTGCGTTATATTTCTTGTAACGACAAAGGATTTAGACGAGACCGCTTATGAATTAAGCGTGAAGATCTATAGGATAGATCTAAAAAGTTCCTCGTTCTATGTTATAGCACATATATCGACATATTGTTGAAAATGGTTTTCAACATGTAAACTCCTTGGAGGAGATAAATCGAAATGTCGAATGGCAGAAATTTTCAACGGCTCGATGTGAGACATCAAGCAGCGCGAAAAGTAATAATATGATGCCTTACATTTGATGTTAGGATCTATTATATCTGTCATGATATGTATGTGGCTATCTGTCATACAAATAAAGCGTCTAGTTCACCGTCAATAAAATTCATGGGAATCACATGAGTTTGAATGTAATTCGATTACATGAGACTAACTCTTGTGATTGTATAATGGTTATACAAATATATACATAATGGTTATGTATATTTAAAACCCATCGGGATTTGTATTGATAGAGGTGAAGTTTATCCTTGAATACTTTGCGAAAGAATTCAGGATTTATTATCTATAATGGTGTGGAGGACGTGTTGGTTATAAAGAGTTATAACAAACAACAGTTTCCAAAGATGAAGCACGTCCAAATATGTAGCACGACTTTCGATCACAAAGTGTGTACATGTTTTGCTTAAATGAAAACACGGTTATGTGGAAAGGTTCCACAAAACCAATAGTTTATGATTCTATTTACGGTGGCGAGTATATTGCGGTTATTAATCGCCAAAGGAAGTGGTATGGATCAAGGATACATGACCAAACTCTAGTAGTCACGAGTTATCGGATTTATGGTTGTTTATTGCGTGAGACGCAATAGTACAAGCCAAAAATGCCGAGGTCACAACCACTTCTAGCCAATACTCAGAAAATTTCATTTGATCCATGAAATTTTGTGAAAAGATGTGATCGTAGGTATTGGAAATGTTCCAATCCTGATGATGATTAACACTAGCGGGAACGTGCGGACCCGTTTACAAAACCGCTCTCTCTAGTCGCGCGTGACTGTCATGCGATGACTATGGGTATGGAGATACCTAGAGGAGGAAGAAGAGAGTAGAGTGTAGTTATCTAATACGATAGTCCTCGCAGGTTATGGGTATGGAGATACCCATAGGTAAACGTTGTATCACCCAAATACTTAGTCCATATGAATGCATCCCTTTTAAAATTTTGTTTACTTAAATTAATATGCATTCACCTTATATGAAAACTGTGTGCTGGGTTGTGTAATATGATTGTTACATGAACCTTGATTTGAACTTGTGTGGACGTCGACATGGTTGAGGACCATGTGCAGCGAAACCGTCACACTTAAAGTGTCATTTCTAAACATCCCTAGTCGCGGGTCAGTTTGCTTAAGAGAGAAGCATTACTATTACAAGGGAATAGACTGAACGCGTACACTAGTACGTTTGCCGAGGAGATGATTATGTTTTGCTAATCATGGGACAAAGGAGTTTGTCGAATCGGGAACGTAGATATATGTTAGGTTACATGTATTGGATATGACCGAAGCCGCGAGACCATGACATGGTTTAGTCATTATAGATGGACTTGCGACGGATGGGGTTTTAGATTCTTCATACTTGAGGGGATCATTGATTGCGTTACGTGCGTAACACAATGCTTTGATATGATCTTACGCTCACCGTAACAGGGAGTTAAAAGGGTCATCATTGGGTATTGTCCGAAACACGGAATTCAATGTGAGTCTCCAAGATAGGAATTGTTTATTCCGAAAGGAAGAGATATCTCTTAGGCGCCGCTCGATGAGTCGATTAACGAAACCTGCGGCCGCAGTCAATGATATTAATGGTTAATATCGATTGAAATTTGTTAACTCAACTCGGAATCGGGGAATAAGTGTAGTTAATCAAATTATAAGGATGACTATTACCGTGCCTTTTGATTAACGGATATCGTAAACAAGAGAACTAGTAACCGCTATTCGAGATAGGCACAATGATCACAATCATTATTCGTTTAACATGGGTAGCTATGATGGAGTGACTAGATCCCGCTCATGAGCTTGTAGGTATTGGAAACAACCTACTGCCATCGTTAAGTCGAACCTACATGGTCACACAACGAGTCGTACTAAGTCGGGCTTGATCATAAAATTGGCACATAGGATGTGCATAGCTTGGTATTTGATACGCGAGCTATATTCTCTAAAATCGTGCGTATTGGATATGCATGAGTACCTTTTAGGTAGATCTGAAATTGAGTGGGAGACTGAAGGAAATACAGTTTCAGGATCAACCGTAAAAGTGTACACAAGGATAAACGAATGTAGTCCTACATTCGTAGCCATATCTTTCAGTAGGAAAATCCGATTTGAATGGTTCAAATTGGGTAAGATAGATAATTAGATTATCTATAACCTTCATGTAGAAATATATTTCATATGAACGAAGTATAAGTGTCGTTTCTGTGAAATACCGAAAGGGTGCAACAGTATGACATACAGTTAGTAAAACAGTCATAACTTTTGCATACGAACTCCAATTGGGCTGGGCCAAATTGGGTCGAGTAGATAATGATATTATCTACAACTTTCGTGTTGGTTGATTTTCTGTCAGAGAAATTTATCAATTTCGTCTGGACAGAATACTGACCAGGTTCATGCAGTTTTCTGTGTGAGAGGGTGTATATTGGATATACATGCCTTTTGGCTAATCCTGATCCTATTGTATATAAATAGGATTTTCTCTCTCATCTTAACTAACCAATTCATTCAGAATTATCCAGAAAATTGTGAGACAAATTTCTAGAGAGTGAAAAGGTGTAAAAGAGAGAAACCGTGAAAAGGTGTTTTACGGTTTAGAGAATCAATTCGATTAAGCAAGTTCACCGGTGCATCGTCTAGGCAGGTGCATCCGTGACCGACGTCTTGCGATTCAAGGTGGATACACGTAGAGGAGCAACAACTGAGGCTCTCACGATTGTGATCGATTTGGACGAGTAGATTGAGTCGGAAACGAAATCAAGCGAATCGGCGAAGTCAACGAGCGGTGAAAGACGCGTGGTGTGGGACGCGCGTATTGTCACCAACGTGACAGGAGAAAGAAGGCAGCGATCAACCCTTCGTGTGCAATCAATTTTGCACCGGTAAAGATCTAACCTTCTATTTGCATCGTACCCTCGAAGTCGTGGCGTGATCTCGGGAATCGGGGAACCGGACCGGGCCTACATATCCGCTGCGCGGGCCCGGGGCCGGGGATATTCTCCTACACTCAAAGCGTAAAAAGAATGCTATGAATCGAAAAGAAAACTCTTTTAGTGTTTGTACAATTTGGTGAAAAGTTACGTAGTAAAAGGTTTGATCCAAACCATCTCAAAAACACATTATTTTGGCTCCTAGGAGCGTCAAATGGGCAATATGAATCGAAAAACAAATTTTCTTAGTGTTTGTAAAATTAGGTGAAAAGTTATGAAGTAAAAGATACAATACGTATGATATATAAACACGTTACTTGAACTCCTCAAATCGTAAAAAGATTGCTATGAATCGAAAAGAAACTTTCTTAGTGTTTGTACAATTTGGTGAAAACTTACGTAGTAAAAGATTCGATCCAAACAATCTCTAAAACACGTTATTTGGACTCCTCAGAGCGTTAAAAGAATTTTATGAATCGAAAAACAAACTTTCTGAGTGTTTGTTAAATTTGGTGAAAACTTATGTAGTAAACGATACGATACAAATGATCTAAAATCGTGTTATTTGAACTCCTCGAACGGTAAAAGATTGCTATGAATCGAAAAACAAACTTTCTCAGTGTGTGTAAAATTTGGTGAAAAGTTATGTAGTGAAATATACGATACAAATGATCTAAAAACCCGTTATTTGAACTCCTTAAAGCGTAAAAATATTGCAATGAATCGGAAAAAAAAAATGCTTAGTGTTTGTAAAATTTGGTGAAAAGTTATGTAGTAAAAGATTCGATCCAAATCATCTCAAAAATACGTTATTCGGCTTCTAAAAAAAACTTTCTTTATTTGTTGTTATCTATATTTCGGTTAATATTTTAATTTTAATATAACTTGAATGATTGGAAAGGAAAAAAAGAGAGAGGTTTAACGAGGCCAATAGGGCCGATTGATTTTAACTAAATTGGGCCCAGATTATTTCCTAAGTTAATAGGTGCATAAATATTACATTTAGTTGGGCTAAGTTCTTGTTTGATGGTTTTTTTTATATAATGTGTTTTTAAATGTTGGGAGTTGTGTATTTTGGGCTAATTCTGATACTAAAATATGACAGGCCTAAGTTAACTTATTATATTATGAAATATTTCAATCATAAATCAGAGGACAAAAAATTTAGATCTTTCTATTTTGTCGATGGCTATTTTATTGCACTTTCGGTCACCATCAAATTAAAATATTGACAATTATGGCTTCCACGCCGACTTTAAAGAATTCCTTGACCAGACTATGATTGATAAGACAACCAATAAACTAGGTTTCTATGCTATTTTTATATTAATTCTCTACCAAAATCATTAGGAAGTTTAATAAGGAATATGAAATGACTAAATACAAAAGTAATATGTTTGAGTTTGACGTTAATCGGAACGAGTCAGAAAAAAAATGATTTAGTGTTCTAAATATATATGATATAGATGGTACGTAGGGGTGTCAACGGTTCGGATCCGGTTCGGATAGTGGTCATACCAGATCCATATCCATATTGTCGGATCCGGATACGGTTCGGATAATAAACGGATACGGATACGGTTCGGATATTGTCGGATACGGATACGGATATGGTTCTGTTTCGGATATTAAAACGGATATTATGTTATCATAACGTAACTTACTTTTTAGCTATAAATATATATAATTTGTGACATGAACGATAAATATGATTATATTTAAACATAATTTTACGATTGTGAGTTAAATCTTTTACAAATCATTAATTTGTATATGATTTTTCAACTAATATCAAATATAATACATAAAAATAATATATAATATGAATATCCGGATCCGATTTCGGATACTCGAATCTAATTTCGAGTATCCGGATCCTAAAAATAACCGGATCCGGAACACGGATCCGGTTCCCGCACCAAAATCGAATATCGAATCCGGTTCCGGATCTTAAAATGAGCAACCAGATCCATATCCGGATCCACTCGGATTCGGATATTTTTTTCGAATCCGGATATTTTTTCGGATACGGTTCGGGTCGGTTCGGGCAATATCCACACCATTGACGTCCCTAATGGTACGTCCATTTTATATTGTTGATGGATATCCGTTTATATAAATCGATATGGGTCGATATTGATTGTTATGGACTGGTTTAAATTAATTTCGACTTGAATCATAATTTATTTTAATATTTAATTTTGGACCGGCTCTTTATTTCACAATTTTTTTTCACATTGATTTTTTGGCCGAAATCTCTCTTTCTTTCTCTGTGGCGTGACTTTCTTCTCATTTCTCCTCTCCACCAATTAGGATTGTAATTTGCAACTTCTAACAACTAGGCTCCATAATTTAATTTATTGTATTATTTATGAATTTTATATTATAATTTTGATTGTATTTTTTAATTGAACTTCAAATTTATTTATATTGTTGAATTGTTGAATTTTGAATATTAATCACGTAGAATTTGAATTAATTTTGAAAATATAGTATAAATAAATGTTATAAAAATTTATTTAATATAATATATATTTATTTAATATTAAAAAATATAAAACCGGTATATCACTGATATGGTTCGACATGAATTCGCTATATCGGTCGTCGACCAATCTGTAAGCGATATTCGATATCTGTAATATTGGACTAATAAGTCGTCGCAAAAAACAATGACAAATATCAACAAATAATATTTTCAAAATCAATAATGATAGTTGAAATAAATTAGGAATAGAAAATAGATAACCACTTAAACTTTATAGTCCAAAAAACTATTTTTTTCATTTTGAGAGAGAGATATTTGAGCATGTCATCGCCGTGTCTTCCCTCACGGCTGCACCGCCTCGACCTATTTCTTTTCTTTCGAATGACGACTTTCTCATTGACATAAATCAAATTAGAAGGGAGTGAGATAAAATAAGAATGTTTGATATTTTTGTCCAGGTTCGAATTTTCGGTCCGGTTTTAAATTTCGAATGTTGGGTCAATATAAAAAAATTCGGCGTGAAAATTATTAAAATCCAATTAATTCATCTACAGTCAAAATCAATTAAATCATATTTTAGAAAATAGGACTTATCGGCTTGCTGATCAATGATTAAATGATATTTTCTAAATGATTTACTATAAGTATAACTTGTAAAAAACACCGAGCAAAGTACGATTTTTTGGTTGGTTGGCACATGATAGATTCTTAACGGTTGTGAATTTAAAAAAAGACGTGGGTTGCCAAACAACGAAGGTTATGTCCTTTGTGCCCCCAACATAAAAAAGACGTAAGTCACATACTCCTTTCATGCCCGTATTCATCAAGGATTTGGAATACGGTTGCTCTATTTTTCTCATTACCCCATCTACAATCATCCGAAACAGTGTCAACTTCTCTTCTAACATCCATGATAACGGACGAGAGGGCGCCGAGATGTTTGGGACTAGTTAATCTATATCTCTATATTCCATTTTAGTTTCAAGGATTATGGTCGTAATTATGTTGCAACTATTTTTCTAATTTTTACTTAATGCAATTATGAGCGAGGCAGATTGCCTCCTTCAAAAAATTCGCTTGCAATCCAAACACAACACAAATACAAACTCGAACTTTATGTATTACAAGACCCCAAACAATTAACTATTATATTACGTCTTTATTTTTTTTTCTATCGTAACTTCAAACAATCACAAGTCGTGATCCTAAACATTATAGATTTGTGTGATAGCATGAATGGTATGGAAGGAGAGGAACACGCGTATATTTATAAGTAAAACAAAAACATCCACGACCATGGCAAAAAAAAGTCCTCGATGAATTTGAACTATGGGAAAAAAAAAATCCTAGAGACATAAATAAGATATTTTTTTACAATCTTAAGAGTACTATCTAAGTAGGAACATGTAAATAATTTTCCAATTTATTTAATGAAACGGAATACCAATTTGGTATTCTTTCAAAAAAAAAACAATAAATTTTTCATCTTGTGCCTTTTGGCAATTTGTTTTGGAAAATTATTGAGCTGATTCGAACTTGAGCTGGCTCGATTCCTATCGAGTGGAACTCGAATGGATAAATTAATTCAAATATAGATTTTCGACTCGATCCAACCTAGCTCGGTTCGAGCTTGAACGTTGTTCGGTTCGTTAACAGTCCTATTGAAACTTGAAATCCTTGCAAATGCCACACCTTTTATTAGTCGAAGAACCTGTACAAACCTATTTCATTTTCGACATTGAGTTCGTAGGCATGATCCACACCTATTGTTAGTATACCCGAGTTAACCTCATATTTTCTTCGCGAGTTCGAACCCGGATCATCAACGAGGCAGACGTATGCCTATCCATCTTAATTAACATCCTGGGCCGGTCCTAAAGGTGATCAAAGGAGGCCTGGATCTAAGACCTCTCTTTTAAGGGGGTCCATATTTTTATTTGAAATATTATATATAAGCTCTATTTTATTTTATAAATGTTTAACGTGAACTCATATTTATTATATAGGCTTTGTTTTATAAAAATCTGCATAAATTGGTATTATATTTAGTAGTTTTCATTTAGCAAGACTTTGTGACAAAACGTATTATTGAAAGTTTCCCCCGAAAAAATGTGATATTTTTAGTTGTATAATTTAAAATTCCGTGGAATTAGAACTTTTAGGAGTCCAATTTCGAAAATGGTCTCGGATCGACCAAAACTCGGGACCGGCCCCGTTATCATCGGATGGTGGCACCTATATAAATTGTTGGCTTGGCCCTTAATAAGTTTTAATGAGTTATGTACGGGACTAATAAGTCTGTATATTCCCTCATTTGCTAATGAACTTCATATAATAGAAGAACAATGGAAGGTCCACAAATAATTAAGGACACGTCCCATAGCACGTGAACTTGCTCCTTAATTAACTCGATTACCTAATTCAATGCACTCATCACTCATGACCAATCATCCAAAACGACCAAAACTAGCCGTTATTTCTCGTCAAGTAAATTTTTTGCACCTTGAATAATTACGGAAAAATAATCAACAACAGTTTTATAATAACGATAATGTTCTTTGAGAGACATGAGCAGCGTGATATCACTGTTGTTCAGACTTCAGAATCCAGATTGGCATTTCGTCTCTTCTTCTTCTCCATCAATCATTTGTTTTCTTCTTCTGTGGTGGAACAAGCAATGCAGATCTCCGTTAATGGACGAATGGTCTTGTGGTCATGGTGGTGGGGGCATAAAAGGGGCGGCAATGGATTGCTTTAGTCACCATCAATTTTCCGTACAATCTAGTTTAGGAAGGCTGGCAATGCATGCATACAATATAAGTTCATCTCGTCTCGTTATGATTTGTTTTCTTCTAATTAGCATTGCAGGAATTTTTCTTTTTGGAAAATACCATTTGGCATATTCACTATTTAATTATATTTTCGAAATTTAGAAGTTCGAAAACTTGTTTATATTTCTTTTATCGTCAAAAGTTTGAAATCGGTAAATATCCTGAGTTTTTCTTTTCTTCAACCTAATTTAACGTAAGGATAAATGTTTCCGAACAAACAAAGTTCGAAACACGAAAGAATACGTGGATTACTAAAGGGAAATGTTTTAAATAATTGAGAATATCTATTACAAACAATATTTTACGAAATATAGAGCTGCAAAGTTTAATCCGACATTCTTGCCTAGACTGAAAAATATTGAAAAGTAAACGATCAGAAACCCGCATAAACCCCAAAACTATCCGAAATATAAAATAAACGGGTGATGAGATCTTAAGTTTATGGCAAATTACTTGTACTTGACCCGAAGAATGTGAAACTCGAACGATCCGAAATGATAGAAAAACAAGTACCCGAATGACTCGAAATCCGAATTAATCCAAACTAGTAACTCAACGTGAATATGACCAATTACCACCTTAGACAAAAGGGGTTGTATAAAGTAGTTTCTTTTTTTATTTATTAGCATATGGATTTAAAAAAATAACGATCACTTGATTTGAAAATATTTCTCAGAATTTTTCTTGTAAAATGATTACATAATACAATGGTATATATAAATATTAAAAAGTCTATAAGTATATCAATGAATAATATCAATCTACATGATACAAGTTTAAATTATAACACACAAATAATTGAATCATATATAAATAATAAAATATTAAATCGATAGATATGAAATCGAGTATTGATATGATCCTCCTCTTTTTTTCTATGAATATATATACATATGTTATACTGTAGTTATTTACTCGATTTGTGTATCATCAGTGACGGATCTTGACCATGAATGTTGGGGAGGAAAAAAAAATTCCCTATAAATTAATTTCGCAAAAATGTTGAGGGCGGGGAGAAACCATATACATATTCATATATTTCAAAGTTTCCATATAGTAAAATGCACTAAATAGTCTATAATTTCGAAAATCTTGGAGGTGCCTCCCCTCCCGGTCCATACTAATATGATCCGCCACCCCCCTCCCAGTCCATACTAAGATCCGTCTATCTATATCACATACAACTTATGTCAATCTATACTTGATTATCACGTCGCGGGTGAGATTAATCCGCAAAAAATATAGTGATAGTATCTTACTCTGTGAGATCTATAGTGTTGCTTAATATAGATGTAAAAAAATGTGTGAACATTAATGATTTTGAATTAATTATACAATCATAAACTTGTGAATTTATATGTGGACTTGCCTCCTAAGCATGCTTGCTATCTCACCTTTAATGATAAACTTTCTAAAACCACATGAAGTTAATTCAAAACTTTTCTCTGAAGTAGTTGAACTATAAGTATCCGTTCTTTCTAATTTGTCCAAGTCTCCATTATTATTGTCATATACACATCTAAAAATAATGTGCAAAAAAACAATCCATCATATTCATGACAAAATTTCCAAGTCAGTACATCTAAAAACTTTGGATAATATTTAGGGAAATGCCCCCCTTGAAACTTAAAAAGTATGATACCAATCAATATAGAAATGCAAGCTTTATGCACAAGGTAAACAGGCATGCTTCTTTGGTGATCATTTCTCTCTTTGGTTGATCAATTAAGATACCTTTTCATACAAAAGATTCTCTGATTTCTTGTTCATTTGCTCAAAAAAAGGTAAGAATTTACTGGCATTAGGTATGGGTCTTTCTCATAATCATCATTAGACTATTTATTAAGATAAACATGAAATTTACAAATTAATTTTATTACACATGACCTAAATTCCCTCAGAATTAATCATGAAGAAAAGGATTGTGAAAGTGAAATAGACCCCCCATAGAATAGACCCAAATCCAATCACCTTATTATTTGACAGTGAGGTGCAATTCACCTGTGTCCCCATTTGATTTGAGGTCTCCATTTGTGGCTTTCTGTCAACCTTATTGGAGAATCATTCTCATGATTTGAGGTCTCTTAAAACATTGTTTTCATTATAATTTAAATTTAAATTTTAAAAAAAATAATTGGAGTAGAATTACAACTAAATAGTGGGTATAGATGAAAGATACAAATGAAGGCAAAGCTGCCATTTACTATTGGCCTTAACCACCACAAACATTCTCACTCTGTTCTGACAATGACCTTTGAGCACACTTTGTTTCACTTAATTACATTGTGAAATCTTAAAAGGGCTCCCACTTTTAGTGCAATGGCCGACAAAAACACTGTCATTAAATAACAGGTCACTTAATTACATTGTTGTTATGTAATTTGAAAGCAAAATTAAATAAAATTGGAAAAATGGTACAGTTTAATTCAAAACCCTCATCAAATCATCATAAATAATTCCAAAAATAAAGATGCTCCGATGAACTGTTCAAGATCAGTCAAAACTTGGTAGACCCCTTATTATTGTCTTGTATTAACATTCTTCCGTACATAAATCCATGTTTCAGAATGGGACCATAATCATCATTGTTGTATTTCTATAATATATACCTAATGCAAGATTTTTTATTGCAAATTTTACATATTGGAGGGTTCTTTATGCAAAATTGCCTAAATTTTTACTTATTTTCTTCCTCATGGCTAAAAATATTTATGGTATCTAGAAATCCAATTTACAACAGATATATTTCCAAAGCAACAATCAGCAAAATGCACCAAAATTCCAAACTAAATTCTTCTACAAATTTCTCATCAATCCAGGAATGATAGTACCATGGACACCCCAAATTTTCGTCTTAAAAATCTCTTTGAAAGTACGCATATTCTTATGACTTGCTATGCAAAAAAGAATTCTTACACAAGATGAGCTAATCAAAAGAGGGTGGCCCCATCCGTTGACGTGTGTTCCGTGCTCGGCATCGGAACGAAATGTAATTCATCTCTTCATCCAATGTCAATACTCAGGGCAATGCTACGACTTTATCGGCTTACCAAACATCGTCGGGGCGACATTAATAGAAGCATGGCAACAAATGCATGACTTAAATGGTGCACAACAACAGCAAAGACAAGAATTTGATCTGAGAATACAATAGGCGGCAACACTATGGCGTATTTGGAAAGAACAAAACAATAGAATTTTTAATAAGAAAGCAAAAATTCCAATTCTACTTTTTCAACAAATTAGAGACTTAAGTAGGTCTTGTAAAATCTATTGTACCTGAGTCCAATTTCTGGTATTTATGATGTAATATTTTATTTCAATAAATAAAGAACTATTGGACTACGTTTCATGTTGGAGGTTCCTTTTCAAAAAAAAAAGAAGAAGAAGAAGAATGAATAGCATGATGATAGTAGATGTTATTTGTCCCCCCTATCACTCAAATTTTTTTTTTGAGTTTCCTATCACTCAAATTTTGTCATGACCATTTTTTCTTTCCTATCACTTTCAAACTGCCTCCATTGATCTTTATTCCGTCTTTGTTGAACTTTTTTATCATAAGCAATTCATTCTGATTGTAATTGTTGTTCATTAAGGTATGAACACGCTTCGAAGTAGTAATCATTCTTGAGAAGCAATTCATTCTGATTTCAATAACGAGGGATGCTCCTTGTGTGCGCAACATAGGAAGGATGTTAATCATCTAGTTTTATCATGTCCCTATTCAACTCGAGTTTGGACCGCCATAACCGATATGTTCAACCGCCCTACTTTAAGACCGGTCGAGGACCTCGTCCAATTTTGGGTGAGCAACAAAAAAAAATAGATAAGAATCATAACTCTAAATGGAACACGGTGTAGTTGGCGACAATATGGAATCTTTGGAAGGAAAGGAATAGAAGAATTTTTTCCTTCAAAGCCGTCTCGACTCTTCTTCTAGAAACAATGATTCTGACGATGCGATCAAATGGGGGTACTAATTATTGATTTTTAATCAACTTTTAAGGCATCATGTGTTTTAGGCAAACACTTACATGTATCACTATAATAGTAAAGGGATGTAGAATGTGGGGCAAATTTATTTTATTTTTTTTCTTTTTTCTTTTTTGAAGATTTTGGTTGTAATGTATTCAAATTAATTTATTTAATGCAAAATTCGAGCGAGACAACCGCGATTGCCTCCTCTGTCAAAAAAAAAATGCTCAGGTGGGCCATACCAAAAATATATCTCTCTAAACAATAGTAGAAAATATCCTAATATGGTACAAACATGGAACGTATGGACTGTTTTACATAGAGTAAATGGTGTCTTTAGAGGTGATAATTGTATGTGTTAGGTCGTGTGATTTTAGGATTACATGTCATTCGATTTCGGTTCATTTTATATTCAGATTATTCGGTTTGCGGATCATTCGGTTTTAAGGTCGTTTAACTTTTGGGCCATTTGGATTTTATTATATTTGGTTTTCGTGTTATTCGCGTTAGGGAGTATTTAGTTTTCGTATTATTTTTATATGGTTCAATTCATGATTCGATAAATAGGTATATGGTTCTGGTCAATTGAGTTTATTTCAATTCATTTGGTTTGCGTTTCAAATAATATATCTAGAGATAAAAAAAATTGAGACCATTTACTATGCCCACACTATTTTTATGTTGTCACGTGATATCGTGGTATTAATGATTAATTAGTAACTCATATAATATCAAATTAATATGTAAAAATAAATTAATGATTAATTATTATGTATTTTTATTAGTATGTTAAAATTAACAATTAATTCGTTTTTGTGTGTTAATTGAGTTGCTAATTATTTTCACTAATTCTCTTCGAAATACGCATAGAGAATGAGAGATGAATTGTGGGAACAAAGTAAAATTTTCCTAAAAACTTTAGTGTCAATTTGAGCAATCAGTATTAAATTATTAATATGTATCAATTTTAAACGTGACTATACAACTATATTAAGATACAACTTTCAGCAATATTATATTAATATTATAATAACCCAAGTTTTATCATGTTAACTGTTGATATATCGTTATTACTATAAATTTATATTACATTTTGGTGTAAGAAAGATTCATACAAAGAAATAAATACTAGTGAAATGAGAACCATATGTTTTATATTGAATTGGGACCAGTATTAGATAAATGTATTATCATTATATTAGAAAAAAAATATATATATATATATATCTCGAATTTGAGTTTGGATAATCATTTGTGTTACAAATCAATGGGGACATCAGAGCATTTGAGTCACGAATCATTCAGACCGTGCTTCTTTCAGGCTACGTTTCGGTTCGTTTCGGTTTCGGATTATTCGAGTTTCAGTTTATTTCGAGATTTCGAATCATTCGAATTTCGAGTCGTTCGGTTTTCTTAATTTGGATGGTTGAATTTTCAACAGTTCTTTTGATTTGGATCGAGTTCGGATTCCAGTCGAATTGGTTTTTTTTTCGGATCGGGTCACATTTTGCAAGCTTCTACTTGTCATGTTACAAATATTAATCGAACATATATTCAAACTTAAAGAACGGCTCAATCTCAATGTTGACTCGCTGAAACTAGTATTAGTCATTAATTCAAACTTTGTTATTAGAAATCACACAAGTTACACGTGAAAATGGCATCGCATGAGAAAATGAGTATTTTCATTTATAACGGTTGTATTTATTTATTTATTTATTTATTTTGATAATAAATGAAGAAACTTTATATGTTTTCCATTCATTGATATTAATGTAAATCGAATCCACAATTTCTCACAACATATGTTTTTTTGGTACCTGGTACTCAACCAACTAGAATATGAGTCCATTGACAAAATTATAATTTACAATTTATTTGGTCCATTTCGTAGATTTTTTTAAAGCGTGTAGTATAAACACGAGATTTTTGTTTATTCACAAAATTAAGAAATAGAGCAAATAAAATATACATCTTTGTTCTTCCTTTCTCAATCTCTTCCTTGTTTCGTTCACTTCATTTCAACTCGTTTCTTGGTGGCGATAAACAAAAATAGAAAGAGAATCAAGAGAATAAAATTTAATTTTACCGGACGTCTTCAATTTTTGTATTGTAAATAAAGACGTGATTATAAATAATACAATTCTTTTTCATTTGTATTCTTTAATAGTTTTTTTATACAATGATTCAACAATTAAAATTCTATAACTATACACAAATATTAATTTATTCAATTTTACTTACAATTAAGTACTTGTTTGATTTTGTGTTTGGAATTTTTTGTGTGCAATATGAACATTTTTTAATTTAAATCAGTCTTTTTTTGCATATAAAGTACTTGATAAAACTTTGATGAGAGAAAAATACTACAATTAAAATTTAATAAAAAAAAAATTGTGGGTACAATGGAAACATAAAGAAAATAAGAATAGCATTATAAAAATCAATTGTGGGTTCACTTTTCTAGTCATTTGATGCAAGAAAAAGACAATATAGTTCTTCAAAAAATTTACTATATAATATTAATATGGTTATAATTTTTACAAATGTTAGAGAAAAATATAATATTTTACTATTATATTGTAACATGGTAATATGATAATGATCTGATATCGAACCAAACAGTCAAATAACAGGATTATTGGCCATATTTATTAAAATAAAAGTATTTCTCCAAGTATACAACAACTATATATGAGAAGATAACCAACTTCCAACTTGCATGCAATAAGTGAACATATTATTACACCGACAAAATATAATATGAAGAACTATATAAGTAGTTAGATTTCGCTATATATGATGTTCAAATTGGTGCATGAAGATTAACTACCGATTCAATGCATGAATGATAGGGTAGAGTGGAGTGAGTGGTGCCATGACTTTCACAAATTAAATGATTCAAATAGGATGGTCATGACCGTACCCATTTGGGCGTGTGAGTGAGGGCGACCCCTAATAATAATGCTAAATTATATTTGTTCCCTTAAAATTACTTTTTTGTGATTAAAATAAAATTTATGTTATCATAAGTTGGCGGTGGGTGATTTCAGAGATTACGAGTTCTAGTTTCATTGACATCAAAAAATATATCATTAACGACAAACGAACATTTTTTTTGTATCACTCGAAAAATGAAAAAAATACTCATTTATTATTTATTCATTTGGGTGACTTGAGAGATTACGAGTTCAAATTTCATTGACATCAAAAAATATATCGTTAACGACAAACGAACGTCTGTTTGGTATCACTCGAAAAATAAAAAAATTACTCATTTGTTATTTATTCATTTGGGTGACTTGAGAGATTACGAGTTCAAATTTCATTGACATCAAAAAATATATCGTAACGAACGTTTCTTTGGTATCACTCGAAAAATAAAAAAAATTACCCATTTATTATTTATTCATTTGGGTGACTTGAGATATTACGAGTTCAAATTTCATTGATATCAAAAAATATATCGTTAACGACAAGCGAACGTTTGTTTGGTATTACTCAAAAACTAAAAAACTAAAAAAATAATAATTTACTCATTTATTATTTATTCATTTAACAATACTCGCGTATTAGACCAGATACATTTATTTATTTCTCAGTTATGTTACCAAGTGAGCATTAAGATCACCACTCAATAATAATTGCAAAACTGAAAAACTTAACTTGGTGTCATTCCAGGAACAAAACAAGAGAAGATTGCTTGTTTGCGTGTATTTCCTTATATATACTCCACGAATTTATTATGTAAATAAATCAATAATTTCACTTGTTAATTATGAACTTTTGGGAATTACATAATTTGTATCTTTTAGGAGCATAAAAGTTAGCTAAAGAGTAAAATTTAAAGTGTGTTTAATTTGGAATTTTTTTTTTTTTTATAATAAATGGAGAAGTTTCGATAATCCTCCTTCATTCATTCATGTCAATAAGACAAGAACGGACAATTTCTCACAACATATGATTTTTTGTGTTTCACATTCAACCAAATAGGTTATGGATCCATTGTCAATTTAGAAAATTTTAGAAAATTTTAATCCTTAATGCGAGATTTAACACCCGTCACGTCGCCTCCTCAATGAGAACGCTCCGTGTTCAGGAAAAAAAAATGACAAGATTTTCCGTCGTCAATGCACCCCCTATTCTTTGCAATTTCTTTTCCAAAACAATTTTATTAAAACGTTATTCATGAATTCAAAAAAGATATTATTAAATAAAGGTACTCATATTCGATAAGTTATATGAAATTTAAGAAGAGTATATGATGTATGTAATTAAGGTACTTGGTCTTATTTCAATACGAAGTGCGAGTGCGAGGTAGTGTGAAAATTACTTGCAAAAGGAATTCTTAAAAAATCCCTATTTTTTAATATTAAAAAATACCTATTTATTTTGAATATTCCGACAAACTTTTTTAAATCAAGTTTTATTTTCAAATATTCTCAAACTTAACTATGTATGATATCAAATTTTATTTGGATGAAAATACCCCTCTATTTTTGTAATATTTAATTTTATTAAATAATTTTTGGTATTTCTTTAACTAAAAAAAATTCATAGATATTTTGCAATTAATTAATTATATATCAACGCATATATTTATAAAATCATACATTATTCGTCGTATGATTTATTCGACCGGTATTAAATAATAAACATATAATCAAGGGGAATTTACATATTTACCATTTTTTAAACGTAAAATTACATATTTATCCTTCTTAAAATTAAAATATCATATTTACCCTTTCATAAAACTAAAATATCATATTTACCCAAAAATTTAAAACCATCCATTTTTTTCATAAAACTTAACAGTCAACATTTAAAATTACTATTTTGCCCTTCTAAAAATCCAAACTATCATATTTATCCCTTTAAAAATAAAAATATCAAACTTACCCTCTCAATAATAAAAATAACATATGTACCCTTACTCACTCGACAAGAAGAAATCACGTCCTACAATTAATACTATTTTTAGTTCTGGTTATATTTTTGCTATGAAGATATTCTATATATTTTACATTTTTATTTTTGTCATTTGAGATTCGTAGAATGATTATCTTTTCGAATTTGATTGATGTATTTCTTGCATTTATATTGTTATCCATGATATTTCATTGTTAGATTCCATGGTATTCGATAAATTGATATAATGGTTATTGAGAGGGTAAATACGATATATTTCGTTTCGGAAGGGTACGCATGTTATTTTTATTATTGAGAGGGTAAATGTGATATTTTTATTTTTAATAGGGTAAATATGCTATTTTTTATTTTTAGAAGGGTAAAATAGTAATTTTACATTTTGACCGTTAATTTTAAGGGAGAAATTTGCTGGTTTTTAATTTTTTGGTAAATATGATATTTTATATTTATGAAAGGGTAAATATGATATTTTAAGTTTAAGTTTAAAAAAGGGTAAATATATGAATCCTCCTATAATTAATAAAAAAATAATTTGCTATTATATGAATTATATATTATCCCATATATTTATATATTTAGTATATACGTTCGAACATAAAGTTTAACACAATCAACTACAACCAATTTAAATATTATTCAAATATGTAATTAATTATTATATTATTCAATTTTAAAAATAAAAATACCTTACAATATTAAAAAGATATATATAAAGTGAGTGTAAATTAAATTCAAAATTTTTTTTTGCCAAGATATTTTCTAGATGCTCAAATTTTTCATATCGTTGTCTATTTTTATATTATTTGTTGTTAGTTTATATATATATATATATATATTGAAATTATTTACATATTACATATATTCTCAATTTTTTAATTAAAATGTATTACAAAAATATGATGATTTTTTTAATAAGAAAAAAATAGCAAAAAATGGTTTAATAAAAATATCAAAAGGTGAAGGAGTTTCTTAAAATATTGAAAAAAGTTAAGGGTTTGATTAAGAATTCCTGTACTTGTAACGCTAGTTTGATCATATATTTTAGGGGTAGTTTCAGAATATATAATTGTTTTGGAGATTTTCTGATATTTTCTCAACAAATAAAAGTAAGGATTTTAAAATAAATTGAGAAAAAAATGTTTTTTGTTTTTAAATTTGCCTGTCTCATAGGTATAACCAAAATTTATGGGAAATATTTGCAAAAGATTTTAGATATTGCAATTTGCATGATATATGTTAAGATGGAGCCCTAGAAGTGTCATAATTAATTGATGCCACCCTATTATCACTCAAGTGCATTAATTTTTGTGTCACTTCACAGTACGAGTCCCTTCTTTTCGTACCTCTTTCTTCAATACATATTTATTTTCTTGTTTTTATTCCATGGCAACAATATATTATTAGGGAAATTTTCAAAATTCTTCTAATTTTTTTTGAAGTCCTAAAAAATTCCCTATCTTTTTTTGAAGCTCAAAAAAATCTTCTCCACCAATTTTTTATTTTCAAATAAAGGTTAAAACTAATAATGAATTGTGATCAATTTTTTTTTACCAAAATACCCTTTTATTTACGTATGTAGTAATTAAAAAAATATTGTTTTTTATTAATTTTAAAAATATACTAATTAAAGAAAATATTATATGTTATATTTATATAACTTTAATATTTCATACATTATATATATTTGTTATTTATATTTTTTTCCTAAAAAATTAACATAAAATAATAATAAAATGAGCAACAATATTAAAAGATAATCTTGCAAATATTTAAAAAATAAAATATCCTGAAACTATTAGAAAAATATATAAAAGGAGAATGAAAATAATAATAAAATTAGATGTTTAAACATATATTTTTCTATCAATATATTTTCTTATTTATTGTTGTTTATTTTATTATTATCTGATGTTAATTTTTTATGAATAATAAATAAAATATTAAAATTATATAAGCACAACATGCAATAATTTAATAGAAGGGTATTTTGATCATTGTTTTAATATCATTTGTGGTTAGTTTTTACTTGTGTTGCACGGATACGTCGATAGGGCGATACAACGATACGTATCGGATATGGCTATACGATATTTTAACTTATGATTTATGATACGATTCGAATACGACGATACCGATACGAGTAAAGTCGGTCTTTTGAAGTATCCACGCAACATATGTTTTGACCTTATAGGGGTATTTGAAAATAAAAATTTGATAGAGAAGTTTTTTTGAGTCTTAAAAAAATATCAAAAAAGTTAGGGTTTTTTTTTTAATTTCCCATATTATTATTATTTTGCATCAAATCTAGTGTTCATCAATCCTTGGGACTCTGTACTTTGATTCTTCCTCTTTGTAATAAGAAATGAAAAAAAACAAAGAAATGCACACATACCCCTTCATTTTTAATTATTTATTTTGTACAGTAAAATTTGCAGCATGGAAGTTTGCAAAAAGAACCTATAAAATTGTGGAGTCCATGTTTTACCTTCCGTGAGTGATTTTGCTTTCTTGGATCCGTACCCACATTTCTCTTTTACCACGTGGTCTTCACAGTTATGCAAAAAAAAAAAAATTACTCAATAAATCATTTATTAATACTTTTTGACTCTAAACAGTAAACATTAGAAACAATAATTTTTTTTTTTTTTTGAAAAATCCATATGCGAATTTATTATCTTAATTTATCCAGTACATATGTCTATTGTATACATGTGAACAATAATTGGGCTCGCTTAGTAAAGACAAATTATCAAGGACAACTATTTGATTGATTTAAAGAATTAAGGTGGACTGGACTTTAATAATTTGCAACAATATATAAAAAAAATCTTTTTTTATCCATTAAAAAAAAAAAAAAAAATCATTTTTTCTCTCTTTTGCATTTAAAATAAGGGAAATTTTCAAAAAAACGCTAATTTTTTTGGATATTGTAAAACGCTCGTATCTTTTTGTAAACTGCAAAAAAACGCTCAAACAAAAATTTTGTTTTCAAATAACTCCTATGGGGATTAAATTTAACTTTGTACGGATTAAATATTTTTTGGACCAAAATACTTTTCTATTTTTATATTTGCTTTGTTAAAAAATCTATTTTTCGTTATTTTTTATTAATTTAAAAAAAAATTCATAAAAATTTTTTAGCTCATAATAATTTCAAAATATAATAATTATATGTTATAGTTTTATGATTTTTTGAAGTTTTCAAAAAAATAGAAATTTTTTTACAGTACCCCACAAAATTAGGATTTTTTTTTTTGAAAATTTCCCTTAAAATAATTAGTTCCAAATTTTTGCCAAGATAAATGGTTTTGATGGGAGCACTGAAAAAAGCAAAAGCAACTAAAATCCTTTGAATTTCAGCTCTGTGTCAGCCATGCAAAAATTGAATGTATGGCCTCTTCCAGTACAACATTTTGTGAATCTGGTCATTGCCACGCTGCAAATCTCATCACGTATTAAAAAATATCAAAAGTTTATAAACATTCTCAACATATTAAAAATGGGTTTGTTTCACAACCTATGTTGCACGGTAGGATGGGCAAATAATTTGGTTTATTTGGAACCGAACGAACCGGTCGAATTCGGTTCATTCGGTTAGGTTCAAAAATTGATATTATTCGGTTTATTCGGTTCAGTTCGGTTTTGGTATTTTTAAAACCGATTAAACCGAACCGACCGAATTAGTATTATTTTTCATGTTTTTATTATGTATATTTAAAAAAAATTAATATTTCGTATTGTAAAATTATAAATAATATAATTATATTTTATATGATTTGTTTTTATATTTTTTTTACTAAATATAATTTGAATTTTATCATTATAAAGTTTTTTATTCGGTTCAACCGAACAAACCGAATAAGAAATTCGGTTTAATCGGTTCGGTTTTTAATCGGTTCAAATTTTATTCGGTTCGGTTCGGTTTGATTCGGTTTGGTCTTAATCGGTTTGGTTCGGTTCGGTTCAACCGAATGTCCATTCCTAGTTGCACGAATACTTTAAAAAATCAAATTTAACCGTATCGTCGTATCCGTATCGTATCTTAAATTATATTTTAATTTGTCGTATCCACGTATAATTATTGTGTTTTTATTTTGGACAAGATATTAGTTATTGAGTGGGCACTTGCGCCGAGATTTAATTTGGGAGTGACTCGTCGTTACGCAAAGGTGAAATGCGATCCAATCAATCAATTCCAGTCCAGGTCTTGTACTCGTGTAGGCCAGGATTTCCAATTGACCGACTAATTTTCAACTTGGTTCTCGTTTTTTAAATATTTTATATTAAGTCCATGATGAAATTTTTTTTTAGTAAGATATTGATAATATTATATATTTTCGTGTTGTTTAAAAAAAGAGATATATTGGGATAAATTTCAACTGCCCTGAGAATGGGTCACTTTGACCATCGATTCAAAACTCTTGGTATAATAATTAAAAAAGTTATCATATTTAAATAACGTAAAACAAAACTACAAGATTTATCGGTTTTTCACGAAAAAATATAAAATTTTGTTATAAAAGTTATCTACCATTTGATAAAAAAAATTGTGTGATTGTGAAATTTTTTGACCGAAATCTTGTCCAAAATTTGTTCGAAATGATATGAATAGTACACAAAAAAATCAATATTCTGCATATCGCCTTCTAAATCTAGGGTTCGGTCGTCGTCAAGAAAGATGAAGAAAGAAAAATGCTTGCTGCCTCGCATCGTAAATTTTACAAAAAATGCGAAGAAAAACTATCATTTAAATCACGGTGCACGATGGATCGTTCCACTACATAAAATTTTGGAGCGAAAGCTTTGACAGAGAGGAAGTGGAGAGAGAGACTGGTGCGAGGTGAGAGAGAAATAATTGGAAGGGGACGGGTGAGTTTTTTTAGTTAACTAAAATAAATTTAGTACCAAAAAAATCCAACAAATAATATCTTAACAATATAATGTGACAATAAGTCTTGAAAATATTGTTAGCACTCTCTTAAGTTTAAGAATTTAAACACATATTAATTTTCAAATTACGATTAATATAAATCAATAGACGTGGGACTTAGCGAGTCTACTCCGTTTTTATTTTTATTTTTAACAATACAAATATATAAGAATCAAAATTATTAAACATCACAACATAATGTCATAAGTTCTGATCTGCAAAAAATAACGAGAGGATAAATCATATACAAATTGCTAAACATAATTTCATAAATCATGTCTCACACCCAAATTTGAGTGATTCGAGACATGAACCACTCAAAATCCGATTGAAACGTAGTGCCAATATGCTTAACCTGATCAGTATCTCGTCGAATGACTCGAACAATAGAAAAAACGGCCCGTAATTTAAATTTCACAAATTATTTAAACTTGATTGATCTATTATAGCCCATGCCAATCCAACCTAAGACCCGACTGATTCGATATTCGACATACCCAAACAACTCGCAATCCGAAATGACTTGATCCTTTTTGAAGCCGTCCATAAGCCACCTCTCGAATATCAGTCCTCTAAAACTAAATATGTAAAATATATGATATTAATTGGTTAAAGAAAAGTTCAATGTTAAGTTTAACTTCTATAATTATTACAGAATGATAAATAAAAATAAAATCTAATTTATTGGATATATTATTGAATCTAAAAATTAGTTTTATCATTTAAAAGAAAAGAAAATCAGAGAAGCAGAGTTTTTTTTTCTTTTCACAATTCCTCTATTTCAAAAGATTTATGGGCTTATTATTAAAACATTCTACAAAATTATGGGGTTTGTATGAGAAAAACCTTTTCCTATTTTTCTAGGAGCTCTTTTTTATGATTTCGTACTGTTTGGGAGGTGCAATTATAATGTCTTTTATGGAACTATCAGCTCTTCTTATGCTAGTCCATTTTCGTACTACATTGTATTATAATAATAACATTTTAATTTTAATTTTTTAATGACCATAATACCCTTCATATCCTCTAATTATTTTTCACACCAACTTTGCCATTCTTTACCAACGAACAAATCCATTTTTTATTCATACTGGAGAGGAACACAAAAAGTCACAGATATAGTGAGCTCGAGTAAGACAGAAGAACCCAATAAAACCCCCAGCAAAGAAAAAAATAGGAAACACAAGCAGAGATCACACAATCAATCGCAAGCAAAGCTAAAACCCCTCGAATCACAATCACGAGTAGAAGAATGCAGGAATCAAGAGATGGGATGCCGCCATGGAGGAGCCAACCAGACCCAATGGAGTTCCTATCACGTTCATGGAGTTCTTCTGCTTTGGAAGCTTCCAAAACCTTGTCTGGTGGTGGCGGGCCATCTCCTCTTTATCTTCCTCCGCCGCCAGAGGATCCTGCTGGGGAGATGGAGGAATGTCCGGTGATTGCCGGAAATACTTTCTCGTTCGCCTCTTCTGCTACTTCTCAACTCGTTATGGAAAGAATCATGTCTCAATCGGTGCGTTTTTCATGTTAATTTGGTGACTTTTGGTACTTCAATTTTGATTTTTGGGATTTTGGGGGTGTAATTTTAGGGACTTTTTTAATTGGGTTTCTAATTTTTGGAATTTTGTGATGTGGGGAAGATGAGAAAAAACTGTTTTGGAATTTTCTCTGCTTAGTTGGTTGTTTTCACGTGCTTTATTTTGTCCTTATTTAATTTTCTAATTTTCGGTACTGATTTTTCGTTTGTTCTCTAGTGTTTTTCATGTTTCTTATTTCTAGTAAAATCTCAGTTATTCTATTTCTATATTTCTATATTGAAATTTCTGTTTAATTAGATCAAATATTAGCATGGTTAATGTATTCATTTATTCCTCCCAATTTAATATTACCTTATCCAACTCCTAATACAATGGAAAAGGAGCTGTACAACCCCCTTATTGATATATTTTATAATTTTTATATTAAAATTTTAAATTATTTGTTATATAATTTAATAACAATATAAGAATTTTTTTAATGATTTTCCAGTAATGGAATTTGTTTAATAAGGCATTAAATAGAAAACTAAATAAGAAAGTAAACAATTTAAATGGGTTGTTCCATTAATGGCCATGCCTCGTTGTCTGTGAAAAATTTATTGCTATTCAATAAATTGCAAATTTGGAAGGACTAATCTGTAATTTTGTAATTTCTCTGACAAGCAGGAGGTTTCGCCATTAACGTCTGGACGACTCTCGCACAGCAGCGGGCCGTTGAACGGCGGAGGATCTCTCACCGACAGTCCTCCTGTCTCTCCTTCTGAAATGGACGATCTCAAGGTCTTTTTTAATGCAAAATCTCATACTTTTTTCTTTTCAATATTTCTGAATTTTGATATCAAATCATTAATTCAACACAACACTGTTTCTTTGTCGCTGAAATTTTGTTGGGTTTCGAGAAGAAGAAAGGAAAAGTGACAGTCGAACCTTTTGCTTTCTCTTCGTCCGATAAAACTGGGTCACTCGAAATTTAATGTCTTTTTTGCTTTTTTCGAAGATTACTCTTTTGAGTTAAAAACAACCATTATTTTCACTCAAATAGTTACCTATGGTGAGTTCACACGCAATATCTCTCTGAACCAGTAGTAATTTTTCTACTTTTGTTATGATAAATTTAGATTCTTTGTGAAAATCAGTAAAAGATCTCTGTTTTTTTCCTCTATTAACTTTCGGCTAAAACTCTGTTTACTCTAGGAACTCTTATCATTACCCTTTTACCTTCGATTTTTTTTACTGCAACCAAAGTTACTCTGTAGTTAGTCTGCACTGTCAAAGATTCAAAGGTCACAGAGGAAGTATCATTCATGGCCATTAATGAGAAATTAAAAGAATGATATTTGCATGTATGTACTTCGTGATTCGTGTTTCGTTGTCTCTTAGTCCTCTGAGCTCAGAGCTTTGCAATTCCTTGTGTATATCACTGTACCATCTGTACCAGCCTTGTCAGCTTTAGTTTTCTCTCTCTATATCGCTTTGCTTGGCATGGAAGAAGCTTTGATTCCTTATCAGACCTTGTCTCTCTCTTCTTTTCCTCTCTCTCTCTCCTCTGATAAAGTAAATACAAGTCAGTTCTTGCCTCCCTTGCATGCCGTATCTCAGTCCCTTTTCAGATTCCTTCATTTTTAATTTACTAATCCATGCCACTTAATTCCTTATCCACTTCCCTCTCGCTGATCAATTTACATAAATTAAAAACATTTTATTCAATTTTCATTTCATAAAAATATCTCACATAATAATTCAACTACTTTATCCAAATCATGTCCCTACACAAATAAAATCCCACCAAATATAATCAACGCAAACCCAACTAACTAACTAACTAACCTCCTATCCATGGACCCCACATTGCAGTACTTAAGAGGCGGGACGACACCGAAACCGCTCCCACGCGGCTCGACCAAGACCGTGGGGAGATGGTTAAAAGACCGTCGCGAACGTAAAAAAGAAGAAACTCGGACCCACAACGCGCAGCTTCACGCTGCCGTCTCCGTAGCTGCGGTTGCCGCGGCCGTAGCTGCGGTCGCCGCGGCAACTGCGGCGGCGTCGGGGTCGGGAAAGGACGATAAAGCCGCGCGGACCGACATGGCCATGGCCTCCGCGGCGACTCTCGTGGCCGCGCAGTGCGTCGAGGCCGCAGAGGCCATGGGCGCGGAAAGAGAACATTTAGCCGCGATTGTCGGGTCCGCGGTTAATGTCAGGACACCTGGCGATATTACTACCATCACTGCCGCTGCCGCTACTGGTACGGTTTGTAATTTTCAAATTTATAAGGTTTTTTTTGTAAATATTTTTTTTGTGTGTAGCGTTGAGAGGGGCGGCGACGTTGAAGGCGAGAGCGTTGAAGGAGGTTTGGAACATCGCGGCGGTTATTCCCGTGGAGAAAGGGGTTGTTGGCGGGCCCAACAATAAGCAAAGAAGGGGGAGTATACAGCTCGAGAGTAAAGGGAGTGGGTTTAGCGATGACGTGGCGACGGTTCACGAGGAGGAGAATTTCCTCGGACTCTGCAGTCAGGAACTGCTCGCCCGAGGAACCGAACTCCTTAAACGTACCCGCAAAGGTACTTCTATTGCGTACGTGTTTCGAATTTTTTATTTTGACTATAATATTTGAAATTTAATGTTTTTAGGCGCGTTGCATTGGAAAGTTGTTTCGGTGTATATCAACAGAAATGGACTGGTAATTAATTAAGCTGATTTTCTTGTTTTTATGTTGTTCTTATTATTTAAATCATTTATATTAAATTTTGTTCGATTAGGTGATGCTTAAGATGAAGAGTAAACATGTAGCTGGAACTATAACCAAAAAGAAAAAGAGTGAGTTCCCTTTATTCAAATTTTCTCAACTAAACTTTAGACTTTGATTATATAAACTATTCAACTACTAATTAATGAAATTTTTATGATCTGATAACTTAGGCGTGGTGATAGACGTGTGCAAGGACGTGACAGCGTGGTCGGGACGACATTTACTCGAAGGAGGGGAACAACGAAGATATTTCGGTTTGAGAACCGCAGAGCGTCGAGTAATTGAATTCGAATGCAGAACCCAGCGCGAGTTCGAGATGTGGACTCAGGGCGTTTCTCGATTGATCTCTATGGTGAAAGATAAAAAACGCGCTGCTTGATTATTATGTCGAAATGGATTTGTGATATAGGTTTTGTGGTTGGGGAGAAGAAGAGTAGATTTTGGGTAGTTTATTTATTTTTATTTTTTTTTGAAAGTTTTTAGTGACTAGTTTGCAAAATCTTGTTGTTGAAGTTGAGAGTATCTTATAATCTATGTTGTATTGTGCAGTATATGTGTGTAGTGTAGTGTTTGGTTCCACCAAGAAAGTGAAGGTGATGATTATGTGTGGGTTCCATTTGGGGATCTTTAATATATTCTCATAGTTAGAAGAGAAAGGAATATGTATTTAGATGTTTGTGTGTGTACTGTACTGGGTTGGTTTCTTTTTTTCTTTTCTTTTTTAACTTTTGTTACCTTTTCTTTTCTTTTTCTTTTGAACTGAACTTGTAGGGATCGATGAAATGAAAATATGGAAGTAGAATATAAGTTTGTTTATTGAAATGGACTTGAGATATAACAGAGGTGATGCATGAAAATTTCTGTATCACATGGTTCACATATGAATTTTGATAACTGAACGTAGTAATCAAACAGTTCAGTATTTCTCTTTTTGTAAATGCTTAATTTTTAAATTTTTGAGTCCTCAACAAATTTGAAACGCCAAACCCTCCACGTTAATCAAGTGGTGACTTTTGAATTATATCTTTTGTCTCGTGAGATTATTTAATCTCTTATTTTCAATTTTCTCCAATATCACAATTTTTTGATAAGAAATTATAAATAATTGCATCTGGTAATATAATTTCTTGTAAGTTGAAACCACATTATTGTATAGAACTTGCAAGAGTTTATGTTTCAAAATTAATCGAAGATATATATAATTCTAGATCATGCCAACGACATGACGAGTCACACAAATGCAATGTGTTGGTACATGAAAAAATAAATATCATGGATTACCATGCAGGCATGCACAAGTTAAAAAGATAAGGCTTTTGTGGATCCGCATTATTAAGGCCTATTGGGGCCATTTTAGTGAGATTTGATCCAAACCAAAATAATTTGTCGTTAGATTAATTATTTTGTTCTAGTGGATCGTTGTCAAAAAATATCCGGTTTGTATATTATCTTGCAATTATTTAAAATACTTCTAACTAACAAATATATTATATAGAAATCTTTGAAGTCATGAGATCAATTATCGTTAACAATATAGAACATATAGCCTCTCCATTTAATAAAATAAAACATTATATATATAATAAAACTAAAAGATCATAACAAATTTAAAAAAACATATTAATTTGAGAACTAGATGCGTGTTTTTAGATATATGTAATCTTTTTGTATGTATTTTTAAAATATATGATACCTCATGTTTGTAAATGACCTCGAGGCGCGTCAATAAACAATTTTATGGCTTAATCTCTTATTAAGAATTTTTTGGCCGGTGTGTTAATTAACAAAGTAATTGGAAGTGCGAAAATAATAGTAATTAACGTAAAATAGAAATATATTACCAAATTATCAATTTCGCTAACAAAATTGACATCGAAGTTCAGTGAATACTTGCGTGAGATTTGCCTATTTTTTACTCGTTATTCGTCCAATTCGACTTTCGCGGATATCTACGTTTCCGGAGATATCTAACTACACGGCGATATATAAGTATAATATTTAGATTTGAAATTTTTTTATCTTGCCCCACAATTTACCATAACATTATATATATTATGATTATGATTAACATAGGTCATTGACATGTTAATATTGTACGGAGCACAAATAATTAAAATTGTAATATACAAATAGTCCATAGAATAATTAACAAGTTAATGGTATATGGAGCATAATTAATTAACACGTGATACGTAATTAACAAAAAAACTACGCACCTCGCAAAAATTATCCCGCTACGAACCCTTAATAATAAAATAGGTATATTTTTGTCCTCGCGTGATTTGTTGTACCCAGATATGGAAAAAAGATGATACTGCGGGGTATGTTGGGTGTTTTTTGCGCGGGGTCTATCAACCCTGCTTAATTAATACAGAGAATAAATAACAGGTAATAATTTGTATATTAATTATGTATTATGTTTCAATTATCATGCTAATTAGTATATATATGATGTTTTGGTGAAATATTGTCAGTGGTAAATGGCCTCTTCATATATATATTTTTTCTGATGATAATGGGCCTCTTTATAGTTCAAATCCTGAAAGTTCAAGTCCACCTTCATTTTATATTTTCACAACTTAGATGATCTAACTTTTTATTCTTAAAATGTTTTTTTTATTTCTCTTTATTTTTATTTTGCTTTCAGAATCATTTGAAAAATTAAACGAATTGGTACAATGACAACACAAGAAAGAAGGTTGGTTTATAAAGTTACACCGTCTTTTGAAGAAAAGAAAGTAAAATAATTATCCAATGCATTACACAAATTCAGGACCGGCTCGACATTTATAAAAATCTTTAACAAAAAAAATAATCAGACTAATTAAATATTAATATTATATTAATTTAATCATAAATATTTTTCAAATATGAATCTAATACAAAATATAGTCAAAATTATTACATAATTAATAATCATCATTTCATTATCATTTTTTTTAATATTGGGGGTTTTTATTGAGAACATTATTTACACTACGCTACACTACGTACTAAAAAAATTAGGACCTTTCAAAATCGGGTCCGTGTTGATTGTTACAATTGACTAGCTGCATGATTGGTCCTGTACACAATTAATCCGTAAACTCGACCGACCACTTCACAACAGAGATACACCCATTTGACTCGTTTGTCCCTACTATAAAAAGGAACATTGATATTTTGACATGCATAATTTCCACCTACATTGAGATAAATAATAACAAAAAATTAATATTGCAAATACATTTAGTTTTAATTAATTATTTAATTTACTTACCTATTGGACTTATATAAACAACAAACTATTTATGTTATTAGATACATCACTCTATATTCGAGCATCATTTTTAATAACATTTTTCCATAATGTAATTTTTTTTAGTTTGCTCAGTCACGATTCATTTATTTTTCTTTTGGTGAATGTTCACTTAGAAGTTAGAAACAATAATTAAATTCCATGTCCCTAACAAATTTAAGATATCAAATCCTACGTACTAACCTGAAATAAATTTATCTCTTCCGTCTATTTCGTGTTCGCAATTGGTTTACTCTGTTTCTTTCATTTTTCTCCAACATAACAATATTTTGAAAACAGATTGTAGCTATTCGTAACCAAACAATTGAAGGTATTTTTAATCATACAATTGGGTAATCATTTTTTTGTGCAAAAGACTGTGTTTCAGAATCATTTGAAGGTATTTTGTATAGAATTTCATACCAATTGCATGGCACCTCACACAAATTCAATGCGTTTATACATGAAAGACTAAATTCATGAATATCATGCACAACCTTCGAAAATAATTATATAGATATTTCATTCTTTAAAAAGAGCTATTTGGGCCCATTTTGATGGGTTTAAATCTTGTGCACAATCTCAATCTTCAAAGATAATTATATATAGATTTCATTTTTGTAAAGAATTATTTGGGCCAATTTAGTGAGTTTAGATCTAATTGCCTCGGAATAATAAGACTTTGTCCAAAACTTAAAATACGAGATCGGACCGTTTTAACATTAATTGTTGTATTGTAAATTTATAATATATTGTCAAATATATTAATTACATAAAAATAAATTGATTATTTCATGATATATAACTAATATATAAAATAATTATCATGCATTAATTAAAACATTTTAGATGTTAATTATGCATCATTATCATGTATTAATTGTTATGTTAATTAATCATGTTAATTAGTATGTAGCTGACTTGTGTGGTTTGAAACGTTTTTTTTGAAAGTGAGCCTAGAGCACGAAACATGCTCTTAAGGTTCAATAATATTAATAGTGTGCTAGTGCAACATTAATTTTACACGGTTTTATACAAATGAAATAAAAAATTTCAATATAACACTACAAGCATAGAACTATCTAAAAAGCTTCGTTTATGGATTATATCTTTGTCAAGTTTCAAGAATGTAGTAGATTCCTTATGGAATCCATGAGCATTGCTGATGATTTGTTTCTCCGATTGAATATTCGATCGTTTCATTCTTTCCAAATCATCCAAATGACAGCAGCCCATTTTGTTGTTAATTTTCTTTCTTCCTCCGTCGAGTTACCCTTTTGAATTTTGTCCCATGATGATAGAAGGCTCGAATTGTCGTAAGTATTGATGCCAAGTCGTCTGAAGTAGACCTTCGTGTATGATGCATTTGACCGTCCTTCGGAAGAGAGACATATTTGTATATTGAGATAAGGTGGAGCAAATCTTTTACAAAATAGGAGGTGAAGGTAGCAGATGCATTTGATAGCATTTTGGCTTGTTCTATACCGTAAAGTTCTTTGATGAAGTGGGTCCAAAGTGAATTTGATTGAAAATTTATTTTAAATAACCATTTGAGGAGTAATGAGGTGTTTTGGATTGTAGATTTTTAAGGCCGAACCCACCATGTTTTTTGGGAAGACAAAGCCTAGTCCATTTAACCAGATATTTAACGCTTTTTGATTTGTCAGAATCAGAATGCTCTAATAATGGTAGTGATTTGTTTTAGGATTTTGGCTGGTATTCTGAATACTTGCATATAGTATACCTACAGAGCAGAAAGAACCGCAGAGATTAGTGTTATTCTACCCCCAAGAGAGAGTATTTGACCTTGTCTTTTGTTTAATCTTTGTTTAATTTTGTTGATTTAGAGGCTGGAAAGCAAGAGTGGTTGGATTTTTATACGTGAGTGGTAAACTGGTAACCCTAGGTTGGAGATAGGTAGTTCTTTTTTTTTATCGCATTTTAGGGTGTTTGAGATATGCGGTAGGGCTTCTTGTGGAATAGAAATTGGGACCTAACCTGACTTAGCCCAATTGATTTGTAATCCCGATATTTGTGAGAATGAGGCAATTGTGTGTGAGATAATTCTGAGATTGCACGGAATAGTTTCAACAAAAAGTATTGTATCGTCTGCGTATTGTAATGTTTGAGGGGCTAAAAGAACCGGTGAGGAGAGGAGTGGATTGAGGTTTTTGATAATTGTTTGGAGCGCGTCTACCACTAAATTGAAGAGGAGAGGTGAAAGGGGATCATCCTGTCTCAAGCCTTTTTTATGTTTGAAGAAATTGCTATGAATACCATTTGTTAGGACCGATGAACTGGAAGAGGTTAAAATTTGGTGGACCCAGTGGATCCAATTTTCGTTGTTGAAATATTTTGCTGTAGGACGTAAGAAGAAATTCCCATGACACCGAATCAAACGGTTTTTTTTGAAATATATTTTTAATAAGATAGTGGGTATTTTTCTTTTGTGGTAGTGAGATAGGATTTCTCTTGTGGCTGTGAAAGTGTCCAATATTGATCGTCCTTGAATCAAGATTTAATTTTGTCCTTGCTAATATCTTTGAGGTTGTTTTTCAGTGGATCCAATTTAGTTTTGTCCTTGCTACTTGATCTTTTATCTTTGAGGTTGTTTTTGTTCCTAGATTTAATAGCTAATATCTTGAGTCAAGATTTTAGCTATTTTTAATGGATAATTTTCGGAAATTGGCCTTGGGTCTTTAAAATCCCGGGATCGGTCGTGATCTTGACTATTTGGCTTCGGCGTCAATTGATATATGTATATGTTGTGAAGAGAGATTCGAGGTTGAGTGACACCAGATAATATGAGATTAGAGAAAAGATAAAAGTGGAAAGAAGTAATCCTCCTTCTAAAATGAGTTAAACTCAAGTATTGTTTCTTAATTCGAAATATGATGTTTTTACAACACAAAATGATGACCTATTTATAGTGGTCACATGACATTTAATACATTCCCTCTAATTCACATATTTCAAAGACGAATTAAAAAAAAAAAAAAATCTAACACTCTCCTCTAGATAATTCATCCACACACATCAAGAGAGAGAGAGAGAGAGAGAGAGAGAGAGAGAGAGATTCTCGAGATCGAGTTAAAAGAAATTCTTACTATGAATTATTAATTACTAAACCTCAAAATATCATAAAAATCCATAAAAATCTTATTTGTTTTATTAAATATATCATTTCATAGTATACAATATTATACATGTTATTTATTTTAGGAATTGATGTGAATCTTTTTGTTGTACATATTATTTTCTTAATAAACGAAAGTTACTTTTTATTCATTTTTGTTGTACGAGCTAATTTGTTTATTGTTTTTTATTCATTTTTTGTGCAATTGAAACCATGGAAATTTTCCTTGCCGAGGTTTCTGAAATTTTGAATTTGCCCTTCTTTAAAAGCAAGATTTTCCAATTATTAATTATAATAAGTCAAATTCATTAACAGCCAATTTTTCAAGTTCAGTCAAATTTCTAACAGAAATTTGGCTTTTAAGAATTAATTCCTAAAATAATGAATTAATATGATTTTGCGTATAATTGATATTTTCATGTTTATAAGGGTATTATTGAAATTTCCAATTTTTTAGAGTTTTTTTTTCAATATTATCAGATTTTCTATGTTTTCATATTTTTAGAGGGGTATATTTAATATTTTCAGAATTCACAAGAGTATCTTGAATTTTTCAAATTATAGAGTTGAGTATTTTTTATAATTTGCAGGTTTCTAGAGGGGCATTTTTTATTTTATCATATGTTACATGGGTATATTACAACTTTTCAAAATATAGAGGGGTATATTTGATATCTTCAAATTTTGCAGGGGTATTTTTAAAAAATTTAGATTTTCGAGGGCTAACCTTGATATTTTATATGATTTATTGTAAATGCTTTTGCGATTTACGTTCCACTAAATTAAATTTTTAATGATAATATGATAGTTTCAAATTTATATAGTCCGCTTATAACATCGGATATGCTTTGTGTTTGTGTATTGCCAAGAGAATCGTCCAAACAAACAGTATAATTATTTTTGTAACATAATGCTTTATTAATTAGTGAATTGTTCGAGGGTTAAAATGTAAATATTTTCTTTCTCTATCTCTCAAAGTAGCGATATTCCCGCGCAATTGTGCTGGTTTGTTCCAGTCGATTGTATTTTTTTTTTTGTGTTTTTATTATTTTTTTTTGGTTTAAATGTGTTGTTATTATAATTTTATATAGGGGAATTCTTTAAAAACCCCCTAACTTTTTTGGGATTCCTAAAAAAGCCCCTAACTTTATGATTATTTGAAAAAACCCCTATAAATTGAATTTAATTCTTGAAAAACACCCTACAAAGGTTAACTTTAATATTCCATCCAATTTTTTTTTTTTGGACAAAAATACCCTTCTTGATTTTCTTTTATAAATTCTTGTATTCAATATAAATTAATAAATACATAAATAAATTAAATATTTCATGATAAATATTTCACGTTATTATAATTAAAAATAATTTATGATAATATTTTACAACTCACTATTTTATTTTACTATATATATATATATATATATATATATATATATATATATATATATATATATATATATATATATATATATATATATATATATATATATATATATATATATATATATATATAAGTATTATTATTATTAAATAAATACTATTTCACATTGCATTTTTTATTTTCACATTAAATAATTTTATATAAAATTCATATAATAAATTATAGAATAATATAATAAATATCATGATATAATATTATGAAATATTATATTGTAAAATATTATTTATTTATTAGTTTATAGAATAAATTCAATTATAAAATAAATTGTGAGGGTATTTTGGTCCAAAAAAAAAATAATTGGATTGAAATGAAAAATAATACTAGTAGGGGGTTTTTCAAGAATTAAACTTAATCTATAGGGGGTTTTTCAAAAAATCTAAAAGTTATGGGGTTTTTGAGAAATCCCAAAAAAGTTAGGGGGTTTTTGAAGAATTCCCCTTTTATATATACCTTGCGAAATCTTAAAATTGAAAAAATTTGAAAAAAAAAACAACGACATTGAAGGCACAGAGCATTTTTGGTGACATGTTATTTTCATATATGCCCTGCGAAATCTAAAAATTAAATTTTTTTGAAAAGAAAAATAAAAAAATGTGACGTGACGAGCAGAGAACATGTCACCTGGTTCCTCAGCTGTCTCATGCGAAATCTCAAAATTAAAACAATTGGAAAAAAAACTTCAAGTTTTTTCTATAAACGGCTACGTGCACCTTGTGAAATTTAAAAATTGAGAAATATGAAAAAAAGTTTAAAATAAAAAAATTTAATATTATTTTTTTTTTAAAAAAGGTGCCACGTGACAGGCTATCAGTGTTCTAAATATCACTGATATTGACCGGTATGTCGGTTTCATATCTCTAATCAGTGCCCCTCCGTTACGACATGCCCCGCATCGGTTGAGTAAATCGGTCGACCGATACATGGACCGATATGGACCGATATGGGTCGATATTTGGACAGATTTGGACCGATATGGATTTAAAACATAATTTATTTTGAATATTATTTTGGCTGGTCCATCTTTTAACAATATTTTCATTAATATTTTTGGCCCAATTATTTCCATCCCTTTATTTCTAATTTATCTAATATTTTTGGTCAGAAATAAAATCGGAACACGGTTTCGTTATTTAGTTTGTTGTATTATTTGTAAATTTTATGTTATACTTTTAAATGTATCTTTAGTTTAACTTGAAATTTATGTCTATTGTTGAATTTTGAATATTAATCATGTAAAATTTAAATTAGTTTAAGAAACTCAATATAAATTAATGTTATAATAATCAATTTAATATATTAATATTAAAAAGTACAACACCGCTATACCATTGATATTTTCCGCTATGAATCCGCTATGTCGGTCATATCTCTTATCGGTGACAGATCGATCTGTAAGCGATATGCGATATCTGTAACATTGCAGGCTATCAGCAGCCCTCTGATTTTTTTTTTTAAAAAAAAAAGCTCATCAACCTCTAACATTAGAATTAAGGTATAATTCGAGAATGGACTCATCAGTCATCAAGAATTCTCCAATTGAAAACTCGAAATTTAAGCGTCGTTTATTTCTTAATTTGAGTAATTCAACAATATTTAATTTCTTCCTAAACTTAGCAAAATGGCAAGTTAGGGTATCGATCCACAGGGAGATTACGGTAATTCTAGAGTTTAATGTTCTAATTCAACTTTCACAGTCCCAAAAATTATCCTAAATTTCACACAACAAATTCAACACTGAGAGAGACCATGTTCTAATTTTCAGCACTTTTTATCCAGCCAATTAATTATAAAAATTCCTCAAACAAAGGGTGTTCAGAAACTCGATCACAGAAATAGTTCAACTTCAATAATTTTTACAGCTCAAATTAAAACTCCAAATTATTTGAAACTTTTATCACAGATCAATAATCAAACAAACAAGACATAATAATTTTTATAGATTTTTATATGCAATAATAAATTAACTAAAAATGCAAGACTAATTACTGGACAGAAAACACAGAGAGGAAATGATTAGATCTAAACAAATAGGAAAATTGATGAAATGACATTAACTAAATTACTAATTAAACTAGACATCATAAGGATTCAGAAAACTATTTTTATGAGTTTTTATCAGATCTAAAACTATTTTATTTCTATTTTCGAATTAACACAGAACAGAAAATCAGAGATTAAATGCTTCAACTTTGAAAATGCAGAACAATTAGGAAAATGCATGAAATTAGGTGAAACAAATTTGTACATAAACTAGAGAGATCCAAGATTAATAAACATATTTTTATGAGATGCAAACAGATCTAGAAATGCTTATAAACTAATATTAAAAACAGTTCAGAATAAAGGCAGAAATGATGAACTAAATCTTGATTCAAGCAAACAATTCACACAATTCAACAAATAACAAGTAAAAGAAGGGGGGAATGAGATCAAATTCTTTCAACAAACAACTTAAACAACTGAATTGAATCTAAGAACAACTTAAACAAAGTTCTAAAATATCAAAAATATCCAACTTGGAGAGAAGGTACCAAATCTGAGAATGGAGGTTGGAGAAGGAGGTGGAGATGATCTGGCTAGCTCCTATGGTCTGTTGTCACCCCAATGAAGCTGCCAGGAGGGATAGAAGGAGCTCGAAAGTCTCTAATGGCGGAGATTGATTCTGTCACGAAGCCAAACTGAGAAAGCTCGAATCTTGGGCTTGAATCAATCTAATTGATGCTTGAGACACCTTCTGGGAGTGGGTATGGTGGTGTAGAGAGGTTCAATTGAGACTAGAATGGGGAGAGGGAGGAGATTGGGTCAGCACTTGGGTGATGATGATCTGACCTGAGCAAAACTCGAAAGTCTTGCTCAAACCAACAATGGAGAGAGGTGAGGGAGTATCAGGGAGGGTGATAGAGAAGAGAGAGAGGGCCAAAAGGCCGCTCGAAAAGGGTTGTTTCATCTCGTAGCTCAACAGAGGTATAAATAGCCTTTAATTCACTGGATGGAGCGATTCTAGATCGAAATTGAGAGAAGAGGTCGATACTGGTGGGTCCCAGGGTAGTTACGACGTGGCTGGTGGAGAGAGAAGTAAGCCACGTCGCCTGTACGACGAGCTCGAATGCTCAACAGTCATGGAGCTGTTATTTGGAAGAGATGAAGTTATCTCCAGTGGATTTCAGGGAATGGATTGCAGGGGTTTTTCCTCTTCGTTAATTACACACCAAATTGTACACTGGAGAGATCAGTGATATACGAAATGGAGAATATCACGAGCTCAATGGAGCCAAACCATTATGTTCAAACAAACTACTGAGGTATTCTGTGATAGGTTCTGTGTAGTCTTTTGTGTAATTGGTTTAGTATAGAGAGAGAGTAGGCTTTAGTGTGGATCACGTGAGCTCGATGCCACAAAGGATCAGAGAGAGTTGAGCAGGGAGTCATGTGGCATTTGGTGAACTGGGTCACTGTTGACCCCTGTGTAGTCTTTGGTGCGGTGAGTGAGGTTTATGGGTTGTCAGGATCTGGTATGTTGATTTCTGTGTAGCCAATTGTGTAACGGGTCATTTGGATAGGATTTCTGACCCGTTTCATCAGAGATTTTGCGACTTTCTCGTCCTTCCACCGAATGGTACGATCTTTATATCGAAAACGCTCGTCTCGACGAGAGGAATTCAGCCATGGGGTTTATTTGTCGAAATATGGCCTTTTTTACCTGAAATAAACATAAATTCATCATTAAAGTATTTTCCTCAAGAATTGTTGAATATAAAGATTATAGCATGTTTTTATGTTTAATTAACATTATTTTGCATGGTTTTAAACCCTAAAAATGTGCTTAATTATGCTCGTTACACCAATCATATCACGATTTCCTTCTCTTCAATGACATCCCTAAAGAGTATTACGACTTTATAATAAGATACAAGAAAACACTAATATTATGTTATTGAAATACCTTCATTGTTCGTGAGCAGACCAGACCATAAGCGAAATATTTGACAAAGAGTATTATGTTTCGATATTTTTTTCACTGCTCAGTAATGATTTTCGCGGTAATGGTATAATTTTAATTAAGTGCGGAAGCGTAAATAAATTAGAAAAAAAAAAACGATACCAAACAAATAATACAAGATATTTGTTTACGTAGTTCGATAGATGATTGTTTTGTAGGTTTAATTCACCGGATAATTGCTCAATCGATCGATTTGATTGAATACAAGTAGCTACTGTTCCGGAGATGTTTTGTGTCTTTTCGTATTTAGATTGAATTGTCATATCAACTCTTACAAAGTTTGTCTATATCGATTTATACGTTTCTATCAATCTATGGGGACTTTACAAGATATGTAACTACAATGCTACTAACGAACTACACGTGATCGGTCACGCAAGCTGTGAATCGTTGAATAGAAAAATTCAAAATTAGATCTTTGATCTATTATTTATCTAGAATTATCAAGGCTCAGAATCAATCCTTAGTTTTTTTTTCTCTTTTGAATGGGAAATTGATTTTGCTAAAAAAGTTCGAGAGATAATACTCAAATGGGTCATATTTACAGAACACGTAATTCTCTTTTGAAAAACAATTTTTCTGTAATGTGTTCGTTCGAACAAACAGCAAGTCAAACTAGCAGTTACGTGTTAATCATTTGAAACGTGTTTGGTTCGTTCGAACGAACCATTGTGGTTTGTTCGAACGAAGCTTCTCCTTTAACGAATGATAGTGGTTCGTTCGAACGCATGAAGTGGTTCATTCGAACGAACTATCTTCTGCTTCCAGATTTTGTCAATCTCCTTTTTTTTACGTTTCGAACAATTTATTTGATCTTGATAATTCTAACATGTGTCTAAGAATACCTATGACTTATTTTTGATGATTGTGTGATATCACAACTTGCGAAAGTCTTCGACATCTTGATTTCTTCACTTGATCGTGTGTTTTCGTTTTCGTCTTCTTGATTCTTCAGTGGCTTGATAATCTTTATCTTTTGTCGAAGTGGCCGTTTTCTTCTTTGATCCATTCACCTTTTTTTTGATCCATTTAGCGAGTCATACATATGTCTCTACAGTTTGTACTTAAACAAATTGATTAGTAGTATCGATATTTTTTAAGATAATCAAATCATAAAAAATTTGACCTATGTATCCCGAGAAGATCATATGTTGAACATGCACATCTATGATTTATTTGCATTGATTTTCATGAAATAAAATGAGGACGAAATTTTCATGTATTAGAAAAGAGTAAATACTAAATTGAATTGTATTCATTTGCGTCTTATTGGAAAGCTCCTCTAAAATAATAAAATTAAATTAATAAGCTCAGGAAAGATCAATGCATGTACGACATAAGAGAAATTATATGATAGAAAGAAACGAAAGCATTTATCACTATGTTTTTTTTTTTCTTTCTAAATGTTGTTTAAAACATGTTCGAAAGAGAATACATGTGAAATTGCCTTTATTAAAATAAAATATACATTGATATGATATTTTCAAATTTCTAAATGATAAATACAATGTTTCAGATTTTTAAAAGAATAAATACTACATTTCATATTTTTACAACGATATATATGATATTTCAAGATTTGAAAATGTACATATGATATTTTTTTATTTGAGAATATAAGTGTGATGTTTTCAACTTTTGATTGCAAATATGATAAGGAAACAACAAATAAGTAAACAACAAAATTCCATTCAAATATAAACATTAGTTTGGCATATATTTGTTCCATGAATTACTTCAAAAAAAAATACAAATTAGAACGCACGAAATTTCTCGCGCACGTCCTGCTAGTAAGAAGTATTGAACAACAAAATAAACTAAATATTTGCACTCATTTTTCATTTAAACTATAAGTGAACAAATCAAACAAAGCAAGATTAAAAAGCCGTGAATTAAGCATAAAAATATTGCGACACACTATATTTAAATGATAACTTTTTGTAATATACATGTTTTTGTTGTTAATTACAAAAGTATATATCTTTTGCATGAAATTACAGAAATGAAAAGTTCAGCCTCTCAAAAGTCGAACAACCAACATAATCAATTATTTCATATTGTATCACAAAAAATATTCAATTCAAATGTTATCTCAAATAATTACAAAAATTATTATACTTTATAAAAAATTATGTTAAATATAGAAAAATAATATTCCTAACTAAAAAATATTATGATATTATAAAGTCAGAATGTTTTTGTTAATACAATATCGTGCCCACTTATTTACAATTTTATGATATTTAAATATTATTTTTGTACGAATGCGACACTTATTTGAACTATCCATACAATTTTATTTCAAAATATATATACAATGTTTTTGAATAGTTTGATTATAATACAATTTTTTTTATTATTATTGTGTTTTATGATTGTATTTATATTATAGTACATAAGTTTTTTTTTAAGAATCCCAAAAAATGAATTATTTTTCATTTAAAAAAATCAAACTTTTTCAAAAGAAATAAGCATTCCCGTGCTGAAATAAAATCGTAAGGACATTTAAATAGATATTGCATTCATACTAGATATTATCTGTCTAATATTCTGGAAAGTTTGATTTTATCAACTGAAAACAAAAGTTATATTAATACTTTACAAGACATATGGATATTTTTTTCCTGAAAATAATAATAATTAAAATATGATATTATTTAAAGTTGGAATATTTGTGTTGCAAAATTGAATAATTAAATACATGCTATTTTTCTTATTTAGGCGCAAAGTTGTATATTTTTGTAATTATCCATTTAAACATGTATACGAAAAAGTTCTATATTCAAAATTTCGTCTATTCCATTGCGATCGGCGAAGCCGTCGTTGTTGTGGCCCAATTTTGGAGCGGCGGAAGCCTTAACATTAGTATTATTATTCAATTATACCTTCCGTCTCGAAAACTTCTTTTACCGTTATTTTTATGATTTTCTCCAATAACATAATATTTTGAAAATAAAATTGTAACTAGTTGCATCTCAATATATGATTTTTTGCGAGTTATGATCATACAATTAGATAAATTTGTCGTAACAGTTTGTGTTTCAATATCAATTGAAGATATATAATTCTAAAATTTCATACCAATTGCATGAAGAGTCATCCACATTGAATGTGTTTATACGTGAAAACGTAAACATCATGAATAACCTGCTCGATCTTAAAAAATAAGGCTTGTACAGATTCACAATATTTAGGCCTATTTGGTATAGTTTTAGCTCATATTGTCTTTTTTTAAAAAAAAAAAAAAAAAAAGAGAGCGCCTTAGCAGGAAACGTGCTCATAACAGCTCAGATTATCATTTAAGTATGCAATACACCAATTGTTACATAAAAGAGCTTCTACTTAATTAAATAAAATAACAAGGAGAGCGCATATCGCATTTCGTTGTTGTAGTAGTAGATGCTTCGATGTAGAGAAACCTCTCCTAAAGTATCCAGAGAAAAATCTTCAGAGTCGTGCTAATTTCCAAGAGTTTGCTAAATCCCTAATATTGTTGGCCAAGAGTAATGACGTTTTTTCTTTGCGGTTGAAAATTATGTTGTTTCGTTCTTTCCATAAAAGCCATATAGTAGCCGTTCATTTTTGTTGTTGTACACGTTTGTCGATTTGCATCATTTTCTTTTGCTGAAGATGGGGCCACGAATCCAGGAGACTTGCTTGTTCTGAATTGTCCAATCCCATGTTGCCGAAACATTATTTGGCGTAGATACATCAATTGAAGGGCTGCGTTGTTGATTCAATAGTTTCCAAGCAAATTATACATGATGTAATATGAGGCCACCATCTCTTCATAAGGTTTTCTTATGTTAAAATTCTATTGTTGATTGTCAACCAAATGAAAAACTTGATTTTGAAGGGTATCTTAATTTTGAATAGTTTAATTGTTCAAAAACAGACAATTCCCGGATGGATCAGAGTGTCATAGACTTCTTTAGAAGAGTATTTGGCTGATGGTAGTGTTCTAGCAAGAAATGCCTTTTGACCCTCTCTCTTTGTAGTTAGGAATTTGTGTATTTGTAGTAGTTTGAGTAAATCTTTAACAAAATAAGAGGAGAATCTTAATGTCACAATTGGCAACACCTGAGCCTGCTCTATACCATATACTTATTTAATGAAGTGTGTCCACAGAGAATTTTCTTGAAAATAAATTTTGAAAAGTCATCTGAGTAGTAGTGAAGTATTTTGTATCTGGAGATTTAAAAGACCAAGATCCCCATGCCTCTTAGGTAGGCAAATTTTGGTCCATTTGATTAAGCATTTCTCCGAGGATGTTTTATTTGCACCTGACCAGAAGAAATTTCTAATAACGGAGTTGATTTCTTTTAAGATTTTGGTCGATAATCGAAATACTTGCATGTAGTAGACTGACAGTGATCTTAAGACCGAAGAAATTAGAGTGATTCTTCCTCCCAACGATAACATTTGGGTTTGTCATTAGACTCATATTTATTGTCTAAAAAGCCAAAAATATAACTAAACTCAACATATAAAATTCAATGTGTTATTACATTAAATACATAATGAAATTTAATGCCTAATTTTGTTTTGTTATAATAAATGAAGAACATTCACATGTACTTGATTCATTAATGTCAAAGGTTGATCAAACATGATTTTTTGTATTTGACATTCAATCAATTAAATTATGAATCAGTTGATAATGTTTAAATTATAGAAATTTGGATATGAAATAGTGTTTTCCACGAGTTAGAAAGCGAACCGCACTTAACATACATTTGGAATTGGACTAGTTCTTTTCAAATTTGTATGACCGAATATGGGTCCATTTGTAGTTGTAGTTCATTTGTAGTTTGAAATTACAATAACGTGTCGCTTTTCTACAACAAAAAATAAAAATCAAACTATTTTATTTTATTGTTGGTCAAGTGTATAATCTTTATTAATTATAAGTTACTTCTTGTCCTTATTAATCAAAATATTCTGTGTTGACAACCAAATCTTCTTTTTTTGGGTATGAGTTGATCAAAACCAAACTGAAATTCCAAACTTCTTGGTTTCAGACTTGTTTGTAAGAATACTATTATAACAATATTTTTGCGTGTCAGCTCGAGAATTCTTTTTTCTCACCACCCCAAAAAGGTGTAGAGATTTCATTGTTTAAAAAGGGCTTTAAGAAGATTTGGGTCTTCAAATTTCAATATATATTTGCTTTATGGAAAATTTGTGAAGTTTTTTTTTTTTGGTTTTGACCTATTCTTGCTTAAATCTAATTTTGCTGAAATTATGTTAAGAGTCCATATACCGTGCCACCCGATTTCAACACCATGGGCCCGTTCGGCAAGGGGTGGAATAGAGGAATAGAGAAAAAAAGGAATATTAATTAAACCATTTTATTCCAAAGTCGTTCGGCAAAACTAATGGAATAAGAAAATAGGTTTAAGAGAATAGATATTGATAATGACCAAAATACCCCTAGTATATTAATAATATTAATAACATCAAATAATTATAATAATAATATTAATATTATTATTATAATTAATTATTATAATAATAATAATAATGATTATTATTCTTATTTTCGAAATAATAATAATAATAATATTATTATTATTATTTATTAATATTAGTATTATTATTATTATTATTATAATAATAATAATTATTATTATTCTTATTTTTATTATAATAATAATCATCATTATTATAATAATATTAATTATTATTATTATTATTATTATTATTATTATAATAATAATAATAATAATAATTATTATTATAATTATTATAATAATAATTATTATTATAATAATTATAATAATAATAATATTAATTATAGTAAAATTATTATTATTATTATTATTATTATAATAATAGTAATTATTATTATTATAATAATAACAATTATTATTATTATAATAATAGTAATTCTTACTTTTATATTATAATAATAATAATTATTATTATCATTATATTTTTTTAATAATAATAATTATTGTTATAATAATAATAATACTATTATTATTATTATTATTATTAATTATAATAATAATAATATTATTATTATTATAGTATTAATTATTATTATTATTAATATTATTATTATAATAATTATAATAATTTTTATTTTTATTATAATAATAATAAGGGGTAAAATGGTCCAACAAAAAGATTATAGGGTGGAATAGATCTATTCCATGTTTTATATGGAATAGATTTAACCCACTATTCTCAATTTTATTCCATGCTATTCCATTCTTGTTCGGCTGGAATAGAGTGGATTAACTCATTTATTCCACTATTCCATTCTATTCCACCCTTGCCGAACAGGCCCCATATCTTCTTTGATATGGCATGTAATTAATCTGCACAATTAACATGAATGAATAATAATTAATCAATTTAAATGGACTGAAAACTAAAAATTAAAACAAGTGGACTGTAAAAGGACTGAAAATGAGTCGCAATTAGCACAAGAAAATATTGAAAATTTTCAATTAGGCACAATAATCCGAGCACAAAAACCCTGAAAAAACACACAACTAATTGAAATAGCATCCATATAAATAAATTTTCAACAAAAACCTTACTCCAAAGGAAAAGCACGAAATTTTGGGTTTGAACCAAACATGAGAGGAAATACATGTTAGTACATGGGTCCCGTAACAATTCAAATTTGTTTTGAAAAAAAAGAGATTCATCAATCCAATTTCAATTAATGTCTGTCAATATGTCATTTCAAGTAAAATATGTCATTTCAAAACGTGTCATTAAAAAATTCGGTCTATTAATTCATGAGCTGATTAATCCAACCAAAAAAACCCCTAAATATATAATATGGAATATTTTTTAGCTCAATTAACAGCCATCGCATCATATGATGAGTCATCGAGGAGTTTGTGTTGAAATCTGATGGTAAGTTTGAATTTTCCTTATGTTAATGATCTACAGCCCGACAAATTAGGATACTTTTTTCTTCAATTGGGTCCCATTTTACTCATAAAAGTAACTTGAAAGTACCAGTACATTTGAACATCAAGATTGTGAGTTGTACAATATTAAGTGGCACTATTGACTTGATTTTATTTTATGTATAATTATTTTTTAATTGGTCTGAATATTCAAAAGTTAAATTTTCATAAAACTCCCTAAAGTTAACATTTGAACAGCCATCGCATCATATTTTTGAAATTAACCAAAAACTCCTATCTTTTTTGATATTCCAAAAAAACCATCAAAACAAACTTTTATTTAAAAAAAAAATCCTCTAGGAATTAAAGTTAACATTAGATGATGCTAAATTTTTCTTGAACAAATAGACTCTTTCTATTTCAAATTTAATTTTACTAAGGTATTTGTTTATAATTTTAAAAATATTCATAAATATTTTTTAAATTATACTAATTTAGAAAATAAAATATTACTTTAAATTTTATATTAATTTTAAGATCTTCATAAATATTTTCAACATATACTATCAAAATTTATTATTTATGTAATTTGAATATTTTATTTATTATACATTTTTCATGAAAAATTAATAATAAATCAAAAACAAAAGAGAAGCTAAAAATACTCAAATGAGTATTTGAGATATTGTTTTTAAGACTTTTTAGTTATTGAATTTATATCAAGATTAATGTTTTGCTATGAAAAACAATAATATAAAAAATAAATACATTTTGAAAATATTTTGACAGAAAATACTATTTTTACAAGCATGAAATACATCGGTGGAAAAATAAATAATTAATAAACGTTAAAAAAAAGGAAATTTTCTCAAAGTAACCAAGTTAGGAAACTTAATACCCGAAATAACCAAGTTTTGAACATATTTTCCAAAATGTCTTTTGCGGGGTTTGTAATTTCGCATGGCGAGGTTTGGAACCTCGCCTTTGTTTCCATCCGTCATTAATTGGGTTAAACAACAATTAAGAAAAGGCGAGGTTTGGAACTTCGCCAGGCGATGTTTCAAACTTCGCTTTTCGTTCCAACGGTCGGTATTTATGGTCAAAATAGCTATTAATGAAAGGCGACGTTTCAAACTTCGCTTTAGTAACTAGGCGATGTTGGCAACCTCGCCAGGCGAGCTTTCAAACTTCGCTTGTTTGTTTTCTCAAATTCCCGCCTCCTTTCTTTCTTCCTCGGTCTCTCTCTCATCCTCCCTTTTCTTCCTCTTTTTCCCCTTTTCTCTCCGATTTGGGCTTCAAATTTCTTCTTGTAATAGGTGTGTTTTGTTGTTTTTTCTTCTTGTTTTGTTCAAGATTGACTAAATATTGATTATATTTTGAGTTAAATGTGTCAATTTGTTGTTTTAAGTGGCAGATCTGAAGTTATAACGTCGTGATTTTTGACGAATTGGACTAGAAATTGAAGATTTTCATCTTGCATTAGAAGGTAAATTTCTTATTTAATTCTAGAAAAATGTGTCAATTTCTTATTATAATTGTAGAAATTGTAGAATTTTAGAAATGTAGAATTGTAGAATATCTAAAATAGTATAATTGTAGAATTGTAGAATTAAGATTGTAGAATTCTAGAATTGTAGAATTAAGATTGTAGAATTCTAGAATTGTAGAATATCTTAAATAGTAGAATTGTAGGATTGTAGAATTAATTGTAGAATTATAGAATATCTAAAATAGTATAATTGTAGGATTGTAGAATTATGATTGTAGAATTCTAGAATTGTAGAATATCTAAAATAGTATAATTGTAGGATTATAGGATTGTAAATTTTAGGATTATAGAATTGTAAATTGTAGGATTGTAGAATGTGTACAATTATGATTGTAGAATTGTAAATTGTAGAATTGTAGAATGTGTAGAATTGTAAATTGTAGAATTGTTATGATTGTAGAATTCTATATTTTTGGTAACTAATTATTTTTGTTAACTAATTTTTTTTTCTATCTTGGACAGATGGATAATCCTGGACCTGTTGATGCTTCCGTTTTAAGGGATCAAATGAACCACGTGTCCAACGAGATTGAAAAGCCTGAGATTACGATATTTCAGGGTGGTCGCGACTGGACCCATTGGACGCTGACGACTCCGAAAATGGAGGCCAGACTTATGCGAGCAGGATTTTATGTCCCCACGCGGGCCGCGTACGTAAAGTTGAATCAGCCATTTCTGACGGCATTGATTCATAGGTGGCGTCCGGAGACGAACACCTTTCATATGCCACATGGAGAGATGACTATTACCCTACGTGATGTTTCTTTGTTGACTGGTTTCGTAGCGGACGGTGCTCCGTTGTTTAGGGCTATCAGCGGGGAGGACGATGTAGGAGCTGATCTGACCCGTCTGCTTGGGGTTTGTCCGCCTGGTAACCGTCCTACATTGCCGTGGTTGCGTAGGACATTTCACATAGTACCCACTGATCCCACGGAGGAAACGTGGGACCGACTCACGAGGGCTTACATCTTGTACTTCCTGGGTTCGATGGCTTTGGCCAATCCCACAAAAGGCCGAATCAGTCCAAGTTACATATATTTCTTGGAGGATTTTGATACATGCGGGAGGTATGCTTGGGGTCCCGCCATCCTCGCGCATTTGTACAAGTCTTTGGGAGATGCATGCCAGATTGGCCAAACTACAGTGGCGGGATGGTTCTCACTTGTTCAGGTAATTTTTCATTCATTTATTTATACAAAATAATTATTTATAAAAGTGTATTTACAAATTAATTATAAAAATCTTTGATAGATTTGGGCTTGGTTTCATTTTGCCAATGCACGGCCTCACATGAGTATTCCGGGATCGATTGTTGGGAACCCACTCATGAACTATTATGTGGGTGCCCACAGTTACAGAGAGAGGAATAGAGGAAGTGCGGTCATATATTTTTCTGATGAGTTCGACAAATTACGAGCAGAACAAGTAAGGAAAAAATTTATAATTAATTACTTATAATTATATTAATTAAAAATTTTGTTTTCAGATTACTTGGAGCCCTTATACTGACGAGTTGACGGCGAATTTATCGCCATAATGCTTTGTTGGTTCTATGTGTTGGATGGCCAAAATCCCATTGATATGTGCTAACACGGTGCAGATGCACCTACCGGATAGGGTGATGGTCCAATTCGGTTTTCGGCAACACATCCCTCCAAACCCTAATATGGCACCTCGTGGAAAATTAAAGAACTCACAAATGGCGCGTTATATCCACATGTGGGAGCAGCGAGGTACATATATTGTTCAGGAAGACGAGACCGTATTGAACGGCGGGTTTACTAGAAAGGTACAAATATTGTTTTCGCAATTTCATTACATTATTTTCACCGTATTGAGATGGTTTTCAGGATTATATGAGATGGTTTTGGCAAATCACGAGACGGTGGATAGTGACCAACATTAGTCCTCCTGATGTGAACTTCCGACCTAGTGGTCCACTTTTGCGATCCTTGGTATTTTATTCAAATTTAATTAAATATAGTAATATAATTTTTTTATAACTTACCTCATTTTCATTATAGGTCAATGAGGTCCAACTTGATATTCGACGTGCTAGACAAGGTGCACGGTGCGCACAAAATTGCGAATGTCGCATGATCTTGGATCAAATGGCCACTAGGATGCCGGTTTTGCTAGAGGCATTATCTTTGGACGATTCTCAGAATGATGACGATCGTTTTGTCCAACCCCCCTTCACGGACTATGTTTCTACGTCGCGACCGAATTATGGCGATCCTGCACAACCCCCCTTCACGGACTATGGTGGAGTCGGTACTTCATATGGTCGTGTTCCATATAGTGGTCATCATGACTTTTTCGACCCGACACAGAATGCACCTAGAGATGATTGTTAGATTGTTGGGGTGTTTTTATTATATGTTTATTTTATTATTATTAGATTATATTGTTATGGTTTATTATTATTATTAGTTTATTATATGTTTAGTTTATCAAAATGTATATTAAAACAAAAAAGGACCAAAATTTAAATTAAAAATGTAAAAAAGGACCGAAATGTAAATAAAAAAGGACTAAAATGTTAATAAAAAGGACCAAAATGTAAATTAAAACTAAAAAGGACCCAAATGTAAATAAAAAGGACCAAATTGTAAATAAAAAGGACCAAATTGTAAATAAAAAGGACCAAAATGTTAATTAAAACTAAAAAAGACCAAAATGTAAATTAAAACTAAAAAGTGGAAAAGGCGTGGTTCACAACATCGCCTGGCGAAGTTCCAAACCTCGCATTTTCTTAATTGCTGTTTAACCCAATTAATGACGGATGGAAACAAAGGCGAGGTTCCAAACCTCGCCAGGCGAAATTACAAACCCCGCAAAAGACATTTTGGGAATTATGTTCAAAACTTGGTTATTTCGGGTATTAAGTTTTTCAACTTGGTTACTTTGAAAAAATTTCCTAAAAAAAATTATGCATCTAATATATAGTGATAGAAATATATTATTAATAACAATCAAAGAAAATTAAAGCTAGCATATACTTATATTGAAATGCTTGACGAAAATAGTATTTTTCTGCAAGATTTTTTAATATGCATAATATACCGTTGTTTTTTATTGTTTGATGTTAGTTTTTCATTAAAAAAAAATATAAAAAAAATAAAATAATAAATTTATTTAAATATAATATAGTCTTTTATTTTTTAATTAGTATAATTTGATGGGTTTTTTTTGGAAAAGGAAACATTGTTTTGGGGGTATTCTGGAGTATCCAACAAATTGTTTTTTTTTGTAGAATTTCAAAAAAAGCTAGGTTTTTTTTTTTGAAAATTCCCTTTTCAAAATTACAAAAATATACTAGAGATATCCAAATTCTGCATATTTTGTCAACAAAAGAAAATTGAAAAATAAGAACTTCATATCTTTCATTAAATCGTTTCAAATATGAAATTCAAACTATTTAAGTCATCAAATAGTATTTACTTTATGTTCTTGGTACAAAGAGAAAATACAAAAATTAGTTGACATCATATAATTCGTGGGGAATAAATAGTTTTTGTTCATTCCATAAAAAATGAAATGAAAGAGGCCGAGACAAATTTCATTCGATTGATGGATTAACAAACAAGAATTAAGATACAATCTGTTGTTGTTAAAATAATTGAAATTTCCTCAGAACGAAACAAGCTATTGTTCCGACAACATCATCCTGTGCACGAATTCTTCGAAGTTCACATGCCTCAGCTGCATTTTAAAATTGAAGATTATATTAAAGAATAATAATGTTTGATGAAGGTATTTTGATTAAAAAAATTTTTTAAAAATGTCAGGACACGTGGCGATGTACCATCACTGCTCCTGCCGCTACATGTACGATTTGCAATTTTCAAATATGTAAGGTCTTTTTTGTAAATATTTTGTGTGTGTTTAGCGTTGAGAGGGGTGGCGACGTCGAAGGCGAGAGCGTTGAAGGAGGTGTGGAACATCACGACGGTTATTCCGTTGAGAAAGGGGTCGTTGGCGGGTCCCACAGTAAGCAAAGAAGGGGGAGTATGCAGCTCGAGAGTAACGGGAGTGGGTTTAGCAATGACGTGGTGACGGTTCATGAGGAGGAGAATTTCCTCGGGCCCTGCAGTCAGGAACTGGTCGCCCGAGGAACCGAACTCCTTAAACGTACCCGCAAAGGTACTTGTATTGCGTATGTGTTTCGAATTATTTATTTTGACTATAATGTTTAAAATTTAATGTTTTTAGAATGCTAATAAAGTTTTAATAATACAATTAGAAATTCAATTATTTTACTAGTAATTTAATAATACAAGATAATTTTTCTACAAAGACTAAATATCATTATATCTTTATTCTTGATAATTAACGACTAGTAAAATGCCCGCGACTACGCTGCGGGTCTATTAATTATTTCTACTCTTGTTACATATACCAATTTTTTTCACGTTTACAGAGAGGTTAAAACGAAAAGAGAGAGTTGGTAATGGAATCACCATATTCTCATTTTTATAAATACAACTATTAAAGTATTTATGACATTATATTTTTTTCAAAATGCTAAAACGCCAAAAGTTTACTTTCCGAAATGTAAATAGAAAAATGTAGCTTTACAAATTAATAGACATTAATGCAGCATTTTTTATTAAATTCCATTTTATAATAAAGTAGACAAATATAAATGATCATTTTTCTTAATTTCATCTTATAATAAAAAAGACAAATCTAAATGGTATGCAATAACAAAGTTGAAACAACATTCATGACTTGGAAATTGGAATTAGTCAACAAGAATTACATATATTTTATCATCATTAACAAGAATTTCATATATATTCTCATAACATATTATAGCCAATTAATTACTTGTTGTTTACATATATATTTCATTCATGTATATTATTTGACACAAAAAGTAAATGGTTGACAAAGTCGTTAGTATATATTTATCATCAATGTATATTATTTTACACAATTAAAAAAAAAATGTCTTTCCGACCAAAGCGAGGGGGACTTCTAGTCACATATATTATTAAACAATTTGTTACAAGAATTATAAGTTGTCACTATTCAATTGTGAAGGCTGCTATACTAAGTTCTCATTTATGTACAATTTTTTGTACACCGAACAATTATAAATTCATATCACATTTACAGTGGACAAAAATTATTAACTTCCAATGGACAGAAATTATAAACTTTACAATAATCATAAACTTTCAATGGACAAAAATTAACTCAATTACTTAACTGTCCTCATAAACAATTTGCTACAAAAGATGACCTAATATTTTACAGATCATTTCCCTTTTAACCCTAATTGCATTTACAACAATAATTAACAAATTAACAATCCATTATTAATTATCAAATTGTGTTTACCTATTAATTAATATCATTTCATATTTACCTCTTCAGTGAAATTTAAATCATGCATTTGTCTATGCGATTTCTGCAACTGCACCCCTGGTAACTTTTCTCACAAATTTTAGTGGTCGTCTCACTTGTTGTCTTTTTCGTTTTGGTCCGGTTTACAAATAGAATTATCTTCTTGTACTTTGAATATTTTCAAAAAAAATGTAGGAATTGGCAATTTCAGGAGTGAATTTTTGGAGAAATAAATGGAAAATGTAAGTGCATATTTATAACTTGAGTTCGAATAATACAATCAGTATGTAGTTTTCACATGATGAAAATCTTATTCAGAAATATGTCTTTGTTTGTCTAGCAACTTTTAACTTGTATACATGCATTTAAAATTCGACATTGTGATCGTATTTCTTTCGATTGTCAATATTAAGCAATTCTGCATCCATCAATTCGAAACTTACAAAAATGTCTTTAAAAATGCAAGGAGCAAAAATATAATTTAAAAAATGAACGCACTGTACTATTAATTATAATATTTTGCAGATTCAAAAAAAGTTAGTGTAAAATACAACATGGTAACAAAAACACAAATAATGACTTAACGCCTAAATCCGAAATTGATAAAAAAAAAAAATGAGAAATCGTAACAAGTACCTCTAAAATGAGTTTGGGTTTCAAAATCTATGAAAACTGAAGATTTTTCCTAGAGAAATTTTGTCGAACACATTATTTTCATTAGGTATTTGCTTGAAATTAGTTATACCCTAACATATGATACTGAAAAAACAATATGAAACTTGATTAAATTGCGAGGGAATTAAATGTGAATCAATTTAAAGATTGATTTTTTTTTTAAAAAAAACACACCACGTTTGATGGATGAATATTTATCGAGTGCACCCTACCGATCACCATACCAGTACACGTCACTTGTGAATATCCAACTGAAAGTTCGTTGATTTATAATCCCAGATTAATTAATATGATAAATTTTGCGATTCTTACCAAGTAGCTCTAATCTGAACAACAGACCCACCGGCCTCCTTATGTCCTATCACTGGAGACTTTAGCCACTACTTACAGTTAAAAACTTCACTGGAAATTTCTGTTAAGAAAATTGATTGACTCTTAATTGAAATTTTAGGACTGAATTTGACATAATATTCTAAATTATCAAATTAAAGGTAAAATCATTGATGAACCAATAGTACGTTTTGTACTGTTTTACCCCTCGATGACGAAATAGATGTATTCTAAAGATCCTGGAATTGGGGGAAATGTTGATTAGAAAAGCAAAAATAAAGTATTAATTCGACAAACCTCAGGAGGATGTCGAGGACTTCAATTCAAATTCAAGGAAAAATAATCTAAAGCTCGATGAGGAAATTTACGTTATTACTAATACAAAAATACTTGATCTACCGAATTAGATAACCGAAATGGCACCGAAGTGTCTATTATGGAACAAATACAAAGTATATATGGTGGGCCCCAAGTATATTTAATCAATAAATCAATATACATGTCCCATTCGGTAGCAAGGTTGTAAAATGTTTCGGTAGATGTAGCATCCCCCATTACTAATATTAGAATAATCAATTTATATAAACACTCAAAGGCCAACTAATATTAGAATAGTATTTTAAGAAACTGAAATTTCTATTTACTGAATTATTAGGTTTCTAATTACTAAATTTAGGGGAATTTGAGTCTTTTAGAAATATTTGCCTGCCATTGGCAGGGAAATAAATTCACCAATACTTGACTGTTAATTGCCAACTATCAAAATTATATTAGTATTTTTCAAGCGTAGAAAGAATTATTTTTATTGATCTTTTAATTAATTAATACGTGCCAGTTAATTGTATTGTCATTACTTTCTAATAATAATTTTGTTGCCTTGTATTGCCTTTTTATCTATTTGTCATTTCATTGTAAGTGACACTCAATTGGTTTTTGTACTAACGAGATTACCTTCAGATTGACATGTATTTTAATACTTCTTTAGATTTCGATTAGTGATGTCAACGAATTGACGGGATAACTAAAATAAGTTTTTTTTTCTTAATCGGAGTATATGCTGATTAAGTTAATTAACAATGTTTTTTTTTCTATATGATGATGTTAACACCTCTCCCAATTCCTCGATATCGACAAAATTAATAATATTGAAGGAATTAACCATGATCTAACAATAATCAAGTGCGCGACAAAACAAACAAAAATTAACCCTGTGAATACAAAAAAGCACGAAATCGATCGAGCATCATACAAATAAACCTTGACAAGCAACTGTAAATCCAGAAACCCCCCTGAAAATCGATAAAATTCCACTTCAATTAAACCCTGATGATTTAATTGACAACAAAAAAAACCCTCAGAAATTACTGTTAATCAAGAAAACACCCCTAGAATACAAAAACTCCTCAAATTAACAGCACAACCTCAGTGCAGCAAGGAACAAAAAGAACAAATATCATGACATTTTCTTCATAGATCGATTCAAACAACAAAATTCTTTCGGAAGTGATAATGCGTCTATTTCTTTCTATTTTCCCTGAGTTATTCGAAAACCAGCGAAAATAAAAAGTCAATGCACCAATAATTTTATATGGTTCATATTCTGAAAATACAATTTTTTTTTTTTAAATCTGGCAGAGAGATGGCATGGCAGCGACCCCTTTCGCAATGTGCATTGTGCCGAGACAGATTATCTTCATGACGAGTGGTACAATGCACACAATTCATCCTTGATAAGACTACTGCTGGTAAATTATTTCATTTTTTTTTTTTTTTGAGAAATTTAGAGTGGGCTCGGTGGTCCCACGTCTAATATTTTTTCATTAATGAAGTGAATTCATTACAGCCTCTAAAAGGGTTAATTGACCTTAATTATTTAATTTTTTTGAGAAAATTATTTCATTTTCTTGGATTTGAATTTTCCAAATTGTGTTTTCATTTTTATAATTAGAGGTGATTTTTCGTTTTAGCCCCTGAAATTTCATGCTTTTACATTTTTGTGGGGTTTGGATTGCAAAATTATACTGATGCTTAGGGCCGTAAGAAGGTTCGACAGGACTGCTCGTGACCACCATGTAAGTTGTAAGTTGTTTGAAATTACGTGAGTTTGAAATGTCAATTGAGGAAAAATTTGACAAACTAGGGTACCAATAACAAATTATAACAACAGCTGAAACTATCATAATAAAATCTAGCAAAATATTATACAAAGTTGCAAAATTTGTTCCAAGCATGCTACACAATTGCTAAAATGTTTTTTAAAAGCTCTGGAGCCACTAAATACATGGCTCGCTTAGCCGCATATGCTCTCTATTTTACGCGGGTCACATTTACTTTTTATTCGTCACTCTAAAATTTTCCACTTCATGAACATGTAATGCTAATAAAATATATGTTTCTCCAACATACTATTTGTGTATTCAAATGTAATGCTAATAAAATGTAATGCTAATAAAATTTTCCACTTTACTTATTGATATATTATTATTTATTTATAAGGTTATTCCGGATTGATAATACTATTTATCTACATGTCGTTCCCTTCTTTGAGGGGTTCGAAAGTTAGTCGAGGAGTACATGGTAATATATCCGGATTGATAATATTATTTATCTACATGCCGTTCTCTTCTTTGATGGATTCGAAAGTTAGTCGAGGAGTACATGATAATATATAAAGGGTTTGGTCCGGATTGATGTAATGATGTAATGAAATATATAACACTATGTGTTGATGTAATGATGTAATGAAATTCAGTATTCATATAATATTTCTATTTAATTAATATATTTTAGAAGTAAATATGATGTAATATTAAAATATATAACATATTACATTGTGTCAAACTATATAACACCCTTTTAATTTAATTAATTAGTATTAATTTTATTGATGTAATGAAATTCAGTATTGATATATAATTTTTTTTTTAATCACTGGTGTAGTATTAATATTTAATGTCGTGAAATTTCTTATTATTTTAATAAATTTTTTATGTTGTAGATCCATCATGGTGTGTAATTTGTAGATATTTATCAAACTGATTGCACTATAATATTATAGTGTAATTTGTTTTTCATGATTTAGTGTAAATAAACCAAAATTTTAGTGTATTCATGTTCATGATGGAATGTAGAAAATATATTCGTTTTCTTAAAATCACATGTATTTTTCATAATTTGCAGAACGCACGTGGTTTATTTATTTCAAAATTTCACATAAAATTTGCTATCATTAAAGATCCAGTTCACTCACCCACCCGTCTATTCTATCATTAAAAATTCACCCAAACTCACAGTTCACTCACAGTCCACTTTATTATTTTTTTTTGTTATGTACATTCAATTATAACATACTACAATAACATGAATAGCATGGGTATTTAGATCAGTATATATAGGAGCCACTCAATAAATTTAGGGGTTATATATTCAACAACCCAAACTCAAAAAAAGAATCTTGATGAGGTGGCAAAAGTGGGTTAAGTGGATTGATTAGTATTATTAATTGACTCGATTAGCTATTGAATTGACCGTTTAATTGAATTGACACGTCAATTATCATGTACTAATATTAACATATTATAAATTATTTACGTGTCAATTAATATTTAATTGAGTCAATTAGAAAGCCTAATCAACCCACTTAATCCACTTTTGTCATCTCATCAAGGCTATTTTTTGAGTTTGGGGGGGCAAGTATATTGATAAGAATGAACATTTGACCATGACGACACATATTTATTATGACTAAATGCCTACTTTGAAATTAATGAAAATCTTACCAATGCATAGTTTGGGATATTGTGTGTATAAATAAAAAGATTTTATATTTTATAATAAAAATAAAACTTCATTAAATATAGCTTTATTAAATACAGTACATTGTATTTGATTGCGTCTGTTGGTGTGACTAGTATCATATAATTTCATTCATATTATGATATTACCATGTTATCGTGCATGAGTCAAAAATCTAATTTCATTCATATTACTATGAAAATCAAATATGACCTTTTCAAAAGTAATACGTATTAAATTTATCATCACAAATTAAATACCTATAAAATTTATCAACCTCAAATGAACAAAATATCAAATTAAAAATACATTTTCAAATTAAGTACCTTTTCAAAACTTTGTTTGTTTTGTAACGTTGAACTTTTTTTGTTTAGTTAATATAAAACATCATAGATCATGAAATTTCATAAAAGACATGTTAATACAAATTAAAAAGTTTAATGATTAATACAATACATCACAGTATTTCAAATTTAATTAGCATCATAAGAAAACAAGACTTGAGCTCCTTCTCTTTTCGACATATTAATAATAGATCGAAGTAAACTGAATTCAGATTTCGTACAACATCTAATTATAACACGCACAAATTTTAAATTATTTCCAGAAAATAATGTATTCATGTAGTTTGGATCCTCGTCTTCGTCGTCATCATTTAAACCAATTTGAGGCTGTATTGAAAGAAAAAAATTGAACATAAGTTAGAAAGATAACATAAAAAAGAGAAGATAAAAATGACGTGCGTGATCGCTCTCACAAGAAATGTGATACAAGACCAACTCCTCCAAACTGGGGAAGTGCGTGACGAAGTTAGATATTTTAAGAAACCAACATATTACACAATTGTATTTGAAGGTACCTTCAAATTCTGGAAGATTGGGTGGTTTGGGCTATTATTTATCATAGCGCGTAAATCGTAATTGAAGCATAATTGAAGTTCTGAAACGCCACAGACCATATCGAGAAAATTGAAACCCCCATTACAATATTCAGATAAATTTGATGCTTTCTTAAGATTGGGCACATTACCGAAGATTAATCTGATAGGCATATTTCATTATTTCCATTAATTGAAAGAATTTCGAAGTTTGGGGCAGATATAAAAAAAGTTGTTTCATCAGTTAACGCTTGAAAGATACATGTATTAAGCGTAAGAGATTTAATTTGCTTAAAAAGAACACCATACATTATGATGAAACAATCTTCCAATACTAAATATGTCAGAATAGAAACCCCTCGAAGAAATTTTTTCGTGCTTTCTTTATTAATATACATATGGGTAAAATGGATATTCCTGAGTTTGGGGTGATTTACCTCATCGGGTAAGAACTCACTGAATTAAAATATGTCATTTTTGTCCAAATTTGACAAATGGGCCTCTTGGAGAGTTTGAGATTGAAAAACACGGCCAGGTATTTGGATAGAATGAGCATCTGTGTCAATGCAAAAGTAAATATTTTCAATGTTGTCGGTAATGGCGTAATTTAAAGCTATTATGATGATGATAGAAATTTGGAATGGAGGATCTTGTCCAGACATTTTACATTTGAATTTGAATTTACTAATACCAACCGCATCATTGCGATTATCCAAATATTCTGAAATGAAATTCCCAAACCTGGCAAAACTTTTTCGAAAATTTGGTTTATAATGAGGTTGGTAGCGCTCCAAGAAATATTTCATGTTGAATTCAACATGGCAAACCGACTTCCAGACTTTTTTCCAGCGATTGGACCATAAGAATGTTTGTACAACTGCTAAATGAATTCAAATGAGATAATATATTCGAAAGAATTGGTTCACCCAACATGCTTATAGGGTCTCAAATTGTATTCGTCCTTCTGTTCATCGTTGGAATTGATCTGAGAAGAAGATATGAGAAGAAGAAAGAAGAAGATATTTGAAGAGGACTGAAAAAAGACGACGATGCATTAAGATCATTTAAACCTTACTAATGCCTACATTGAATTAAGAGGATGAATTTTCAAATATTATGACGAAATGATTACTTTGAAATTAATGAAAATCTTCCTAATGCATAGTTTGGGATATTACCTAGGATTATTCGTACAATAATTAAATGATATTATTACAGAAAAAATTTAATTCATTGTGTATGGAGTGGAGTCTTTTCCTATCTAATATTCATTGTATTTTATATGAAATCTACGAAACGTAACATTGCGAAACTTACATTTTAATATGAAATATATAAAAGTGGATTGACATCTGCTCAAGTAAAAATAAGAATGAATGTGAAATTCTAAGTAAATGCGTGAATCTTGGATTTAATATTTTCAATGAAAACGCACGGTCCACATTAAATATTGGTTTGCTTCTTGTAGGGTAAATTGTAATTGAGGAGGTCTTTTATTTTATGTTTTGGAACTCACACATATACATTAATTAGCAGACCTATTTAGCAGACCTATGTTTCATTAATACATCCTTCTCCATTCCTACAATTCCCCCTCAATAGCCATTCGTAGAATAATTTTTACTATTTAAATACACAATATTTTTTGAGGAGATAATAAGGAAGAAAACTTTTTCTTAGTTCATTTCGAGACAATATTGAATATGATTAAAATTATAATTATAATTATTATTTATAATTTAAAATTTAAAATTTGAATTGTGGAGAAGGTTTCCTTTGTGAAGATAATTTTCAGTATTAATTTCTTTATTATTCATCTTTAATTCATATTATGAAGGAAGTGTTTCCATTTTATTTTATTATTTTACAGTAATATATTTCATTTATTGATATACTATTATCTATTTTTAAGGTTATTCCGGATTGATAATATTATTTATCAAGATGTCGTTCTCTTGAGGGGTTCAAAAGTTAGTCGAGGAGTACATTGTAATGAGTTGGCCAAAGCTCGATATTCAGAACTTGGTTAAACCGGGACTCGCTGACCCCTGCAGGCTCTCGTAGATCATCAGGTGGTAGTTAGCGTCAGGAAATGGCGTAATATGGAAATATATTTTTTCAGACAATATTGCCAGGCGATATTTTCAGATGAAATTCAGTATTGATATAATATTTCTATTTAAGTAATATTTTTTTAGAAGTACATATGATGTAATGACGTAATGAGTTTTAGTCAATTTAGGGTTTTGAATGTATAAATAACACTATAATTTCAATTTAATTAATTATTATGATGTAATGAAATTCGTATTGATATAATATTTCAATTTAATTAATATTTTTTAGAAATAACGATGTAATTAACGAAAGGGCATTTATAGTTTGGAAATGGCATTTTATGGGTTTGAACGGACATTTTGGTCAATTTAGGGTTTCGAAAAGGCATTTTATTCATTTTAGACCGATACATTTAGCAAATATGGTCAGAGGATATTTTTGATATTTTCAGTTTGTCATTTATGTTAGTATCAAGGGCATATATTTTAGTCATTTTAGGGTTTGAAAAATGGCATTTAGGGTTTTGAAAGTATATAACATTGTATTTCAATTTAATTAATTATTATGAAATATATAACACTATGTGTCAATTATGTATTTATGTACGTAATGATGTAATGAAATTCGTATTGATATAATTATATTCCAATTTAATTAATATTTTTTTGAAGTAACGATGTAATGAGTTTTGCATGAGTCAAAGCGTATTTTTTGATGTCATTCATTTAGGGTTTCGAAAGGTCATTTGTAGTCATTTTAGTCATTTATGGGATTCAAATGTCATTTTAGTCATAGAGTATTTTTTGATATTTTTAGTTCTAGTCATTTATGTCAATTTGTGTCATTTTAGGTAATTTGTGTCAATTATATTCCAATTTAATTAATGTTTTTGCCATTTTAGGCCATTTGTGTCAATTATGGTATTTATGTAAAATGATGTAATGAAATTCATATTGACATAATATTTCAATTAATTTAATATTTAATATATTAATATTAGTAAATATTAATTGACATGTCAATTCAATTAAATGGTTAATTAAATCGTTAATTGAGTCTTAGAATGTTATTTTTGCCGCCTCATCAAGAATGTTATTTTTGTGTTATTAGAATTCCATATATATTCTCCCTATGAAACAATGACTCAATTGTTAAATTTTTATGGTATAATTTACAATTGTGTTCTTTATTTCAAAAAAATTGATATTTTTAATGTTACTGGATGACATTTTAAATATATATTTCGATTTTATGTGTAATATTCATGGTTTTCTTTTATTTGTTTTGAAACATTAATTTTGTTTGAATTATAACATGTTATGTTTTATTTAATTTGTGTGGGTTTATAATGATGAACCAATTCCATGGACCCTTATTAATTATAATGCATATATCCATGATAGACAAATTTCATGAATATTTATTAATCATAATGTATTTATTGGCATCAATATATTTGCAAACATATCATGATTTTCTAATTGAGTTTAAACGTACCCGCGCAAATTATATTTAAACATAACCGTAATTTTATTATAAAATAATTCGATACGTCATGTGACATATCGGATACGCATCGGTACCTTATGGGTGTCGTATCGGTGACCTATCTGATATGGGTAGGGCCATTTTTATACACAACATAGCTTTTTAGTCGATCAATTTGATGGTAAGGCGTGGCACGTTCAGTTGAATTGTTTTTGGCCGTTGAGTGCAAGAGCTAACTACCTAAATATTCCTTCCTTGTCCAAATATGCTTTTTTTTGCATCAACACTTTGCTCTATTATGTGGCAAAGAACTTCTCTGCTTCAAAGAATGGCCCATGCTTGCGAAAGGAATGATCTATTCTTGACATACAAAACATCAAACATGTAATATTAATACGAAAAATTAAAAACATATGCAGTCATTTTCACCATTCAAATTATGATTCTCATCTTTTAATATATAAAGTCATACTTATTTTTCAACATATATAGTCGTACATTGTACAAGTATGGTCATCCTTTTTAATTTAATTATCAGACTTGTGGTTTTCACGCAAAAAATTGTTTTGATGAATGCGTTGAGCATGTTTGATTTGAGATGGAAGGCATATTTGGAGGTTATCACAAAACATGCATTGGGCATGTTCGGATGAATGCAAATTTCAAATATACGAGAGATGTGAATAATGAAAACATGATATATGTTATCCATAAGATATTGGCGCGAGCTAATTTACGAATGAATATTTATTATAGGATCATATAATTTGTGATACAAATAATTAACACAAAGATATACCTATATAAAACATGAAATTTCTCGATACAATACATATTCTTTCATTCATGACAAGACAATAGTTTCTTACATGATACACATCCATACAAAAATATACAAATAAAACTACGGTTATTAACATACAAATAAAATAAAATTAAATACATTCATGATCATAACATTTGAAATATTTTTCATTTTTGTTTTGTTTGGGAGGGCCTCATCCAATATTGAAACAGAGAGAGAGGGTAGGAAGATTCATTGGTAATTACCTCATGCACAAATGATGAATCAAAAAGCAAACAAGCGTGGTTAGATTCGTAGGAAGATTCATTGGTATCCTTTCCAAACAGAATATGCACCCATATGATGAATCAAAAACCAAACAAGCATGGTCAGATTTGGTTCGGTTTTCAGCAGGCCAATACCTTTGACCCGGTCAATCAGCAAATCGACCCATACCATACATATCAGCCGCCACCTCAATCCAACATCCATCTCATTCAATTTCCTTGCGAGGGAGGATGCCTTTGAGAGTATACCATCTCCCTGTCGATTAATAATTAGTTGATGGCATGCTTCGACTTCGGTAATAGATTGCCCCAGAAATAATTCTTTTAATTCGCCATAAACTGGTTGTTTCGAAATAGACTTCGGTATTAGACTGCCCCAGCTGTAATGATTCTTTGAATCCAGGCCAAAATAATTCATCACGTAGTTCGATAATTGATATCCAATCAATTTGAACATCATGATTCTTTCATCCTCCCCTTTACTGGCATTTTTCATGTGGTAGCATAATTCTGTGACAATATGGAATTGAATCAACAATTCCGGAGAAGAGGCAGCATTATAGATATCACGAACCACGAGCAACTGTGATTCCGATATAGGGTGTTCTGGTATGTAGATTGTGTTTAGCTGGCGTGTAATATAACTAGGTTTCAAGCTATCGTAAGTTAACCGAAGGGTTTGTATTATCAGGTCTTTCACTTTTGCTCCTACTTCAACTTGGTCGACATACCAAAAGTTGTTCCAGTTGTTTTCCAAGTTGAAAAGGCATAGAAGCTTTGTTACAATGGAAGGTCTATTAATAGATTTGAGAAATATACGTATCAGGTTATATTGTTCCATTTGGTTTGACCATCGCGTCTTTGATTTTCGAAAAGCACAATGAAAAACATTACAAATTGCTCTTGCGATTTTTTTGCGACCTTTCCTCTCTAGGAAAGCGATTGTCCAGTCCGAAACAATCATGGCGAGGACAGAAATCACCTCAAGGATAACACCCATACAAACCAATATGTAGGTAATAACAACATTTATCTTCTTGTAACCTTGTTTCTCGCTCAAATGAAATAACAAGAATGAAGTCATAACCATCACGAGGGTCCCGCAACGCCATGTAACGCCACGCAAGGCGCGTAAACAACTTGCTTTTGTGTGGAGGATGTCATGCAAAAAGGATGCCTCGAAATCAGCCATGCGAAATGCTTCTTCACCATCACATTCTTGAATGAAGCGCAATGATCTATCCCTCTCAATATTATAGTCGGGTTTTTTATGTAATTCAAAATGGATTTGACTTACAAAGAAATAATAGGCGGTTGATATCATTATGGGTTCCGTGAGGGTATTCGAAAAGAGGGAATGTGCATCAGTTGCACGTATTTCAGAGGCACGATCATATGGAGAGGTGAGCAATGGAATAGAGAGAAAGGTTTGGATGCGTGAGTTAAAACTAAGCAAGCGGAGGGCGTACGTTCTTTCAGCATATTTGATAAATCCAGCCAAAAATACGAGCAAAGTGCCTGCGAGGAGCAGACGGCTCGAAAATGAGGAATATAGAAGTACCAAGAAAACCATAGAAACCTGGACAACGAGGCCCAGGAAATGTCTCGACCAGAGGTCATTGTCCTCGATAGAATATGACGTGATTGTATCGGGTCCCCCTAGGTGGAGGAGCAAGAATGGGGCCCAAAAGGCTAGCAGCTCGGCGTCTAAGCTGGCCGATTGAGTGGTATCCTCAAAAGAGATTTGACCACTAAGAATGTTACCTACAGCAAAAGTGGCCATGTAATCGGCTGCTAGATAGAATGACCACAGAGCGTAAGCCAGCAATTGGCTCCCCGTGCGCTTTCGTAGAGGTGCTAGAAGGATAAGAAGAATTTGAAGCAAAAGACTGGCCATCACCACTATTCTTATTTCCTCTTCGTTCCATATAGTCCTCACTTTATCAGGCACAACATGGATCGCCATCTGTGTGTGTGTGTGTGTGTGTGTGTGTGTGTGTGTGTGTGTGTGTGTGTGTGTGTGTGTACAAAATGCCTAACTAAGGCTTTCCACAGATCCCGTTTATTTGAGTTGTTAGCTCTTGGGATCACTTCCATACCAAGTAATGCATCATTAATGGAAAGAAAATAAATTTTAACTTTGTCCCCACTTTTTATACGCAACGTAGCTTTTTAGTCTATCAATTTTATGATAAGGCGTGGCACGTTCAATAGAATTGTTTTGTCTGTTGAGTGCAAGAGGTAACAATCTAAATATTCCTTTTCCGAGTATGTTCTCTTTTTGCATCAACACTTTGCTCTATTATGTGGCAAAGAACTTCTCTGCTTCAAAGAATGGCCCTTGCTTGCGAAAGGAACGATATCTTCTTGGCATATAAAACATCAAACATGTAATATAAAGAGGGCTGCTAACGCAGACCGTTCTTAACGCACGTCCGGCCGTCATATATGTTTCACCTTCATATTTATATTTTTTTACAACGACTCATAATAAAAATACTAGTATTTATATATTTTTCTATAACAAATATTACAAAATGTATAAATAATAGTAAAATCACTGATCTTCATCAATGCTAAAAAAAGGTTTAAATAAGAACAAAATTTGTATTTATAGTATAAAAAAGGTAAAATATGAAGATAAAGATATATAGCGGTCAAACGTGCGTTAAGAGCGGAGTGCAGAATTTTTTCTTTACTATAAATACGAAAAAATAGAAACATTGAGCAAGATATTTAAACTAGCCTATTACAAATCAAAAATACCAAAAAATAAATCTTTTTAAATTAATTCAAAATTAGTTTCATTTAAAACAAAGAGTAGTGATGTACCTCCCCTCGTACTCTCCCCCGAGAACATTGATAACGTGGATATGACTTAACATCTTAAAAATTAACACATAAATATATTGGTTAACATCTTGATTTATGACTTAATTATCTTAATTTATGATTGAACATTCAATTAAAATGTCAAATCATGATTAATGTGTTAATTATTAAGGTGTTAAATCATATTCACGTGTCATCGAGACTCTTGGGGAGAAGTGAGAGTATGTCCAACATTTTCCTAAAAAGTAAGAGATATTTGAATCGGGGGAATTCTACAGTACGGACATTTCAGAATTGGGCGAACAAGATTTCAAATGAAAGATGAATCTAATGACTCAAATTCATCACGTCATTTTGATATATGGTAAAAGAAAGGGTACTCTTGTAATTTTTCTCCCTTGGCTATACGCTCTCTCTCCCTCTCCATTTCTCCTCATTGCGTTTTCATTCTTTCTTTGACTAACTCCTCGTGATCTCTCCTCTTTCCTAATCTCTCTATTTTCCTTCTCCGATCTCTTTCTCCCTCTCTATCTTTCTTTCCTCTCTTTACAACAAAACGAGTTGTGTGGCGGTTGCGTTGTTGGAGATATACCCGAGAGTTGTGATGCGGTTGTGCTATTGTATCTAGATGCACGACAAATCTAAGTCTCAATTATTGGAGACTATGAGATCTATAATTATGAATATACTAGGAATGATGCTAGATAGTAGATGTACTTTGTTAAAATATGAAATTCGATTTAGACTCAGATTTGAAAGTGGAACTGGAATTCGCCATGGTTGATTATGAGAAGAGAATGATTTGATTTGCTTCATGAGAATACTATTTTACCGATACTTGATCGTTTTCGTAAGTCTGATAAGGACTTGAGACTTCTTTGTAATTGGGGCCTCTGTTTTGAAATTTTTTTTGCAAGAATTGGGCTGATTCATTTGGAAATATTGTCTTCACTTGAAATTGGATTTCTGAATGTTCTTAATTTTAACGGGGTATAGTTTTTTTTTGTTAAATAAAAAGAATTAGTCTGCAAAATTTGATCTCCGACATTATAATTTGAGTTGAATTAAGCTATATGTGTTGTATCTTGTATATAAAAAAATTACTCAAGAAACATAAGATCAAAAAAGTATCATTGTTATACACCTCAATCCAAGTTTCTTTCGTTAGTGAATAGGAATCTTGGATAAGAAAAACAAAGGATCAAGTCTGTATAGAGTCTAATGAAGTCATGTTGTGTATTTAAAAAATAATTTAGTATTCTCATATTACTTTTGCATAGTATTATTGTGCGAAATGGCAAACAGTAAGTTTGCAATGTTCATGAAATTAAAGAAAGAAAGAAACCAAACTTGACCTCTCATAAGAAAAGAAAGATTTGAACTTTGGAGAATGATAATCAAGTAACTCACCCATCAAAAAAAAGATAACCAAGTTACTCAACGCACATTCTTATATTTTTTTACAATTCTTCAAAAAATTTAGGACTTATTTGAATAGTTACTTCTCCTTACATCTGGACATTTACCACGAAGCAGTGTTGATTAGTATTTTAATAATGTTATTTTAAAGACCCTAAATTGATTATTCTAATAATGTTATCTTAATAATTCAAGGAAAAATAAAGTATTAATGATAAATTTTGCACAACCCCCCTTCACGGACTATGGTGGAGTCGGTACTTCATATGGTCGTGTTCCATATAGTGGTCATCATGACTTTTTCGACCCGACACAGAATGCACCTAGAGATGATTGTTAGATTGTTGGGGTGTTTTTATTATATGTTTAGTTTATTATTATTAGATTATATTGTTATGGTTTATTATTATTATTAGTTTATTATATGTTTAGTTTATCAAAATGTATATTAAAACAAAAAAGGACCAAAATTTAAATTAAAAATGTAAAAAAGGACCGAAATGTAAATAAAAAAGGACTAAAATGTTAATAAAAAGGACCAAAATGTAAATTAAAACTAAAAAGGACCCAAATGTAAATAAAAAGGACCAAATTGTAAATAAAAAAGGACCAAATTGTAAATAAAAAGGACCAAAATGTTAATTAAAACTAAAAAAGACCAAAATGTAAATTAAAACTAAAAAAGTGGAAAAGGCGTGGTTCACAACATCGCCTGGCGAAGTTCCAAACCTCGCCTTTTCTTAATTGCTGTTTAACCCAATTAATGACGGATGGAAACAAAGGCGAGGTTCCAAACCTCGCCAGGCGAAATTACAAACCCCGCAAAACACATTTTGGGAATTATGTTCAAAACTTGGTTATTTCGGGTATTAAGTTTTCCAACTTTATTACTTTGAAAAAATTTCCTAAAAAAAGTTATGCATCTAATATATAGTGATAGAAATATATTATTAATAACAATCAAAGAAAATTAAAGCTAGCATATACTTATATTGAAATGCTTGACGAAAATAGTATTTTTCTGCAAGATTTTTTAATATGCATAATATACCGTTGTTTTTTATTTTTTGATGTTAGTTTTTCATTAAAAAAAAATATTAAAAAAATAAAATAATAAATTTATTTAAATATAATATAGTCTTTTATTTTTTAATTAGTATAATTTGATGGGTTTTTTTTGGAAAAGGAAACATTGTTTTGGGGGTATTCTGGAGTATCCAACAAATTGTTTTTTTTTGTAGAATTTCAAAAAAAGCTAGGTTTTTTTTTTTGAAAATTCCCTTTTCAAAATTACAAAAATATACTAGAGATATCCAAATTCTGCATATTTTGTCAACAAAAGAAAATTGAAAAATAAGAACTTCATATCTTTCATTAAATCGTTTCAAATATGAAATTCAAACTATTTAAGTCATCAAATAGTATTTACTTTATGTTCTTGGTACAAAGAGAAAATACAAAAATTAGTTGACATCATATAATTCGTGGGGAATAAATAGTTTTTGTTCATTCCATAAAAAATGAAATGAAAGAGGCCGAGACAAATTTCATTCGATTGATGGATTAACAAACAAGAATTAAGATACAATCTGTTGTTGTTAAAATAATTGAAATTTCCTCAGAACGAAACAAGCTATTGTTCCGACAACATCATCCTGTGCACGAATTCTTCGAAGTTCACATGCCTCAGCTGCATTTTAAAATTGAAGATTATATTAAAGAATAATAATGTTTGATGAAGGTATTTTGATTAAAAAAATTTTTTAAAAATGTCAGGACACGTGGCGATGTACCATCACTGCTCCTGCCGCTACATGTACGATTTGCAATTTTCAAATATGTAAGGTCTTTTTTGTAAATATTTTGTGTGTGTTTAGCGTTGAGAGGGGTGGCGACGTCGAAGGCGAGAGCGTTGAAGGAGGTGTGGAACATCACGACGGTTATTCCGTTGAGAAAGGGGTCGTTGGCGGGTCCCACAGTAAGCAAAGAAGGGGGAGTATGCAGCTCGAGAGTAACGGGAGTGGGTTTAGCAATGACGTGGTGACGGTTCATGAGGAGGAGAATTTCCTCGGGCCCTGCAGTCAGGAACTGGTCGCCCGAGGAACCGAACTCCTTAAACGTACCCGCAAAGGTACTTGTATTGCGTATGTGTTTCGAATTATTTATTTTGACTATAATGTTTAAAATTTAATGTTTTTAGGCGCGTTGCATTGGAAAGTTGTTTCGGTGTTCGGTGTATATCAACAGAACAGGACTGGTAATTAACTAAGCTTAATTTATTATTATTTAAAATCATTTATTTGTATTTTTGTTTGAAATACTAAATTTTGTTTGAGTAGGTGATGCTTAAGATGAAGAGTAGACGTGTAGCTGGAACTATAACCAAGAAGAAAAAGAGTGAGTTCACTTTATTCAAATTTTCTCAACTAGAAACTATTGAACTAATTAATGATATTGTTATGCTTTGATAGTCGGTGGGGGGTGGGGGGTGGGGTGTGGGGGTGTGGGTGGGTGTGTGTGTGTGGGTGTGGGGGGGGGGGGGGGGGGGGGGGGGGGGGGATGTTAATGGGTCGGGTAAAAATTCGAACCCGCGGATATCCGAGCCGAACAGAACGGGTAATATCCGAAAAAATACCCGCGGGTCGGATAATACCCGGAAAAAAGTGTATCCGTTCCGGGTTCGGGTTCGGGTAGGGGGGAAATTTTTACCCGCGGATATACCCGTTATCCGAACCAGAAAAATCCCCGAAAAAAACTCTAATATATCCCATAATATGAAATTTTTGGATGTTGTATGGACTAATTATTTGTAATATTTGAATCTTAACGTATTTGTATTTGTATAAGTTGTTTGTTTTATGTATTTAAAATTGTTGGTAATTTTAAGTATTTGTATAATACTGTTTTATTTTTTTAAATTTTTTATTAATAATTTTCGGGTATCAGGTTCGGGTTCGGATATATCCGTTATTCGCGGTTTCGGGTTCGGATATGATTTTTTACCCGCGGGTATTTTTGTTTCGGGTTCGGATATGGGGGAGGCTTACCCGAACCCGTCCCGCCCCTGTTGACATCCCTAGTGTGTTCGCGCGCGCGTGGTGGGGGGAGTAGATTTTGGGTAGTTTTTTGTTTTTTTTTTTTTGAAAGTTTTTAGTGACTAGTTTGCAAAATCTTGTTGTTGAAGTTGAGAAGTATCTTATAATCTATGTTTGTATTGTGGAGTATATGTGTTTAGTTGTGTTTGGTTCCCCCAAGAGGTGATGATTATATGTTGGTTCCATTTGGTGATTTTTAATGAGACTTCTGTCATGTCCCTTAGATTCCCTGACATTTTCATCACTCTAATTAATCAAATAATTAGTGCTACCAATTAACAATTAATTCATAATTATTTATTTTTAAATATTTATAATTAATCATTTATTGGTATGGACCTTAATTACATATTGCATTTTTAATAACCATGAATTAATTATTAATTTACTTTGCTAATTATGAAATTAATTAGTGCGAAGGAAATATGGGGAAATGGGGGAATAGTATAATTTCCCATCTTTAATATATTCTCATAGTTAGAAGAGAAAGGAGTATGACGATGTTTGTGTGTGTACTGTACTGGATTGGTTTCTTTTTGGAAATTTTTTCAAAATAACCAAGTTGGAAAACTTTATACCCGAAATAACCAAGTTTTGAACATAATTCCCAAAATGTCTTTTGCGGGGTTTGGAATTTCGCCGGGCGAGGTTTGGAACCTCGCCTTCTTTCCATCCGTCATTAATTGGGGTTAAACAGCAATTAAGAAGAGGTGAGGTTTGGAACCTCGCCAGGCGATGAACCAAACATCGCTTTTGTGTTCACTCACACCAAAAATATTTAATCCCCTCCAAAATGCACCTGCCGAATTCTCCATTATTTGAATTATTATATTTAATTAATGTGATAATTAAAAAATATAATTAAATATTCATTAAAATTTATTCAAATTTAAGAATTCGAACGAATATTAATTATGTATTAAGTTAGTAGCTAATATGTAATGGTTACTATTTTAATTAAATATACTAATTAGAACATATAAATATTATGATAAAATGTGGATAATTTTGGTTCACATATTTAATTAAAATGATAAGCAGTACATGTTAGCTGTTAACTTAATACGTAATTAATAATGGTTCGAATTCATAAATTGGAATAAATTTTACTGAATATTTAATTATATCTTTTAATTAGCACGTAAATTAAATGTAATTGTTTGTAATGGAGGATTCGGCAGGTACTATTTGGGTGCAATAAAAAAAAAATCTTTTTTCAAAACGTGTCAGTACTAACTTTTAAAAAAAAAATCACTCTCCCCAGAATATACCTGCCGAATCCTCCATTACAAACAATTACATTTAATTTACGTGCTAATTAAAAGATATAATTAAATATTCAGTAAAATTTATTCCAATTTATGAATTCGAAGAATTATTAATTTTTTATTAAGTTAACAGCCAACATGTACTAGTTATTATTTTAATTAAATATACTAATTAAAACATATAAATACTATGATAAAATGTGGATAATTTCGGTTCGTATATTTAATTAAAATGATAAGCAGTACATGTTAGCTGTTAACTTAATACGTAATTAATAATTGTTCGAATTCGTAAATTTTAATAAATTTTACTGAATATTTAATTATATATCTTAATTATCACCATAATTGAACGTAATAACTAAATAATGGATAATTCGGCGGGTACATTTTGGAGTAGAATAAATTTTTTATATATTTTTTTCAAACCGTGTCACGTGTCAGATATTAAAAAAAAGAAAAAAATTATTGTACTCCAAAATGTACCCGCCGAATTATCTATTATATAGTTATTACGTTCAATTATGTTGATAATTAAAATATATAATTAAATATTCAGTAAAATTTATTCAAATTTACGAATTCGAACCATTATTAATTACGTATTAAGTTAACAGCTAACATGTACTGCTTATCATTTTAATTAAATATACGAACCAAAATTATCCACATTTTATCATAATATTTATATGTTCTAATTAGTATATTTAATTAAAATAGTAACCATTACATATTAGCAGCTAACTTAATACATAATTAATATTCGTTCGAATTCTTAAATTTGAATAAATTTTAATGAATATTTAATTATATTTTTTAATTATCACATTAATTAAATATAATAATTCAAATAATGGAGAATTCGGCAGGTGCATTTTGGAGGGGATTAAATGTTTTTGGTGTGAAGTGTGTCAGTGAACACAAAAGCGATGTTTGGATCATCGCCTGGCGAGGTTCCAAACCTCACATTTTCTTAATTGTTGTTTAACCCCAATTAATGACAGATGGAAAGAAGGCGAGGTTCCAAACCTCGCCCGGCGAAATTCCAAACCCTGCAAAAAACATTTTGGGAATTATATTCAAAACTTGGTTATTTCGGGTATAAAGTTTTCCAACTTGGTTATTTTGAAAAAATTTCCTTTCTTTTTTTATTTTTATTTTCTTTTTCTTTTGAACTGGACTTGTAGGGATTGATGAACTGAAAATATGAAAGTAGAATATAAGTTTGTTTATTGAAATGGACTTGAAATATTATAACAGAGGTGACGCATGAAAATTGGATGTGCAATTGCTTTTATCTGTTTTTATTTTATTTAATATCTGAATTTTGATAACTGAAAAAGAAAGAAATGGATTAAACAGAAAAGAAAAATAATAATATCACAAGGTTAACATATCAAATTTGTAGTAATCAAACAATTTAGTACTTCTCTTTTTGTGAATGCTCAATTTTTAAATTTTGAGTCCGCAACAAATTTGAAACACCAAACCCTCCACATTAGTCTACTTTATCTCTTTTGTCTCGTGAGATTATTTAATCTCTTATTTTCAGTTTTCTCCAATATCACAATATTTTGAAAAGAAATTATAAATAATTGCATCTGGTAATATGATTTCTTGTAAGTTGAAACCACAGAATTGGATAGAACTTCTTGCAAGAGTTTAAGTTTCAAAATTAATCGAAGATATATATAATTCTAGATCATGCCAACAACATGACGAGTCACACAAATGCAATGTGTTGGTACATGAAAAAATAAATATCATGGATTACCATGCACAAGTTAAAAAGATAAGGCTTTTGTGGATCCGCATTATTAAGGCCTATTGGGGCCATTTTAGTTAGATTTGATCCAAATCTAAATAATTTGGTCCAAACCTTAATCTGAGATTTGATCGTTAGAATTAATTATTTTGTTCTAGTGTAATCGTTGTCATCAAATATCCGGTTTGTATATTATACTACAATTATTTAAAATACTTCTAACTAATAAATATATTAGGGATAATTTCATGTATGTCCTTCCTAAAATTCAAAATATCATATTTGTCCCTCTAAAACATCAAATATCGAATTTGTCCCTCCAAAATACAATTTCTATCAAATTTATACATTTAAAACTAACAAAATATCAAATTTATCCAAATCCTAACTTTCCGTCAAAATTTCCAAGTTTAATCTTGTAAATAATAATTAAATTAATAAATATAATTTCGATTGACCAAAATAGCCTCACATTTATTTCCATATCCCATGAGGTGACTTCTCTTCTTTCTTCATGTAGTTCTGCTCGTTAATGGTGGTGATGTTGTCCCTTTATCCTCTTCAGTCCGCCCCCATTAAAGTCTGTTTTTTTGGTATATTTCATGATATGTTTTCCTTCTCTCACTCTTTTGGTTTATACTTGAGCTTCACTTTTCAGCTCTAATATTAGCTCAAGTGCTCGAGTTTGAAATACTTTCTATCGATTTTGAAAGTAGGTGGCTAGATAATTTCCAACTAAACCAAATAATTCATGATTTTTCCTCAAGCAATACCAACTGGTTCGGGTTTTAGATAATTTCAAACTAAAATAGTATTAATTTGAAGAAATAGAGGCGCATCAAATTTTAGAAGAAAATAGTGCAATTTCACAAGAAGAGATCTTGGGTGTTTGCTGCTGGAATAGAGTGCGAGTATACAAGAAGAGATCTTGGGTGTTTGCTGCTGGAATAGAGTGCGAGTATACAAGAAGAGATCTTGAGGGAGTGTTCTAAGAGGATCACCAAGTCCCTCGATTCCTAGAGCACCCAGACCCAGGAAAAGTGAAGGGCAAATAAGTCTTTTTATCTATATTCCATTAAATCTAACGGAAGAGTTAATATTGGTTGAATTTGATAATATTTGAGATTTAGAAGGATAAATTTGATATTCTAATTTTTAGAGAGACAAATTTGATATTTTAAATTTTTGAAGGGACATACCTAAAATTACCCCAATATATTATATAGAAATCTTTTAAGTCATGAGATCAATTCTGGTTAACAGTACAGAACATATTACCTACGGGTTTTAATCAAAAAAAAAAAAAAAAAAAAAAACAACAACAACAGTACAGAACATATAGCCTCTCCATTTAATTAACAAGGGGGGATTTTTTTTATGTCTCTCTTAAACTGTTAAATAACATATTTATCACTCTTAAAATGTTAATAACATATTTGTCCTTTCTAAACTCAAATTTTATCAAATTTATCCACTTCAAAATTTTAAAATATCAGATTTGTCCAAACCGTTCAGTTATCATTAAATTAACCATAAATCATGAGTTAAAATATAACTAAATGAACAAATTTATAATTATATGCCCAAAAAACCCTTTATTTTCACTTGAATGTGATGAGTGGTTCAGATTTCACAAACAAAAAGGCTGTTCCATTGCTTTCTCCTTGTTTGAATCTTATTTCCTTTGCCCAGTCCATTACCGAACTAATCTCTCTCTCTCTCTCTCTCTCTCTCTCTCTCTCTCTCTCGTATGATTGAACTCTGGTCTCTCAAAAAATTGCAAGTGTTCGAGCTCTACTCCTTCTGCCCCCTTGCTGCAAAAATGGAAGCTCCTTCAATCATCGTCAGAGAAACAGAGGTATATGTAGACTACCCGCATTTGAGCTAAAAAATGTCTCCATCATCGAATCGGGTTCTAACCTGTCCTAAAGTGAGTTGATGAAGCAAGAGAGAGATTCGATTTTCATTTCTCATCACCATCATCGCCCTTTGCCTTCTTATTAGCCGTCTTGATATTCCTTCTCTTCAGATTGAACTCAATATGCTTCTCTGAGTCCATCCTAACCATGAACAATGGATGTTCAGCTCTTGCCTCCCTAGTCCCTACCCCAAAATCCAACATTAATTCAAGGTATATTAAACCCTCCCTATTTCTTGCCTTCCCGTATTGCTCTCTCTCTCTCTCTTCTCTCTCTCTCTCTCTGATGTGAAATGGAAAGAAACAGTGTCGTATTGAGAGGGGAAATTCCTGAAAACAGAGAAATAAAGTAGGAGTTTTGGGAGTAAAAGTGTTTCTTTGGTTGGCGATGGAGGAAAGACTAAATACTTGCGATATTCTACATAAGAAAGGATGGCCCAATGGAACGACTTGCAAATTATGTGCAAGGTACGATGAAACGGCCCTACATATTTTCTCAAATTGTTCGTTTACAATGGCCGTTTGGAGGCACATAGAAAGGACAAATAATTTTAGTTGGAGATTTAATCCGTGTGAGACGATATTCGACACATGGAGGTCAAATCGGGTCAAACACGACGCGGATAAAAGAAAAGATTGGGACATAATGTGGGCATCGGCCACGTGGCAAATATGGAAACAACGAAACGCTAGAATCTTCGGAACGGACGACAAGAGTCCAATTTACATTGCCAACAAAGCAATGACGGAGGCACAAGCTTGGAGGAAGGCACGAAGCATCAAAAGGAGATAGTGCCCCGAAGTATAGGAGTCACCCCATTTTTCTTTCTTCCTTCTTTTGTATTGCTTTTTACGTTCACAACCGTCATGTTCGGCTCTAAACAGCGAACGATGTAAATACCCCCCCCCCCCTTTTTATTATTTATAAAAGAAAAGAATACCTTTGGTATTCATTCAAAAAAAAAAAAGTAGGAGTTTTGGGAAAGACGAAATGGAGTTTAGGAGGGAGGGTATTATTGTAAAATCACATTTCATCCGTTAAATTTGACAGAAAATATTTGTTATGTATAAATTTGATATAAAACCAATTTAGGAGGACAAATATGTTATAAGTAATTTTAAAGGAATAAATTTATTATTTAGATGTTAAGTGAGGATATATACATGTAATTCCCCCAATTAACAAAGTAATTGGAAGTGCGAAAATAATAGTAATTAACGCAAAATAGAAATATATTACCAAATTATCAATTTCGCTAACAAAATTGACAACAAAGTTTAGTAAATACTTGCGTGAGATTTAACTATTCTTTAGTCGTTATTTGATCAATTCGACTTTCGCAGATATCTACGTCTCTCCGGAGATATCTAACTATAGGCCGATATACAAGTATAATATTTTGATTTGGATTTTTTTTATCTTGCCCCACAATTTACCATAACATTATATATATTATGATTATGATTAAAATAGGTCATTGACATGTTAATATTATACGGAGCACAAATAATTAAAATTGTAATATACAATTAGTACATAGAATAATTAACAAGTTTATGGTATATGGAGCATAATTAATTAACACGTGATACGTAATTAACAAAAATACTATGCATCCCGCAAAAATTATCCCGCTAGGAACCCGCAATAATAAAATAGTTATATTTTTTGTCCTCGTGTGATTTGTTGTACCCAGATATGGAAAAAGATGATACTGCAGGGTATGTTGGGTGTTTTTTGCGCGGGGTCTATCACCTCGCGTAATTAATACAGAGAATAAATAACAGGTAATAATTTGTATATTAATTATGCGTTATGTTTCAATTATCATGCTAATTAGTATATATATATATATATATATATATATATATATATGATGTTTTGGTGAAATATGGGCAGTGGTAAATGGCCTCTTCATATATATATATATATATATATATATATATATATATATATGGGCCTCTTTATATGCAGGGTAATAATTTGTATATTCTGATGATAATGGGCCTCTTTATAGTTCAAATCCTGAAAGTTCCAGTTCACGTTCATTTTATATTTTCACAATTTAGATGCTCTAATTTTTTATTCTTGAAAATTCCAGTTCACTTTCACCTTATATTTTCACAATTTAGATGGTCTAACAGGTAATAATTTTATATTTTCACAATTCCAGTTCACTAGGTTTACTGTTTTTCGATGAAGTGGATTGAGTTCCATCTTTTTATCTTTTTGTTGATTGTTATTTGATTTCATGATAGGAGTGGATGATTATTGATTGTTCTCTTTTATGATTTTATCATTGATAGAAATGGATTTTGTTATCAGATTATAATTTTGTGTGATTTTGTTAAAAGATTTAATTTTGTAATTTTGTCATCAAATCGGATGCAATCACATGGCTAGCTAATTGCTAATGCTGACTATGCGAGCTTCTACTTTAGTGTACATTCTACATATCACTTTTACAGCCTCATTTGTAAATGACCCGCTCATTAATGGAAGGGGTTCTCTAATTAAAACATAATTATTATTTAGAGTATAATTTAGGGGTGTAAATGACCCACTCAATTGGGTAATCATTTTTTTTTACAAAAGACTGTCTTTCAGAATCAATTGATGGTATTTTTTTTTATAGAATTTCAATAATTATATAGATTATATAGATATTTCATTCTTTAAAAAGAGCTATTTGGGCCCATTTTGATGGGTTTAAATCTTGTGAATACCGTGCATAATCTCATTCTCAATCTTCAAAGATAATTATATATAGATTTCATAGAATTATTTGGGCCAATTTAGTGAGTTTAGATCTAATTGCCTCGGAAAAATAAGACTTTGTCCAAAACCTAAAATACGAGATCGGACCGTTTTAACATTAATTGTTGTATTATAATATATTGTCAAATAAATGTTTTGTTATTATACTAGAATTATTGAAATATTAATTACATAAAAATAAATTGATTATTTCATGATATATAACTAATATATAAAATAATTATCATGCATTAATTAAAATAATTTAGATGTTAATTATGCATCATTATCATGTATTAATTGTTATGTTAATTAATCATGTTAATTAGTATGTAGCTGACTTGTGTGGTTTGAAAGGTTTTCTCATTTTTACTTGTTTCTTCAATGATTATTTCATGACTTGTTGAGAAATTGACTAGATTTACAATTGTAAGAAAATTATCACTTCCGCATAGGGGTGTTCAAATGGTTCGATTTATTCGGATACCGAACCGAACCGTTCGAATTCGGTTTAATCGTTTCGATTTTTCGGTTTATTTGGTTCGGTTCGGTTCAAAAAATGGTATTGTCCGATTTATTCGGTTCGGTTCGGTTTTGATGTTGTGAAAACCAGTTAAACCGAACCGACCGAACCGGTTTATTTGGTTCGATTCGAATACACCCTTATAAATATTGAAAATTAAGCAAAAAATATATATTTTTTTTGATATTTATTTTTATTATAAAATTATAATGTTTCTTATTCGGTTTAACCGAATAAACCGAATAAGAATTTGGTTTATTCGGTTCGAAAGTTCAAACGGTTCGGTTCGGTTTGAACTTAGTTCGGTTCGGTTTAAATCGGTTTGGGCTTATTCGATTCGGTTTGAACCGAACCGACCGAATGAACACCCCTACTTTCGCATTGAAAAATTTAATTAAGTAGCAAACTTTCGATTACACACGAGTTTTGAATTAGGAGCTCGGGATTTAGTTTTGTCCTTGCTACTTGATCTTTTATCTTTGAGGTTGTTTTTGTTCCTAGATTTTAATAGCTAATATCTTGAGTCAAGAATTATTTTTTCATCAAAATAAAATAAAATATTAATGTTCATGCAATAATTGAGCTATACTTATGAGTCATTGTTCCGTTCCATTACATGGAAATTTGAATTAATGTATCAAATAAAATGAATACAATACAAAGTTGAGTTTAATTTAGTTAAATGGTTTGGTTTAATTTGAATGCGCATTTAATAATAGGAGGTCCTTAGAATTTTGAGTGTGTAATATAAAGTTTTGAATGTATGTTTGGTGAATGCATATTTTGTGTCGAAGGGACCAATTAGATGAATATAGTTTTTTTGGCTTAATAATAGAAAATATGTGATGAGAAATTTGTTTGGCTGAGAATGTGACGTTGAATATTTTCTTTGTTTTTGAGAAATTATTTGTAATTACTAATTATAATTTTGATGATGGTATTTAGGTAATTCCGTAATGAATTAAATCTCCCCTAAAACATTTGCCTGTCTCCTCCAAAAGAAAATGTAGATAAAACATACTTTTATGCCAGAAGCGCATAGTAAAATCACTAATGTTATAAATTAAATCTGTAAAAATTATAAAAATGTTATTTACACAAAATAATGAAATCGGCTCTTAATAAAAAAACTAAATCATTTTACTTTCGAAATTCGTTATTACAGTTTTCTGGCTTTTTGTAGTTTAACAAAGAGAAAATATATAATGGTCCAATGGATGGTTAAATTTCCATTTACATGTACCCCTTAAAAATGTGAAATATCAACACCGCTCCTCTAAAATAAGTTGACAAAATATGATAGATAGCTAGGGGTTTGCCTGAACCGACCCGAACCGCGAACCGCAGGGCTGATCCAAAGATCTAAAAGGCCCAAAGCCATATGACAAGCAAAACTCAATTTTTTATAATGGACCATAAATATTTATATTATAGTATATAATTTTGTTAAAATGGATTCTAATTTTTTTTTATAATGGAATCCAAATTTTATAAATTATACTATGTAAAAAAAAATTGTGGACCCGGGTTCGAGGCGGGAGATTCAAATTTAATACATATGGGCCGGCTCTGCCGAACCGTATCCGAAAAAATAATCGGATTCAGAAAAAATATCTGGATCCGAGTGGATCCGGATATGGATATAGATATGGTTACGCAATTTTGGAATCGGAACCGGATCTGATATTCGAATTTTGTATCGGGACCGGATCCGTGTGTTTTTAGGATTCGGACACTCGGAACCGGATTCGAGTATCCGGAACCGTATCTGGATCCGTATATTATATATTATTTTTATGTATTTTATTTGATATTAATTCAAATATCATATAGAAATTGATGATTTGTGAGTGATTTAAATTCACAATCGTAAAATAACGTTTAAATATAATCATATAAATCGTTGTTACAAATTATATATATTTTTAGTTCAAAAATAAGTTATTTTATCATAACATATTATCCGTTTTAATCTCCGAAAAAAAATCGTATCTGTATTCTATCCGTATCCGACAATATCCGAACCGTATCCGATCCGTTTACTATCCGAACCGTATCCGTATCCGGATAATTCCGTATCCGGATCCGTATCCGAAAATAATATGTATATAGATCTAGTACGAGCACTATCCGAACCGTTGACATCCCTGTAACATAGCTCTATATACAATTTTTTTAAAAAAAACTTTGCTACAACACGCTAAACGCGCTCAAACACACTCCAAATAATAGAAGACGGAAGGGAGGCGGAGAGTACTTCGGGGTCAATATAGACTGCATGCACTCCAAATGCATTGTCAGTCATTTGGAGACCAATTTCATTAGCGTGCCAAAGTTTTTTTTTAAAATTACGATTTCGATACAATAAAAAAAATTATGATTAAGTCCACAAAATACAACAATATTAAAACACAAGCACCATCAGAAACCAGTTTATTGAGTAAATAACTATTTTTGGGGTTTGGGTGTAGAGATTTAGTTTGATTTTCAAATAAATTATTTGTTTAGACACTGGTTCTGAAATTGGACTCGAATTGATGTTAGGATCCCAAAATATTAGAAACAATAAATGTACGGATTTAGTTTGATTGGGACGACCGGTTTTGCGTATTTTGTATCGGTTTTGCGTATTTTGGGAAGACCGGTGTATGTTTGTTTCTTATTTGTTTGGTCTTACTTCTGATTTGTAATTGTGATTTAGCTGCAAAGTATATATGAAGTATAGATTTTGAATATACAAGAAAAATATCTCATTATTGACATATATTTGGTCGTGATCTGTTTGATTATTTGTTACGATTCATTGTTTCAATTTCTGTCATTTGGTTTTCATCAAATTTTCACAGAGAAAGTGAATGAGTTGTTAGTATTGTGTGATTGTTGGTGTTGCTACTGCGATATTGACATAAAAACATTCTATTTAGTCATGATATATACACACACATACTCATACTTGACTACTTATCCACCAGTGATGTATAAAAAAAGGGCTAAGTTGTGAGAAATATTTTGATTTTTAGGAAGGCCGTATCCTAAAAAATCAACATATTTCCATAATTATTTTCTTTACAAAATTATGTATACTGAGGTGGTTGGCTCTCTCATGTGGTGAACAAGTTCATGTCTAAGATAAAAAAAAAAGAAAAAGATAAAAAAGATGCTAGGTTGTTCTCTTTTAAGTATATAAATAGCAAAATCAATATAAAATAGTTCACTGAAATAAACAAATTCAACATGTTGCCGTATTTTTTGGTGGTATCAAACATTTGTTGATTGTTCATGACAGAAAAAATAAATATTCGTTCAAATTGATCATTGACTGTATGAATTTGCGATTGAAATAAAAGAATTACCATTGTTTGTTGTGTATGAACTAACTATTATGATCTGATAATTATGTACATTTTGGTTTCATAGATATAAAAAAAATTGAGTCAGAGAATGTTATTCTTTTTATGGTTATAAATGATAAATTTTATTCAATGCAAAGCTCACCATTTATCATTGGTCAGGATGTGTAACTGAAACAAGAAATAATCATTTTTGTTGACTCTTTGTTGTGCGAATTATCTGACTCACTATTTATCTGATAAATTTTATTATGATCTGATAATTATGTACAGTCGTAGATGAGGTGAAAGAAGGATGAACTTAAAAAAGTATATTGTCACATACAAAAAAATGTTCATGATTTATAAGAAATAAAAAAAATTTGGTTGACTTTAATGGATCAGTCCTGCAATGTATAAACGATGGAAAAAAATTATTTATCATGTACAAGCATCAATTTGTGTTCAATGAAATCATCTTTCAAAGAAAATGTCCATTCATGACATTTATCATGTACATATGACAAGAAATGAAAACACAAATCTTAGTATTTGAAAAAAAGTACATTTTTGCCCTCCAATCTTTTTCAAAAAGTGTACTTTACCTCCCAAACAAAAATCTGCATCTTTTTGCCCCCTAATATTTCAAAAATTGTTCAACATGCCCCCTCCGTCCATTTGATGTTAAAACCTCAGTTAACTGATGATGTGCCGTGCTGAGTAGGATACAAATAATGGTGACATGGCAATTGAACCAATTAAATCCAAACCCGACCCGATTACACTCAAACCCGACCCGGAAACCCAAATAACCAATACCCTGTGCCGCTCCTCTCTCTCTCTCTCTCTTTCTCTCCCTTTCTCTTTCTCTCCCTCTCTCCCTCGCGCTGAGAAGACTTTCTCGCTGCTGTGCCTTCTCAACCCTCAACTCGTCGAGTACCAATCGGTAAATCAGCAGACTTCAACCCTCGCCAGCAGCCAGCAGGAAACCCTCGTCGCGTCGCCCCCTTCTCAAACCGTCGCCACCAGCAAACGAGGTCAGCTTCTCAAACCCTCGTATCGATTTCTCATATTTCTCAGATTTGAGTTATTTTATGCCCTTTTCAGTTCAGCAGTAATCTTAATTTCAGTCAGTTCAGTCAGATTTGAGTCGTTTCGTATCGATTTTTCTGAAATTAGGGTTAATTTGGTTCAATTTATCTGAAATTAGGGTTAATTGGGTTCAATTTATTTGAAATTACGGTTAATTGGGCTCAATTTATCTGAAATTAGGTTTAATTTATCTGAAATTAAGGCTAGTTTTCAGTCAGAATATGTCAGCGTTATAACCCAATTAAGTCTGTGTTATCTGAAATTGGGTCAATTAGGGTTAATTAGGGTTCAATTTATCTGAAATTGGGTTAATTAGGGTTAATTGGGTCAATTCCAATCACAAATTAGGGTTAATTAGGGTTAATTTTATTCTATTTTTCTGTTTAGGTTAATTAGGGTTAATTGTGCTAATTATTTTAATATTCTATTTAGGTTATGGCCAAAGAAGGGTCTTATGTCGCAATGGAAATGAAGTTTTGCATAGAGTTGGAATATAATCTTGCTTTAATTGGAAATGACAAAATTACCCTTGCAAATACTAGAAAATTATATGAATCTGCATCAATTAGTGGGAGGATCCCTTGACATCAATATGGGACTCGGGACTCCGATGCAACCGCAAACCCAAATTCAATTTTGAATGTTATGATTTGCACCAAGAAATGATTTCTTGAGGATATAACAGGATTGATGCGGAATTTTATGACATGATTTCTTATAGATGGTAAATTTTGCATTTTACCCCTCTTTTGTTTCAAAATTACGAAGACACACCTTCAATGATGCAAATATATATCTAATAATATTTTTTTTTATCAGGTTTTGCTCGAAGATAGAGTACTCGAATTTAGAATGCTTGAAGTTGGAATCAGAATTTTGCAAATTTAGGTCGCTTTCGTTTTGCTAGCTCTGAGCAAAAGGACTTAAGAATTCTAGGCGGCTTGAAACTTTTCGAACATTGCAGGCTTTTTAGGTCCCGTATAGAGGTCTTGATAAAAAATTAGGGTTTGCAATTTATAAAGTTTTGTGGACTTAATTGTAATTTGTATGCTTATGTTCTGTGTGTTGTCTACTACAGTGTAATTATAAAGTTTTTTACGATTATAAAGTTGTATGGACTTTTATTGAAGTTATATTGTATTTGTTATGTTTTTCATGTTGTTTATGGGTTTCTTTTTTCTAATTTTTATGTTTTTATAGACTTTTGTAATTGTGGAAAAAAAGTTATACATAATGGGCATGTTGATTTGAGGGATCTTCAAATACATGGATATAACAAAAACATGTATTTGATGATCCATGTATTTGATAATACACGTCTTGTTTGATTAGTTGGATTTCAATATCATGTATTTCAAAATCATTTGTTTGATTCTTCATTGAAGTCTATGATTTATGTGTTAGTTATGATGAATGATATTATAAAATTAATCCATGATTTATTAAACATCATAAAATTTTAATATTTGAAATTAATAAAATACTAATTAAATACAAAAAGTTGAAATAGAATGGTTAACACAAAATAAAAAATTAAATATAAATTAAATCAAATTAAAATTTAACTTGCACATTTCACACAAATAAAAATAATTATCACAAATAAGATTCTTGTTTAACACAACCATAATATAGAAACAATTAATGCAATCAAAATTACATAACAAATATAAATTAGCATAAAATATAACTTCATTAATTCGACGATTTTTTGCATTTCTCTCATTCTCTCATTTTCTAATTGCGATCCACTTCGAGTTTCATGATGTCGTTCTCTCATCATTGTTGACCCTCGATATTAGAATCTTCATTCCTCAATCCTATTAACATGCATTGTGTAAGAACCTACAAGAATTAATAATCCAAATTCATTATAACATGAAAATAAGAAGATTTTGCTTAACTACAAGGGCTAAATTGCATGGCCTGAGTTGAATTTCTATATTTATGCTAGAACAAGAATTATACTTACGATATCAAAATTAAGGCAATGGGGAAGACAGTAGAATTGGTACAGAAAATAAAACTAGTATGAATTAGTATTAATTTCTCTGAATTGTATATAAAAAAAACCTGCATTGTGATGAAATTGCATAATACACTCCAAATCAGCAAAAATTGTGAAACGCCCAAATCATATTCATCTATTTCATGAAGCAATTCTTCAATCTTATACCTCTCTCATGTATAATAACCCGTTCGAAAGTATATTGTGTGAAAGCACATCAAGTTTGCATCCCTGTCCTAGAATACATTTTGTCGAACACTTTGGTTACAGCTTATAAAATCCCTTTCACTGTTTAACCCAGAATATAAGACATCACTTGTTACCTAGATATAACACAAAACGAAAAAGTTTTGGTCGAGAGCTAAGAGCTCAGATCTTGGACGAGAGGGAGAGGATTCAACAGGCAGAGGGAGAGGTGAGCCACAAGTGTATGGAGGGAGCTTCATTTATGCTTGGTGAGCCTCCAAGTCAGGGTTTGGCCCAAGCCATTGGCGAACTAAGCAGAGAGAAGAAGAACAGGTGGAGTAGAGAGATGAGATTAACGCCCAATTAATGAAATACGCGGAGCAAGATATCCATAATCCATGTAAACATGAAATACAGAATTTTTTCGGTACGACAATATCCAGGGATCGGTACAGAATATACGCGGAGCAAGATATCCATGTAACGCGCTGAGAGTTGAAGGCGAGAAGGCGAGAAGTCTGCACCGATCGGTACTCGATGAAGGTTCAGAAGGCACAGCACTCTCAGCGCGAGGGAGAGAGGGAGAGAAAGAGAAAGGGAGAGAGAGAGAGGAGCGGCACAGGGTATTGGTTATTTGGGTTTCCGGGTCGGGTTTGAGTGTAACCGGGTCGGGTTTGGATTTAATTGGTTCAATTGCCATGTCACCATTATTTGTATCCTAGTCAGCATGCCACATCATCAGTTAACTGAGGTTTTAATATCAAATGGACGGAAGAGGCATGTTGAACAATTTTTGAAACATTAGGGTGCAAAAAGGTGCATATTTTTGTTTGGGGGTACAGTGCACTTTTTGGAAAAGATTGGGGGGCAAAAGTGTATTTTTTTCTTAATTATTCATATTGTAAGTAGTTGTAAATTATCTTTGTATTAAGCAAACGTATTTACAAAATTCATTGCTGAAGTGTCAAATTATAATTGATGCGCTGTATTTGAATATTTGTGATGCTTACGGTTCCATTTACAATGAGGTGACAAATTATATTACATAAATAAATATCAATATGGAAATATTTATGTGAAATTATAATATAATAAATGCTAACGTACACTTTCTTACGTACTAATTCGTTTGAAAAATCTTAATTGGGAATTATTATCATTTTCATAGAATGTCAGGGCAGAATATGTAACTTTTTTTGGGTAATAGATTTCAAAAAGAAAATTATACCGACAACGACAAGACAATACAAGTACATAGATGCATTGTAATATATAGCCTATGATGTGCACAGAAACATAAATTGATCATTATATGAGAAATGTTTTGATATTTTTTGGAAGACCGGATCTTAAAAAATCAACACATTTCAATATTAGCGGTCTTTCAAGATCTATATGTGCTGAGGCTACAAGTACTGTGAATATTGAACGGTTTAAGATTATCGAAGATAAAATATGTAATTTTTATTGGGTAACAATTATTTGAAAAAAAAATGACAAATTCGAAAAAAGTAGATGCAAATATAAGTATTGCAATAAATTGCCGATGATGTGCACAGAGACATAAATGAATCATAATATGAGAAATGTTTTGATTTTTTTTGGATGGCCGGATCCTAAAAAATCAACACATTTCAATATTAGTGGTCTTTCAAGATCTATATGTGCTGAGGCTACAAGTACTGTGAATATTGAACGGTTTAAGATTATCGAAGATAAAATATGTAATTTTTATTTGGTAACAATTATTTGAAAAAAAAATGACAAATTCGAAAAAAGTAGATGCAAATATAAGTATTGCAATAAATTGCCGATGATGTGCACAGAGACATAAATTAATCATAATATGAGAAATGTTTTGATTTTTTTGGAAGGCCGGATCCTAAAAAATCAATAGATTTCGATATTTGTGGTCTTGAAAGATTCATTTGTGCGGAGGCAACAAGTACTAATTCATAATAATGAACATTCAGGGGCTTAAGATCATACTGACATCAATTTCGAATAACATTTTTTTGATTAAAGTCAAAATTAAATCTCCTGCCTAAACACTGAGAGATTATGTGATAGTTACAACCAAATATAGATCACGCGGTTTAAAGAATGTTCAAGAATAATTTATATCCAAATAAATTACCAATATTTATTTGGCAGTTCGTTAGCGTTTGCATATGTAATTATTTTAGTCGTATGACAATGTGAGAAATACCTGTACACATACACGAAATAATAGGCACATATGCAGAAACCCTGCTTCAAATAATAAAAAATATGTCCCGCGCAATTGCGCGGCGTAAAAGCTAGTATATTATAATGCAACCATTATAAAATATTACAATCAAAGTATACAAAAAAAAATTCATAAAAAGGGAAAAGTATATCAAAGCGAGGGTGATTCTATATATATTAGAATTATAATTTTTTTAAAGAGTAATTTTGATATTTTTAATTAATTAGAATTTTTCTTATCTTGACTGCATTAATTGATACAAAGACACTTGAATATTATTATTAAATTGAAATTATCAAATAACCCTTTTAAATAGGATGTACCATAAAGAAAAGATCCTATCATAGAATAATCCTAAAAGCGAATCGATCTAAAAAAATTATTTGTCGATTAAACGGGGCATGTACGATCATAACAAGCACTTTCTGAATTTTCTTCTTCGTTCTCACCGGACATCTCCTCTAACGATTTTCCTTTCGATTCGGGGACGAGGAACGTGAATGCCATTCCCAAGACATTGCATCCAGCAAGTATAAAGAGCGAATTCCTCACGCCAATACCGGAAGGGTATCCGTGGTCGGCCTTAGCGGGGTCTTGGTTCTGCGCTAAATAAAGGAATCCAAATGAACCTATGATAGCTCCGACTTTGCCCGAAGCGGCTGATATACCGTGACAAGTTGATCGGAGCCTGGCTGGGAATATCTCAGCAGGTACGATGAACGTGGTACTATTCGGACCGAAATTGGCGAAGAAGAAAGTGAATGCGTACATGATAATAAATCCAATTTGATTGCCCGGAGCTATCCAATGGGTATACGGTATGGCAAGACCGAGCATGAATACCGTCATCATAAAGAACCCGGCAAGTTGGATGTAAAATCGACCGATTATGTCGATTAAAGCGACGGTCAACCAGTACCCCGGCACGGTACCGCAAAGGGCGATAAGCGTTTGGGCACGCGCGATTTTGAATAGCTCGTCTATCGCGCTCATTTTAACCGGTTTCGGTAACCAACCAACGGCAGTAAAAATGTCCTTCTGGAAAAGATTTTGAGAGTAGAAGGCGATGTCGAGGAGAAGCCATGTTATCGCAGTACCGAGAAGGTGTGTCCCGTGCCGTCTGAGAAACTCTGCCGAGAAGAGACCGTACTGAGATTTTGCTTTAGATTCATTCGCAGCAACGGTCTGCTCTTCGGAAATCTCGACTTGCATTACCTTAGCCATGTCCGCCGCAGCTTGTTTTGTATTCTTGGCAACCAAGGCGGTGTATCGAGCGGTCTCGGGCATTTTGGACCGTGAGTAGAAGGTTAACGACGCAGGAACCGCACCGAACATTAGAATGATACGCCAAACATAGTCGGCCTGAGGTGGCAACGAGGCAACCGGATCAACGCCATAAGCCGGTGCTGGAAAATGCGACTTAAAAGTAGATGACACAATAATGGCAACTAATCCACCGACCAAGATGCCGAAACCCTGCATGGCGAATACAGCCGCAATGAATGTACCTCGTGTCTTCTTGTTAGAATACTCGGACATGATCGTGGCTGAGAGGGGATAGTCACCACCAATGCCGAAACCGAGCCAGAATCGGAAGAAGCATAAGGTGGCCATGACAGATCTGTTGCAAACGGTACATTTAATAGTGTTCAAACTATGTTATTAATTTATGCGAGTATTTGTTTTTTGTAAATACCTCGGGGTGTGTCCAAAGGACAGACCAGACGCTAGCGAGCACAATACCATCATCATAAGAGTCATGCCGTAGACCTTCTTCCGACCCAATTTGTCCCGATAAAGTTCCGATGAAGGCCACTCCATTCACGGAAGCCGAGACATACGGGGGGAGCGTACCGGGTGTAGGGGATCCCGGTACGGTGTAGTAGATGCGACCAAGAAGTTTGGTCACGAGAGAGATGCAAAACAGATCATACGCATCGGTGAAGAAACCCATTCCGGAAATAATAATTGCGGTGAAATGGTACCATTGTGTCTTGGCCACGTCGAGCGCATTCAAGACTTCGAGGGGTTGTTTTTGTTCGCCAGCCATTGTTTAAAAGGCGAGAGCTTTGAAGCAAAAAGAAAAAATTGAATTTGAATCTTGTGAAATTTTCTTATTCGAAATAAACGAATGTTATGTAATAGATCGATATGAATTTTTTTCTTAAGAAGAGAAAAACATTGGCTATTTTTAGGACGGAACAATTCCCCGTTTATTCCTCAATTAGTTTCAATTTACAGCGTGAGTTGTTTTATTGGTACGCATATATTGTAGTTTGGTTGTTTGGTCACAAAACCTTATTGTTTTTAACAAATAATTGTTTTTCCAAATTTGTCATTGACTTAAAAATCAGTTTGAGAGAAAACAAAATAGATCAAATCTTTCTCCATGGATCAAACTCAGGTTGTTGAAGAGAATTATGCAAATTCAAACTCAGGTTCGTGATAATATTCGTCATGACCGTGTTTCTCTCCACTCTGGATCTCTGGGTCGCGAAGAATGTGAGTGGAAGAATTCTGGTTGGTTTGAGATGGTGGAACGAAATCAATGATTCAAGCGAGAGTATTTGGAAGTTTGAACCGTTGGATCAAGAGTCTCTTGCTCGCATGAATAAAAAAGATTCGTGGCTTTTCTGGTGGACCCTCTATCTCGGTGCTAAGCATTGCTAATATTGTTGGATTCACTAAATGTTACAAAGACGCGAAAAAACAGATTCAGCAATTCGCTACGCGGACTCTCGCGAACCAGTTAACTTCGTCTCTCCATTCGGCACTCGGGGTCGTGTGAATTTACCGAACTGCCCCTGCGAAAGATATATATAACACATTGAGATTGATTAGGGCTAAACTATGCATGATTAGAACTAAACTATGCACATATAATCATTTGTAGAGATTTAATCGAAGGGGTGTTTAAGCTTTCATGGAGCAAAGATAATTAGGCCACCAGTTTGGATATTCCATTTATGTAATTCCACCAGTTTGGAGCAAAGATAATTAGGCCACCAGTTTGAATTTTTTTATTGTTCAGTTTGTAAAATAGATGTTTTCATTTTTCAAACCGGAACCATATTTCAAGTTAATAAATAATAATTCATCGTAATTAGCATGTGTTTTATTATATTTGACCGTGTCAATAGTGCCTATCATGAATTATATTATTTTTTATGTTTATTATTTTCAGCATCAATATAATATTTTGAGTGTTAATGTATAATTTTCAGTACAAATAATGTATTTGAATATATTTTGTAAAATAATTATAACATTTTTGTCTTTATTATATACATTTTACGGAATTAATCCTACTAATACATTTTACAAATATTTTTCTCAAAATCTCAAAATGCCACGTCATTTGTTTAATTTATCCGGATTAGAAAAAAACGCTTTAACTTTATTAAATTCTTTGGGACTCCCCAATGTGCCTCCTCATCACTCATCACTCATCAGAGTACTAATGGGTGTCTCCCCATCAGATATTAATGGATTAATGGGTGCTTTTCATTGAAACGATCCAAGAATCCTCCGTGCCTCTTCTCTTCCCCTTCTCCTTCCCCGTGCCTAAGCAGAAAATTGAAGTGAAAAGGCGGAGGGAAGAAGATGAATGGCGACCAGCATGTAACCGGGGAGTTCTCTCGGTGGGTTGGGTCTCTCTGTTCTTTCGAGTTCTTTGCCCTCGCTCAATCGAGTTGAGAAAATCCAACCATGGAAAGCTACGCCAACGCGATGATCTGTTTCAGGAAGGTACTGAGAATCCACGATAATCCAGCACTGGATCGGAAAAAGCCCATCATCTTTTCTTTGCTCTGTGTGAAATTCGACTAATCCAGATTGACCGCCCAAATCGCAAGTGATTTCACCAGTGATCATCAGCTTTTTCGTTTCTCAGTTACTTATTAATAACGAATAAAGTTCAATGATGGATCACTGCAGGTAATCTTTTACTGTACTTATTCATTTCGTTGTTTCTTTTCCTGTTTTTGATGGATTTTTTCTTGCGATGTTTCGGTGGAACTTGTAAATAGTTTCATCACGATGAAAACAGTAAGAATTAGAAACATAAATGCATTGTTTTATGAACATTTAATCAGAAATATAGTAGTTGGTTTATCCCCTACTGAGGATGCCAAATCGGTATGTTCTATTTTTCCTTTTGAGATTTCCCCCATGGATTGCCAGATTTTAAAATACCTTAGAACCGATTAGTCATTTATTGAGTTAATTTGCACTGGATCGTTTGTGATAAAATGTAGGCATCTTTAATTTGAGAATTAAACATCAAATTATGACCATATTACCCATTTAATCACCTCAAATTCATGGTTATATGTGTGTGACCCGTTTAAACCTTGATCACTTTATATAATCAGCTTCAATTCTCCAAGCATGTCAGCAATTTCAATTGAAATTTTTGGTCATAAACTCCAATTCTCTCAGGTACTGTTACAACAATTCTACAATTAGATTCTTTAAAATGTAAATCAAATTTGATATTTTGAAATTCCTTTTCAACCTTTTCTCGATAAAATTTCTTCAATGAATTGATTTATATTTACAGGATCCAAACTCGAAACATCACGGTACCATAGTATGGGATGCATTTTTGGGTTTTGTCGAATATTTGGTAATTAAATTCACATTTTCCCAATAATTTGTTCATGTAAAGTGTATTCTCAAAATTGTATAAAATTGCAGGAAAAGAATTGTAGAAAAGGACGATTTAGTTCAACATCCAAAATGAAAGGAAAACGTGTTATCGTACTCGGTGCTGGTTGCAGTGTAGGTGGACTCGGTAAATAAAAAATTAATTTAATTTTTAAACTAAAATCATGAAATAAATGATAACTTTTTAATATTTTATACATGAATTTGTATGTTAGGGTGTGATGTAATTTCGACCGACCAATCAGAGGTGCTTCCTTTACTTTCAAGAAATATCGAATCTAGCAAAATAAATCTTATATTTCTCAATATAATCCTGATTTTTCAGGTTTATTTATTCCATCTCTTTACTATCATAGTTCTTTTGATATACTATATTAGGAGGCCAATATACAATTTTTAATTGTGTAGGTTCAATTGGGTCGATTGAAGTGGCTGAGTTGGATTGGGGAAATAAATCTCATATCGAAACTGTAGACTCCAGATCTGCAATTAGACAGGTTCTTGTTAGAGATAAAAAAAATTATATTTTCATGTCTCATTTGATGTTAACAGATTTTACAAGGCTATTTTTAATATTTTTATAAGTTCATATTTGTTATTTTCACATTTTGCAAGTATTTTTTACATTTCATGTTATAGAGTTATATTTGATATTTTTAGATTTTAGAAAGGTGTTTTTTACAATTCCAGATTTTTGAGGGGTGATTTAAAATTTTATTATCTTAAGGGATATATTTTATATTTCCAGGTTTAGAAGGGTATTTTTGAAATTGTCGGGTTTTAGAAAGGTATTTTTTTATTATCAGATTTTACAAGCTTATTTTTGTATTTTCAGTGGGCTATATTTGAAATTTTCATTTTTCATATTTTTCATAATATTTTTGAAAATATCAGATTATAGAGGTGTATATTTTGATATTTTCACATTTTGCAAGTGTATTTTTGATGTTTCAGTTTTTAGAGGTTTTCTTCCAAACTTCAGGGACCAAATTGCAAATTTGCCATATTGTATTTTCACTTTCTCCCGTCAAAAATACGTACTAAATTTGAAAAAAAAAATCAATTCTTTCAGTGGGCACCGTTAAAATTAAAAACACATTCATTTCTTTTGAAACAACACAGATTTTGAATTAAAAATTAAATTAAAAAATAACTGGAAGAGCTTTCAGGAAGTTTTGGTGTTTTAAATTGAAGATAAACCTGTAAAATTATAATTAAAAAACTAATTTAAAACATATATTTTTTTTTTAAATTAATAATGTTTTATAATTTATAGGAGAGGTAAATGAGTCGTGCTTGATTTTCGGCAATATAATGTCGATATGAATAGGGTAAAATACTGTTATATATTAGGTTGAACTAATTGTTTTTCTGGTACTTCCCAAATTTCCAAATTCCAAATTGCTAATGAATAGAATTTTATGTGTTGCAGTCAAAAACTCGTATAGTATATACACTATACACCATGAAATATTTTTTTTAATACGTTTTTTTTTCTAATATAACCCTGCAAAACCATCAAATATTCTTTTTAAAAGGTGCACCAGTATTAAATCATCAGGGCCAGTTCCATGCTGTCGAAACATGAACCTAAGCGCGATCAAAATGTTAATTGACAATATCTCGTGGTATAAACTATAAATATCCTTTTCTTTGCAAGAGTACAAATATCAACATGATTGTTACGGTCCGGTGTTGACGTGGCAACACTTTGTTTCTCGAAAACCGAACCCTTGATTCAGGTAATTAAAATAAAGAAAAATACATATATATTTTTACTACGAATGACACATATATCACAAGTGTATTCCGTTGCCGTTTTGTGTGAGAATTTCACCGGTTCGGATATTCTCGAAGTTTGTAAAGAAGCCACGTATTTCGTATTAGGGATTTCTTGATGATGAGTTTATTAATTAAAATTAGGATTTTCGAAGATTGATATCGTAAGTTTTTTGTTAATATTGGAAAAAATACTTTTACTGAATGAGTTTTATCAATTGATTGATTAATTTACTTTTTTTCTGAAGGGATCAAGAGCGTTGAAAGCAGGGAGATTTTGAAATGGAGGCGCTGACATCTCGAAAGGGGAAAAATACATCGAACACAAACATGATCATTAATAATACTTGTTTTTTGTTCTCTCTATTTGTATTAACTTTCAAGAACAAATTAAATTTCATTCCCATGCAAATCCTAATTTGTAATATATCAAAACTTTGATATAAGCCCAAATTTTTTGTTATATTGGCAAAATGAAAAAAAATATATTACTAATCATCCATGACTTCGATATGAAATAGTTATGAACTTTGTGTTGATATATATCTCTTGACAAATAATTCATTTTCAGAAATTTTTGGTATCCAGAAAAGAAAGGTTAAAAGGGATAAGAAAAGAATATATGATAATTCATATCATCTTTTGTGAAAGCATAAAAATGAACAAAGCATATGATAGCTTAAAATGATTTGTTAGTTCCATATTATTTAAATAAGGGAAAAATTCCTGTATATCCCTACTAAACAACTAAATTACAAATTTATCCTTCTTAAAGTGATAATATCATATTTATCTCTTCAGAAAAACCTGAACTATCAAATACTAGCATTACCCCCGCGCAATTGCGCGGGGCTGTTCGGGTTTATAAGTAATGTAGTTGAAAAAAATTGTTGTTCATTTTGTGTATGTGATTTTCTTTTTGTAATCATTATTATATGTGTAATTTAGTGTGTTGTGTGCGAGTGAAATTTTGTAGCAAAAATCGTTTGAATATTTTAAGAGCCGGATTTCTTGAATAATTCAAACGGTTATTGCTAAAAAAATTATCTATATTTTATACTTCATAAGTAAAATAAGGAAAAAGAACGAATGAGTCGTCATGAAATTTATTAAGAACATAATAGTTCAGAAAACATTGCTGAAAAAAAGAGTGTTTTTAATTTCACAAATCCTTAATTTCGCTACATATTTAGCACAAATATTTTTCGTCCTTTGTGTGGTCAGCCAACAACAAAGTTTGACGATGTCATCGCTAACCGTTTCGTTCGAACCTTTAATTTAAATTATGTCATGATTATTCGCACATCCATGATTTGGTATATTTTTAACCCCCTAATTTTTTTTGGATATTATAAAAAATTTTCTATCTTTTCGTAAATTCCAAAAAAAAAAACTCTTTACCAAACTTTTATTTTAAAATACTCCTTATGGATGATATTAATTTTTTTTTTCCCAAAATACCCTCCAAATCTCATATGTAATAATTAAAACTTATTTTTGTTATTTTTTATTAATTTTAAGAAAATTCATAAACACTTCTTAACACGTAGTGATTTAAAAAATTTTAAATTATTACATATTTTGTTTATATAATTTTAATATTACATTCTTTATTCATAAAAAAACTAACATTAAATGATAATAAATAAACATCTTGCAAATATATTCATAGAAAATATCTATTTAAACATCTATTTTTTATTTTAGTTTTCTTTTTATGTATTTTTTAATAGTTTTGTGATATTTTATTTTTAAATATTTGCAAGATGTTCTTTTATTAATATTGTTCAACTTATTATAATTTTATTTTAGTTTTTCAAGAAAAATAATAAAGGACCAAAATGTAAATTTTAAAACTTCGAAGGACCAAAATGCAAATATAAAGGACCAAAATATAATTTTTTTAAAAAAATAGGACCAATTTGAGGCCCCTGGACTAAAATGTAAATTTCAAAACTTCAAAGGGCTAAAATGCAAATATAAAGGACCAAAATGTAAAAAAAAAGGACTAAAATATAATTTTTTTTTCGAAAAAAGGACCAATTTGTAAATCAAAAAGGACCAAAATGTAAAAAAAAAAAAAAAAATTTCAAATAGGCCCCTGGTGACGGGGCTGCACCAGGCAAGAAAAATAATAAAGGACCAAAATGTAAATTTTAAAACTTCGAAGGACCAAAATGTGAAAAAAGGACCAAAATATAATTTTTTTTAAAAAATAGGACCAATTTGAGGCCCCTGGACTAAAATGTAAATTTCAAAACTTCGAATGACCAAAATGAAAAAAAGGACCAAAATGTAATTTTTTTTCGAAAAAAGGACCAATTTGTAAATAAAAAAGGACCAAAATAGAAATTTCAAAACTTCGAAGGGCCAAAATGCAAATATAAAGGACCAAAATGTAAAAACAAAGGACGAAAATGTAATTATTTTTTCGAAAAAAGGACCAAAATATAAAAAAAAAAAAAATTTTACAAATAGGCCCCTGGTGACGTGGCTGACCCGGCAAGAAAAATAATAAAGGATGAAAATGTAAATTTTAAAACTTCGAAGGACCAAAATGCAAATATAAAGGACCAAAATGTGAAAAAAGGACCAAAATATAATTTTTTTTAAAAAGTAGGACCAATTTGAGGCCCCTGGACTAAAATGTAAATTTCAAAACTTTGAAGGGCCAAAATGCAAATATAAAGGACAAAAATGTAAAAAAAAAAGGACAAAAATGTAATTTTTTTCGAAAAAAGGATCAATTTGTAAATAAAAAAGGACCAAAATGTAAAAAAAATATTTGTTTTTACAAATAGGCCCCTGGTGACGTGGCTGCATCAGGAGGCAGCAAATCCCCTTGCATTAGTATATAGATAGATAGATATGTACAAAATCAACGTGTTGTTAATGTTAACAGAAAAAGAAAATGAATTTACTATTCTACCCCTTTCTCTTTCTCTCTCAACCTCTCCCTCTCAATCCTTTCTCCCAAACTATGTCTCTCTCGATGTTTGCAAGCGACCGGCATGGTCACCTCAAGGTCTGCTGCAAAATACATTCTCTTTAATCATTTTTTTCGCCTGACATCTTTACTCGTCACTCGTCAGGATTTACCGCACAATACGGTGTTCTTTCATCTCTCTTTTCATCATCGTCGTTTCCTTCCTGTCTGATTCCTCGCCACTTCATCGGTAATCTTTTTCTCTTTCCGTGAATCCTTTATGTTATTTTTGCCAATTTATTATTTTGTTTTTTGGTGAGCCCATTAGGTCTCGGGTGGACTAAAATTGCTTTTTTTAACTCAAATTTAGGTATGAACTATACATAAATTTGGGTTATTGATGTTATTTTTCGCTCAATTGTGCTTAAATTAGGATAATTGGGATAAAAAGTGCTGAAATAGGATAATTGAGGGTATAAAGGGCTGAAATCAGTGTAAAAAAGGCTGAAATAGGATAATTTAGGCTTTTTATTCTTGATTTTTCGTGTTTCTATAAAATTTAGGTTTATTTTTCTGCATTATTATACTTTAGTCTTTAATTTTATATCTGAGAGTGAATTCGGAATCGAGGCTTAGTTGGTTACTTTACCATTTTACCATACATTTGCATTTCCTGCACATTATTTGGCATATTTTTACATTTTCGATTTTGTGTTGTCAAGTTTTCAGATGAAAGGGGCCTTGTTTTTGGTTGCATTGAACCCGTTTAAACCGGTACCACTATATGGAGATGTTTCATTTTGTGTACCGAGAAAAGCTAGTGGGCGCAACCCGTGTTTATTTAACCAACGACTCTGCTTTTAATGAATGATGCGCGGTTAGTTTCGCAATTTCACTAATATATTGAATGTTTATTTAACTTGAAAGACAAATTTGCAAAAGCGCTGCTGAATTATTGTCAAATGGAATAATAAACCATGCATTATGTATTTGTCTTTGCAATTTAGGTTCAATGCAGGTATTTATTTATGTTTTCCTTGCAAAATTTCTGTAAATTATTATCTTTTTGTTTGAAAAAACCAATCGATTATATTAACGTACTAATACTCTTCGATTTTAAATCAGGTTAAAAATGTACTTTAATTTTTTGGAGGATATGTTTGAAATATTTGTTTAACTTTTTTTCTGTTTTTTTATAGTGGGGAAAGTGCCACTGGTAAAACATAGACGGAAAAATAGCAATGCAATAATTGACGAGGTCGAAAAGATATAGAAAAATATAATTGGAAGCGAGAAATACAATAGCAAGCAAAAGATTCCGAGCTTTCTAAACCCGAGTCTAGATGTCCAGAAGTCTTGCCCAAATTTATCGTAAAGGGACTATTCACGTCCAAGATAATAATGATGTAAAATAAGATTAGATTGAAATGGACATTTGTAAATTATAAGAAACAATTCACTTGTTCTTCATCTTTTTTATGTCAAAATTTTGATTAATATCAACACAGAATGCTTTTGTTTCCTCCGTGTGTAGTTTTTAGTAATCGAAACTTGTATCACTTGTTCATCACATTATCTAGCAATCCTAAACATATCTTGACTTTTTTAGGTACACACAGCCTCAACCAAACACGAGTCCCATGAGATTTGAGTCTTGTATATGGCACAAATCAAATCAAATATTATTTAATTCAAACAATGTAAACAATGACATCATTAAAATTTTCCTAAATAATGAACCAACTAAACAATTTGAATGCTCACCCAACGGACCCAATTAACATTTAGCTAGTCACGGCCGACTTTGAGGGATAGCGTACCAGTTTTCGAGTCCTAGGCTAACAGAGATGGCATGAAGGGGAGAGAGGGTTTGTCTGAAAGAGATGTTGGTCGCCAGAGAGAGAAATGTTCAGAGATAGGGTTTGTCAGGGTATAAATTTGGGTCGACGACTTAGTTTGAAGGGGTTAATGGGTTTAATGCTTTTATTAAATCAATATTTTACAGTGTGTATATTAAAAGGGTAATTTGGTCAATTAAAATTAAAATTTGATAATTTAAATAGATTTAAGTTCTAAATGCAGTTACACTTAACGAAACTTAACAGTTTGGATAAATTTGATAATTTATAAGTTTAAAATGGACAAATTTGATAGTAATCATATTTAGTAGGGATAAATATGATATTAGTACTTTAAGAGGGATAAATATGTAATTTAAGTGTTTAGTAGGGATGTACAGGAATTTTTCCCTTTAAATAAAAGCAAGGTTATTATGCAAATATTCCACCAAACATGGAATTAAAAGGCAACGAGAGAAATTGGTCTATTTGTCAAATGACATCACTAGAATATTGTTGAGAGTTAATAATTGAATGAAATAATATAGTTTGTGGAAAACACAATACTACATGGAAGCAAATAGTTTTAAGAATTTAAATTAAATAAATTCCAATGAAAATATTTGTTTCAAATTACATCAATTTAAATAAAATGATAAATATATAATTTAAATAAATTGATAAACATATAATTTAAAAAAAATGAGAAATATATAATTTTTTTTATATGATAAATACATAATTTATATGATGAATATATATCATATATTTTAAAATAGTTATAAATAATATATAATTTCTTGCATTAGATTCTTAAATTGTTTTAACATATTAATAAATTATATGATAAATATATAATATCAGGCATTAAACTTACAGAAAAAAGTTAATATAGCTATTCGGTTTTATTATTAGGCGGAAGTAAAACACTTATAAAACAAATAATAATAATTATTACTTCGCTTTAAAAATGGTTGAAATAACTATGTCTATTGAATCAAACCGTTATAAGTGTGGAAACAATTAAAAAACCCGCAGCGAAGTCGCGGGTATTTCACTAGTTAATATGTTATTTTCCACGTCAAATAGTATCATGATTTTTCTTATACCTGATTTTATATGATTTTTTTTCTTATACATATGTTTATGGTTAAGAATGTCTACATTGGCAATATAATCTGAATCGTGTATAATAAAAATTTGCATATTATATCATCTTCTTTTGTCAACCTCAAAGCAGTATGTTTGCGCTGTTAAAATATCGTTACGTGAAAACACTTTCAGAATTGATTATGAGAGGTTCCTCTTGCAATAGCAGGATGTTCCAGAAGATAAAAACAAGCTGAATGATATAATTGATATATCTGCACAGTAACACAATGGGTTGATCTTCCCAAAGAATATTAATTTTGAATATCTACACAATTTACCCACCTCTTCATTTTACACTCATCTACACGCATTCTCATGAAACCACATCATCATTGTTTTACATCATTATTAATCATTGGATTGTGCGATGTGGCTTCATCCTACACTTAATATTTGATTTTGTAATACATATAATTTGTGTGATCATTATTGTTTTACATCATTATTAATCGTTGGATTGTGTGATGTGGTTTCATCCTACACTTCATATTTGATTTTGTAATACCTATAATTTGTGTGATCATTATTGTTTTACATCATTATTAATCATTGGATTGTGTAACGTGGCTTCATCCTACACTTCATATTTGATTTTGTAATACCTATAATTTGTGTGATCATTTGTATGTTTTATTTTGCGCCTTAGATTTTGTGATATTATTTAATCTTATCCATTAATTTTGTTACTAGATTTTTTGAAGCTCATATTTGATGTAGTCATTTGCGCGTCATTATTTTACACGAACTTCTAATCAATCTCCTTGAGTCATGTCATATATGAAATTGTCATGTTATGTTTGATATTTTGAATATAAACTGTATGATTAAAATCAAACAATCAATATTGAATGCACTTCAACACGGCAAAAAAAATTAAGAATTTTGGTAAATTTTCTTTTGACACACAAAATTTATACATTAATTTTTGTTCTTCAAAAATTCTTTATTTCTTATATTCAATAATTACTACAAATAATAACTTTCACCTCCAATTAATTGATACTTGTATATAATTTTTTATTATGAAATATTAAATTTTTTGAGTACATTTTGTCTTTGTATCATCTATGTGAAAATATATTGTAGTATACTATATGTAAACTAAATTATAATATTAACATCCTCTATTATTATTTCATGCTACTTAATATTTACATACTATTGTATGATGTGAACAAAATATGTGCATAATACATGAATAAACTACTATATTATTGATATTTTATGAAAATACTAACTATTGATATTATATTATTTATTTGAAAATTATATCATTTATAACATAAAAGAATTTATAATACAAGATTTCAAAAACAATATCAAACTAAAAATTTTTATACATTTATGTTGTTAAAAAACTTCATGTGCATATTTAATAATTACATGTGATATATTTCAGTTCCAATAAATCAATGCTTGTGTACGATTTTTATTATAAAACATTTATTTTTTTGATATATATATATATATATATATATATATATATATATATATATATATATATATATATATATATATATATGTGTGTGTGTGTGTGTGTGTGTGTGTGTGTGTGTGTGTGTGTGTGTGTGTGTGTGTGTGTGTGTGTGTGTGTGTGTGTGTGTGTGTGTGTGTGTGTGCGCTTGCTAAGGAGAATCCAAAAAAAGAATCCACGCGTGCAAAATATACTGATGAAACTAGCAAGATATACTATTCAAATTAGCAAAATATACTGATGATCCAATATGTTAACACAGTTAAAATTGAGAATAAAATAATATATTTTTAATAGTATATTTTGATAAATACAAGAATATATTTTGCTAATTTCAATAATATATTTTGATATTTGGTTTCTTTGTTGGATTCTTTTTATGGGTTATTGTTAATATATATATATATATATATATATATATATATATATATATATATATATATATATATATATATATATATAATGATGAATATAAATATCATTAAAAATCACAAAATCTCAAAGAAAATACAATGGTTAGAAAGTCATAAGTACCAAACTCATGATAATTGAGTATCTTAGCCATCCTCACACACACACACACACACACACACACACAGATATATATATATATATATATATATATATATATATATATATATATATATATATATATATATATATATATATATATATATATATATATATATATGCCATTCTTTTTATTCTTAGTGGTTCGGATTAACTTAAGGTAACCAGATTACTTTAATACATGGTTGCAAAAATCGGTCCAGACGGCCGCCTAGGTGCTAGGCGCTGTCCAAACGCCCAGGTCTGCCCGATTAGTTTCTGTCTAGGCTAAATTTCGCCTAAGCCCTCCTAAATACCGAATAATTTCGTCTATGCCCAGCCCACTTAATTTTATGTTTTTTTTTTCACTTCTGAATTTTAGGCCTACAACCAATTTTTTTTTAATGTTTAGTTTCTTTCTCTTTGTGCATTTTTGTAGGCCCACAACCCGCTCTAGGATGATGGAAAATATTATGATACCAGTTAGAATGTGTTGATATGTCAGTAACTTTATTTTGTCTTTTATTTGGATTTTGTTAATGTTATGTTGTAGATTTCATGTAATGATTTGTTTGGATGTTGTCAAAATTAAAATTAAAATTCATATACATTATTTTTAGTATAAAAATTGTAGCATAAATTATAATATATAGAAATTAAAAAATATGACAAAAACTATGTAAAATTACAAATCCGCCTAAAACCGATTAATCTCCGATTAATCCCCGATTAATCCCTCTTGGCGCTAGACGGTGTCCGTCATATTTTTGTATTATTTTATTAATTTAAAATCACTATAAATATTTTTTTAACATATACCTATTTAAAAATACAATGTCTCATATACATAATTTTAATCTTTTATTTATGATATATTTTATCATAGAAAACTTAAATTAAAAAAAAAATATGATATAAAAAATATTTCTGGAAATATGATATAAAAAATATTTCTGGAAATATCTTGGCAAAATTAATATTATTTTAGTATTTAATTTTAATGTTAAATAGTTATTACTGTATTATTTAATTTTAGTGCCTATTTTTTAATTTTAATGTTAAATAATATATAATATTGGCCAAGGTTATTTCTAGATCTATTTTCTCGGTGTCTAGAACGGTTATTTATCATTTTACAAAATATCCCCACTAATTATTGTATGTATTAAACAATAATTGATTTCTAATTTGTTTCCTACATAGACGATTAATAATGGAAATAAATAAATAATTTCATAAAACAAAACTAATATTCATGTAAATGACCTAACCATCACAAAATATTATTGTTGAACTTTTGGTTTACATGAATGATAATTTTATATATTAATTCAAGAAACTGGATATAGTAAATAAATCAATCTACCTAATCATACTTTTGTTAATATTCTATGAGTGCTCGTCATTCTTTTTGCATGTTAATTTGTACAGATTAGGCCGATTTGAGTGAATTCTATTTGTGATTCTCAATAATATTCCGAAATTTGCATTATTTTTACCTTCATCCCAATTTCTTAAGATCCCAATTTCCAAAATTTCACTAATAACAGCACAAGAAATTAAACAATTATTTTAATAATCTTCATCGACGACAAAAAAAAAAAAGTCCCAATATTTAAAGCCAGCCCCTAAAATATAACATGCTTTTTTCTTGCAAACCACAAAATAATATGAAATCAAAATATCGCCATGCCTGCTAATGGTACGATATTCTTCCGCAAACATTAATTCGTTGTCGACGCAGGGATCCGCATCGTCTTTGTTCTGAGACCTCAACGATGATCTCAGTAAGAATCTTTGCTCGTCAGAAACGGTCATGATAGTTTCAAATAATTCAATTGGCGACGCTCTGGCGGTGCATAATAATCTCCCTTTGTTCTCATAAATCGACTGATGTGACGAACCGATGCGATGCGGATTGATACGAGGAAAATAAAGCACCTTTTTGATATCTAATTTGGGGATTTTAGCCCTTTTGAATCACAACTTTATATATATAATTGTTCATATTTGAGATAACAAGAATATTTCTTCACTAAGTGTGTTTTATTGATTAATTACAGGTTTTAGAAGGAAATTCTGGGAATTTGGAAAGTGTAGTTGTCTCCAACACGTCAAGTGGAATGAAAACGATATATTGTACCGATATATTCGGTACATGAATGAGACGGGAGGCAAACAATCATCATGATAAAGACTTACACAAAAGTCCACACGAAAACCACTCAATCCTTAGCCCTTATCCTTCCCACCTACCTTTGGTGGAAATTACTTCATTACCCCCAATCCTCTCCACCAACTCGTGACCAATAAGAAGACTCCGTGAGTGCTATAAATAAGACTAAAAGGGCCACGAGTTGAGGGCCCTTCTCCCCGCTCTTCGGAGCACTTTCTCTCTCTCTCTTCTCTCTCCCTCTCAAGAACTTCCAAGAACCGTCAAGAACTTCCAAGAACCGTGAAGCACAATCAAGAACCTTCAAGATACTTCAAGATCAATCAAGAAAAATCTCTCAAGGACTAGTCGAGACAAGGGAGCTCATCCCTTCGACGAATCCTTCTCATCCTTCGAAGATCGGGCCGTGACAAGGAGCTATTCCCTACGGTGGATTTGAGAAGAAGTGCCGTGACTCGATCCGCGTTTCTTCGAAGTGATTGCGATCCGAGACAAGGGAGCTTCATCCTTTCGGGACAATCCATCATTCTCGAGACAAGGAGCAAGGATCTTTCGGTGCGAGGCAAGGAGACAAGGAGCTTCACTTCGAGGCTTTCTCAACTAGGTGTACTCCTTTTCAATTACTTGATTAATTGTTGTTTGATTGGATTTTGTTGTGTAAAGAATTCTCGGTTTAACGAATCTTTAGTTCTTTTTCTTTGCTCTAAATCTTCTTTGTTTGTTTGAGTGATTTTAGTGCTTGTTACTTAGTTTAATTACTTCTAAATTCGAATCCAAAACAAACCATCAAACTGCTCCCAATTCAAATCTCAAATCAGAATTCCAGAACTACTTCCGTTATAACGGACTCACATTGCGTTACAACGGACTAGACGGTTGGTCCTTTAATATTCAGTTGGTTATACTTCCGTTGTAACGCAACTAGAGTTCCGTTGTAACGGACTAGTCAGAATTTTTATTCAAAGGAATCAATACAAGTGCGTTATAACGGACATCTCGGTCCGTTGTAACGGATTAACCAATCCGTTGCAACGCAACCACTGTTCGTTATAACGGACAAGTATAGTGCGTTATAACGGAGTTGCCTCCGTTGTAACGGACGTTCATCTCACTTTTAGCGACAGAATTTTCACTCAAGTCCGTTGTAACGGAACCCACTTCCGTTGTAACGGACTATGTTCTGTGAGTTTTCTTCGTTATTTCTCATCTAGTTTTGGTTCATTATTTGACGAATATACTCCTCGTGGAACGAACTTTCATATTTTCCACTATACAACTATATTTTCCAACTTGTTGATTGAATCGGGTTTTCGAATACAACGATAATTTTACACGCCGAAAACCCGCTCATCAAATGGCGCCGCTGCCGGGGAGTAATGTTTAAGTCAAATTTTGAATCAAACTTGCAATCTAGAGTGATATTTTTAATAGATTTGATACATTTGAACTTGATATTTCACTAATTTCGAAATTTTTCTATTCTTGCAAGGTACAAGAAGTGGAGCAAGATGGATCATCAAGAAAAACCAATTTCGCTTCGGGAGTGGATACGTCTCGATAGAGCCGCAAAAGGATATCCGGACTCCATGACAAATCAAGAGGTTCACGAGCTAGAAATACAAAAATTAGAATTTCAAGAATGGGAAGAAATGGAAGAAAAGAAAGATAGAGAAGAAGACGAAGCTCGAAAATCCATGGAAGAACGAAGGCTCGGATGGCTCTCAAGTTCACCCTCAAATCAAAACGATGAATCACACACCGAGACCCTTTATCAAAATCCCATCTACAAAGCTCACCAATACGAAAACGAATCCCCATGGGGTTATGAGACACAATCCTATGCCGAAACCGCTAACAACTACTCAAACACCATGTACTCAAACCCCATATACGAACTTCCTCAAAATGAACTCGAATCTCAACATGAATTTGAATGCCAAGTACCACCATTTCAATCCCAAAACGAAGATCCAAACCAAGAATTAAAAAGATGGATGGAGGAAATGATGGCAATGATGAAAGAGATAATGGAAAAAACAAGTAATTTCTCGAATGAGATGAAACAAGAAGAAATAACCACCTCTCATCTCGAGTTTTCAAAAGAGGAGATCGTGGAGATTGAAGACGACAAGAGTTCAAGTATGGGGGGATTCGATGAAAGCATTGGAACGAGAACGACAATCGAAGAAGAAAAGGTGTCATTGGATTCGACGCTCCAAAAGACGGTTCAACTCACTCCAATCGATGAAAACGCGCAATTATCAAACGAGCAAGAAGAGAAATCTACAATTCTCCAAGGTGAATTCTTTCCATATATCATCAATTTAAATTCAATTAAGAACTATGATGCTTCTCATGATAGAAATTCACCTTGTGTAGATTTATCAAGGAAATCAAATACAATCGAGACACTCACGCCTCTCACAACTCCTCTTCATCAAACTCCAAGCGATGAAGCAATTCGAAAAATTCGAAGCAAGATTGAGGAAATATTGCCGCCACTTTCGACATATGCAAAACAAGTGATACAAGCGCCGATTTCTCTCATCTCCAACATCTCAAAGGGAGTATTTCGAGGCGGTCGAAAAGTAGCGATCCATGTTAGTGCTTCGTTTAATTTTGAAGGAGGATAACATCGGCATGGTCGAGCTCGAGACCATAAACGAGAGCGCTAGCGAGGGAGGCAAACCCTCGTACCAACGGTGCAAGGACTACATGCTCAAGCTCAATTGGTACATTCCAAGATGAACCAAGAATTCCAATTCTCCATCACATCCAAAGGTTTATGCTTTTCATTCTCTCTCATTACAAGCTAACCTTGTTTCGAATTTTTGAAAATGCCACTCTTTAGTGAGCAATGAAATCATATTAGGCCATCTAATCTCAAGAAAGGAAAGGAAGTCAATAATGCGAAAATCAATGTGATCAAGATGCTTACCTCTCCAAGATCGGCAAATGATGCGTTTCCTCCGAATCTCCTCGATCAACCTCCACGAATTTCCGAGCAAATAATCGCAAAGGTGGGACCAAGACACGAGAAATGCGACAAGATGGAGACGACACCGGCAAAGGACGCGAATTCGAAATCGGTGATCGAGACGTTCAACTCCAAAAGGAAGCAAAGGTCGCGTTGGATCGACCCATTTGTGGTGACCAATGTCACACCATTTGGAGTTGTGGAGATTCGAAGCGGTGAAACGAATGAATCGTTCAAGATGAATGGAAAACGCATCGAGAAATTCTACGCAAAATTCGAAACAAGATGGATGGAGGAGCAACAAGTCAAAGACGATCAAGCACCACGCATCAAAGGTTGTGTCTCTCCTTAACTTCTTTTAATTTTTCTCTTTATTATCGCTTGAGGACAAGCGAAGGAATAAGTATGGGGGGATATACACACAGTCTTTGATTAAAAAAAAAAAAAAAAAAAAAAAATTTTGCAACTCGGTTGTAACGGACCTAAGGTCAGTTACAACGGAGTGCTCTCTGGAAAAATTTGTTTTTTGCTTAAAAAATTGAAAAAAATGAGCTTTTAATTGAATTTTTCGATCTTATTTTTGTTTTTTGAGCATCAAGGTTATACAAGCAAATGATTTTATGCAAGTTAAATGTTTTTCTCCACCTCATTGAATAAATCATCGATTTTTAAACAAATTTTCACCAAAACACATCATTTTACTCTCAAGCTTGAAATTTTCACAAAATATTTGAAGGAATTGATTGAGATCTTGAAGAGATTCTTTTGGGGATTCAAACCCTAATCAATGAGTTCACTAAATTCATGAGTTTTTGACAATTTGATCAATCCTTGATTTACATGACACACCATTTTTCAATAAATAAACCCATTTTAAACTTGGAATTTCTAAAAAGTTTTGTTTGAACCAATTTAGTAAGTTTTGCTTGAATCTTAAAATTTGACCAATTGCACTTTAAGGGCCCGACCGTTCATGGGGATTCGGTAGTAAATAGATTGGACCCGCTTGCGACTTGAGATCTAAAAAAGAGAATACCGGGATGTAATTTCGTTGTATTTCGGTGCAACGGAACTCCCTGTTAAAGAAAAGATCAAATAAAAAAAAAAAAAAAAAAAAAAAAAACGGGATGTAATTTCGTTGTATTTCGGTGCAGCGGAACTCTCGGTTAAAGAAAAGAATTGTAAACAAGCGCAATTGGGGAAATTAGTTGAAACCGAATAGGAACCAAGTACTAACGTACCGAACGGTTTAAAAGTGACAAATTACATTTAAGAAATGATTTTTGCAAAACGGAAAAATTGGTTTTCATTAATGCTTTTTCATGATAATCCTTGTGAATTGTGGAGTGAAAAGAATTGAATGATGGTGTTTAATCATCTTTTTCGGTTGAGATCAATTGCTCTAATAAACTCTTCGAATTTGTGCAATTCATTGAAAATAGATTCTAATATAACTCAAACTTATCTCTTTCAATATTAGTGATTATGAGGAGAGTAAACAATTATCTCGTGAGAATTGAGTTTTGAGATCGATGAATATAATTTCAATAAAACCTATACATGCATTTTTCTTTGTGCTTGATTTTTACGCTCATCATGATCGAGGACGATCAAAGGTTTAAGTATGGGGGTATTTGATACGAGGAAAATAAAGCACCTTTTTGATATCTAATTTGGGGATTTTAGCCCTTTTGAATCACAACTTTATATATATAATTGTTCATATTTGAGATAACAAGAATATTTCTTCACTAAGTGTGTTTTATTGATTAATTACAGGTTTTAGAAGGAAATTCTGGGAATTTGGAAAGTGTAGTTGTCTCCAACACGTCAAGTGGAATGAAAACGATATATTGTACCGATATATTCGGTACATGAATGAGACGGGAGGCAAACAATCATCATGATAAAGACTTACACAAAAGTCCACACGAAAACCACTCAATCCTTAGCCCTTATCCTTCCCACCTACCTTTGGTGGAAATTACTTCATTACCCCCAATCCTCTCCACCAACTCGTGACCAATAAGAAGACTCCGTGAGTGCTATAAATAAGACTAAAAGGGCCACGAGTTGAGGGCCCTTCTCCCCGCTCTTCGGAGCACTTTCTCTCTCTCTCTTCTCTCTCCCTCTCAAGAACTTCCAAGAACCGTCAAGAACTTCCAAGAACCGTGAAGCACAATCAAGAACCTTCAAGATACTTCAAGATCAATCAAGAAAAATCTCTCAAGGACTAGTCGAGACAAGGGAGCTCATCCCTTCGACGAATCCTTCTCATCCTTCGAAGATCGGGCCGTGACAAGGAGCTATTCCCTACGGTGGATTTGAGAAGAAGTGCCGTGACTCGATCCGCGTTTCTTCGAAGTGATTGCGATCCGAGACAAGGGAGCTTCATCCTTTCGGGACAATCCATCATTCTCGAGACAAGGAGCAAGGATCTTTCGGTGCGAGGCAAAGAGACAAGGAGCTTCACTTCGAGGCTTTCTCAACTAGGTGTACTCCTTTTCAATTACTTGATTAATTGTTGTTTGATTGGATTTTGTTGTGTAAAGAATTCTCGGTTTAACGAATCTTTAGTTCTTTTTCTTTGCTCTAAATCTTCTTTGTTTGTTTGAGTGATTTTAGTGCTTGTTACTTAGTTTAATTACTTCTAAATTCGAATCCAAAACAAACCATCAAACTGCTCCCAATTCAAATCTCAAATCAGAATTCCAGAACTACTTCCGTTATAACGGACTCACATTGCGTTACTGAAGGATATACAGTTACAGATCAACTAGTTGAATGTACAAATGAGTGTAGACAAACATACGTGTTCGTCGGAACGATTGGATGCATAATAAGATTATGCAAATCTGGCAGAAATTACATGGTGCGTCATGACGCACCATATTGTGCGTCATGACGCACAGTAGAGTAATTCTGAGAAAGCCAATCTGTGAGTATACCGTCACGACGCACCAAGTTGTGCGTCATGACGGTGGTGCGTCATGACGGACGTTATCGTGCGTCATGACGATACACTGTGTAACGGCTATATTCAGTAATTGTGACTGGTGCGCCGTGACGCACTATATGGTGCGTCATGACGCACTGTGATCCGAATTCTGGATTAGCAGTTTTTGATACTCATTAATACTCATTAATCACAGAATATATTTATATTCTTGTAACCTCTCTCTCTCTCTCTCTAAGCCATTATTCTGTGCTAAGAACTAGATCTAGAGCTTGGAGAAAAGAGATAAAACTTGTGTGACAAGTTGAGGAAATTTAAGCAAGATTGTGGTGAATTTTAGGGGAATTCACCGCAACCGAAAGACGAAAAGCTCGAGGTGGATACGAGTAGAGAGATCTAAACTAAGATCTTCGACTGTGATCAATCGAGAGCAAGGACGAGCAAGGTCGGAGACAAATTGGATAGAATCCGGTTGTATACGACATAATCGGAGCTTCGGATTTGGTGTCGAATCGCGCGGGCGTGGGACGTGCGTGTCGCCGGAATCGAAGCAAGCAGTAACTAACTGAACAACCCGTCTCCGTGATCAATTTCACGTGGTATGTTTCTATGTATATAAGAGTTATATTCATAGGTTTAGTTGCATTTCATGATTCGTACGGTCGAGTCGTTGACGTGGTCCTCGGGATCGGGTCGGACCGGGCCTCTCAATCCGCTGCGCGGGGCTCGGTAGTGACGCCGATTTCCAACAGTGGTATCAGAGCGATCGTCACGATTCGATCGTCGAATCGATTTCGAATAAGTGTTATTCGGAATTTCATGTAGAATTTTAGGACATAATCATGTAGTTGTAAAATTAGGACCATAGAAAACTTACTAGTATTTGATCATGAGATGATCAAAAGAATCTAGAAGTAATCATGAATTGTTCATGATTAATCGTTTTTGAAACGATTAAAATCTGTTAAAATTACAAAATAAAACTGAATTTCAGGTCTGGTGCGTCATGACGCACGATATGGTGCGTCATGACGCACACGGGAAATCCAAGAGTTGGATCTGAGGCGTTACTCAGTCCGTCGTGACGCACAAAAGTTGTGCGTCATGACGCACTATGTAAATTCGTACCATCATGACGGACCGTTTGGTGCGTCGTGACGGTAGAAGTCCAAAAAGTTTCTGGCAAACTGAACAAAATGGTTTTGTTCAGTGCGTCATGACGCACCCTCTGGCGTCATGACTGACCAGAACAGTCCGTCGTGACGGTATAACCAACCGTCATGACGGAGGAACCTGAAATAGTTTCTGGAATAGACAACAAAATTGTTTTGTATGGTCCGTCGTGACGCACGGTCTGGCGTCATGACGGACCTGTGAAGTCCGTCGTGACGCACGTTATGTTGCGTCATGACGGAAGTCAATGGAAGTCCATTTTAGTACGGTGCGTCATGACGGACGTTATGTTGCGTCGTGACGCACAGTGTAATTTTTCTTGATTTATTTAATTGTGGTTCTAATCATTATTAATTATGTTCATTCATCATGATATACTTGCTTATTGATATAATTAGATTATATCACATAAATCCCTGCATAATACTTAAGTCATGAAATGCCTTCCATGTTCACAACCTCCGAGGTTGGTCATCACACCTTGCACGGTTTCAGGCCAAAGTCGGGCGTGCATTGTTGTATGTATCAACGTGAGAGGCAAGCGTTAATTGGGGACAAATGCGGGTTCAGGCCAAAGTCGGGCGCATTTGTAGTTCAATTGAACGATATGTGATCATGGTTGTGACTTAACCGTCCAAGCCAATCCGATTGGGGTTCGGGGCATAGTTAGGATGCACAAACGGAATTTGAATCATATATGATATGGTTCGATACCGAAATCCTATAAAAGGTCAAGAGTCGTATTGGATGCGATTGGATTTATCCTACCTAAATAGTGAGATCCCATTTGTCGGCCAAAGTCACTTGTGGGAGGATCATGAAATATGGGTCTTGAAGTGTTATTGGATTTAGAATCCCGAATCAATATTAGGGTTATTGATTTGATAAAAGTAACATATTTCATATCATCATATAAGCATATAGCATAAGTTCGCACATATCAGTATCAATCTCATTTTAAAGTATTTTTCGTTGTAGCAATCATGACATCAAGCAACACCAACTCAATGTCGATTAGATCGGTATTGGAGAAGGAGAAGCTAGTCGGCAAGAACTATCTTGACTGGCACCGTAACCTAAGAATTGTTCTTAGGCAAGAGTGCAAAAGTCACGTGTTAGACACGAAGATGGTTACTCCCGACGAGAACGCTTCGCCCGAAGAAAAGGCGGCATTTGACAAACTTAAGAAGGAGTCAAATGACGTGACGTGCCTCATGTTGGCATGTATGGACGCGAACTTGCAGAAGCAGTTCGAGGATTCGGATGCGTACGAAATTAACGCCACGCTCAAGGAAATGTTCCAAGAGCAAGAACGCATTGAAAGGTTCAATACGTTAAAGGAGTTGGTTAACTGTAAGATGCCTAACGGATCTTCGGTTAGCACTCACGTGTTAAAGGTACAATCATTGATTGATCGTCTCGAGAAATTGGGAGAAAAGGTGTCACCAATAATGCAACAAGATTTGATCTTATGTGCATTGCCACCGATTTTTTCAACTTTCGTAACGAACTATCATATGCATTCGATGAACAAGACGATTCCCGAGCTCCATGGGATGCTCAAGAACTTTGAGTCGGAGATGCTTAAGGCATCGGGGGAACCCAAAGCAAGAGTTGCTAGGGATGTCCTCATGATTCAAGGTGGGATTCGTAAGAAACAAAAGTCCAAGGGCGGTGCGGGCAAGTCGTTGTCCAAACCGAAGACTAAAGGAAAGGAGAAATCTGAGGATGTCACCTGCTTCCATTGCAAAAAGACTGGGCATTGGAAGAGAAATTGCAAGATTTACCTCGAGGAGGTGAAGAAAAGCAAGGGGAAGGCTTTGGAAGCCGGAACCGCAGGTATGACTATTATAGATGTTAACATTTCAATTTTGGACAATTGGGTATTAGATACCGGTTGTGGAACTCATATTTGTCGAAATATGCAGGTTCTTCAAAATAGAAGGAAGTTAACACGCGGTGAAGTGGATTTTCGAGTAGGGAATGGAGCAAGCGTTGCTGCATTGGCCGTCGGAGATATTTTTATTACTTTACCGAGTGGATTTATTTTAGAACTAAATAATTGTTATTTTGTTCCAAGTTTGTGTAAGAACATTATTAGTGTGTCTAGACTAGCTAATGATGGTTATGAATTTATTATTAAGAATAATGAATTTTCTATTTGTAAGGATAATTTATTCTATGGAAATGTTCTATTAGAAAATGGTCTTTACATTTTAGATATGAATTACACAAATGATAAATCAATCTATAATATAAACACGAATCGGATTAAACCTAAAGTTGATAGTAAAACTTACTTTTGGCATTGTCGACTTGGCCATATAAACGAGAAGCGCATCTCAAAACTCCATAAGGATGGACTTTTGGATTCATTTGAATTTGATTCATATGGACAATGCGAATCTTGTTTACTTGGCAAGATGACAAAAGCACCATTCTCAAAAGTTGGAGAAAGGTCCAAGGAACTATTGGAACTTATACATTCTGATGTATGTGGTCCAATGAGTACCGAGGCAAGAGGAGGTTATCGATACTTCATAACGTTTACGGATGATTTTAGTAGATATGGGTATATCTACTTAATGCGTAACAAATCTGAATCTTTTGAAAAGTTCAAAGAATTTCAGAATGAGGTTCAAAATCAACTTGGCAAGACAATCAAAGCACTTCGATCAGATCGAGGAGGCGAGTATTTGAGCTATGAGTTTGAAGATCATCTCAAAGATTGTGGAATCGTTTCACAATTGACTCCACCTGGAACGCCTCAATGGAATGGCGTGTCCGAGAGGAGGAATCGGACCTTATTGAATATGGTTCGATCTATGATGAGTCAAACTAGTCTCCCAAAATCGTTTTGGGGATATGCCCTAGAGACAGCGGCTTTTTTGATAAACCGCTTACCTTCTAAATCGGTTCAAAAGACACCATATGAGATGTGGACCGGACAACCTCCGGTGTTATCTTTTATTAGAATTTGGGGATGTGATGTTTATGTTCGAAAAATGTTTTCGGATAAACTCGAACCCAAATCTGAAAAATGTTTATTTGTAGGATATCCTAAGGAAACTAAAGGATATTATTTCTACAATCCCGAGGAAAACAAGGTTTTCGTAGCTCGAAGAGGTACCTTCTTGGAGGAGGATTTTATATCTCAACGAGCTAGTGGGAGTAAAATTGATCTCGAAGAGGTTCGAGATTCAGAAATAAACATTGAACCGATGGATGTTGACCCGAATCCATCAATAGTTGAGGATGTCGAGCCAATAGCACAAGGTGCTCCTCGTAGGTCTAGTAGGACCCGGCTGGAACCAGTACGATATGGATTTATCGTGACTGATGAAGGCAACGTCGAACTCATAGATGATGAGCCGACAACCTACAAAGATGCTATGTTGAGCGAAGATTCCGACAAATGGCATGATGCCATGAAGTCCGAGATCCAATCCATGTATGATAATCAAGTTTGGAACTTGATTGATCCACCACCCTTGGTTAAACCCGTCGGGTGTAAATGGGTTTTCAAGAAGAAAATCGACATGGATGGGAAAGTGCATACTTACAAAGCACGGTTAGTTGCGAAAGGTTTCAAGCAAATTCATGGTGTAGACTATGATGAAACGTTTTCGCCGGTAGCCATGCTTAAGTCTATAAGGATTATCCTTGCCATAGCTGCATATTATGACTATGAGATATGGCAAATGGATGTTAAAACTGCTTTCCTTAACGGAAACTTATCGGAGGATGTGTACATGACACAACCCGAAGGTTTTATCGATCCAAAGAATCCTAAGAAAGTATGCAAGCTTCAAAGGTCCATTTATGGGCTGAAACAAGCTTCTCGGAGTTGGAACATTCGTTTTGATGAAGTCATACGCGAGTATGATTTTATCAAGAACGAAGAAGAACCTTGTGTATATAAGAAGGTTAGTGGGAGCCGCGTAGCATTTCTTGTTCTTTATGTGGACGATATATTGATCATAGGAAACGACATTCCGATGTTATCGGATGTTAAGAAGTATTTGAATACTCGTTTCGCTATGAAAGATTTAGGAGAGGCCGCCTACATTTTAGGCGTGAGGATCTATAGAGATAGATCCAAGAGACTCCTCGGCCTAAGTCAGAGTACGTACATCGACAAGGTGCTGAAAAGATTTTTCATGCAAAACTCTAAGAAAGGGTTTCTTCCCATGTCGAGTGGTATAAATTTTTCGAAAGCTCAATGTCCGACATCGAGCGAAGAGAAAAATAACATGGATAAGGTTCCATATGCTTCGGCGGTTGGATCTATCATGTATGCCATGATCTGTACGAGACCTGACGTATCGTATGCATTGAGCGTCCTATCACGTTACCAATCGAATCCAGGTGATCCGCATTGGCAAGCCGTGAAAACTATCCTCAAGTACTTACGAAGAACTAAGGACCAGTTTTTAGTATATGGTGGCGAGGATAATGGATTGGTTGTAACGGGTTACACCGATGCCAGTTTCCAAACATGTACTGATGATTTTCGATCACAAAGTGGGTACGTGTTTTGCTTGAACGGTGGCGCGGTTATATGGAAGAGTTCCAAACAACCGACTGTTGCTGACTCTACGACGGAAGCAGAATACATCGCGGCTTCGGAAGCCGCAAAGGAGGCGGTTTGGGTCAAGAAGTTCGTGACCGAACTTGGTGTTGTACCGAGTATCTTGGAACCCGTGGCTGTGTATTGTGACAATACGGGAGCAATAGCACAGGCCAAGGAACCGAGATCGCATCATCGCTCCAAACACATCCTGCGTAAATTCCACTTGATACGTGAGATTTTACAAAGGCAGGATGTTGTGATTTTGAAGATTGATACTGACGAGAATGTAGCGGATCCGTTTACGAAGCCACTTCCAGTTACGAAACATGATCGTCATGCTAGAACTATAGGTTTGAGATACCTAGAGGAGGAAGTTGGTTTGTAGTTATCTAAAACAATAGTTGTTATGATAAGTTATTTGTTGTAAACGATGTATCACCCAAGACTTATGTTATATTAATGCACTTTCAAAAATTTTATATTTCATTTGTATTTATCTTATATGAAAACTTGTGCGAGGTTGTGTAATTTGATTACACGAACCTTGATTTATGACTTGTGTGAGTGTCTACGTGATACGTGATCATGTTAAGTAAAACCATCACATTTCAAAAGTTATATTTCAAAAACGTCCCTAGTCATGATTAGGATACTTATGTGATAAGTATATCTATTATAAGATAATAGACTAACATGTACACTAGCATATTCGCCGAGGTGATGATTATGTTTTGCTAATCATAGGACAAAGAGTTTGTCAAATCGGGAATATGGATATGCATTAGGTTATGCATATTGTGACTTGACCAAAAGTGCGATATCATGACATGGTTTAGTCATTGTAGATGGAATCGTAACGAATGGGGTCTTAGTTCTTCACACTTGAGATGATCATGGATCATTTTTCGTGCGTAACATAATGCTTAGATATAATCTTCCACCATCTGTAACAGGATGGTCATGGGATTATGATCGGGTATTATCTGAAACACGGAATTTGATGTGAGTCATCAAGATAGAAATTGTTCCTTTCGAGAGAAAGAGATATCCCTTAGGCCTATCGATGAATTGATCAACGAAATCTCTGGCCAGAGTCAATGATATTAAATTGTTAATATCGATTGTGTTTGTTGATTCAATTCGGTATCGAGACAATAAGTTTAGTCAATCAAATTATAAGGATGACTATTACCGTGCCTTTTGATTGACGGATATCGTGAACAAGAGAACTAAACACCACCGTTCGAGATGGGTATAAATGATCACAATCATTTTCGTTTTCAACGTGGGAAAGCTATGATGGATTTCTTCCTAGATCCCTCTCATGAGCCCGTAAACTTGGGCATAAGTTTACTACCATTGCTTGATACGAACCTACGCGGTCACACATAGAGCTGTCTTATTTCGGGCTTAAATTTCAATCTCTGAGGTTATGTGTACATGAGATGTACGCTAGTACTTTCTTTAGTTGGATCTTGAACTGAGTGGGAGACTGAAGGATATACAGTTACAGATCAACTAGTTGAATGTACAAATGAGTGTAGACAAACATACGTGTTCGTCGGAACGATTGGATGCATAATAAGATTATGCAAATCTGGCAGAAATTACATGGTGCGTCATGACGCACCATATTGTGCGTCATGACGCACAGTAGAGTAATTCTGAGAAAGCCAATCTGTGAGTATACCGTCACGACGCACCAAGTTGTGCGTCATGACGGTGGTGCGTCATGACGGACGTTATCGTGCGTCATGACGATACACTGTGTAACGGCTATATTCAGTAATTGTGACTGGTGCGCCGTGACGCACTATATGGTGCGTCATGACGCACTGTGATCCGAATTCTGGATTAGCAGTTTTTGATACTCATTAATACTCATTAATCACAGAATATATTTATATTCTTGTAACCTCTCTCTCTCTCTCTCTAAGCCATTATTCTGTGCTAAGAACTAGATCTAGAGCTTGGAGAAAAGAGATAAAACTTGTGTGACAAGTTGAGGAAATTTAAGCAAGATTGTGGTGAATTTTAGGGGAATTCACCGCAACCGAAAGACGAAAAGCTCGAGGTGGATACGAGTAGAGAGATCTAAACTAAGATCTTCGACTGTGATCAATCGAGAGCAAGGACGAGCAAGGTCGGAGACAAATCGGATAGAATCCGGTTGTATACGACATAATCGGAGCTTCGGATTTGGTGTCGAATCGCGCGGGCGTGGGACGTGCGTGTCGCCGGAATCGAAGCAAGCAGTAACTAACTGAACAACCCGTCTCCGTGATCAATTTCACGTGGTATGTTTCTATGTATATAAGAGTTATATTCATAGGTTTAGTTGCATTTCATGATTCGTACGGTCGAGTCGTTGACGTGGTCCTCGGGATCGGGTCGGACCGGGCCTCTCAATCCGCTGCGCGGGGCTCGGTAGTGACGCCGATTTCCAACAGTTACAACGGACTAGACGGTTGGTCCTTTAATATTCAGTTGGTTATACTTCCGTTGTAACGCAACTAGAGTTCCGTTGTAACGGACTAGTCAGAATTTTTATTCAAAGGAATCAATACAAGTGCGTTATAACGGACATCTCGGTCCGTTGTAACGGATTAACCAATCCGTTGCAACGCAACCACTGTTCGTTATAACGGACAAGTATAGTGCGTTATAACGGAGTTGCCTCCGTTGTAACGGACGTTCATCTCACTTTTAGCGACAGAATTTTCACTCAAGTCCGTTGTAACGGAACCCACTTCCGTTGTAACGGACTATGTTCTGTGAGTTTTCTTCGTTATTTCTCATCTAGTTTTGGTTCATTATTTGACGCATATACTCCTCGTGGAACGAACTTTCATATTTTCCACTATACAACTATATTTTCCAACTTGTTGATTGAATCGGGTTTTCGAATACAACGATAATTTTACACGCCGAAAACCCGCTCATCACGGATCGGTTATTAATTGCGAATTTCGTTATGCCTTCGAGTGCTACTGTATCAAATTTCTCTAAAAAATATATATTAAAATTAATTATATATTGAAAAATATATTTAGTATATAAATTAAAGATATACGTAATTAACAAGTTTTCCATACTGAATAAACCGAAATAATCTGCAGCTCCAAGAGGCCTATCGAACAAATCATCAAAACCAAAATATCCAAATCCATTCGCCCAATTGGTACCTAAGTACAAAAATAAAAAATATATGAAATATAATATTAGTCTAATGAGCAAATTTTAATTTGGACGTACATGCAATTTGCGACCCATAACGACTTCGACAAGTTGATGTCCGGGTTTTTCGTCTCCGATTAATTAGAGAAAATTTTGCTTTAATAATCGAACGGGAGAGTTCATTAGGTGGTTCATTAGGTGGAGGAAGAGTTGGAGCGAGTCGGCTACCAAGTTAAAAATCATTGGGGGATAGGGGGTCCCCTTGCCTTACTCCTCTTTTATGGAAGAATTTTTTGCCAAGTTTTCCGTTAATCCTGACCCTCGACGAGGCCGAAACAAGGAGGTTGGTGAGCCAAAGGGACCATCTCGGAGGGAAGTCACTATCATTTAAGACTTTTTGGAGATAGGTCCACGAAATCGTATCGAAGGCCTTATTGAAATCGATTTTCATCATGATCGTGGGGATCTTTCTTTTGTGCGCTGCGTTTAGACGTTCCCGAGCCGATAGAAAAACCTCCCCTATTGATCTATTTTTGATAAACGTCGCTTGATCACGGTGGATTAGCATCTCCATTTTCGGTTGGAGCCGATTAGCGAGGACTTTGGGGATTATTTTCCCTAGCGTGTTTATTACGCTAATCGGCTTAAAGTCTTTCCTTTCTGTGGCCCCTTCTTTTTTTGGGATAAGCGATATGTACGCCTCATTGAGGCCGTTTAGTCTTATGTTATTTTCAAAGAACCCCTTGAAAAGATCTATGAAGATCGGTTTGAAAATATCGTAGTGTTTTTGATATAATTCGATCGGGTAATCCTCGGTTCCTACCGCTTTTCCTTTTTTTATATCCATGATCGTCCTTTCAATTTCCTCAGTTGTGAACGGATTTGCTAGATCCCGGAGCTCATCGGCTCGGTTTGACCTTTCGGCCTCGGTTTGGGTTACCGAGAGGAATGCCAGGGTCGTCGGGTCGGTGTCCGAGCGTCCTAAGAATATCACAAAATATTATAAGAGGGATCGATCCACGAAGAATCTGCAAATGCATAACATAAACAAGATTAGAAACATTAAACTTCATTCTATTTTGTAAAAACATAACAATTATACATCTTCTTTTATTATGTATCAAAAAATTACTTTTTCAAATATTTTTTTTTAAATGAACAACAAATTTTTTTATTTAGTTAAACATTAATTAATAAATACACTTGAGACATTACCTTAAATACTAGTTAATTGATAATTATTCAAAATATCCTTAAAATGATGCTCGTAAGGAAAATTGTGTACGAAGTATGATAAAACCCCCTTAATGTATAATCACATATATTTTATGATAATTTTTTCGGTACACCCATATTTCAAGGGTAAAGTTGTAATTTTGTAGCTCCTTCACAACGCTTCTCCTACCCCTCCCACCCCCTTTCTAGTAGATGTCTCTTCCCATCTCTCTCCTTGTGCGCCTTTGTTTCTGCTTAGTAAATGGTATCATACACCTGAAACCCCGCTCTCTCTCTTTCTACGAGTATGGTGAGACGAGCAGGCCCGGCCCTGGGCTTTGGCCCAGCAGGCCAAAGCCTAAAGCCCCCAAAAAAATAAAGTCCCCAAATTTTTTTTTTACCTATATATATATATATATATATATATATATATAAACCCATATAACAAGCCCACAAGCCCAATTTTCTATCTCCCGACCCGACCCGACCCGACTCCCCTGACCCGACCCGACCCCCCTGACCCGACCCGAACCCTCTAATATCCCTCTAATAACCCTAACCCGACCCAAACAATCTTTACACCGATAACTCTCGCCCAAATCGGTTTCTCCCCCGCCCCCACTGTCCCCAGACTTCACCACCGCAGCCAAGGCCCCAACCCCACCACCAGGGACCCACCTCCACCGGTTGGGCCCCACCGGAATCCGATTTTAACATTTTCTGCGAAATTCTTCGATTTTTCAGCAATTGCAGCACTTTTAAGCGATTTTCAGGTATTTCTCAGCAATTTCCAGCGATTTTTAGTGATTTCCAGCGATTACCAGCGGTTTACAGCATTTTCTGCGAATTTCAGGGCTTTTCTGCGATTTCCAGGCATTTTCTGCGAATTCCTGTGAATTTCAGGATTTTTCTGCGATTTTCAGGGGTTTCCTGCGAATTCCTGTGAATTTCAGGGTTTTTCTGCGATTTTCAGGGTTTGTTCTGCAAATTTCAGCATAATTTCTGCGATTTTCAGGCTATTTTCTGCGAAATTCAGTCAATTTTTTGTAATTTTCTGCGATTATGCGATTATTTATGATTTCAAAAGCCCCGTCTTTTTGTTCGCCTAAAGCCCCCAAAAACCTAGGACCGGCCCTGGAGACGAGCACGAAAACTCAAAGAGAAACTCTACTTGGCCGAAGGGATGTCGTCACGGTCCTAGGCCACGAACTGATAATTTCTACAAACCCACCGTTTAAATCGACCAAGGCAAGGGTTACTTCAGCATTGTTTCATCTTGTCATATCGTTGTATGACAGAAAGGTTGATGGTTAGGACCGGATCATACAAAAGGATGTATGATAGAACTCCTCACAATGTGAATAAGACAATACGGGCACGGTCGATTGTTTGAAATATACCCGCAACATAGGTGGGAATACAAAATTGTTTTAGCACTCAAGTTATGAACGATTTGAATGTGATTATTATTTTTTGATAATCCTCCCATATCTCAGTATTGTTAGCTTGTTATGTTTGAACATAGATACATACAAAAACGATTTTCAGTTGGAGTTCGAGTATGTTAAGGGTTTGTTTGGATGACTAGAAAGTGGGAGGAAATTTATAGGTAAGGAATATATTACTAAATATTTACTATAATAGAAGTTCGGACGCATTTAAGGAAATGATAGGGAAATTTCAAGGTAAAAAATTGCTAGGGAATTTGTATATAAATTGAGGGAGAAAAAAACTGATTTTTTGGTTGGTTTTCTCTAGAAATGTTTTTGTATTCTATCTCTTCTTGAATTAATAATTTATTTTCTCTTTACTCTACTTGCACTCATTTATTACTACTCAATGCTTATAGATTAAATTTTTAAATCTTTTTGTTCACAAGTATCAAAATTATATTACATTATATTGGATCGTATTATATTATACTAGCTTTTTCCCTCGCGCAATTCCACGGGAATCTTCGAGAATGACGATTTACTTTTGTCGAATATGTAGTATGCTTTTACTTATTAATTTTCTTTTTTTTTAATATAATTATTGAAAATTGTGAGTTTGGTGTTTTCTTTTATGAAGGATGTGGTTGGGTCTCTTCATTATGAGTGAGCGGGTATTCAATTACTCAAAAGCTGAATTTTTGAACAATTCAGACGACCTTATCTTTAAAATTTGTTTATTTTTTCACATATCATCGACCTTGAACTAACTATTATAAAAAACACAATACATAAAATATGAATATTTCATAAAAAAATAACATTACATAGTATTTAATAGAAAACATCTCACATTTGCCCTCTCAACTTTTCAAAAAAGTGCAAGTTACATCTCAAACTTTAATTTGCTCATTTTTACCTCCTAAAAAATGACGTGGATATCCATGGCTGGGACGAAATTTTTATTTAGGATTTGACATTGCATTGTGATATTGTACATATATAAAAAGAAGAAGAAGACGAGATACAGAGGCGGAAAAGAACTGGTACCGAGAGCTCATCTTATGCCTTCCTTCGATACGCCCTTTATTATTGTTGGCTCAGTGGCCACCGTCCATGACTTTCCCTGCCAACTTTGCTTCGAGTAAGCCCTTTCATCGAACAATACATACTTTAGTTTTCTTTTCCTTAATTAGTAATTAGGTTTTTGGTTGATTGTTTTAGTCGATTCATTTATTTCACGTTAGTACTATTTCAGTTCATTCACCTGAGACCCATTGTAATTGATTGCGCGATTTCTTAATTTGAAAGATGACACCAGAAACAATGAGGGGCTTAATTGTGAATTTGAGCTTCTTGATATTTTAGGGCCTAAACCCTAAATCCTAAACCCTAAACCCTAAATTAAGAAGACAATAAGAAGAATAATATCTATTCAACAATTAGGCCCTGTTCGGACGTGTAGTTTTGATGCATTATTTACCTAGGAACCCATGGAATTTGTAAGTTTATTTTTTAGGTGTTCGGTGGTGCAATAGGATTTGTAGTTTTGGAAGCATCAAACTAGGAATAAAGTCAAAATCACACTAAAAACCAGGGTTGGAAAAACTGACCTCCAACTGGATTTTTGGTGAGAGAAAAAATACCACGTATCTTTCTTTCTTTTTTTCCCCTTCTCCACGCCTCATTTTCTTTCGTTTCCCCCCCCTTCTCCTCGTCTAAAAACCACCAGGGTTAGAAAAACCCTATTTCCCCTTCTCTACATCTCAATTTTTTCAAGCAAATCAGTTTGTATTCCACGCCTCAATCTTTCTTTTTGACCTGTTCGAACGATAAGATGAAACGACGATCAGAGGAAGAGCTCGTGGATGAAGCTTCTGGTGTTCCAAGCAAGCGTCAAAAAGGTTAGTGTACAGATCGATTTGGTTTTGTTTTGATCAAAGATTGCCTTGTATTGATTTTGTCCATGTATTGATTAAGATGCCATGTACTATAAAGATTGCCATGCACTATATTGATTTGGTTCTGAGTTTGTATAACTCAATTGATTTTGTCCCTCTAATTCTCAGTTCGTATAACTCAGTTTGTATTTTGGTTAGTGTATCCAATTGATTTTCTCAATTAGTATTTTCAATTGATTTTGTCCCTATATTCATAGCCATGTACTCTATTGATTTTGTCCCTGTACTTTCAATTGATTTGGTTTGTCCCTATATTGATTTGGTTCTGATCAAGTAATTCAAAGGGAATATTTGGTACTACATTGCATTTTGTCCCAGTATTTTCAATTGATTTTGTCCAGTTTCAATACTCAAAGTGAATATTTGGTTCTGATCAAGTAATTAGTGTACCAATTGTTTATCTTTAGGGAAAGAAAAAGATATAGGAAGAGCCGATTGGACCGAAACTCAAAGGGCATATTTGGTACTTTTGTTAGTGCAATTTGGAGCAAAGGAGTTTCGGACCGACAATGGATGGAATAATAGAGCGTGGAATGCAATTTTTTCGAAGTGGACCGAAAAGTTTCCAAATGCCAATTATACAAGAACTCAAGTAAAAGATCAAGAGCAACACTTGAAGAAAAAATTTAAATCGATTAAACAATTGATGACTAGTAGTGGATTAGGATGGAACAACGAACTTAAAATGGTGGAAGCCGTAGATGACGTTTGGGAAGATATATTAAAGAATAACAAAGAGGCTCGTCAATGGCACAATAAGTCATTTCCTTATTATGATGATCTTTATAACTTGTACCAAGGTATAATTTAAAATTTTATAATTATTTTTATTATTCATAGCGTAGTTACATAAATATACAATTTACTATAGGATGTATTGCCGAAGGAGTACTTAAACGAGGATCAAATCAATATTGCTCGGCGACAGATTTCGAGTTACCTTGCCGTACTCCAAGTCCAATGATTCATTCGCTTGACGAGTCGGCTCGTTTTCCGTGGGAAGATGAATTCATAAATGCTTCTACATTTACCGCCGATGAAAATCCTGCTCCGCATCCAGTAGTAGGGGAATTCGAGGAGCCTCCAATCATCGATTTGTCGAGTGAAGTCCCTCTTGAAACACCTCTACCTCAAACTGCCCTTCCACGTATATCTCCTAGTTTACGTTCGACTCGTCCGACATCTAGTAGCCAGGATGGACAATCTAGTCGTGCAGCAAGGAATAAAAAGGCAAAGACCAATGCAATGCCCTTTTCTCCTTTTAATGAGGATTATTTCGCATTTAAGAGAGAGGAGGCAACTATGTATATATGTGCTATGAAAGAGATGAAAGAAAAAAAGGGAAATGATAAATATGGAATGAGTACGGCAATGAAGGCTTTCGAGGAGTTAGAGGGGTTTACATTTGATGATTATGATAAAGCAACGTCTTTTTTCATGACAAGTGTTGATTTTCGAGAGGCTTTTCTTACATTCGACTCCGTTAGAAGAGCACTTTGGATTAGGAAGAAAATTGATGATATTTGATATTAGCATGATTTAGGTTTAGGTTACATTTGGAAAATAGTTAACATGTATTTTGGTCATATAATTATTACATGTATTTTGGTCGAGGGTTTTAGAAATATGTTTATCATTATGTTGTACTTAATATTTTGTTAAGTTAATGTTAAATAGTACTCAATATTTTGTTAAACAGTTTAATTTTTGTTTCCTGCAACTATGATATTAGCATGACAGGAGCAAATATGTATATATGTTTATCATTTTAATGAATTAAAATAATCTTACCAAAAACACCTTTTAAACAGTTAAATTTTTGTTCATCTTGTAATGGTTTAAATTAACTAAAAATGTAGTTACAAATAATAATAATAATAATAATAATAATAATAATAATAATAATAATAATAATAATAATAATTTATTTAGCAATTAATAATATTTTGACATGTTTAAGAATACATATGATTTTCATCAAATCCTAATTTATTTAGCAATCATAGAATATTTTATTCATTTCCTACATCTAATCCTAGGTTTTCATCAAACACCTTTTGAACATCCTACACTCGCAGTTTTTGCATTTTTCTGCTACCAGAGTTTCCTGATATTCATATATTGGTTTCCTGCAACTATGAGTTTCCTGCTGCTACACAAAACTGACCTAGCAAACACGCCCTTAATGAATATCAGCTGGGAAACTATTTCTTTTCCTCTCATTCATGAATTAATGATTAATGACCCAAATAATTAACAAAAGTGTACTCAATTAATTATTAAGGAATATTGATTAAAAATATTAATACACAAATATTTTAATTATATTAATATTATTAATACAATATATTTTTAATAATTATTTGGGTCATTAACCGTAACCCCGTGATACAGAAGATGTGGTGAGAAAATGGCGATAAGCCAAGTAAAATCATTCAAGTTAATGCATATTAGCCTCCAGGTCCCTTTGAGAAGGACTACGCCAGAATCCAGCCCCATAAAACTTCTTGTGCATTTCCTTCTCCATGGCCACGATTTCCTCCGCCTTCGGCTTTGGCTTCGCCATTTGCACCGCCGCCATTGCCCCTTCCCCTTTCCATTCCTCCTCATTCTCCTTCAAGCTCTTCACCACCGCAGCAACCCCCATCTCCTTCTTCATCTGTTCAATGTGCTTCTTCCTCCTTGAACGCTTAACTCTTCTGTAAAGGCCGGTAGGGATCTTAACCGTTACGAGAACGATGATCTCGATGATGGCACATGGACAGCAACAACACACGACAACACAGCTCGCCGCCATTCCTCCGACCGTCCCCGCCTGCTTCTTAGGCGTCCCCAACGGCGGTGGCCTCCTATCACCGTTTGGCGTGGTCATCGGCGATGGTAACGGAGAATCTCTCTTCTCACTCACGATACTCATCGTGTTATTCGTACTCTCAAGAGAAAAAAAAACAGTTTGTTGGTTGGTTGGTCTTGCTTTTTTAATCTTTTTTTTCCTTTTCTTTTCTTGGTTAAGAAAGAAAAGAGAAGGCAAAAAAAGATGTTTGATATTAAATTCTTGTGGTAAATATTTGGTCTTAATGAAGAAGAAGAATTAGTGAAAAAATTACGGTACGTCAAACCCGCGGTGTAACCATGTTGTTGTTCATGTCAAAACGTACATACCTAAATTAAGAAGTTGATCGATATAATGTGTGATTAATTACATTAACACATCTAACGAGTCTAACGTTTGGATGGGTGGAAATACTGCTGACACATCCTACTTGTATGGATTTTCTTCCAGAACATTTTAAGGAAATTTTTCAGATCCCCTTAATTTTCCCCTATATTATTAAAATATGGGAAATTTTCAAAAAACCCCCTATCTTTTTTGGATATTCTAAAAAACCCCCTATCTTTTTGGAAACTCCAAAAAACCCCCACTACCAAATTTTTATTTTCAAATACCCCCCTATAGAGGTTAAAACTAACCATGGACGGTGTTAAAAAAATTTTTGACCAAAATACCCTTCTATTTTCATATGTATATTTTTGTTATTTTTTCATTAATTTTATTAGTTGTAAGAAAATTCATAAATAATTTTTAACATATAATGATTTCACAAAAATAAAGTTATTAAATGTTGTGTTTGTATAATTTTAATATTTCATTTATTATTCATGAAAAACTAACATCAGATAATAATAAATAAACACCTTGAAAAGATACTGAAAGAAAAATATTTCTTTAAACATCTATTTTAATTTTATTTTCGTTCTTCTTTTATGTATGCTTTTAATAGATTCATGATATTTTATTTTTTAAATATTTGCAAGGTGTTCTTTTAATATTGTTGTTCATCTTATTATTATTTTATGTTATTTTTTCAATAAAAAGTTATGAAAGTCAAATATATGTAATGTATGAAATATTAAAATTATATAAATATAACATCTGAAAATTAATTTTTAAAAATTATTATAAGAAAAAAAAATTAGGACTTTTTTAAAATTAATACAAATAACAAAAATATTATTTTAATTACTAAATATGTAAAATGAAGGGTATTTTGGTCATAAAAAAATATGTAACACCATTCATAGTAAATTTTAACCCCATAGGGGGGTATTCGAAAATAAAAGTTTGGTAGAGGGGTTTTTTGGAGTTTCCAAAAAGATAGGGGGTTTTTTAGAATATCCAAAAAAGATAGGGAATTTTTTGAAAATTTCCCTTAAAATATTCTAATATTTTAGTTACTATATTCTTTGTTTTTCTCAAAACATCCCTAATTTTTTGGTACTTTGTATACAATGTTTTATTTTTTAATAAATGGTGAAAATTAGAAAATATTTCGAACACCAATTGTTTGAATAATTTTTTGTACAAATATGGTGAAAGAAATGAAAATGATGATGAAAATTAATGTATACTAGGAAAATACCCGCGACTTCGCTGCGGATTTTTTTATTTATTTGAAACATTTAACAACTACTGAAATGACATTAGAATTTTATGATAGTACATGTAATATAAAATATAGAAACGATAAACCTTACTTTAAATAGTAATATATTCGATGAACTTAATTAATTATATACAACTCAAAAAAAAATATTGATTATGAGAGGTTCCTCAAAGCAGTATGTTTGCGCTGTTAGAATCTCGTTACGTGAAAACACTTTCAGAATTGATTATGAGAGGTTCCTCTTGCAATAGCAGGATGTTCCAGAAGATAAAAACAAGCTGAATGATATAATTGATATATCTACACAGTAACACAATGGGTTGATCTTCCCATAGAATATTAATTTTGAATATCTACACAATTTACCCACCTCTTCATTTTTACACTCATCTACACGCATTCTCATGAAGCCACATCATCATTGTTTACATCATTATTAATCATTGGATTGTGCGACGTGGTTTCATCCTACACTTAATATTTGATTTTGTAATACATATAATTTGTGTGATCATTATTGTTTTACATCATTATTAATGGTTGGATTGTGTGATGTGGTTTCATCCTACACTTCATATTTGATTTTGTAATACTTATAATTTGTGTGATCATTATTGTTTTACATCATTATTAATCATTGGATTGTGTAACGTGGCTTCATCCTACACTTCATATTTGATTTTGTAATACCTATAATTTGTGTGATCATTTGTATGCTTTATTTTGCGCCTTAGATTTTGTGATATTATTTGATCTTATCCATTAATTTTGTTACTAGATTTTTTGAAGCTCATATTTGATGTAGTCATTTGCGCGTCATTATTTTACACGAACTTCTAATCAATCTCCTTGATTCATGTCATATATGAAATTGTCATGTTATGTTTGATATTTTGAATATAAACCGTATGATTAAAATCAAACAATCAATATTGAATGCACTTCAACACGGCAAAAAAAAATTAAGAATTTTGGTAAATTTTCTTTTGACACACAAAATTTATACATTAATTTTTGTTCTTCAAAAATTCTTTATTTCTTATATTCAATAATTACTACAAATAATAACTTTCACCTCCAATTAATTGATACTTGTATATAATTTTTTATTATGAAATATTAAATTTTTTGAGTACATTTTGTCTTTGTATCATCTATGTGAAAATATATTGTAGTATACTATATGTAAACTAAATTATAATATTAACATCCTCTATTATTATTTCATGCTACTTAATATTTACATACTATTGTATGATATGAACAAAATATGTGCATAATACATGAATAAACTACTATATTATTGATATTTTATGAAAATACTAACTATTGATATTATATTATTTATTTGAAAATTATATCATTTATAACATAAAAGAATTTATAATACAAGATTTCAAAAACAATATCAAACTAAAAAAATTTATACATTTATGTCGTTAAAAAACTTCATGTGCATATTTAATAATTACATGTGATATATTTCACTTCCAATAAATCATTGCTTGTGTACGATTTTTATTATAAAACATTTATTTTTTGATATATATATATATGTGTGTGTGTGTGCTTGCTAAGGAGAATCCAAAAAAAGAATCCACTCGTGCAAAATATACTGATGAAACTAGCAAGATATACTATTCAAATTAGCAAAATATACTGATGATCCAATATGTTAACACAGTTAAAATTGAGAATAAAATAATACATTTTTAATAGTATATTTTGATAAATACAAGAATATATTTTGCTAATTTCAATAATATATTTTGATATTTGGATTCTTTTTATGGATTATTGTTAATATATATATATATATATATATATATATATTAACAATAATCCATAAAAAGAATCAAATATATATATATATATATATATATAGAGAATAACTAAAAAACTTGTACAAGTTGTATGTATATTTTGCTTGAGATATTTAAACCATCAGATCGCATCAAGATGTGTGCAAACTTATACTCACGGTGTATTCACGTTAAATGGCTCTTCTCTGTGAAAACCTCCGTTAGTTTACCTAACAGAGACTCAATCAAAGCAAAAACAGAGGATTACCGCTCGTTACATTTCTTACAGCTCTCTCTCGCGCCTCTCTCTCTCACCTCTCTCTCTCTCTCGCTATCTTCTTGGTGCAGCAACCAACACAAAACAACTCTCTCTCTCTCTCTCTCTCTCTCTCTCTCTCTCTCCTCTCTCTCTCTCTCTCTCTCTCTTTTTGGTGCAGCAGCCCCTTGACTGGTAATTATTCAATTAACATAAAAAGTGTGTGATTTGTTGATTTATTCAAATTTCGCAATATAGTCAATTTTTGCTGAATTTGAGACATGATATATGTTTCTAATGCAAAATCAATAATTTCTGAAATTGACAATGTTATCGTTTTCATCCTTATGTAGGTCATGCGCACGTTTCTTCGTCTTCGAGATCAGATTTTTTTTCGGATGAATCACCTGATGATGATACCGCAGATGTAGTCGATGTGGGACTTGTTTTCGGATGCAGTTTTGGTTTTTTAGGGACTTTTTTGCGATGTTGTTGTTTGTGGTGGATTATTTGCAATTTTGTTTGTTTTGGACTTATTTATAATTTTGTTGCTTCAGGGGACATAGATGCAATTCTGTTGTTTAAGAGGACTTAGATGCAATTATGTTTGCTTTGGTACAGTAAAACTGGTACAGACTTCTTCTGTTGGGGACTGATTTGCAAATTTGTTCTTTGCTTTGGACTTATTTGCAATTCTGATACACATTTCATTCAGTCCACGACAGATTTCATTCAACAAATTCAAAACAATGTCATATTTCAATATATATTTGATAAATACATATTTTACACATTCGATACATATTTACATCTCGATACACATCTCGATACTTATTTACATTCAATACATATTTACATATCAATACACATTTCGATACATATTTACATTCAACCCAACATTTTCCTGCAATTTGGGTCCCATAAAATCTACAGTCCAGAGGTCGACGAGTGCACTATAGGTCAGAAGTCCAGCTGAGGCCGCATTGAGGATACCCACCACGTTCAAAGCCGACGCCGCATTTTGTGAAGCACGTCCCATGCCGAGACCGATCTCTAAGGAGTGTACCACTATTTCCATTTCCAACACCTAAAGTTCTAAATAAAACATAGAAATGACCTACATTTCAAGTCAGATTATTTAAGCTAGGCACACTTTCCAATTTAAGAAAACTATACCAAAATTAAGAAAAAACAAATTCATTTAAATATTTTAGTATTTTTTGAGGAAATGGAGTGGGGCTAACTTGAAAATTTCATCGAGATATGGAGGGGCTTCCACCAAAATCCCTATCTGTCTACTCCCATCAAATTTATTTTAATAAGTTCATCTTTCTTCCCATAAATCAAATATACTGTCGAGATATGGAAGGGCTTCAATTTCTTGCCATTATTTCAGAATTTTGGGTATCTTTTAGTCCAGTACCATTCTAAGAGGCATGAGGAGCATTTACTCGAACAGATGTTGTGCGCCAACCCTACAGTCAAAAACAACAAAATTCGATCGGACAACTCAATATCTATAAGGTATGGAAGCAGATTACACCCAATAATGTACTATTTGTACTTTGAAATGGTATTATTCACAACCTATTATACTCAATTAACATAATTACATTCAATTAGGATTACCAATAAGCTAATACTCCATCAAGTATGTTACGAAGAGACAAATATACCTTATGTATCGATTCATGGTCAACTATTATCGATATAGAGATAATTTACGTATTTGGTTGCCGTCCATTTAGGAGAACTAGAGGTATGGAGACAGGAGACTTTCATCTGTTCCCTCTCGTGCAACAGGCGACATGGAAGAAGGTTAGAGCCGGACCTGTCTTCGGGTGAATTCCCAGCTGCAGGGGGGCAGAGGATGTTTCAATGATTGCCCTCTCGTGCGACCGGCGATGAGGGACAAGGAGAAAGCTGGACATGTGGCTTCGCATATGAATACACAGAGAAATGAGAAATGATGGAAGAAAACAAGGGGCTGAGAGAGAAACGGTAAGTAACAGATATTCTTTTAACGGAGGGGTTGTTTAGTTCACGGAGCGTGTATCAATTGAACCTGCACGGATCTTAGAGCACATCGAATGGTTAGGAATTTACAAGCAAAAAGAAAGCATAACTTGTACAAGTTTTATAGTTACTCTCTATCTATATATATATATATATATATATATATATATATATATATATATATATATATATATATTGGATTCTTTTTATGGATTATTGTTAATATATATATATATATATATATGCCATTCTTTTTATTCTTAGTGGTTCGGATTCACTTAAGGTAACCAGATTACTTTAATACATGGTTGCAAAAATCGGTCCAGACGGCCGCCTAGGCGCTAGGCGCTGTCCAAACGCCCAGGTCTGCCCGATTAGTTTCTGTCTAGGCTAAATTTCGCCTAAGCCCGCCTAAATACCGAATAATTCCGTCTATGCCCAGCCCACTTAATTTTATGTTTTTTTTTTCACTTCTAAATTTTAGGCCTACAACCCACTTTTTTTTAATGTTTAGTTTCTTTCTCTTTGTGCATTTTTGTAGGCCCACAACCCGCTCTAGGATGATGGAAAATATTATGATACCTGTTAGAATGTGTTGATATGTCAGTAACTTTATTTTGTCTTTTATTTGGATTTGTGTTAATGTTATGTTGTAGATTTCATGTAATGATTTGTTTGGATGTTATCAAAATTAAAATTCATATATATTATTTTTAGTATAAAAAATTGTAGCACAAATTATAATATATAGAAATTAAAAAATATGACAAAAACTATGTAAAATTACAAATCCGCCTAAAACCGATTAATCCCCGATTAATCCCTCTTGGCGCTAGACGGTGTCCGTCATATTTTTGTATTATTTTATTAATTTAAAATCACTATAAATATTTTTTTAACATATACCTATTTAAAAATACAATGTCTCATATACATAATTTTAATCTTTTATTTATGATATATTTTATCATAGAAAACTTAAATTAAAAAAAAATATGATATAAAAAATATTCCTGGAAATATCTTGGCAAAATTAATATTATTGTAGTATTTAATTTTAATGTTAAATAGTTATTACTGTATTATTTAATTTTAGTGCCTATTTTTTAATTTTAATGTTAAATAAGATATAATATTGGCCAAGGTTATTTCTAGATCTATTTTCTCGGTGTGTAGAACGGTTATTTATCATTTTACAAAATATCCCCACTAATTATTGTATGTATTAACAATAATTGATTTCTAATTTGTTTCCTACATAGACGATTAATAATGGAAATAAATAAATAATTTCATAAAACAAAACTAATATTCATGTAAATGACATAACCATCACAAAATATTATTGTTGAATTTTTGGTTTACGTGAATGATAATTTTATATATTAATTCAAGAAACTGGATATAGTAAATAAATCAATCTAACATTATCTTTCATATATTTTCACTACGAGGATATTTTAAAATTTTTGATATAGATATAGATAACTGCTCTAAAGTCTAAACGCATACAAATTATCTCTAAAAATAATGTTACCCAATAATATTTAACAACTTGTTAATACTAATTAGGAATTGTTAATTTTGATAGTTGTTAAATTAGGGAATTTTCCTCAAAATAATTATATTTACAATTTCTTATTTATGGTGTGTAATAGATGTTACATTTACTACATTTCGTAATCGCCAAATATATCTGGAATTTTAACTCCATTGGTTCAATCTACAGGAGTGAGCAACGATTTATAAGCAACTCATTCGTCTAACTACGTCGAAATCAAGCCTCAACTCAGAACTGGATAACTAAAAATTTCACATAATATGAAGATTCGTTTTGAATGAATATTATGAGAAGTTATTTGAAATATTCTTTCAAACTATTTTTACATTCACGATATTTTTTTTTAAACGTAATATAATTCACAAATTTGTAAGCAATACATGGGTTGATTGTATAAACATTATGGCTATATAAATTTTTTTTTTTTTTTTTTTTTTTTTTTTTTTTTGAAAAACTAAAGAGGCGAAGCCTCTTTTAATATATTAAAGCAATGTTTAATACATTGGTGCGATTTTACATGATAAATATAAAAAAGTAGTTTCGCAAAAATAAATTATAATTGCAAAAGTAAGATACATGCCGAGAGATGATGCTTTCGGCCATCCTTAAACGAACGCAACCTCCCTCTGCCCTTGGTTTGCCTCGTGAGCTCGGATTGTCATCGAAGCTGTCACCGTCGCTGTCGCGGCCCGTCGCTCTCGGACTCGTCCCGGACTCGCCCCGGACTCGTCCCGGACTCGCCCCGGACTCGTCCCGGACTCGTCCCGGACTCGTCCCGGACTCGTCCCGGACTCGTCCCGGACTCGTCCCGGACTCGCCCCGGACTCGCCCCGGACTCGCCCCGGACTCGCCCCGGACTCGCCCCGGACTCGTCCCGGACTCGCGATTTTTCGATTTCCCTTTTTCCCTTCCCCCTTTTTCCTTTCGAGTTTTTGCTCTTCGAGGAGCTCCAAAATCGCCCCAGACTCCTGCCAGTCGCCTTTCGCCTCGGTTGCCAGTTCCTGCCAGCCTTTTCTTCCCTGCCAGTCCCTGCCTCCGTCGCGCCGTTCGTCGCCGCTCGCCTCGTTTTGTCTCCGTCGCTGCTGTGGCCTCGGTCGCCGCGCCGTTCGCCTCGCAAGTCAGCCTTTTCTTCAGGGGTTAGAATCGAGCAGGAGGAGGAAGCTTCAAAACCCTAGCCCCTAAAGCGGTCGCCGCGCCGTTCGCCTCGCAAGTAACCCCTGGAGCTGGGTCGAGGAAGGAGTGAGAGAGGAGGGGGTGGAGGCGGCGGCGGCTAGGGTTTGCCTCCACCCCAAAATCGCCGAGTTTAGGCTCTTCGCAGAGCTCCAAAGGGTCCAGCCACCGAAAAAAGGCGCGGAGTTGGAGTCTCGCCGTCGCCCGTCGCGGAGTTCGGCGTTGGAGTCTCGCCGTCGCGGAGTCGGAGCTGTCGGCCTCGCCCGTCGCTCTTGGGCTGGTGAGGGGAGGTGGTGGTGGAGGCTGAGGCGGAGGCGGAGGAAGCTAGGGTTTGCCTCCGCCTCAGAGTCGCCCTTTTCGCCCTTTTCCTTTCCCGCTCCGTTTTCAGTTCTCGGCTATATAAAATATGAAAAGGGGATATCACACACAAATTTTATTCTACCTAATCATTCTTTTGTTAATATTCTATGAGTGCTCGTCATTCTTTTTGCATGTTAATTTGTACAGATTAGGCCGGTTTGAGTGAATTCTATTTGTGATTCTCAATAATATTCCGAAATTTGCATTATTTTTACCTTCAGCCCAATTTCTTAAGATCCCAATTTCCAAAATTTCACTAATAAAAGCACAAGAAATTAAACAATTATTTTAATAATCTTCATCGACGACAAAAAAAAAAGTCCCAATATTTAAAGCCAGCCCCCTAAAATATAACATGCTTTTTTCTTGCAAACCACAAAATAATATGAAATCAAAATACCGCCATGCCTGCTAATGGTACGATATTCTTCGGCAAACATTAATTCGTTGTCGACGCAGAGATCCGCATCGTCTTTGTTCTGAGACCTCAACGATGATCTCCCTTTGTTCTCATAAATCTCCCTTTGTTCTCATAAATCGACTGATGTGACGAACCGATGCGATGCGGATCGGTTATTAATTGCGAATTTCGTTATGCCTTCGAGTGCTAGCGTATGAAATTTCTCTAAAAAATATAATAAATATATATTAAAATTAATTATATATTGAAAAATATATTTAGTATATAAATTAAAGATATACGTAATTACCAAGTTTTCCATACTGAATAAACCGAAATAATCTGCAGCTCCAAGAGGCCTATCGAACAAATCCTCAAAACCAAAATATCCAAATCCATTCGCCCAATTGGTACCTAACTACAAAAATAAAATATATGAAATATAATATTAGTCTAATGAGCAAATTTTAATTTGGACGTACATGCAATTTGCGACCCATAACGACTTCGACAAGTTGATGTCCGGGTTTTTCGTCTCGGATTAATTAGAGAAATTTTTGCTTTAATAATCGAACGGGAGAGTTCATTAGGTGGTTCATTAGGTGGAGGAAGAGTTGGAGCGAGTCGGCTACCAAGTTAAAAAATCATTGGGGATAGGGGGTCTCCTTGCCTTACTCCCCTTTTATGGAGGAATTTTTTGCTAAGTTTTCCGTTAATCCTGATCCTCGACGTGGCCGAAACAAGGAGGTTGGTGAGCCAAAGGGACCATCTCGAAGGGAAGTCACTATCATTTAAGACTTTTTGGAGATAGGTCCACGGAATCGTATCGAAGGCCTTATTGAAATCGATTTTCATCATGATCGTGTGGATCTTTCTTTTGTGCGCTGCGTTTAGACGTTCCCGAGCCGATAGAAAAACCTCCCCTCTATTGATCTATTTTTGATAAACGTCGCTTGGTCACGGTGGATTAGCATCTCCATTTTCGGTTGGAGCCAATTATCGAGGACTTTGGGGATTATTTTCCCTAGCGTGTTTATTACGCTAATCGGCCTAAAGTCTTTTCTTTCCGTGGCCCCTTCCTTTTTTGGGATAAGCAATATGTACGCCTCATTGAGGCCGTTTAGCCTTATGTTGTTTTCAAAGAACCCCTTGAAAAGATCTATGAAGATCGGTTTGAAAATATCGTAGTGTTTTTGATATAATTCGATCGGGTAATCTTCGGTTCCTACCGATTTTCCTTTTTTCATATTCATGACCGTCCTTTCAATTTCCTCAGTTGTGAACGGATTTGCTAGATCCCGGAGCTCATCGGCTCGGTTTGACCTTTCGGCCTCGGTTTGGGTAACCGAAAGGAACGCCAGGGTCGTCGGGTCGATGTCCGAGCGTCCTAAGAATATCACAAAATATTATAAGAGGGATCGATCCACGAAGAATCTGCAAATGCATAACATAAACAAGATTAGAAACATTAAACTTCATTCTATTTTGCAAAAACATAACAATTATACATCTTCTTTTATTATTTACAAAATTGGATGAAAATAAATGAAGGTCACAATTAAGTTGAAATAACTCAAAAGCATGACAAATGTACCCATAAATACTCCAAAATAACAAACAAAACCTTAAATTGATTGAAAAAAATATGTACTCGTGAAGAACGATAGTTAACATATGTACCTCTCGACAGGGCCGTCCCCAAGGTCATTTGAGGCCTGGGTCTAGGGTCTTCAAATTGGAGGGACCCAGAAAAATTGGACATTATATATGTTATATATATATATATATAAATATTTTTTTTTTTTTTTTTTAGATACCTTGAAAATATTAAGAGAATAGGCTAATCATACACATGTGAATCATCCAATATTTGAGAATGAATTTTATATTAAATTAAGTTTGGCCCATCCTATATTTGAGAATAAATTTCGTATTAAATTAAATTTGTCTTATCTTATTCTGAGCAAAATTAAAATGAGCATCTACTGTCCAAATAATATTGAGTTTCTTTTAATCTTGCAAAAAGAATGAACTATAATGCATCATGTGCACACTCTAATTAAAAAATATAAATACAAAAAATAAAAATGCACTAATATGAATAAGAAATATGTACCCTTTAATTAAAAAAATATAAATATAAAATAAAATAGATACTATTCGAAAAATATATCATTCAATAAATATACATAAATAAAAGATAACTCACACCTAGTTTTAGTTTACCAAGTTATATTGTTGGTATTTTTCATCTTGAACAATTGAATAATGTCATGATCCTTCAAAAACATGACAAAATATAATTGAAGTATCTAATTTAAAATTATGATCTCTTTATATAATTACTTTTGTAAGAAATCTAATTTTTAATAAGTAATTTTTGAAAATTGGTCTCGGATCTTTAATCTTCTTGGACCGGCCCTGCCTCTCGGCTATCTTCTCTAACACCCACCTTTGATGCAACCCCATCCTACAAAAATATGAAATGGTATACAATGTTATTAAGATAAATAAGGAGTATTGAAGAACAAAATAAACTCAATATTTGCACTCAATCCTAATTTAAATTATAAATGAACAAATCAAACAAAACAAGGTTAAAAATTCATGAATTAAGCATAACAATATCATGTATATTTAAATTCCGAATCCATAAAAAATCTAATGTACCAATTACCAAACCCTACATACCAACCTGACAATTGTAAGAATTCTTTTACCCTTATTTTTTCAATTTTCCCCAACATCACAATATTTTGACAATAGATTGTAAATAATTGCATCTCATAATATGATTTCTTGTAAGTTATGATCACACAATTGGATAAAATTTATTGGAAGGGTTTGTATTTCAATACCTATTGAAGGTCTATTATAACTCTAAAATTTCATACTAACTGCATGACGAGTCATTCAAATTCAATGTCTTTATACATGCAAAACATAAACATCATGAATGACATCCCCAATCTTAAAAAATAAGGCTTTTTTATATCCATATCATTTAGGCCTATTTGGGCAAATTTTAGTGGGTTTACACTATTGTCTCGAAAATCCAAAATATGAGTTTAATAAAAGTCGATGGAAGAACAACATATAAAATTGAGTGTGTTATTACATTAAATTTGGATAAAAAGTTTTGTATGTTTCAAAATCAGATCCGTGTGGAGGAATTAATTTAGATCAACGGATCGATTTGTTTTGGTTAAAAATACCCAAGTTAAATTTGGTTTTTTTGTCCAAAAAACATACCAAAAATGAAGTTTATGAGCCATGTTCATAGTTCTTGATAATATTTAGCGTGAGAATGACGGAGAAGTGTGTGAATGGATAATAATTAATTTGGTTAGTCGAAAGAGAAGCAAAATTCTATATTTGCTTCATTTCTCTGTGTCGGCGCAAAATGTTAAATTCTAGAATTTATATATAATTTCACATATTAGTAGCATAAGAATGTTTATCTGAAAAAACATAGACTGCTCAATATTTGAAAAAAAAATAAATCATGTAACAATTTCATGCAAAATCTGTTTTACATGCTATTTTAGGCATCGAACACGCATTCACATGGTTTTGCACTTTTCGGAACAACCGTTCCATGATGATATACATTTCACGGCCTTATGAGCAAAACCATCACAATTATGACATTTGTGATGGTCCTCGGTTTTATAGCTCTTTTGGCCATACAAAACATCGAATCATCGTGTGGTAGGCACACTGTCTCCCAATTTAACAGGTCTGAGAGTGTCGTTTAGTTCCAACTGTTATGGTATGTAACCTTATGAAAACCGAAGCATTAGGAAATTAAAAAAAGGAGGGTAAGTTATTTTCTTGTATTATTATTGTCATGTATAAGGCAACGGTTATTTTCATATATTTGATTAGAATCTCACTACAACAAACCTGAACATCAGCGACTGCAAAAATCGTCAGTGAAAATGACAAAAACAGTCATTGATGCTATCAACGACGGGTGGCCATCGCAGACAGACCGTCGGTAAAAGGTGTGTCGGTGATACAGTGTTTCTGCAATGGGGTGCTGCTAAAACAACCATTTCCGACATGCTCATATTTCCGACGGCTTGTACCAACCATTTCTACGGTGAACCCATCATATCGGTAAGTATAAGGTTTTGGCGTATACATCGGTTGAGCTCGGTGGTTTGGCATATTTTTGGGGTTGGATCGAAATCCGAGGTCGTTACCATAATGACTTCGAATCATTGTTCACCACCGATCTCAATCCTTGGATAGTGAATATATTTAACATGCATCTCTTTCAAAGATTCCAATTTTTTTCGTCCAGGTTGTCCGAATACGTAATTTGCATCCTATTACCGTTAGTGACCTAAGGTCCAATTTTCGCGATAATGATATACAATTCTAAGTATGTGCGAAAACGTAAATAATTGAGATAAAACAAAAACAATACCAAAACAAATAGCACAAGATATTTATTTACGTAGTTCGGTAGGTGGTTGATATGTAGTTTTAAGTCATCAGCTACATGCTTAATTGACCAATTCAATTGAATACAAGTATCTACGTCTCCGGAGATGCCTTGCAACTTTTCGTCTTTCGATTGAATTTCTGAATCAACTCGTACAAAGAATGATGGAAGAGTTCTATTTATAGAACCAGTGTTTTAAATTGTGGCGATATTGCGGGCTGAGATTTAGAATCGCTATATTGCAATGAAGTATTGCGAAAATATCGTTTTTTGAGAAATTGCGGATATTGCTGAAAGAAAATATGGCTTAAGAATTAACTTGGAAGAATTTATATAAATAGGCAATTCTGCAGTCAGAATTAGGTTCGTTCGAACGAACTATATGAGTGCGTTCGAACGGACTTATTCGTGAGTTAGTTCGAACGAACTATTTAAGTGCGTTCGAACGAACTGGGTTCGTTCGAACGAACCATTTAGGTGCGTTCGAACTGACTTAATTCCAAATATATAGAAATTCTGATTTCGTTTTAACCTAAGTTTTTTTCTAGGATTTTGAGCCGCCGTTTCTCTCTTCTCTTCCACAGAAATTCTAGATCAGATCTGGAGTGATTGAGAGGGAGAATTGAGCAAGGATCTAGAGAGAAGTAATCGTGACGTCGACTAGAACGGCGTTGGCGATTTTCGATCGGTCGAAATCAAGGTGGACACGAGTAGAGGGACTGCACGAGCATTCCTTGGAGAAGGTTCACGGATTTGTAGAAGTAATCGACACGTACTAACTTGTACGAGGTAATTATCTCCAACTCTTCCTTTTTGGGTGGTTTTCGAGCGTGATCCCGGTAGAATTAGGTTACGCATGCGAATTCTATTCCGCTGCACACTTTGATAAACGTGTGCGTAATCCTACAATTGCGGCGAGATTGCGGCGAAATATCGATAATATTGCGGATAATATTCAATTCATTGTAATTTTCTCATCCTTTCACCAAATTACATGAAATTTATATCGAAATCGCTCGTCTCGACGAGAGGAATGCAATGAAGGGCTTGAATTTGTGAAATTTTGTCTTTTACCTTGAATTAAACACAAAATACATGTTAAAGTAATTTTATCGAGAATTATTTAATATAAATATTATAACACAAATTTTGTGATTATTTAATACTTAAATTCCATGTTTTATTATCAAAATATTTGATAAAATATGCTCATAACATATATAACTTCTAAAATGTGTCATTTTCATCTATAAATGTATATAAATGTATGAATTTAGTAATTTTCATTGTATTTCATTGATGTTTCGATTTAAAATTTGAGTTATAGTGTTTTGATATTTTTAGGATGTCGACAAAAAATTCTTCCACAAAATACAATTCCAAAGATCCCGTATAATTGTCATTTTAATGGAAATTTTATGATCAACTTTTATTTACACTGAAAATGTTACTCGACAATCAACTCTTTTATTCTTTTTAGAAGAAAATTATGAAGGTAATTTTACGATATTAATGGTGATAAAAAATATTGTGAAAAATATATTTAAACAAACTATTATTTTTACATAATTTAATATCGCAACGACTGTCCGCAATAAGGTCATTGCGCTGCAATTGCGCCCGCAAACACAATCCGCTGCAAAAAATATCCGACCGCAATGGACCGCAATATCGCAATTTAAAACATTGTATAGAACACATAAACTCTATCCAAAACATACTTTTTCTGAATGCTCCGAGGTCCATTGTAACGAACACAAAGTCAAACTAGCTATTAAAGTCAATATATTTGTATATCATATACTATGTAAATATGGTCATAAATTGATCAAAGATCAAAATTGACTGGTTTTTGACGATCAATCACCGAAGGGAATGCCTATATACGAAATCGGTGCTCTGTTTTCTAGATATCAAAAACATCGTGTCTTGAATCAGCTGCTGACAAGGAGAGTCAACTTAGTGACAAACCACTCCTGCTCAAAAGCATTCAGTCAAGTCGAGTGTGCAAGTTAGTGAAACACAATTCCTGTTATTCAGCATTTAAACTAGTCCACAACGAAGAATGATTCCGTTGTAACGGATGCTCTGTATAATAAGAGTCGTAACAAATCAATGAATCTGTTATAACGGAACGGAGACATAGCTCTCACTATAAGTCACTTCAGATTTTCTTGTGAGTTCCGTTGTAAAGGCAAGACTTCCGTTACAACGTTTATGGTGTGTCCGTTACAACGGATTGGTGAATCAATTGGTAAGGAGACTGAGTGAAATGAAAGAAATACAGTTAGAGATCAACTAAATGTTATTATATGAATAAAAAATAAGCGACACGAAAAAATACAAAAAATATACAATATGTCTGAACACATATTAATTTTTTAAATACAAATGTATGTTATGACAGTTGTTTCATTATAATAAAAGATATGAAAAATACAAGAAATAGTAAATCGTAATGTATAAAGATATAGAAGGTACAATAAAAAGTACTAAAAATACAATATGGCTAAGTACATATTTTTTTATAAAAACTTCAAAACTAAAATATTCATCCAATTCTTCTTTTATTTTATTATGTTGTTGAGTTGATATAATACATATAAGAGAAAAAAAATTACACTCGAATGGAGTGCACTCCAAGCGGCATCCAAGCAATTTGAAATGAACTCAAAAATATATTGGAGGCCATTTGAACTGTACTCAATTGGAGTGCAAAAAAATTTCTCTATTTGTTTAACATTAATATTTATAATAGCATAATTTTTGTGGTGTAATACGGAGATTGTAATGAATTTTAGTTTTTTAAGTGGTGGAATGGAAATAGGCCTCTCAAATACTGAACATGCTGTTTTTAAAATTTAGACGCAACGTTGTATATTTTCGTAATTATCCATTTAAATAAGTATACAATGAAAAATAGGTTATATTTAAATTCCGAGTACATAAAAAAGTTTGATGTACCGGCACGCTCATTTCGTAAGTTCTTTAGCGTTTGTTGCGTTTTCGCTCGTTTATTCCATGGCGATCAGATCCGTCGTCGTTGTTGTGGCAACCGTTTCGCCATGTTCTCGACGCTAGAATTTCGTCGTGCAAATGAGAGGAGCGAGAGGAGCGGCGGTTAGGGTATGAGCATGGATAGGAAGGCTGGTTAGACTTGGTTAACGTGAACCATTTAATATAAACAAATTTTGGTTCATAAAAATCGAGTCCACTCAAAAAAGACAAATTATGCTTTCTTGCAAACCAGAACCTTTATTTTTACAATTTTCTCCAATATCACAATATTTTGAAAATAAATCGTAACTAGTTGCATCTCATAATATGATTTCTTGCAAATTATGATCATACAATTGGATAAATTTGTCGTAACAGTTTGCGTTTCAATACCATTGAAGATATATAATTCTAAAATTGCATACCAATTGCATGATGAGTCATCCAAATATAATGTGTTTAACTACTAAAAAAACGTAAACATCATGAATAACCTGCTCGATCTTAAAAAATAAGGCTTTTCAAGATTCATAATATCCAGGCCTATTTGGGCTAATTTTAGTGGGTACAGACTCGTTGTCTAAAATACCGAAAATATAACCAAAAAAAAAAACGATGGAAAACTCATTTAAAGAAATTCAGACATGAAAAGGACTAAATTAAAGAAATTTGGACATGAAATAGTGTTTTCCACAAGTTAGAAAGCGAACCACACTGAACATTTGGAATTGGACTAGTTCTTTTCAAAATTGTATGACCAAATATGGGGTCCATTTGTAGTTTGAAATCACAACAACGGGTCGGCTCTTTTACATCAGAGACGAACAAAATCAAACTATTTTAATGGTGGTCGAGTATATAATCTTATCTTATTAATTAATAATTTACTTCTTATCTTTATTAATCAAAATATTATGTGTTGATATAACCAAATCTTCTATTTTTCTTCTTCATGAAGACATAGTATATTTATCCTTATTTAACCGAGCATGTCCCTAACTCCATACTATACCCTCCAATACAATTGTCAAAACAAAAAAATTTAAAATTCTAATCCGAACTCTACAAAAATGCTTGGATTTCCAAATTAAAACACAGGTTCGCCAACGATTGTGTATTATAGAAAAGTTGACGGACTCCACTTAATTATAGAAAAATATTTTTGAAAACTGTAAGAAGAAAATATTTGGGTACTTCTATGATACATCTTTTTTAAAGGATATATTTGGATATTTTCTTGATTAATTAGATTTTCTTTTTTAATTAAGCATAGCATCAATAAGTAATTGCAAATTTCTCAAATTATTTTTTAAATTTGAATATCTTCTTTTATTAAGATTAGAAACATTAAACTTCATTGTACTTAGCAAAAACATAACAATTAGATATCTTCTTTTATTATTTATAAAATTGGATGAAAATAATGAAGGTCACAATTAAGTTGTAAATAACTCAAAAGCTTGACCAACTACTTCATAGAATCAAAATGGCATACACCCATTTTAACTTGTTTGTTCCATATAAATACTCAAAAATAACAAACAAATTCTTAAAATTGATTGAAATTTTTTGCACCTCATGAATAAGCAAGCCTATATAGGTAACATATATACCTCTCGGCTGTCTCTCTATTGTAAGTTGGACAATTATACTACCCCCTCCCCCCATTTCCCCCACAATTCCCCCACACTAATTAATCTCATAATTATCAAACTTGATTAATAATTAATTCATGATTACTTAAAATTTAATATGGAATTAAGGTACATACTTATTAATGATTAATTCTAAGTATTTAAAAATAAATAATTATGAATTAATCGTTAATCCAAAGTACTAATTATTAGATTAATCATGAATTACTATTGCAGGAGAATTGTGGGGGAATTTGAGGGGCATGATATATGGCCTCTTGTAAGATATATAGGGAGTGTTTAAAGAGCAAACTAAACCAATATTTAAACTATAATGATCAAATTTCTCCTCCCTTTAAATTCCAATCATTTGGAGCTTACTCAATGAACCACCTACACATCTTGACTTTCTATCCAATACTGATATGATACGAGACATGATTTAAATTGGATTCATTCATACACTCTTCTTCCATATACTCTTGACTTTACATTCAACACTCTTTCTCCATAAAAAAAAAATACCTCATTCGCTCTCTCCATCGAAAAACTATTACCTTCTAACAACTTCATATCTCTCATTAATTCTCATTTGTCTACTACTTCTTACAAATTCATCATCTTCATAAATAATTCATATATTAAATGGATTTTCCACTTTTTGTTGTGATCATGGTGTTAGCTTCAAATGTGTATCTCCTATATGTGCATTTTGTATATGTATGTTGTCAATATATTAGTTCATAAGAAACAAAAAAAAAATGGAAGAAGTTTTTTTCATTTTACGATTTCACTTAATATAACGATGATTAGATAAATTAAAAAAACCGCCGCGAAGCGCGGACATTGTCCTAGTCAAATAAAATAAGAGTTTAAAAGTCATGAATCAAGCATCAAAATATCTGTGATACACTAATATGTAATATTTAAATTTCGAGTCCATAAAAAATTTAATGTACCAAACCCTACACACCAACCGGGAAATTGTAAGAAAAGTATTCCTCCCATCCCAAATATATATTTTTTTTGAACAGAAACATGAATATTATTTGTTTCATTGTTTTATTTATGATATCAATAAGACTTGAATCATTGATATTTGATATTTTATGTTACACAATTTACCAATAGACCATGGGACCATTGGTCAAATAATCTTTTTATCTTTTCTTTTCCAATTTTCTCAAACATCACAATATCTTTGAAACTAAATCGTATCTAGTTGCGTCTCATACTATGATTTATTGTAAATTATGATCATACAATTGGATAAATTCTTGGAAGAGTTTGTATTTCAATACCGATTGAAGGTATATATATAACTCTAAAATTTCATACTAACCGCATGGTGACTCATTCAAATTCAATGTGTTTATACATGTGAACATAAACATCTTGAATGCCATGCAAAATCTTAAAAAATATGACTTTTCTAGATCCATATTATTTTGGCCTATTTCATATTATTGGAAGAACTCTTAATACATAGTGTTATCATAGCTGAAGAAGACGAACTGGAGATGTCCCTTGTACAACGGAATGGAGGACTTCATCAATCGTTCAAATATTTTGGCTCTGAAGAGAAATTAGTGTTTGGGTTTTAGTGCAAGATTTGGGCCTGTCTAAGCAGGCTTAGAGCCTTTAGTTTAATGAGTTGATCTCAACCGTTCAGTTTAGGTTAGGCAGAATGAATGGTCATGATTAGATAGGCTGTTTAATAAACTTCAGATCTGATGCTCTATAAATAGAGTTGTAATAGATGATTTTAAAGATGATTAATACAAAAATTTACACATTAAAAATCTCTCTTAATACTCTAACATGGTATCAAGAGCCACCTGAGCAAACGCTCAAATTTTTTTTTTTTCAAAAACCTACTAAACTGATCTAGAGGATCTCTTCTGCAAATATCCTCAAAGAAACCCTAATACCCTTCTGTACCGGTACCAAAACCGGTACCAGAACCATAAAACCGAAGTAACTTCATCGAGACCTGTGTTTCGAAACACTCCTTGACGAACTATCTTCTCAAGATCACTTCTTGCAACAAATCGGTACTATCTCTCCAATTCTTAGTTTTTCCTTCAATTAAAATAATAAATCCATTTTTCAGTTTAGTCCAAAAACTTCTTGAATTACAAAAACAACCTCTCTTACTCAAATAAACTCTTTTCCTTCATCTTCACAATACTATAATCTCCAAAACTACTTTCGTTGAGTCTCAAAAACGCAAACATTAAATTCTTGATCTTCTTTTCAAATTCTTGCATACATACCCCTCCGTTTCTTTAAAATGGCACAATCTGATCCCTCACAAGAACAACACTCTTTAAAATTGGTTACTTTTCCTCATCCAATTCGTCTTCAATTAGACTCGAATAACTATCTCTTATGGAAAAGTCAAGTATTACCAATTATTAAGGGTCATAATCTTGCTAAATATCTCGATATCTCTAATGATTATGATCCAAATTCCGATTCAACCACTGATGAATTCTTAAACTTTCAACAACAAGATCAACTTATCTTAGGATGGTTATTAGGATCTCTTTCTGATAAACCTCTTTCTCAAGTTCTTCACTGCCATACTTCCTCTCAAGTTTGGCACTGTCTCCAAGAACAATACTCCACATACTCGTTTGCCCATTCACACAATCTTCGAACTCGATTATCTGGAATAGAAAGAGGTTCTTCAACTTGTTCAGATTACTTTCATAAAATCAAACAAATCTCAGATCAACTATCCTTCATTAATAGTACCCCTTCTGAAGATGAACTCATACAAATAACTCTCAATGGTCTCGGATCAGACTTTCAACAAACAGTACTATCTATCACCTCGACAATTCATAAGCTAAAACTCTCTCAAGTTCAATCCATTATTCTATCTCATGAAGCATATATGGATCAACAAAAATTCAAATCCACTGCCATGTTAACTCAAGTTCAAGCTTACTACAACTCCATTAAACCTCAACCTAAACAACAACTTTTTACACATCCACCTTCTCAGAATTCAAATTACAAATACAACAATAACAAAAATAACAAAAATAACCCAAATTCATCGACTGAGTGCCAACATTGCAAGAAAATTGGTCATGCAGCCCCAGATTGCTGGTTTCGAATCCCAGGACAGTACTTGGGACCACCAAGAAAACAAAAGAAACCTCAAAACTCTGCACCAAATTATCAATATCCCAAACCTCAAGCTTTTTTCACTAACCCTCAGAATACGATCTCTTCTTCATCTCCTCATCTCCAAGCTCAACAATGGCTAATCGACTCTGGCGCTACACATCACATTACACCCGATCTAAACAATCTTACCTCATCCAGTACATATCAAGGAGGTGATCAGGTGATGGTAGGTAATGGTAAGTTTGCAAAAATTCAAAATATTGGAAATTCCTTTATTAATACTGATGAGAGAACTTTGAAACTCAAGAACACACTTCATGTTCCAAATATCTCTACTCATCTCATCAGTATTGATAAATTAACTCGAGATAATAATATTATAATTGAATTCTCACCTAATCTTTGTCTAATTAAGGATTTTTTCACCAAGGAGATACTACACAGAATTCAACCTAGAAATGGCCTCTACCCTCTTCAATCTAGCTCTCAAATTTCTGTTTTCTCAGCGAATAAAACTGAAAGTTTCCTTTGGCATCAAAGATTATGCCACACATCTAAAGATGTTATTAATGTTCTTGCTCGACAAAATAAGATTCATTGTAGCACTTTGTCTGATCTTTTTTGTGTTGATTGTTGTAAAAGCAAATCCAAAATGCTGCCTTTTCACTTGAATTCTTATGTATCTCAAAATCCTCTAGATCTTATCCATTGTGATTTGTGGGGCCCCTCACCTGTACCTTCCGAAAATGGTTTTAGATACTATGTAGTGTTTGTCGATGATTTCTCTAAATATACATGGATTTATTTTCTTCATTCAAAGTCACAAGTAGCTTCTGTTTTCAATGACTTTAAACTTCAAGCACAAAATCTATTATCTTCTACAATTAAAAGAGTTCAAACTGATGGTGGATCCGAGTTCTTCTTTTTAGAAAAATTTCATAAATCTATTCAAGTCATTAAGTCTTGTCCATATACTCCACAACAAAATGGTAAAGCCGAAAGAAAACACAGACACATTCTTGAATTAAGCATGGCAACTATCTCCAATTCTCAAATTCCATTAAAATTCTGGCCAGAAATCTTCTTTTCCACTGTGTTTATCATAAATCGTATTCCTACTGCAAAAACACCTCATCTTTCTCCATTTGAAATACTTTTTCATAAAACACCTGATTATGGATTTCTAAAAGTACTAGGTTGTCTTTGTTTTCCTCTACTCACACCATACAACAATAATAAACTCGATTTTAAATCTCAAGAATGTATTTTTCTAGGATACAGTGATACTTATAAAGGCTATAAGTGTTATAATCTTTCACTTAACAAAGTTTTCATTTCAAGAAATGTTATTTTTAAAGAAGATATCTTTCCTTTCAAAAATCAAATTGAAAAACATTCATATCAAAATCCATCTTCTAGTTTATCAAATTATTCATTAACAGTTATGCAAAATAAACAATCTAATCCAACTAATCAATCTTCTCCTAGTATGTCTTCTTCTTTCAATTTGCAGGAACAAGCTCAACCTATTTCCACTGATCTTCCACAACATAATCAACCTATTACTGAATCAACTCAAGTTTCTTCTCAACAGAATCTGCATCCTATGCAAACAAGAAGCAAGACAAACTCATCAAAACCAAAAACAAATTCCTCTTATATTGCTTTAATCTCCTCAATGACAGATCAAGAACCCTCATGCTACTCTCAGGCAGTTCAACATTCTCACTGGAGAAGCGCAATGTCAGATGAAATGAATGCTCTCATAACCAATCAAACCTGGATCCTAGTTCCACCACCTCCTAATATCAAACCGGTTAACAGTAAGTGGGTATATAGAATCAAAAAGGATTCTACAGGTAAGATAATTAGGCATAAAGCTCGTCTTGTTGCTAAAGGTTATACACAACAATTTGGCATAGATTATGAAGAAACATTCTCACCTGTAATCAAACCAACAACTATTCGCTTAATACTCTCAATTGCTGTCTCCAATCACTGGCATATCAAACAAATTGATATCAATAATGCATTTTTACATGGTGACTTAAAAGAAACAGTTTATATGGCTCAGCCACAAGGTTTCATTGATTCTAATCATCCTAATCACTTATGCTTACTAAAAAAGGCTTTGTATGGATTAAAACAAGCTCCAAGAGCTTGGTTTCATAAATTAAGCATTGCTTTAATCAAATTAGGTTTTAAATCATCCCTTGCTGATACCTCGTTGTTTTACTCAACTGCCAATGATCATATCACTTATATTCTTGTCTATGTAGATGATCTACTTATCACAGGAAATAGTCCCTCGTACATTAAATCATTAATTACTCAACTAAATCAGCAATTTACACTCAAAGATCTTGGCAATCTGAATTTTTTCCTTGGCATTCAGTGCAGGTATCATTCAGAGGGGATTCATCTAAATCAATCTCAATACATTGCGAACATCATTGAAAAAGCTAAAATGGGTGAAAGCAAACCTGTCTCCACCCCAATTGCTACTGGTGAATCCATATCAAAATATGGAGGCGAACCCCATGATAATCCTGAGCTGTATCGAAGCATTGTTGGTTCTTTGCAATACGCCACTTTAACTCGCCCAGAAATCACCTTCTCAGTTAACAAAGCCTCGCAATTTATGCACACACCAACTTCAATTCACTGGGCTCTCGTCAAACGAATTCTTCGATATCTCAAAGGTACGATACATCTTGGATTAATGATCAAACACTCAGACACTTTGCCTTTACTCATTTATACAGATGCCGATTGGGGAGGATGCCCGGATGATCGCCGCTCCACAACAGGATTCTGCATCTTCATGGGTCCAAATCTCATAGCTTGGTCCTCAAAGAAGCAACCAACCATTTCTCGCTCATCAACTGAAGCCGAATACAAATCCCTCGCTTTCGCCACGTCAGAAGCTATGTGGCTTCAATACTTGCTCAAAGAACTCAATTTTCCTTCCAATTCCATACCCCTACTTTTTTGCGATAACATTGGAGCTACGTTCTTGGCCTCAAATCCTCAATTTCATGCTCGCACAAAGCATATTGAAATTGATTACCACTTCGTCCGCGAACGTGTTGCAAACGATGAACTTCGAGTTCGATTCCTATGTACTCAAGATCAATTGGCAGACATTTTCACAAAAGGGCTATCTGTCAAACGATTCGCGATGCTCAGAACCAAGCTGACTGTGGAAGAACCCCCTGATCAGCTTGCGGGGGGCTGTTATCATAGCTGAAGAAGACGAACTGGAGATGTCCCTTGTACAACGGAATGGAGGACTTCATCAATCGTTCAAATATTTTGGCTCTGAAGAGAAATTAGTGTTTGGGTTTTAGTGCAAGATTTGGGCCTGTCTAAGCAGGCTTAGAGCCTTTAGTTTAATGAGTTGATCTCAACCGTTCAGTTTAGGTTAGGCAGAATGAATGGTCATGATTAGATAGGCTGTTTAATAAACTTCAGATCTGATGCTCTATAAATAGAGTTGTAATAGATGATTTTAAAGATGATTAATACAAAAATTTACACATTAAAAATCTCTCTTAATACTCTAACACATAGTGAAATTTAATGCCTAACTTGAAGGAGTTTGGACATGAAATAGTGTTTTCCACAAGTTAGAAAGCGAACCGCCATGAACATTTGGAAATTGGACCGGTTCTTTTTAAACTTGTATGACCAAATATACGTCCATTTCTAATCTTTGAAATTACAACAACGTGTCGGCTCTATTACAACACAAAGACAAAAAAAAAATCCAACTATTTTATTGGTGGTCGAGTGTATAATCTTATTAATTAGGATTTAGTTCTTGTCCTTGTTAATCAGAATATTCTCTGTTGTTCAAACCAAATATTCACTTCTTGGTTTCAGACTTCTAAGAATCTTTTAGTACAAACTATATTTATAACAATATTTTTGCATTTCTTGTTGATTAACGAGACACCTACTTTATTATGAGTGTCAAACATTATCGTTCTATTTAAGAAAGTGTTTAGTAACTAAAATTATTATGAGTTATGTTGCACGGATACGAATACAATATGTCTTGAATAAGCATTCACAATATATTCATTAACTACTCAATCATTTTATTAATATTGAATTTAAAACGATTTGACAGGTGGAGAGGTTAGGGTTGAGTACGATGATAAGGGGAGAACATGATTTGAAGCATGGTTTTGAGTATCGGACATGGACTCGGCTTGTTCCGTCGACTCGGGACTCAGTCGACTCAGACCAGACTCGGCCGAGTTGGAAAAAAGAATCGGACCGTTGATAAAAAAAATGAGAAAAAAAAAAATTTAAAATTGATAAACATGACAAAAACAAATTGAACTAATAAAATCCAAATTACTACATTAAAAAAAAATATATAATATTACATAACTAATAATATTGATATTTGCCTATGTGACATTCATATGCTATTGACAAAAAATACAACACTAAAAAAATACAACATTACAAAATTACATAACCAAAAATACAACATTCATAAATATCCATATGTTATTGACAAATCTGACAAAGGTGATGGACGGCTATAATTTTTCATGCATGTACAATAATATGGCTATTGCCTACGTGACAAGAAAATTGAAAGACATATTGCTCGTAATAATTTGGATATTGGTTGTATGTAAAAAAATGTATTTCAAAATTCAAACTCAATAATATTTTTTTTTAATAAATTCGGAGAGGGCTCAAAGTCCCCCTTCCAAACACAATCTCCTTTTTTTTTTTTTTTTTATTACAAACCCGTAGGTCACATACTCTATTCACTCATTTAACATTTAATCTATAATCCAGTGTCCCCGCCGGGAATCGAACCCCACACCTCTCGCTCCCTAGCCAAGAGGTGTGACCAACTAGGCTAACTCTAGTTGGCCAAACTCAATAATATGGCTATTGCCTATGTGACAAGAAAATTGAAAGAGATATTACTCGTAATAATTTGGATATTTGTTGTATGTACACAAATGTATTTCAAATTCAAACTCAATAATATGGCTAATTGGCTATTGACTATGTAATACAACAATTTCTAATTTAAACATGTACAAAATTACATGTTATTTATAATATAAACATCTTAAAAGAAGGGAAAAAAAATCGGAGACTCGGGACCGAAATATTCGGCCGGTTACTCGGCTCGGATCAGGTGTGAGTCAGGCCGATTTTCTTTTTATCTCGGTCGGAATTATGAATCATGATTTGAAGCATCAAGAAGGGTTGACAAGAAAAATTAGTAATGTGAATGAATATTGTGTGTAATGTGTATCACTACGATGTGTCCATTTGTGATTAAACGTATTTACTTTGTTTATTAGTTATTTATAATATAAACTTTGGAGTTTCGACTGAGGATTTTTACTTTAGGGGGTGTTTGGAAGGTTTAATCTTGAGTGGAATTAGTATTTTGAAATGATGCAAAGTTAATTTTTTTGTTTGGTGGGTGTCAAAAAATAAAAATATATAATTCTTGAATCTTCTAATTTCATTATTCTAGCAAAATTTGATTCCTCAAATTTGAGGAGTGCCAAAGTGGAGCAAAACATTTAATCAATAATATATTATATTTATTACTATCAAAAATATTATTATATCAATAAAACATTATAATAATATAACAATGCATTTAGTATTATTATAATAGTGTATTATATGAATATAATTATTATAATATAATTATAATATTAGTATTATATACTATAATAATATATTACATGGATATTTAATAGGGAAATAATTACTGTAATAATATATAATATAATTATTTTATAATAATTACATTAATATTAATTAATATTTATGTTATTATTATAATTATATCCATCTTAATTAATATTGGATATTATTATAATAATTATATTATAATGACAGAAATAATTATATTATAATATATCCATAATATTAATATAAAATTATATATTAATAATAACATATAATAATTGACTATTGTGAGAAAATAAATATATTAATAATTATTGTAATAATATATAGTAATATTATTACAATAACGAAATAATTAATATAATATTGTATATTATTATATCCATATTATTAATATAAAATTATATATTATTATAATAATATATATTAATTATATTATAATAAATATATACATATTATTGATATGAAATTATATATTATTAACTAAAATTATAATACTAAAATAATATTATTATGTAGAAATTGTATTATAATACTAAAATAATAATATTATAATTATTACATTCATATAATAATATATATTACAACAAATATAATATTATATATATTATTATAAATATATATACTAATTATATTATAATATTATTATTATATAAGTAATAGTAAAAGATTTTTATCAAAGAATAGTTATATATTAAAATAATAATTTTAATAATAATATATATATTAATAGATAAAATATAATATTATAATAAAATAATCGTAAATTTAATATTTTTATTATAATTATATGATAATTATTAATATTATTGTAATTATATTAAAATAATAACATTACTTAGAATATGTATTATTAGATAAATTATAATATTATAATAATATTGAAGTACAATTAATATTTTCAAATTATTATTATATAATTAATAATATAATAGTATTTATATTTAAATAACAAAATAATTATTTTAATAATAAAATATATTATTAGATAAAATATAATAATATAAAAGTACAGTTAATATTTTATATTATTTTTTATATAATTACTAATATTATAGTAATTATATTAAAATAATAACATTACTTACAATATGTATTATTAGATAAATTATAATATTATAATAATATAGAAGTACAATTAATATTTTCAAATTATTATTATATAATATAATTTATAACATTACAGTACTTATATTAAAATATTAAAATAATTATTTTAATAATATATTAATTAGATAAAATATAATAATATAAAAGTACAATTAATATTTTATATTATTTTTTATATAATTACTAATATTATAGTAATTATATTAAAATAATAAACTAAATTCCAGAATTTATATAATTACTGATAAAATATAACAATATAATAGAATTTTATATAATAATATTGTTATAATTTTATATTGAAATAATGTTTTATTATATTTTTTTTATCAAACTAATATTACAATAATATTATTAATCTTTATCAATTTTAATGAAATATTATTTCTACATTTTCAATAACAAAATTCCAAAATTTTGTGACCAACCAAACAAAAAATTATATTTTTCAGCATCTTATAATTCGGACATCCAAACAAACTGTGGAATTACTAATTCCAGAATTTTTTACTCCTCCACCTTATAATCCAATTCCACTCTACTAATTCCGCTTGCCAAACAAACTGTGAAATTACTAATTAAAGAATGTTTTGAATTAAAGTATTTATTTTTTTTGTTCATTTTCTTTTTGAAAATTTGATGATTAAGAAAACTTCTCTGTTCGTCACAGTAGCGGATGCAGGGCGGGCCCATATGAATTTTATAATTTTTGGGGGGCGAGGGGAGGCCCCCTTATCATTTCTAACATTTTATTCAGACTGCTATGATACCTATGCTATTAGGCCCGAGTTAAAAAAATCAACACATATCAATTTGTTTGTTTTAACAAATAAAGCATCGATTTGATTGGAATGACGTTTTTATTACTATAATCATCATTTGTCTTATTTTATGCGCCAACAATTCAAAACAATTTTTTTTTTTAAGTGAAATTTAATTCATGAAACATGAACATTATTGATTTAATTTTTTTTATTTGTGATACCTATGGAGTTTGAATCCTTGACAAAATAATTTTTTTTGTACTAAACAATTTACCACTAGACCAAATGATCATTGGTAATTCAAAACATTTATATAATTGATTATGTCGAAAAATTATATTATATGCACAATATCATCATGAGTCATGACTGGCAACGAGTCGAGTTTGAACGGACATAACCCAGTTCGAACCAGTGTTGTGAAAAACGGTGAAAAACGGTGAAAAAACGGTGTTTCGGTGGAAAAACGTCCCATTTTTTGCAAAACGATTTGAAAAAACGGTCAAATGTTTTTTTACGTGTTTGACCGTTTTTTTACTGGCAAAACGTTTTTCGGACCGAAAAACGGTCGTTTTTTGCAACAAATTTCATGGATCTTTGAATATTTTAAATAATTCTCGGCCCATCTTAATCCAGCCCACGTTTAATTATTTTCTCTCATTCTCACTCAGTCACAGCGGAGTTCACTCACGCACTGGGGAGACCCCTCTCTCTCTCTCGCACGAGTGAGACACACACACGCACGACAACTCTTCTCTCTCTCTGGCGGGACGACTGGGGCGAGACGACGGGCGGCCGCGGAGTCTTTTCTCTTCAATAGTGCAGTGGCGAGTGGCGAGTGGCGGTGACTGGCGAGTGGCGGGGTGGATTCGATCTTTCTCTTGAGTCTGGACTCTGGTAGGTTAACTGACCTAATTTACTTCAAATTTCGAGTGGATGCACTCTTTTCTCTTCGATTTGAATTTTGAAGTAATTAACACTTGACAGTGGCTGTGAAGTGTGAAGGGGTTTTCGAAATTTGTTGTGAAGTGAAGTGGGAAAGTAATGGACAACATTGCTTGACAGTTGACAGTGGCTGTGAGGTGATTTTTCGAAAATTTCGACTCTTCTATTTGCCGGTGGAGTAATTGACGGTGAAGTCTTCGATTTCGACTCAACTTATCTCAATTTGTTGGTGACGCGAAATTCGGACTCAACTCAATTCTGGACCTCTGATACAGTGGCTTTAATGGTGTTTTTAATCTAATTCAATTAAATATGTGTTTGTAATGTGTGTTTTTCATGTGATTTTCGAAATTTTTAATGTGTTTCTATTATGGTACATATAGAGATAGTATAGTACCTCAATGGCTTTGAATGCATAATAATTGATATATTCGGTGTGTATTTTGGATTTATAATGGATATAGGATATTCGTTTTGATAGTATAGTACGCGACATTGGCGAGAGATCAACTTCGACGAATTTGGTCTCGAATGATGTTAATGATTTTATTTTATTTTTTTATTTTTTTGATGTTACGTTTATGTTGGACATTCGTTTTAAAATTACGTTTATGTTGAACATTTTGTAAGTTATTTTATTACTAATAAAAACTTGGATTATTATATATTTCTTTGGTTTAATCTATAAATTTTCATTAAATTATTGTCGATTTCGATGACCGTTTTTTCACCGTTTTTTGACCGTTTTTTCACCGTTTTACGGTAATCCCGTTTTACGGTCCCCGACCGTTCCGTACCGTTTTCCGCAATTTACAACATTGGTTCGAACTAGTTCGGATTGGCTCGAAATAGAGATTCGGATGGTATTTCTCGGTTCGAGCTTGGCTTGAGCCAGCTCGGCTCGAAAAAAAAATGTGTTTTTTAGGTTTAAATGTAAAATTGTTCGAATCTGAACGAGCTCGAGCGGAGCTCGATTCAGCTCGTATTTGGCTCAATCCAGCTCGTAATTGAAAATTTTCACAAATTGTTATTTTTGTTTTGAATATGATTTGAGAAAAACAGACGTGCCATAAAATCAATCCTATTTAAGTAAGTTCTCTTTTTGGCCTATATTTATCCGTTTACACAAGTTAATAGTATTTTTAACCTTTTTGTCTTTTCTTTCATTTTGGACCAATTATTTTGATTTTTTAATTTTGCCAATTATTTGCATAAACCAGTAAACAAACTTACGGTCATCTTAACTTTTGATTTGCCAACCAGTTATAGGATGTGCTTTTTTCTAACAAAAATTGATTCATCTTAATTAATAATTTTATACACCAGAAAAAAATGAAGAATCTCCAAATGCACAACATAATCCATACTAGAAATATAAAACTTCGTTGCAAAAATAAATAACAATTAGACATTTTTTTTTGTTAATTATAAAGTTTGATGAAAAATAATGAAGGCCACAACTAAATTGTAAATAACTCCAAAATAACAAAATAACATTAAATTGATTTGAAAGAATATCTAGCTCGTGAAGATGCAACTGTCTGGAAAATGCAAGTTAGGATGCAAATATAATGTCACCCTACAAAAAAATTTGTATAGAATATTAGTATGATAAATAAGTTTCTTTTAGAATAAATGTTGAATCCTCGCATGTTGTTGGAGTAAGATAAATAAGTAGAAATGAAGAACAAAATAAATTCAATATTTGCACTTAATCTTAATCCTTATATATTATATAAGAAATCAAATAAATTAAGCAATAAAAAGGCATGAATTAAGCATACAAATATATACCATAGACTAACATGCAATATTTAAATTTTTAGTCCAAACAAATCTAATGTAACAAAACCTACACACCAACCTGACAATTGCAAGAAAATTATCCCTTCCGCCTCTAGAATTCATTTACCCTTATTTTTTTAATTTTCTCCAATATCATAATATGTTTAAAAATAAATTGTAACTAGTTACATCGCATTATATGATTTCTTGCAAGTTATGATCAATTGGATACAATTTCTTGGAAGAGTTTGTGTTTCGATATCAATTAAAGGTATATAATTCTAAAATTTCATACCAACTGCATGGCGAGTCATCCAAATTTAATGTGTTTATACATCAAAATCCTGCTTGATCTTAAAAAATAAGGCTTTTCTAGAATCACATCATTTAGGCTTATTTGGGCCCAATTTTAATGGGTATAGGCTCTATTGTCTTAAAAAAACTAAAACCCAAGGCTTGGTACAATACTCCAAACCCAAAAAAAAAAAAAACGATTGAACTAAAAAAAAAAAAAAAGTAATGCCTAAAAAAATTAAAGAAATGTCGCCATGAAATAGTGTTTTCCACAAGTTAGAAAGCGAACCACACTTAAATTTTGGAATTTGGAATTGGACTAGTTCTTTTCAAAATTGTATGACCGAATATGGGTCCATTTGTAGTTTGAAATTACAACAACGTGTCGGCTCTTTTACAACAGAGACAAAACAAAAATCAAACTATTTTAATGGTGGTCAAGTATATAATCTTATTAATTAATAATTTACTTCTTATCTTTATTAATCAAAATATTCTGTGTTGATATATCCAAATCTTCTTTTTTTGGGCATGAGTTTGATCAAACCAAGCTGAAATTTCAAACTTCTTGGTTTCAGACTTGTTTGAAAGAATACTATTTATAACAATATTTTTCAAAAAAAAAACAATATTTTTGCATGTCAGCTTGAGAGTTCTTTTCTCACCACCACCAAAAAGGTTAGAGATTTCATTCTTTAAAAAGGGCTTTAAGAAGATTTGGGTCTTCAAAATTCAATATATATTTGCTTTTTGAAAATTTGTCTAATTTTTTTTTTGGGTTTTGACTTATTCTTGCTTAAATTTAATTTTGCTGAGATTATGTTAATGATCTACAATCTGACAAATTAGGGTATTTTTTTTCTATTCGGTCCCTTCTACTCATAAAAGTAACTCGAAAGTACCAGTACTTAATGAATTGTACATTTGAAAGTCAATATTGTGAGTTGTACAAATATTAAGTGGCCCTACTGACTTGATTTTATGTATAATTATTTATTAATTGGTCTGAATATTCAAAATTACAAAATTGTACTAGAGATATCCAAATTCTACATATTTTAACAACAAAAGAAAACATTATCTAAAAGAAAAGAAAATTGAAAAATAAGAACTTCATATCTTTCATTAAATCGATTGAAATATGAAATTCAAACTATTTAAGGGATCAAATATTATTTAATTTATGTTCTTGGTACAAATACAAAAAAAAAAATATTAATTGACACGAAATAATTACTGTGGAATAAATAGTCTTTTTCATTCAATAAAAAAAATTGAACGAAAGAGGCAGAGAGAAAACGAAAACTATGATTATCCGATTGATGGATTAACAAACAAGAATTAAGATAATCGATTTGTTGTTGTCAAAATAATCGAAATTTCGTCAGAATGAAACAAGCTATTGTTCCGACAACATCATCATGCGCACGAATTCTTCGAAGTTTACTTGGCCGTCTCCGTCTAAATCGGCCTCCTTTATCATCTGCTCCACCTCTTCATCACTCAATTTTTCCCCCAAGTTTATCATCACATGCCTCAGCTGCATTTCAAAATTGAAGATTATATTAAAAAAATAATAATGTTTGATGAAGGTATTTCACTAAAAAAAATTCAATCTATTTTGTCCTAAAGTAAGAGAATAATGGTACAAGAGTATACCTCGTAGGCCGAAATAAACCCATTTTGATCCTTGTCGAAAACTTTGAAAGCCTCTTTTAATTCCTCCTCGGCATCGTTTTCCTGCGAAAGGTCCCAAGATTGCATCAAGATCCGTGCCAAATTGCGTAAATATACATATTACGCGCTTTTATTGTAAATTTATCATACCTTCAATTTTCTTGACATGAGGTGTAGGAACTCGCTGAACTCGATGGTTCCGTTTCCATCCGAGTCGCAATCGCTCATCATGTCGTGCAGCTCTTCTTTACTAGGGTTTTGGCCGAATGATTTTATCACCGTAGCTAGTTCATCAAGTGTTATACATCCTAATTACATAAAAAAACATAAGAAATTTAGAACTATTTTATAATTTTATAAATATAAGAAATATGCAACTCTTTTATTGTTTGAATATAATTAAAAGAAAAAATGAAATAGACTTTAAAAGTCATGTTATACTGATAGCTATTTTCTCTTCAACTTGATTATGTTGAAAATTTTCACACTTTTCTTATACTTCATTTATTTCAAAGTTTTGAAAATCCTGTTTGTGTCATACTGAGAATATATTATTCGAACATGACACATCTAATTCAAAGGAAAAAAAATGATAATATATTATTCGAACATGACACATCTAATTCAAAGGAAAAAAAATGATAATATATTATTCGAAACTAGAAAACAAAATAAAACAGGATAAAGGGACTAAAAATAGTTCGATTAAATTCGATTTAGAAATGAAAGTGTCGAGTTAATAGAATCAAGAAAAAGTTTGTGCAAAGTAGAGAATAAAAATAGTTATCTAGTTATACCATCTCCATCCTTGTCAAAGAGACAAAAAGCTTCTCTGAACTCTGATATCTGCTCCTTGTTTAGCTTCTCCATTTTTAAGTGCTCTTTCTTTTTTGTGTTTGTGAGAGAGAGAGAGAGAGAGAGAGAGAGAGAGTAGGTTTGATAACAAAATAAGAGGAGGGATAAGGGCTTTAAGTAGGAAAGAGCTAAGCGTGTGTTTGACTTTGTTGAGAGCTTTGGTTCGTATCATGAATCATGGGTCATATTCATACTGTTTCATGTCAACAGAGAGAATGATACAATAGTTTGATTTTATAATTTACTCAAATTTGAATTTGAATTGTATGAATTATTATTTGGTTGATTAGTACTGAAATCGGACTTGGAATTTTAGTAAAACTTGGGGTACCCCAGAAATTGTAAGGCTCAACGGCTAGAAGATTTATTAATATAATTTTGTTATCTTTGTTTAATGTAATCTAGTTTATGGTTGATACTAATTAATATACGAGTAATACCGTGCATCCAACTCGTTAACAGCTGGATTCTGATCTCATGCATTAAATTTCACTTTCGCTCCTCCATTTGAAAATTTTGATTTTTTTTTCTCTTATATTATTCTGTCGGTGTGGTACACGTACACTGGTCCATTTAATCTTTTTAATTGAACTGAATTTAACCTGTGTGTTTGGATCACGTGAAAATTATAATTTTTTTTTGAAATATTACTTCGTGAAAATGTAATTATTATGTTTGGTGTATCTTGAGAATCTTACGTGATATTATCACGAAGAGGTCATTTAATGTGTTCCTCATTTTTCCTCCAACATCATTTGTATTAACGATTAATGATTAATAATTCAAGTAATTAACAAAAATAAATCTTATTAATAATTAATAAATTTATAATTAAGTTATATATATATATATATATATATATATATATATATATATATATATATATATATATAATTTTTAATCAACATTAATTAACTGTTAATGAAATATTTTTTATTAATTATTAATCGGTAATATAGAGGATGTTGGAGAATACGAGGGACACGATAAAATTACCCTGTCGTGAAAAGATAACTTTCCACATTCATGAAAAATTAGTTCTCACCAATCAACCAAGTGGTGTTTATGTGTGAGCATTTCTTATTTATTTTAAGATATAATATTACCCAAAAAATGTATTAAAAATATATAAGTTATTGAAGTAAGATATAGGATATTTATATTTTCTAGATATATATACTAAAAATATATATATCGCTACTAAAAACATATGTTGATATATTCAGAAACACATTAGGATTATTCAAATAAAATAAACGATTTATAATCATCACTTATGTATATCTTCATTTGTTTTCTAATATTGATATGATAATAAGGCATGATCAACATTTTTATTTTATACATTTTTATTATTATGATATATTTGTATGTTTTATATTTGATATTGATATATCATATACATTTTAGATGTATGCTATTTTTTTAAATACGATACATTTTTTTTTTTGAATGGTATCCGACAAGCGATCGCTTTCGTTACTGATACCTAATTTTTTGATGTCAATGGGGATCGAACCCACAACCTCTCACAACATATGATTTTTTGTGCTTCACACTCAACCAACTAGGCTATGGACCCATTGACAAATACGATACATGTTGTATGATATATATTTATATTTATATCGGTTTAGACGTATCATATATCTTTTTAGAATATTTTCGGACTCTCAAAATATGAATATTGCATAATTTTCGAATTCTGAGAATCCGAAATTTTATTTCGATTAACATCCTCAACAGTCCATAACCAACTACTAAATCTCTAAACTAAGGTTAATTGCATGAACTAGTTAATTATTCAGAAATTGAAATTTCTTAAAAAGAAAACTCTCAAAGTCCTGAATATATGATTTTGACGCTTTATATTGCCATCAACAATTGAAACTACACATGAGATCATAAACAACATAAACTAAATATAAATACTTCAATGTTACAAATATATCATTTCATTCATTAATATTATTTATTTATGTAATTTATATATCAATATTTAAATCATTTCTTGTTTATCCAATTTGATTATTGTGGTGATACGTATATATTCAGCACGCGGTAATCTTTTCATAACACCGTGTTTTTATTTAATATTTCATTGAGATTAGTAATCGTATAAATTCTGTAATCATTTTTTTTTAACTGAGACGGGTTCTAAGACCCGTATCCGGACTATATTTAATATAGTACAAGATGTACTGCAATATTTACAATGATTTTATTTACGTTTCTTCCTATTAAATATTTATATTTCAGACATTATTAGTCATCCTTTTAATACTTTCATCATGTTGCACTTCTTAATAGTAAATAAGTAATCATTTTAATTAGAACAAATCTTGTTTTGACATACAAGTTTATTTGTGTTGCTTATATTACGATTAATATGATGTAAACTTGGTCTCGTTACATTGACCGTCGGTACCTCAAGTAGATAATTCTTGTTCCCAAAAATAATTGAGGTGTTTTATTTTTTTCAATTTCATCCAATATTTCAAAATCTATAATAAAAATTGCAAATTTCATTTTGTATTTGATTAAATTCATTGTTTTGTGTCTTGTTAACTATCTATGATGTGATATATATAGTCCAAAAATTACAAAATCACACGAATTACATTTGAATTAGAAACAGTTGCTCCGTTCATTTCATGCTTGTGTAAAATTGTAAGCCTCTTTTTGTATGTTCAATAAATAAACTAAAAGAAAAAAAAATATATATATATACATGTGTGGGGTTTAAAATTTTATGGGTGCTTGAATATTAATGTTATTTGCTTCATTATATATTAATTTATTAATGTTATATATTTAAACTCTTCATATTCTATTTGTATTCACAATTCATCATGTAACATATTATGAAAAAATTCAAAATTAAATACAACTTGTTCAACATGAACCTATAGAATAATATTTTGATTTTGACACATCATCAATGTAAGATGATGTGGCATTCTAAAATTGTTTAAAACTATGTGTAAAATAATTAACACATAAATATCTACAAATATAACATAATCGCGCAAAATCAAAAGTTAATGCATGGTTCATATGTTGTCACATATCACAATTCAATGGTTGAAATAATGGTGATGATGTGGCATGAGGAAATTGCATAAATATAGCTCAAAAATAATGGGGTCGGTAAATTATTATTATTATTATTATTATTATCCATGGTTATTTTGTAATATATTTTTTCAATCGATAATTTATCTCCACATACGGCATCTATCTCATATTTTATATTTAAAATGTTCAAAACTAAATTAAACAACAAAACGACATATTTTGTATAAATTATAATATAAATTAATAATGATAAATATGAATTTGAATAGTAATATACTTGTAAAAATGAATAACTTTTATTACTATATTTAGTAGAATTTTAAAAATTCAATGAATGCCATATTTCATTTTAAGGTGTATTATTATTATTACTATTATTATTATTATTATTATTATTATTATTATTATTATTATTATTATCATAAGAACGAAGAAAACATATTTTCAAATATAACACTATTGTACTATTATTATCCTAGTATATACAAAAAAAATATAATAAATATGCCAAAATGTGTATTAAATTGGTACGAAAGTATCTTCATAATATTCCACAAGAAAAAAAATTGTATAAATAAAAAAATTTGTTCATAGTCCAAAAAAAAATATTTTTTTTTTTTTTTTGAATGATATCCGACAAGCGATCGCTTTCGTTACTGATACCTAATTTTTTGGTGTCAATAGGGATCAAACTCACAACCTCTCACAACATATGATTTTTTGTGCTTCACATTCAACCAACTAGGCTATGGACCCATTGATAAACATATTGGTAAAATCATATATTAAATTAAGTTATACAGATAAACGAAACACATAGAGATGAGAAATCAAACGCCCCCTTAGGGTATTTGACATTTGAATCGTGCCATTAATTAAATTGTATTGACTTCTGAATTTTTAGATTATATCTTAATCTTAATATACTCAATATCTTCTGATCTTGCCACGTGAGAAGAGGCCCTGCATTTCTAGATTATATCTTAATTCGTACGCGTTTTTTTTATTTCTTAATTATTATTATCAATTATCAATTAACAAGTACAATTCTTTCTTCTTTTTCACGAGTGACTGAATTTTATTATGCACTTGTTGAGCTGTATTGATTATAGTAGAAAGTAGTTAGATCATCTTGCTTTGAAATTATAATTATAATGTTCATATTTCTCAGATTCTATATGCAGGCATCTTAATAGGATTTATTGTATTTATTGTAATTTATCAGTATAACAGTTTAAAATTTAATATTTGGTTCTTTCACAAAAATTAGCAGATAACAAATCGTATTAATTAAGTGATAAACAAAATAATTGAAAAAGTATTTATGATGATAAGTTATATTTTTTAGTAGAATTTGAAGAAGTATATTTTACACATAATAAGTTATATTTCTTAATATATATTTTTTACACATAATAAGTTATATTTATTTGAAGAAGTATTTATTATTTTATCTTCAATTTTTTTTAAAAGCAAAGTATTTTCATTTGTATTTTACAGATTTTTTGCGAAATTAGTATTTTTTTAATTTTTGTTTATTTTTTATGATGATATTATTCATGTATATCCGTTTGACAAATGTTAAACGATGCATTTATTCACTCCAATGACTTATTTTTCAAATTTGTAAATTTGAATTATATTAATTATGGACGACGAAACAAATTTCTTTGAAATATTATATATATGATGTGTGAAAATTAACGATTACTTAGTAATTCAGTTAATACCAAATTTATATGTAAAATAGATTAATGATTAATTAGTATGTATCTTCATTGGTACGCTGAAATTAACGATTAATTCATTTTTGTATGTTCATTAGGTTGCTAATTATCCATTAATCCTTCTCGAAATATCCATTAACGATTAATTCGTTTTGGTACGTTGAAAGTAAAATTTTCCAAAACAAAATTATCATGGTTACCACTAAAATTTGATATGAGTTCGAACATATTAATCATCCAAGTGAATTCTAAATTCTAAAAGAATGAATATCATCACTCTTTCTAAAAACTTTGGAGCATCATGAACAAAAATCAATCATTCCATAAGAAATATGTGAATCATTCGAATTTTTAGAGTTCGAAAGTTATGCAATATTTGAATTCTGGAAGTACGAAAGTGCTAAGAGTTGTAAATATTTTCAAAGTTTGTTATTAACTTCACAAATGTGTGTACCTTCACTTTTTTCCTTATTTATTTCGAAACCCCTCATGTCATTATTTCATAAAAAAAATCTAAATTCTTATTATTCTTATTATTCTTATTATTATTATTATTATCTGACTTCCAAATTGAAGGAAGTAAATGTCATTCATATTTGTTGTAATGACCATATAGCAATCAACGTGTAAAGGTCATTAATATTATTATATTATTATTATTATTCATGCACACAATTTAGCCATGGTTATTTTGTAATATATCTTTTCAATTGAATCATATATCTTCCATACGGCCTCTCCATTTTATAGTTAAAATGTTGAAAATCAAATTAAACAACAAAACAACGTATTTTGTATAAATTATAATATAAATTAATAATGATAAATATCAATGTTTTAAATTGCGATATTGCGCTCCATTGCGGTCGGGTCTTTTTTGCAGCGGATTGCGTTTGCGGGCGCAATTGCGGCGCAATGAACTTATTGCGGACAGTCGTTGCGATATTAAATTATGTAAAAATAATAGTTTGTTTAAATATATTTTTCACAATATTTTCTTCTAAAAAGGATAAAAAAGTTGATTGTCCAGGAACATTTTCAGTATAAATAAAAGTTGATCATAAAATTTTCATTAAAATGGCAATTATACGGGATCTTTGGATTTGTATTTTGTTGAAGAATTTTTTGTCGACATCCAAAAATATCAAAACACTATAACTCAAATTTTAAATCGAAACATCAATGAAATACAATGAAAATTATGAAAGTCATATATTTATAGATGAAAATGACATATTTTAGAAGTTATGTATGTTATGAGTATATTTTATCAAATATTTTGATAATAAAACATGGAAACTAAGTATTAAATAATCTCAAAAATTATGTTGTAATGTTTATATTAAATAATTCTCGACGAAATTAATTTAACGTGTGTTTCGTGTTTAATTCAGGGTAAATGACAAAATTTCACAAATTCAAGCCCATCATTGCGTTCCTCTCGTCGAGACGAGCGATTTCAATATAAATTTCGTGTAATTTGATGGAAGGATTTGAAAATTACAACGATTTGAATATTATCCCGCAATTTGTACCCGCAATTACCGTAATTTTCCCGCAATTTTTCCGCAATTGCGCCGCAATGGCCGCAATTTTTCGAAAACGCAATATACCGCTATATGTTATTGCGAAATTACGATTCTAAATTTCGGGCCGCAATTTCCGCAATTGCGGCGCAATTGCGCCGCAATTTAAAACACTGATAAATATGAATTTTAATGGTAATATACTTTTAAAAATTATATAATATATTTTCAATATTTTATTATTATATTTACTAGAATTTTAAAAATACAAGGAATGCCATACTATTATTATTATTATCATTATTATCATCATCATCATCATCATCATCATCATCACAAAAAGTAATATTATGCTTAATAAGTATGAAAAACAAAAAATTCAAATATTTAGTACTAAACTATGTTCACAATATTCAAAAAGGAAAAATGTATAAGTAAAATTGTACACTGATATTAGTAAAAAATCATATATTGTATAGGCTACAATATTCATGCAGTTAATAAGAAAATTTGAGTCAAATTTTCTCCTGATAAACGAGTGCCATTCAAAAGGTTGAATAAATTAACAAAATAATGTATGGATTAAATTAAGAAATAGACTTGTTGTAGACATGGATTCTCCTGGCAGACTTCACCAATCGCTGTACACGTCTATGTTGAGTGAGACTGGAAGATTTGACCTTTTTTTTTGCAGCCCGTAATACAAGTCGAATCCAATCTGGCTGGGTAAACCGGGTTGAACGACTTGTGGTGGTGGTGGTGGCCAGTACCAGGTGGACCCAGTCTTCTCTCTCTTTCACCAAGGGTTTTGTAAGCAATGTTGCACGGATACTATCCTAAAAGTTTGTTTTTGCGAAAATAATTTTTTATTAAGTAAATATTTATTTATATGTACTACTAATTTATTTCGATTTCGAATTTTTATTTTTATTTTTCAAATACATTTTACCTTACACGGATACTATCCTAAAGGGTTTATGTAAGGTCCGTTCGAGCTCGGATCAAAATCTTACCGGAATATTTAAGTTCGCAGCAAGAATTCGATCAAATTTTGAGCTCGAAAAACTCGACTCGGTAAAACTCGAACCATCTCTACACTTTTTTTGTTGTCATATTTACATTACACGTGAAAAAAATTATCATAAATATAAAAGAGAAAAAATTTATGCACTGCGCTCTTAACGCACGACAGGTCGCCACATATCTTTTATCTTCATATTTATATTTTTTTATACTATAAATATAAATTTTGTTCTTATTTATACATTTTTTAGCGTGGATCAATAAAAGTGATATTTATACTTTGTTTACTATTAATTATATATTTTATAATATTTGTTGTAGAAAAAAGTATAAATATTAGTGTTTTTGTTATGAATTAAAAAATATAAATATGAAGGTGAAAACTAAAGATATATGAGGGTCTGACGTGCGTTAAGAACCAAATGCATTAGCAATTCTCAGTTCTCAGTATAAAAATCTGTAAAGAAACGAAAAACTTAAAAATATTGAATGATAAAATAAAAACGCCATTCAAAGTACTTCAAAAATAACATACTTCAAATTCCAAACAAAACTATACAACTTAACCAAACATAATGCACTAATAAACATAATGATACGTTTTGCATGTCATCAGATATGTATGGATATATACTTGTATAAATACACTTGTGATAAGAACATAATGCACTTATAAACAAAACTATCTTATATAAACTTGTATAAATACACTTATTCACATGTGGATTGAGTGGAGTGGTGTTGCCACTTGAACTCAAGTCACAGTGGCCAAACAGGCAACGCGTAAAGCCTAAAATTGTGATAAGAACGATTTTTAGGTCATAACTATTGTTATTGTTATTGTTATTGTAGTATGATATAATTTTTGTAAATTCATTTTGGTTTGAAAAAAAAATTATTTTATATTTTAAATTTTCGTCTCAAAATTCCTCTATATTCATTCAAAAAAGACTCAATTAATGCACCTCATGAATTTGCACTTCAAAAAAAGATTATAGAAACGCGATAAGTGACAATTTGATCTATTTTTAACGCATTTCTCTAATTTTAACTGTATTTGTGTACACCAAACGCATGACACGAATATATATAAATTGACATACAAAAATATATATCTGATCCGTTTGTGTAAAAAAACTTTACCTTAAAAATGTGTATCATACATATATATAAATATATTATACATATAAAAAAGTATAACACAAATTTGTATTTAAAAAAATTATATAGAGGATGGCTAAGATATTTAATTAAGTATCATGAATTTGGTACTTAAGTATTTTGGACCATTAAATTTGTTTTGAAATTTGTACATTTAATGATTAGCATAAACTGATATGACAATCATTAATGACGAATATATATATCATTAAATAACACAAATCTCAAAACAAATTCAATGGTCAAAAAATACTAAGTACCGAATTCATAATACTTAATTGAGTATCTTATATATATATATATATATATATATATATATATATATATATATATATAGGGATATGATCAATAGCCAACACTCTTGTTTGGCCAACGTCGGCCAACACCACTTATTTCACTAAATCTAAACATGAGAATCGGATTTTAACCGAATAGATATGATTTATATTACTTGAGAATGTTGTAGATTCAATTTCATGATAAATAAAAATTTCTATCATACTTATCATAATACTTAAAGAAAATTAACGGTCGAAAATAATTACAACATGAATCATCATTAAATAAATTTTGAAATTCGATATTTTTGGTTCGGATGTATTTTAAATCATATAGATAGGCTAATGATGAATTTTTACTAGGTTTCGAATTTTTCTTCATGGAAATCTATAAATGTACCGAAATGGACGGTTGTGAAAATATGTTATTGATTTTGTTAGATACAAAAATCAAAATTGTACCAAATTTACTCTACATCATATCTAAATGATATAAAACATATCTATACGGTTAAAATTCGATTATAATAATTAAATTTAGTGAAATAAGTGGTGTTGGCCGACGTTGGCCAAACAAGAGTGTTGGCCATTGATCCTATCCCATGTATATATATATATATATATATATATATATATATATATATATATATATATGAGAATCCACAAAAAAAATCCAAAAAAAATCCACACGTGCAAAATATACTGACTGAACTAGCAAAATATACTATTGAAATTAGCAAAATATACTAATGAATACAATATATTAACATAGTTAAAATTGAGAATAAAATAATATATTTTCGATAGTATATTTTTGATAAATACAAGAATATATTTTGCTAATTTCAATAGTATATTTTGATCTTTGGATTCTTTTTTGAATTTTTGTATGAATTTTTGTTAGAATATATATATATATATATATATATATATATATATATAATAGATGTGAAAAAAATACTAAGTACCGAATCCATAATACTTAATTGAGTATCTTATCCATCCATATATATATATATATATATAGGAGAATCCACAAAAAAAATCCAAAAAAAATCCACACGTGCAAAATATACTGACTGAACTAGCAAAATATACTATTGAAATTAGCAAAATATACTGATGAATACAATATATTAACATAGTTAAAATTGAGAATAAAATAATATATTTTCGATAGTATATTTTTGATAAATACAAGAATATATTTTGCTAATTTCAATAGTATATTTTGATCTTTGGATTCTTTTTTGAATTTTTGTATGAATTTTTGTTAGAATATATATATATATAATAGATGTGGAAAAATCATAACGTGTTTTATATTTGAAAAATATATATCATATATCTATAAAATATAAGATACATAAAAATTATATCATAGATTTAAATAAAATATAAAATCTTGATGGGAGGCAGCGAGTTTTTTGGTATGCTCCGAAATACACAAAATTCGGTTAAAATTAAAAATCAGCTCTAAAAATATAAGTTCATAATTTGCACTTAAAAACAAAACTAAATTATTATTATTAATTATATTTATATTGTTCAGGCCCCTCTACCTCCAATCCAGTTTGAATGAGCATGGGCGCTATCGCCGGTATGTAGTCTCCAAGAGGGGCATATACAAACAAACCCTAGCTTTATTTATCTCATTGACTTTTGAATGAACGAGTGTAACAAATAAACACCAACAAGGAGATGAGAAATGAATTAGGGTATTTGACATTTGAATTTGAATCTTGAATTAATTAAAATGTATTAACTTCTGATCTTGCCACGTGAGAAGCAAGGCCGGTCCTGTGTTTCCGAAGACCCCAAGCAATTATTTGACTGTACTTCGAGGAAAACTTCAAATCTTAATCTTATTTAAGTTTAAACTTCGAAATATAATAATATATTATTTGTGATATTCATTTAAATGGACAATATTACTTAGAATTCGAAAATATCCGTAAATCAATATATGCTTCACTTTTAATATTTAATCTGATTTAAATCGCTTATTCTAATATTAATTTTTTTTAAATGAATATAGTTAAGATAAATATATTTTAGGGCCCTCTAATTCATGCGGCCCAAAGCCACCGCTTTATTGATTGTGCATCAGGACCGGCACTGGTGAGAAGAGGCCCTGCATTTCTAGATTACTAGCCTTACCCCCGCGCAATTGCGCGGGGATGTTCGGATTTATAAGTAATGTAGTTGAAGAAAATTGTTGTTCATTTTGTGTATGTGACTTTCTTTTTGTAATCATTATTATATGTGTAATTTAGTGTGTTGTGTGCGAGTGAAATTTTGTAGCAAAAATCGTTTGAATATTTTAAGAGCCGGATTTCTTGAATAATTCAAACGGTTATTGCTAAAAAAATTATCTATATTTTATACTTCATAAGCAAAATAAGGAAAAAGAACGAATGAGTCGTCATGAAATTTATTAAGACCCTAATAGATCAGAAAACATTGCCGAAAAAAAGAGTGTTCTTAATTTCACAAATCCTTAATTTCGCTACATATTTAGCACAAATATTTTTCGCCCTTTGTGTGGTCGGCCAACAACAAAGTTTCACGATGTCATCGCTAACCGTTTCGTTCGAAACTTTAATTTAAATTATGTCATGATTATTCGCACATCCGTGATTTGGTATATTTTTAACCCCCTAATTTTTTTTGGATATTGTAAAAAATCCTCTATCTTTTCGTAAACTCCAAAAAAAAAATTCTTTACCAAATTTTTATTTTAATATACTCCTTATGGATGATATTAATTTTTTTTTTCCAAAATACCCTCCAAATCTCATATGTAATAATTAAAACTTATTTTTGTTATTTTTTATTTATTTTAAGAAAATTCATAAACAATTCTTAATATGTAGTGATTTAAAAAAATTTAAATTATTACATATTTTGTTTATATAATTTTAATATTCCATTCTTTATTCATAAAAAACTAACATTAAATAATAATAAATAAACATCTTGCAAATATATTCATAGAAAATATCTATTTAAACATCTACTTTTTATTTTAGTTTTTCTTTTATGTATTTTTTAATAGTTTTGTGATATTTTATTTTTAAATATTTGCAAGATGTTCTTTTATTAATATTGTTCAACTTATTATAATTTTATTTTAGTTTTTAAAAAAAAACAATACATAAGTCGAATATTTGTAATGAATGAAATATTAAAATTATATAACATATAACATATAGTAATTTTTTTTTAATTATTATGTATTACAAAAAGTTTAAGAATTCTTTAAAATTAAAAAAGCATTTTTTTTTTAAATGAATACATATATAAATTAATTTTTTTTTACAATATCTAAAAATTTAAGGAGTCTTTTGAAAATTTTTCAAGTAAAGTGGTGATAGCGAGGCATAATAAGGTGTTGTTGTGGACGCATGAGATGAGAGGAATTATTAATAATGTAAAAAAGGACCGAAATTTAAATTAAAAATGACCAAAATGTTAATAAAAAGTACCAAAGTGTGTAGTAAAACTTAAAAGGACCAAGATATAAATAAAAAGGACTATAATGTAAATTCAAAAATGTAAAAAAGGACCGATATGTAAATAAAAGAGGATGAAGATGTAAATATGAAGGACCAAAATGTAAGTTTATAAACTGAAAAGGATAAAAATGTAAATAGAAAGAACAAAAATGTAGTTTTTTCAACTAAAAAGGACAAAAATGTAAATAAAAAGGACCAAAATGTCAATAAATTTTTTACAAAGAGGCCCCTGGACCAAAGTTTAATTTTTAAAACTTGAAAGGACTAAATGTAAAAAAAAGGACCAAAATGCAAATAAAAAAGGACCAAATTGTAAATAAAAAGGACCAAAATGTATTTTTTCAGAAAAGGACCAAAATGTAAATAAATTAGTTTTTACAAAGAGGCCCCTGGACCAAAATGTAAATTTTAAAACTTCGAGGGACAGAAATGCAAATATAAAGGACCGATATGTGAAAAAAAGGACCAAAATGTAATTTTTTTTAAAAAATAGGACCAATTTATGGCCCCTGGACTAAAATGTAAATTTCAAAACTTCGAAGGACCAAATGCAAATATAAAGGACGAAAATGTAAAATAAAAAGGACCAAAATGTAAATATTTCCGTAAAAAGGACTAATTTGTAAATAAAAAGGAGCAAAATGTAAAAAGGTTATTTTTTTTTTACAAATAGACCACTGGTGACGTGGCTATAAATTATTTTTAGAAAGAGGCCCCTGGACTAAAATGTAAATTTTAAAACTTCGAAGGACCAAAATGCAAATATAAAGGACCGAAATGTGGAATAAAGGACCAAAATGTAATTTTTTTAAAAAAATAGGACCAATTTATGGCCCCTGGACTAAAATGTAAATTTCAAAACTTCGAAGGACCAAATGCAAATATAAAGGACGAAAATGTAAAATAAAAAGGACCAAAATGTAAAAAAATTTCGAAAAAAGGACTAATTTGTAAATACAAAAGGACCAAAATGTAAAAAAAAAAAAAAATTTACAAATAGGCCCCTGGTGACGTGGCTGCACCAGGAGGCAGCAAATGAGGCCCCTGGACTAAAATGTAAATTTTAAAACTTCGAAGGACCAAAATGCAAATATAAAGGACCGAAATGTGAAAAAAAGGACCAAAATGTATTTTTTTTTAAAAAATAGGACCAATTTATGGCCCCTGGACTAAAATGTAAATTTCAAAACTTCGAAGGACCAAATGCAAATATAAAGGACCAAAATGTAAAATAAAAAGGACCAAAATTTAAAAAAATTTCGAAAAAAGGACTAATTTGTAAATACAAAAGGACCAAAATGTAAACAAAATATATTTTTTTTCAAATAGGCCCCTGGTGACGTGGCTGCACCAGGAGGCAGCAAATGAGGCCCTGGACTAAAATGTAAATTTTAAAACTTCGAAGGACCAAAATGCAAATATAAAGGACCGAAATGTGAAAAAAAGGACCAAAATGTAATTTTTTTTTAAAAATAGGACCAATTTATGGCCCCTGAGCTAAAATATAAATTTCAAAACTTCGAAGGACCAAATGCAAATATAAAGGACCAAAATGTAAAATAAAAAGGACCAAAATGTAAAAAAATTTCGAAAAATGGACTAATTTGTAAATACAAAAGGACCAAAATGTAAAAAAAATATTTTTTTTACAAATAGGCCCCTGGTGACGTGGCTGCACCAGGAGGCAGCAAATGAGGCCCCTGGACTAAAATATAAATTTTAAAACTTCGAAGGATCAAAATGCAAATATAAAGGAGCGAAATGTGAAAAAAAAGGACCAAAATGTAATTTTTTTTAAAAAATAGGACCAATTTATGGCCCCTGGACTAAAATGTAAATTTCAAAACTTCGAAGGACCAAATGCAAATATAAAGGACGAAAATGTAAAATAAAAAGGACCAAAATGTAAAAAAATTTCGAAAAAAGGACTAATTTGTAAATACAAAAGAACCAAAATGTAAAAAAAAAAAAAAAATTACAAATAGGCCCCTGTTGACGTGGCTGCACTATATATTATAGATATCTTTAGTACCTACGCGTTTTTTTTAAGTTTATTATCAATTAACAAGTACAATTATTTCTTTCTTCTCACTGCTACACGAGTGGCTGAATTTTATTATGTACTTTGTTGAGCTGTCTCGAGTATTAATTATAGTAGAAAGTGGTTAGGATCGTCTTGTTTTGAATTATAATTTTCATATTTCTTGGATTCTATATGAAGGGACCCATATTAATGGGAGGGGGGCATTGGTAGGGATGTGAACGAGTCATGATCCGTTTTTCATAATATTCAAATATTATCCGGATTGCTCCGGATCCGAATACTATCCGAATCCGAATAACAATAAAAAACGAGTATCTGTTTTTCATAATTTATTTTACATTTAAATGATTATAATTTTATGGACCAAATAAAAAATAATGTTTAAATGACTCATAATCCACGAATCAATTTTATTTAAAGAGATACATGAAATTTATTTTCAAAATATTTTCAAATCCTTGAACTATTTTTCTCTTCTCCACAATTTTTCCTCTCCCTTCCTTTTCAATTTTAATGAGTGGGTTTTTTCTGAAAATCGAGATTTTCTCAATAATTTTTGAAAAATTAAGATGTACTACTTATGTATTATTTAAATTTTATTTGAATTTTATTTGAATGTCGAAGGTAAAATAAAGAGTTATGTTATGTATCAAATATCAGTTTAATTATCCGAAAAAGATTCATATTCGGCAATATCAGAAAAGTGTCCGTATCCGTTTAATATCGAACCGTATCCAGATTCGAATTGTTCCGTATCTGAATTTATGTATCCGAACAAATATGATTACATATCTGGTATAATCACTATACGAACCGGATCCGAACCATTTACAACCCTAGGCATTGTCTCCACAAGATTTTTGCCGAACAGTAGCAGCCAGTGAATTTTAGAACATGTCTTTCATCTGACCCTCTCAAGAAATCCTGACAAAATCCGACTCGTATATCCATAAGTTAATGATTGTAATTTTATTAGGATAATAGCGGAATAATAAATATTTTTAAAAAATCATAAATGACTTTTCACGTTTTTCTTGTAGGGGAAAAATTGTCGTGTTTGATATTTTATAGCGAAAGTGAATTTTGGTAAACGAAAAATCCATTTGTATGATTAATTTTCCATGTTGAATATTAATGCGATATGATGGCTAATTGAGCATTTTGTAAGGAAGATTAAATTTCCTATTTTTTTTTTAGTTTTTCTAATTATTGAAAATATCATTTTTGGTAAGGATATACATAAGAAGTAATATTTTTCATGATTTTGCCTAATAACCAGTCACATATGAACAAATTATCATGTAATATTTTTCCTTAATTTTTTATTTTATTTCCCACCAGAGAGAATGCAACCTCCTCACAGGGCTTTTTCCGATGCAATATGAATTTATGTGTAATTTACACTTTACTGTATTATGCTAAAAAAATTTGACAATTTTTATTATTTACCGATATATTTTTGACAATTACTATATTAATTAGAACTTCCTTGTCTCTCCCTCAAGCATGACAAGAAAATAATTCAATATGCAAAATTAACAAATCATTTCCCACGACGGGGTTTTATTCGACACAGCGACAATTCTCAAAAAGGATGAGTGTGTCGTCCTCACCACGTATCAGCCGAGTAAGTTTCTCCGTACAAAAATTCTCAGAAATATGTTGGTCGATATTTCTAAAAGAAGACGTATACTCGTTCCTTTTAATATTCAAACTTTATTGATGTGTCGATAATATAAAAATAATTGAATTAAATGTTAATTTATTTTAGAAAACAAATTAAAATATGTGAAAAACAGTTTTAACTAGGTGGTAAACGATATTGATTATGTGATAAACCGAATTTTTAAAAAATAATTTGATTTATTTAATTAATTTATTATATTTTATTTTACACGTGATAAGTCATATTTATTTGAATATTTTTTTATTATTTTATCTTCAATAGTTTTTAAAAGTAAAATATTTTCATTTCTATTTTTACAGATTTTTGTGAAATTATTATTTTTATAATAATTTTATTCATGTGTATCCGTTTAACACATGTTAAACGGCGTATTTATTCAGTCCAATAACTTATTCTATAAATTTATTAATTTAAATTAATTAATTATGGACGGTAGTAAACAAAAAAATTATAAATAATACACCATGTGTAAAACGATGGATATTTCATCCTCTCTTATTCTATATAGGATAAAAAAAAATTAAATGATCGTAGTTTACCGTTAACATTTAATAAAACTATCAACACATCAATAATGTTAGTATATTCTAATAAGGGTGAATATCATCATTTAGTCTAAAATCTTCGCATCATCTTGGAGAGAAAAAAGCATTCCGTTAGAAAGATACGAACCACTAAGAAGAATATTGACGATGACATTTATACACGTTTGTTTATGATCGGCCTGAGCGAGAAGTTCGAGACACTTCAACTTGTCTCCGTCTCCTCCTGCAGCCTGCTCCAATTTGCATAACGTGCACGCAATCGGTGTATTTTCTATGGAAAAGAAGTCGATTTCGGCTCGCAGTGTCGCAAACAAGAGAAGAAGTCGATTTCGGCTTGCATTGTCGCAAAGGATTAGTTTATTTCATGAATTAATTTTGGCTTTCACAAATATTATCTAAATTAAAGCCATTACATGTAAATTGAAAACTAAATCTAAGGGTTCTTTACATGTAATTGCGAGAATACCTTTGACATATCCATTTAATTGTAACTGAAAAGTGAATCAAATTTTTTAAAACATGATTTCATATTAAACTCAAAAAAAAAAAAAAAATATATATATATATATATATATATATATATATATATATATATATATATATATATATATATATATATATATATATATATATATTACTGGGTACGGATCGACCCATCTCAAATTAAACTCAAAAAAAAAAAAATATGATTTCATATTCTTATCACTATCCGCAACCTCTCATTTTTGTCTAATTAATCGTACTTTTTTGTTCACGAGCTTATATCCTTATATTTTTGCTATATATACAGATTAGGAATTGCAGAGAATGCAAGTAAGCATTTTACGTCAATTGATCGATAACATAATTGGTTGAGTGTGTTGTATAAAAAATCATATGTGTTGGTTCAAATTTCCTGATAGTTTGATTATTTCAAAACACTGTCATTACTAATGTATACATCCAGAAAAGTGCAGGATAACATAGGTACGATACGAAGATGAAGGAGGACTTATGAAGGAGGATTTCATTGGATTACATCAAGAATCAGGACATGAAGTCTCAAGATAAACAAGAAAAGAAGAACACAAGGAAGGCCATTGGAATACATCAAGAATCAAGATGTTGAAGCCTTCCGTGAGTGGGATACGCCACAAATAAACCATAGGTACAAACCTAGTAGAACTCAAGTAAAATCATGTTCAAAATAACAAAGAGTTCAGTCAAGCAAGAAGTGCGTTCTGAACGAACTCAAAGTCCGTTCAGAACGGACTTGCCACATATCAAAACTTTAAACCTTGATTAGAACCAAACGTGTCACAGGGATGTGTGCGTTCGAACGAACAATCATGTCCGTTCGAACGGACAATTAGAATCCGTTCACCCACCTTCTGAGTGCGTTGAACGGACAATCCTTCCTGTGAACGGAAAAATGTAACAGGGATGTGTGCGTTCGAACGAACACACATGTGCGTTCGAACGGACAACCTGGAATCCGTTCACCCACTTTTCAGTGCGTTGAACGGACTCTTGTTCCTGTGAACGCAAAATGCTATGTATAATTGAGTCCGTTACGAACGGACATTGTCCGTTCGAACGGACCCAAGATGTACTTGCACGTTATTTTGAAACGGCTAGTGCAAACTACAAGTGCGTTCTGAACGGACTTTATGCGTTCGAACGCACTACAAGTTTTCTGAAGGATTTCTATAGAGAGTATAAATAGAATCCTTCATGGGTCTCTCTCTCTCACCTCTTAACTTTCAAACATTCAAACCTAAAAAGAGAGAAATCCTAAGCTGTGATTATCTATATCCATTGATAGCTTGAGAAACCTCTTTAGATCGTTGATCTACTTTCGATATTCTCCACTAATCGTATCCCACTCACGTGACCGATCACGTTGTAGCTCGATTAGTGAAAAAGTGTAATAGCTAGTGCAACAAAGTGTAAAGAGCCTTAGCTATAGATCGATAGAAGCGTGTAAATCGATCTAGGCAAATCCTTGTAATCGAGTTGAGTTGGAATTCAATCGAAAGCCAAAAAGAGGCACAAGGCATTCCCGAAGACGTAGGTACTCGCAAATAATTGAGTCGGTCAATTAAGCGAGTAAAGGGTGAGTTAAAACTACAAAGCAACCACCTACCGAACTTCGTAAACAAACATCTTGTGTTAAAATGTTTGTACGGTATCATCTCTATCATCTAAATTATTATTTATTCCACACCGTAAATTAGGTTTAAATCTAAACTAAGTGTAAGCTAGATTGCCAAATTTACCCCCTCTAGGTTAGAATTAACCAACAATATGTTGTGAGATGTTGTGAATTCGATTTTTATTGACATTAATAAATACAAGACATATGAGCCTTTTTCATTTATTATCCAAAAAAAAAAAACATTTCACAATTTCGATCAACCATACAGAGATGAAAAATTATGAGATATCAAGGGCCATTTGCAAAAATGTTTTGATGTGAGAAAAATATCATTTTTGCCATTGCATAATATTTGCATCGGTTGAAAATTTGCAGAAAAACATCATATTTACCCTTCTTCAAAAAGGTTTAGTGTTGAGAAAAACTTTCTACAAGGTTTGGTTTTATACTTTCATTTAAAATTTAGTGTTTAACGAAATGATTCATTTCTTTGGTTATTTGCTAATGGTTTATTGATATGATTCTTTTAAATATAAATTCTCTTTCGAAGAACATTTTCAATTTAATCTCCCTTGTATATAACTGCAAATCTTCATAGATTTATGTTGGTCATTATTTTTCTTTTTGAGGCGTGTACAATAATAGTCTTTTTGATAAAATGAAGTTTATTTATGTTCTAATTATTTTTTTTACTTTTATCTACTTGAAATAATATCATCTGATTATATTTATTTTAATTTTGATTATAAAAAAAGACAAACAAGAACTTAAAAATATATAGAGTAAAATCCGTCGCGAAGTGCGGGCTATTTCTTAGAATGAAATTGCTCGAGATTATATTTATTAGACAAACAAGAACTTAAAAATAATATCATTTGATTATATTTATTTCCCATTGTTTCTCTGTTTGCTGAGATTGAAATTGATTTCTATAGATTGCCTTGCTTTTTGTGTTTTTTTTATTTATTTATTGTTAATAGCTTTTGTTTTTGCTTCTTTTTGGTTCATTTACTTTTATTATTTTGCCCTTGTGAGCTATCATTCAATAATATTACACATTTGTGAATTATTTGTTGCTCATTTTTATTTTTAGATATATAAATCTCATATTTAATTTGAATTTGCATTAATTAGTGGATTAATTATCTCATATATAAATACCATTCTACACAATTCCTAGTTAGTATGTACAAGCACAAAATAATTACAAGTCAAAATTATGCCAATTATTCCACGAAGATAAATTCAAACTTGTATTCATAAACAAAATTCTCAAGAAAAAGTAGCAAGAAAAGATAAATCGAACTAATTGAATATGAATAAAGGGCCATTTAACTAGTTTGTCTAACGAGTTTGTCTAACGAGCCACAACTAGTTTGTCTAACGAGCCATTTAACTGAACGTTAACTTTCATCTGCAGTAGATCATCAATCACCTGCTCATCGGACGGCTATGACTGTATTTAGACGATCCTTCTGCACAAAGGGCTTTGGGCAAGCCCATTGCCCTGTTTATTTATGCCGTAAACCAGACCCCAAGGTTGCCTTTCATTGATACAGCAAGAGGATAATTCATGTTTCCAAAAGTAGTTAAGTTTTATTTTTTCAATTTCATCCAATATTTCAACTATCTATAATGAAATTGCAAATTTCATTTGTATTGATTGAATTTGTTATTGTGAGTCTTGTTAACTATCTATGATGTGATATGTATAGTCCAAGAATTTCTAAATCACACAATTCACATTTGAATTAGAGACTAGAGGTGTTCATTCGGTCGGTTCGGTTCAAACCGAACCGAATAAGGTCAAACCGATTTAAACCGAACCGAACCGTTTAACACTTAAACCGATTAAAAACCGAACCGAATAAACCGAACTGTTATTCGGTTTATTCGGTTGAACCGAATAAGAAACATTGTAATTTTAAAACAAAAATAAATTACTAAAAAGTTTACATTTTATTTATCAAAAAGATATAAATTAATATTATAAAATATAATTATATTAATTTACAAGACTATTATATGATTTTTGTTATATTTAAACATTAACATATTAAAAATATATAAAAATTGGATGTTATTCGGTCGGTTCGGTTTAATCGGTTTTCAAAATTTCAAAACCGAACCGAACCAAATAAACCGAATAATACTATTTTTTCAACCGAACCGAACCAAATAGTCCGAAAAACCGAACCAATTAAACCGAATTCGACCGGTTCGGTTCGGTATCCGAATAAACCGAACCGTTTGAACACCCCTATTAGAGACGGTTGCTACATTCATTCATTGTTTGTGTTAAAAATTTCAAGCCTCTTTTGTATGTTCAATAAAAAAAATACATGTGTGGTATTTAAAATTTTATGGGTGCTTAATATGATGATTATCTGACTTGTTATTTTTGTTTTATTTTTTTATCACAAGGATTAATGTTCATGACAATGTAATGAACGTGAAAATAATATATTTTCGGACTGAGGATTCGTTTTTCTTAATTCATGGCAATCTAACAATGATTAATCGCTGATTTTTGGAAATATCAATCTCTGAATAATTAACTAATTCGTGCACTTAATCTTAATTCATAGATTATGCATTTAGTTATGGACGATTTAGGATGACAATTATGATAAAACTTTGGGATTCTTACCGTTCGAAAGTTATGCAATATTTTTCAGAGAGTCCGAAAGTACTAGCGTGGCAAATATTTCCAAAACTAATTATTTTCTTAATAAACTTCACAAATGTGTGTACGCTCACTTATTCCCTTATTTATTTGTGTCATTAATTCATAAAAAAATCCTAATTCATAAAAAAATGTAAGTTCTTATTCTTACGTCATTATTATTATTTTGATTATTTGACTTCAGAATTGAAGTAAATGTTCTTAGATCCCAATATATTCAATGTCAGATAGCTGTCGAAAAATACAAACCAGAAAAGTCTATATGTTGCTGCAACATTTTCATAATTCCAAATATCCTGATTCATTAAAGTTACTTCTGAAATATTCCAACCACCTCACGAATTGATTATTCTTGAACGAGTCATGAAAGACATAACAAACATGTCTTGTCTCCACATTGGATCATGAATGGAATCGGAAAGAACCAGCCTAACCAGTAACCAAAAATGTGTGCCTTATAAGAACAGAAAGCCTTCAATACGACAGTATAAACACGATACCAAGGCAAACTCATATAAATAATTCATATTTGTTGAAATGAACATATGACAATTAATATCAAAAGATCATTATTATCATATTATAATTATTCATGCACACAATTTAGCACTGGTTATTTTGTAATATATCTTTTGATGGTTATTTTGTAATATATCTTTTCAGTTGGACCATTTATCTCCGCATAGGGCCTCTTTCTCATCTTTTATATTTAAAATGTTGAAAATTAAATTCAACCACCGAACAACATATTTTGTATAAATTATAATATAAATTAAAAATCATAAATATGAATTTTTAGGGTAATATACTTTTAAAAATTATAGGATTATATTTTCAATATTTTATTAATATATTTAGTAAAATTTTAAAAATACAAGGAATGTCATATTTTATTGCAAGGTGCATTAGTATCATTATTGTCATAAAAAGGATATTATGCATTATAAGAATGAAGAAAAAAAAATTCAAGGGAAATTTTCAAATAATCCTCAAACTTTTCTAAAATTTGTACAAAAAATCCTAACTTTTGGGATATTTCTAGGGGTGTAAACGGTTCAGATCCCGTCCGGATAGTGGTCATACCATATATTTTCGGATATGGATATTCGGATACGGAACAATCCGGATCCGGATACGGTTCGAATACTAAACGGATACATATACGGTTCGGATATTGTCGAATACGAATAGGGATACGAATCTTTTTTGGATAATTACAACGGATATTTGATGCGTAAGATAATTATTTATTTTTTCTTCGACTTTCAAATAAAATTAAAATAATATTTAAAAACGCCTAAAGAATATATCATAATTTTTCAAAAATTGTTCAGAAAACTTTGATTTTCCGAAAAAACGTTGATTTTCCGGAAAAAAAAACACTCATGAAACTTGAAAAAAAGAACACGGAAAAAATCTTGAAGAAGAGAGATATAATTTAGGAATTTAAAAATAGATTTCGTGCTTTTTTTATAACTGAAATTGGTTCATGGATCATGAGTCATGTGAATATTAATTTTTATTAGGTCCATGAGATCATAATCATTTAAATGTAAAATAAATTATGAAAAAGGGTACCCATTTTTTATTGTTATTCGGATCCGGATCCGGCTAATATTTTGAATACCGGATCCGGATTCGTTCGGATCCGGATAATTTTATTCGGATCCGGATATTTAGTCGCGGTTCGGGTCGGTTCGGATAATATCCGCACCGTTTACACCCCTAGGTATTTCACGGCGTTACAATTCTTTTGGACAAATTTATCCCTCGATTTTCCATATTTTAATTTATTAAACCTTTTTTGTATTATTTTATTATTGTAAAATCTTCATAAATATTTTTAACATATACTAATTTTAAAAAACTATATATCATATACATAATTTTAATATTCAATTTATTATATATTTTGTCATACAAAACTAGTATTAAATAAGTGAACTAATCAACAATATAAAAAATATTTCTTAAAATATCATGACAAAATAATACTATTAGAACATTTAGTTTTAATTTCTCAATAGTTCTTAGTAAGAAATAGTTACTAAAACTAGCTACTGAAATCAAATTAGGTGCTTAAACTAGAACTAGCAACAATAATATTTTAATGCTAGTTTTAATGTTGATTAATTCATTGTTAATTTGGTAAGAAATACAATTTAGTAACTATTTTTATTAAACTATTGAGAATTAAAACGAAATGCTAGAATAATATTATTTTGTCAAGATATTTTCAAAAATATTTCCACATCGTTTTTATTTAATGCTAGTTTTATATAGCAAAATATATAATAAATAAAAGATTAAAATTATATATATGAATTATAATTTTTTTGTAGTATATGTTAAAAAAAATTATGGTGATTTTAATTAATGAAATAATACAAAAATATGTTTAAAATTTTTCATATGGAAAATTTAGGGATATTTTGGTCCCAAAAAAATTATAACACCATCAAATACCTCATTCGGGGTAATTGAAAATGAAATATTGTTTAGAGGAGGTTTTTTGGAGTTTCCCAAAAATTAGAGAATTTTTTACAAACTCAGAAAATAAAAATAGGGGGTTATTTAAAAATTTCCCTAATTTCAAATATTGAACTATAGTACTATTATTATCATAGTATATAAAAGTATAAATAAATATGTCAAAACGTTTATTAGATAAGGGAAAATATACTTGGCCCTCCAAACTCATCTCAAATTCCTTGATGAGGTGGCAAAAAAATATTAGATGGTAGTCTTTTTAATTGATGTGTTAATTCAATTAAACGATCAATTAAATCGTTAATCGAATCAATTAACAATACTGATCAACCCACATAACCATCATTTGTCATTTCATCAAGACTCGTTTTTCGTGTTACGGGACTGCATATATAATCCCATTAGATAGCTACGAGAGTATCTTCATATTATTTAAAAAGAAGAATTATATAAGTAAAATATTACACTGATATTCCAAAAAAATATTTGACAGAGATATTAGTAAAATCATATATTAGATAGACTACAGTGTTTATGAAGTTAATTAGAAAATTTGAATCAAATTTTCTCCATACAGACTTCACCAATCGCTGTACACGTTTGTGTTATGACTCGAAGATTTGATGTTTTTTTGCCGCCCAAGAAGACTCTTGTGGACTGGGTAAACTGGGTTGACAAAACTCTTGTGGACCAAGTCTCCCGTCTTATCGACAGACTAAACTTTACAAGTAGAGTGATGACGAGCAAAGGTGGGTTCGAGCTCGGATCAAAATCTTATCGACAGACTAAATTCGCAACAAGAATTCGACATCAAATTTCTAGCTCGAAAAACTCGACTTAGTAAAACTAAATAAAAATATAGGAGGGGGGCGGATTTTATAGGGGGGGCCGAAATAAAAAATAAATCAAAATATGTGTCTTGAGGGTCTTGAATTCAAGACCTCGAATCTCCCAAACAACAATTTTACCACTAGACTATACTAATTTTTGTGAAATACTTACAAATTTATCATATTTATCACTTTTCAAAAAAAAAAAAATCACTTCATTTTATCGCTAATATATCGGTTGCCGATTTCATAGGTGAGACCGGGCCTCCCCCCCCCCCCCCCCCCCCCCCCCCCCCCCCCCCCCCACACCCTAGATCCGCCCCTGACTCGAACCATCTCTAGCATTGACCAATGTTGTGAAATACGGAAAACGGTACGGAACGGTCGTAAAACGGTAAAAAAACGGTGAAAAAACGGTCACCGGATTCGATAATAATTTAATTAAAATTTATGGATAAAACAAAAAATGTATAATAATTTAATTTTTTTAATAATAAAAAATAACACAAACAAAATCCAACATCAACGTAACATCAAAATGAATGTCCAACATAAATGTAATATCAAAATATAAATTTAAATAAAAAAAAAACCAAAGCGTAAAATCATTAACATAATTTGTGACCAAATCCGTCGGAGTTGATCCCTCGTTGATGACGAATATCACATTCTCCTCATCCATTGTCGTATCAAATTAGCACAACTTAAATAAACTTAGCACTCGCAATTATAATTCGTGCAGAAGAGATTAGTTTTGTTGTGAAGAAGAAGAGAACAGTTATTGTCGTAAATTAAACCGAGCTGACGTCATCCTTTAGTCAATCGTGAAGAACTGAAGAATGGAGCAACCCAACCAATGTCGTGAATATGAAGAAGAACTAAAACAGAGACTCGGTGAAAAAGAAATCATGTGTCGAGAAAAATAACTGCACTAAAAAATTAAAAAAAATCGGGCCCAAAATAATTAGAAGAAAAAATCGGTATGTAAAACGGGTTAAAAACGTTTTTCGGTCAAAAAAACGGTCAAACACGGTTAAAAAATGTTTGACCATTGTTTGAAACGTTACGGCCAAAAACGGAACGGTCTTCCACCGTAACACCGTTTTTCGATCGTTTTTCGGTATTTTTTACAACATTGGCATTGACAGATCTGATATTATATATATGTGATTATGCATGTGTATTTTACGATTGAACTGCAAAATTATGTATTGTCATCATCTCAAAAAATTTTGAAAATTTCTCACAATAACCTCCCTAAATTATCGTCTACCTCGTTAATGTGGAGCAAGATCCGCCACTAATCTCTAGCTTTGTTTGTCCCATTGACTTTTGAATGAACGAGCGTAATAAACACCAAAAAAATTCAAAGGATGAATTTACTTATACAAATGTACAGTTCCACATAAATGAAACACAGAGAGATGAGAAAGAAATTAGGGTATTGGACATTTGAATCGTGCATTAATTAAATTGTATTGACTTCTGAACTTTCCACGTGAGAAGAGGTCCTGTATTTCTAGATTATATCTTAATACCTACGCATTTTTTTATTTATTTTATTATCAATTAACAAGGACAATTATTTTACTCTTCATGTTGAGCTGTGTCGAGTATTAATTATAGTAGAAAGTAGTTTGAATCATTTTGTTTTGAAATTATAATTATCATATTTCTCGGATTGTATATGATAAGTTAATATTTGATTATTTTACTCTTCATGTTATGTAATAAATTAAATTTGTATTTTTGTCGAAATATTTGAAACCCGGTAATTAGGTAAAAACAAGTCTTGATGCAAGTTTATATAGATAAATAATTTTATGTATCAGAATTCAAATATTCATTTTAACCATTTTAGCCTAACACTACTTTTCCTAATACAGTAAAACGTATACCACGAGAATAATACTACTATAAATAATCATTATAATAATTTTCAAGTTTTAGTTTTCATACATTGGAAGCTCATTTGCGATGTACGAACGAATAGCAACACAAATAATCAAACTACATTATTTTTCCTTAATTTTTTTATTTCTTTATTTTTTTCACTAGGAGATCCTACCCCCTTATACATAATTTGTACTTTTAATGTGTTATTACTAAATACTTATTTGACAATCACCATATTAAATTTTTTTTTTTTGAAGGAGGTTTGCCAATGTGTCGAGACCTCGAATATATTAGATCATTTTCCACGATGACGTTTTATTCTACATGGCGACAATTCTCGAAAAGTTTCTCCATACAAAAATCCTCAGAAATATGTTGATTGATATTTCTAAAGGCTTCGCAACATCCAGGACAAAAAGCAATCAATCCATATGAAATACACGAATCGCCAAGAAGAGTATCTACAATGACATTTATGCACGTGTGTTTATGATCGGCCCGAGCGAGAAGCTCGAGACACTTTAACTTGTCTCCGTCTCCTCCTGCAGCTTGATCCAATTTGGATAACGTGCTCGCAATCGGTGCCATTTGCTATGGAGAAGAAGTCGGTTTCGGCTTGCACCGCCGCGAATAAGAGAAGAAGGAGAATGGCCGAGAAACTCGAATTTGGATTTGTCATGGAGTTTTGTTTATTTGATGAATTTGTTTGAGTAATTTATTTGATGAATTTTATTATGTACTTGTTGAGCTGTCTCGAGATTTTATATGGATTCTTTTTTTTTTATCAAAAATTCGAGTGGACTCAAAAATCCCACATCTACTGCTTAATTGAAATTGTTTACAGCCATTATTAAGAATTAAAACACCCCTTACAAAATAGAACATTACCAAAAGTAAAATAAAAATAAAATACATTTCCTTTTACTCATATAATAAAAACTCAGGACATGAAATGAATTCAGGAAACGAAATCTAACTCTTAAAAATCAGAATTTGAAGTCCCCCATTATCCTCTTAGAATTTCATTTCCAGATTATCACATAACCTAGATTAGTTTCCTCATCTTCATCCTCTTCCCGACCAAAACCTAAATCATGACCGTAAATTCTCTCCGACCATGAAATCCTCTTCTCCATTCGCCATACTGCCAACTACATCCTCCATACACACACCGTCCTGCTCTCCGCCTCGTTGAATCTGCAATTTCGGTTCAAACACCTTAACAATGGCCTTTCCCTCCTGAAGGAGCAATTCCAACACTCTAGTCTCCGTTAGCTCACTACTCTGGAAAATTATATGGATTATAATTGAAGTAATAACTATTTTCCAAAAATCGTAACTAACTTTTCAAATTTTTCTTGTAAGACATATAAGCCTTTTTCATTTATAGCGATATAAGACATATAAGCCTTTTCCATTTATAGCGATATTTCTCTTATAGTGAAAAAGAATGTTGGCAAAAAAAAAAATCCATATCTATGAATTATGATTTAGATGTTGAATATTAACAGAAATGATACAGACCACACCTTATTCCCACGAATTGACCACGAATTGCCACGTGGCAGCCAGCTATTGGCTGCAGCTGCAGCCAATAGCTGGCTGCCACGTGGCAATTCGTGGTCAATTCGTGGGAATAAGGTGTGGTCTGTATCATTACTCGAATATTAATGCGATATGATGGATAGACCCTAGTTCACTATTGTGTTGAAACAAATCTATAGTAAAATGGTATATTGGGATATTGATAAAGAACAAAATATATTAAATATCGAGAATCAATAATACATACAAAACAATATAAATAAAAATATAATTGTAAAAGTTGAAATCGTTTATCCGGATCGCGTGAACGCTATCTTTATGCATTATTCAATTTGTTCGTGCATACTGTTGGAAATGTCCCAATATAAATCGGAGATTTCGGTCTCTAAGTGCACATGAAAAAGACGGAAAATAATATTTTTCAACCCTCAACTCGAAATAGTATATCGTATATATAAAATAGTATATTATACATATATAATATTATAGTGAAATAAGTAGGGGGAATAATTAAAACCTCAATATTATCTAGGTTTTCATCTATGTGTGTCTCACGGTTTCCCTTTCTCTCCGTATATTTTAATCTCTCCTCATTGTTAATTTGTCTTCTATGATAGATGGATGATTATCTCAACTTATTGAAGCAAAAAAAAAAAAAAAATTGAAGCAAAAAAAAAGATTATCTCAACTTATAACCTAGTGGCGTTTCACCATTAAATATAATTATAATTATAATTACAATTATAATTATAAGATATTACATAATTAATTAATAGGTCAATGAATCATAGCCTAGTTGATTGAGTATGATGTACAAAAAATCATGTGTTGTGAGAGATTGTGAGTTCGATTTTCATTGACATCAATGAATGGAAGATATACGAGTCTTCTCTATTTATTATCAAAAAAAATAATTAATTAATAGCAAATGATGAAACGGCTAATACAATGAATGTCAAATACTTGGTCACCAAGAATATAAATAATATAATTTTAATTTTGAGTTCTAATTATATTTGCTCCAACATTTTGTAGGGAAGATTAAATTTGATATATTATCTTAGCTTTTTAAATGTTTAAAAATATCATTTTTCGTAAGGGTATACATAAGAAGTAATATTTTTCATGATTTTGCTTAATAACCAGTCACATAAGAACAAAGTATCATGTAATATTTTTCCTTAATTTAAGTGTAGTTTACACTTTAATGTATTATACTGAATATTTTTGACAATTACTAGATTAAGCACTTAAAACATAATTTACATGCCCACTTAAACATAAACAGTTATATCGCATTGCCAAAAAAAAAATTAGAACTTCCTTGTGTCTTATTCGGGCATCACAAGAAAATAATTCCATACGTAAAATTAATAAAACATTTTCCACGATGATTGCGACGATTTATTTTACATGGCGACAATTCTCGAAAAGGATGAGCGTCTCGGCCTCGCCACGTATCTGCCCAGTAAGTTTCTCCATACAAAAATCCTCAGATATATGTTGATTGATATTTCTAAAAGCTTCGCAGCATCCAGGACAAAAAGCAATCAATCCATAAGAAATATACGAATCGCTAAGAAGAGTATCGACGATAACATTTATGCATGTGTGTGTATGATCGGCCCGAGCGAGAAGCTCGAGACACTTTAACTTGTCTACGTCTCCTCCTGCAGCCCGATCCAATTTGGATAACGTGCTCGCAATCGGTGCATTTGCTACGGAGAAGAAGTCGGTTTCGGCTTGCACTGCCGCAAATAAGAGAAGAAGGAGAATGGCCGAGAAACTCGAATTTTGATTTGCCATGAAGTTCTGTTTATTTGATGAATTTGTTTGGGCTATGCTTTTTTTTTATAGTAGGTTAGAGATTTGGGGGTTTTGAGTAATTTATTTCTGTTTGATCAAACCTTCAAAGAGTTAATTAGAGTTTTAATTGGGCAATATTAATTTCTGTGAGTTTTTGTTTGAAGTTTTAATAACCATTTTCATGATGATGATAATGCTTCCTCGCATTTGTCATTTCAAGAGCGGTGCAATCGAATTTTTAGACATGAAATCGACAATTGTATGATTCATATTTTACATTCTCAAGTATTATTATGTTTTGTAATATTTTATCTGCATATTTAACTTGATAAACTAAAAGAACATTGTATTGCTATTTTTCATTCAATGAAGTGTGACAATATATAGATATCACAATTGTATTGCCATTAATGCATATTTAACTTGATAAATTAAAAAGGATCTTTTTTGTAGCTGTTACTACTAGTGGATTTTCCCCAATGCATTACAATATATAGATATCTCAACTGTGACAATATAGAACTCGACCTCAAAACTTGTTATCTATTTTTGGTCTTTTGTTTAATAATATGTGAAAGAAAAACGATTTCGTCTTGAAATAAAAATTTAACTTGCATCACTTACATGATATTTCGACTTTTTTGTTGAAACCGAAATTATGCTAAATGAATTTTTAATATACTTTTATTATTTTATTTGTATGATAAGTGTATTTTATTTGTATGTACACATCACTAATCATCAGTACAAATTGAAGCATCATTCCGTGGATCATAGCAATTTGTGCGCTAAACTTCCATCGATCAAATTGTGCGTGAGAATGCAGGTGAGATGAACGCAATAATTCAAATAAATAACTATGAATTTGTGATATAAAAAGTTACCGCCACAAAGTAGGTTTTTCATGCAACGGCACGTTTATGCACCGGAACAAATTTCGTGCAAACAAATTGTTCCTTCTCTGGCTAAGATGAGAAATAATCCAAGCCACATATTTCATTTGCATTTTGCATGATACATTGTTGGTCAATCAAATTCTTTGCCTGTATCTACGAATAGCACGACGATAATTATTGTTTCGAACCAACTGACCTTTTGCAGCATCACAAAAATTAGATCAATCAAAACACAAATAAATAATCCAACCAAATTCAAGTATCGAAAAACCCTAATTTCGCCGAAAATATCCAAAAATTCAGCAAAACCAATGTTGAAATCGGATACCAGATCAAAAATTTATAGCAGCCCGACATGTTATCAGCAGTATTCTCCTTGTGAGATTCGAAATGTATTGCAACCCAAGATCAAAAAATAAACCGAGCTTTACTAACAAATCAACAACAATCAACATTTAATATTTCGACAAAAAAATACCATTTGGTCGAATGCATTCGATACGAACCGATCCACCCCCCCTGCAGCAATCATTAAAAGTAATACATCAAACAAAACACACATAAACAATCCAAACACAAATTATCCAATTATTAACTTCCACTCCACATAACAACTATTTAAGTCTACAACAAACTTAAAAACCACAAAACACGCTCCAAACTATTCACACACACACACACACGCACACACAGAAACACACACAGAAATTCAGAAATGAAGCTGCCTACACTGACTGACGCTAGCCTCGACGGGACAATACGGGCACTTAAACCCTCTCGTACTATTCTTGCTCAACTTCACCACGCTCTGTCTCGACAAAACGTGTCCGCACGGCATCAACATCGGCGGATTCTCCTCCCCGCCTTGCTCCCTCAAAACCGGACAAACAAACACCGAGTGGTACTGGTACTCTTTCGGCAAATCCAACGGTACCGGCAATTGCTTCATCTCGTTCCACTCCTCCTTCTTGCTCGCGGCCATCACGTTCGCTAATTTTATCAACGTCGGTAACCCTTCCGCCCCCGCGGAGACCACCACTTCCAAAGGACTCGTGAAAGATTGGTTTAGTAGCGAGCAGTACTGACGCGCCACGTCGTCCGCCAGGTCAGCGTAGCGGGTCGGGGTTAGCGAGGTGGCGTAGGGGGATTGATCGAGACGGTTCGTCCAGAGGAGCAACGCGATGAGTTTTTGGATCTCGGTTTTGTGTTCGGACGCGAAGGGGGAGAGGTTGGTTCGAGCGTATTCCAGAGCGGAATCTCGGTTCCCGGTTTTGAGAATCGATATGAATTGGAATTTGTGGAGTTTGAGTTCTAGGTTTTCGGAATTGGTTTGGGAGAGCTTTTCCCGGTTTTGGCTCGCCCAGGTTATTGCGGGGAGGAGGTCGTGGGATTTTATGGATTGGATTATCGAGTGCATTTCTGAGAATGGGGCTTTTAACGAATCGGAATTCGCCACGTGTGCGGATTTCGAAAAGTTGTCTCCGAGTTCGAATTGGCCTTGTCGGTAGAAATGGCATGCGATTATTTCGTTTATTGTTTCTATATCCATGTCTATGTTCTTTCTGTATGATTTCGATATGTCGGTGGTGAAGGTTTTTTCGAGGAGTTTTAGGTATTTTGCGATCGCCAGATTGATGTCTTTTTGGGAGGATTCGAGTTGGGAAAGAGGGGATATTTCGGTAATTCGGGTTTTTAGATCGGTTAAAATGGAAGATTGGTCTGAATTGAGATCTTGGAGTTTTGAAATGGAAACCTCCAGTTCGTTTATCAGTTGGTCTATTACTTCTTCGGAACGGGTCGTGGATTGCTTTTGTTTCTCGGCTACCTTTTCGAATGTCTGTTTTATTGTGTCTAAATCCATTTTGGATGAAGATTCTGCAAAACAAACAATCAACTCAATAACCCTTGTAGTCAATAGAAGCAAGAGAGAAACCCTAATTTAACTGATTATCCATATATCTTACAAAAACAACTTGATTAGTATACTCTCTTTTTGTAAACATAGAAAGACACATGTCAAAACAAAAAAAAAATCCTAATTTAAATACAATCACCCTTAATTCAGTTAATTTAACAAAAATAAGCAAATTAATTGAACTAATTTAACTAAAACAAACCCCTAATTTCAGAAAATCGAAACATTCAATCCAAATCTCCAGTTTGTTGCAATCGATGAACAACATACAACAAAAACATACAATTAAAAATCACGAACAGATAGAAAGAGTCAAACCTCTGAAGAAGAACACAAAACAAGATTAAATCGAGCTGGTTACAATTAACTTTTCCCCCTTTTGAATCTTCCCACAGACCCTATCAAATTCTTGAACGACGATCGATCGAACACTGATTATGCCGCTCAATCGAGAAAATCCAATGATTGATTTGGAATCTGGATTGCTTGATTTGGGAATTGGTAGGAAGAAAATCGACGGGGACGGATCACCCGAAGTGATGATAAAAAAAACTTGATCTTCTGCGTCTCTTACAATACAGCGATGTATACAGCAGACAATTTTATACAAAAAAAGAATACTGTTTTGTATATTGAAGTAACACAGTTAGTTATACATACATGTTTTTAGAGGATCAGAAATATAATGGTTCTTGATCTCTCCCGTTCGGCACAATTTCAGATGTACCCCTCCAAAATTTCATAATATACTGTGCAGCCTAACAAAAATATATAAGATATAATTTTTGCCCCTAATCCTGGGGAGCATTGATATGAACCACATCTTATTTCTCCGAATATTTTTTCCACTAATCAAGTGACAAGATCCTAGTGGTTTGTGTAAAGTTATGTAATATACACAAACCACACTATGATATTGCCACGTAACACGTGAAAAAAAATCGAAAAAATAAGTGAAAAAAGTATCAAACTCCATTATGTGTATTGGTTTGGCTGTGAATATTGTTTGTAGTTTGATGTTATACGTTCGTTCCGGTTTAAAATGTTCATTAAAAAATGAATCGAGCTGGAACAAGGATGTGCTCATTTGATTCCTTTCGAATGTTCGATAAAAATAATTCATGAATATGTTATAAATAAATATTTATATCAATTATAATGTAAATAATCCTAACAATTTATTATATTAACTCATATAAATTAAAATTCTTGTACTTCGTGAATCCATATCAAACACATTAACATTTCTTTTTATGCTTGTCTGAAATTATTAGTTATGGTTTAATTTCTGTTTAAATTTATATTTTTTGGTTTGTGAACGTCATTTTATTTTTTGATGTCGAATAGTTAGAATTTTATTTTTTGTGTGTTATGAATATTTTTAAGATTTTAATAGTTTTTTATTTGGTAATTTTATTAATGAAATGGATAAAATTTAAAATATTACCAACTTTCAAACTAATATCGAATGAAACGAATTGTCCGGAATTTTAACGAATCAGAGTCGAAAAATGGAGAAGTGTTCGAAATTGGCAACGAACCGAACCTAATAAGTTCGGAAGTTTTCAAACGGAACTCAGAAATAGTTTGATTCGTTCGAGTCCGTAAATTAACAATCCTAATTGGTGATATTTCCTATATATAAGGGGTATTTAAGATATTTCACATTTTTGAGGGGTAACATGAAATTTAGCCTATAAGCAAAACAGGCCTTTAATTTTTCTTAAATTAAATTTGGATCATGGGGGCCCACATTTTGGTCCTAATTAATACATTCTCGTTTCACGAAGCAAGAAATACATTTCCCTCTCGTGAATTGATCCGGTGCTTATAGTAATGGAGGTGCTCAAGTTCCGAAGCTCGAGACAATCGATCGATCTTGATTCATTGATTGATTAGGCGGTGAGAAAGGTGGAGGCGAATGGGGAGGCGAACGCTGCTGGCCGGGTTACCGAGCCAGATACTAGAGGCAAGCATCGGATCGTGGCGGAGCTCAAACGTTTCGAACAAGAGGCTCGCTTCCTTGAGGTAATTATGTTTTGTTTATTTCCCAATTGGGTTATTCTATCAATTTTTATTTTATCTTGACAGGGAATCTACAATTGTGAGCCATTTAGGTAAAATTGAGTTAAATCAAAGCATTTTTAATGTGTAATTGCACAATTGAGGGTTACTTTTGGATGAAATTGTAGAGTTAACCTCAATTGCATGAACCTAAATCTCATGGTTTCTTTGATTTTCAATTTTTTTGTACGCATTTTCTTAGATTATGCACTATTTTCCACTAATTGATTCATTGATACAATGATATATATGGTTATGTAGAAAGAGCTTGAAGAGCTAGAGAAAGAAGAAAATGTTTCTTTATTACTTCAAGAGTAAGTATAATAGCAAAATTTCCCTCAATAATAATCTTTTAATTAAAGATCACCATATAAGAAATATAATATAATGGTATATATATATCAATTATGTAAATGTCGACAATAGATGATAAAATGTTGGCGCAATTTCACGTGCACCCTTGCAAAATCTGTAAATATCACTCATATTCATACCACCCTCCAAAATATGAAATATCATGAATACCCCTACGAAACATTGGAAATATCACGTATAGTACCGCAATTTAGTTGATTGATGTATTACATATTTTATGTGTGATTTATATTCAAACAACCGTATACTAACATTCGAAACCAATATATTAGAGTTGAATCAATATCTTTAAATTGAAAATAGCGTATTTCCACATAATGATATATTATTCATTCAAAATGATATATACACTAAAATGATTTTAAATTAAAAATAGTCTATTGATATCAAAATTGGTTTATGCACACCAAAAATATTTTATTTCAATGGAAGATATATATTGTTAGTATTAAATAGAATATAAATATTTATTATATACCTAAAATAGTATGATATTGATTACTAATATTAAATATGATTCCAGATTTAAAAAATAAGAACGTTTTTTTATAATATAAATAGAACTGCAAAAAAAGAAAATTTCATTTTTTAAAAACAAAAAAAAATAAAAAGATGAAAATTAATGTCGAACAAGTCCTTATGCATTGTTTTGAATATTAGAAAAGAAAATGTATTGATATTCCAATGTGTTATAGGGGTATTTATGATATTTCATGTTTTGGAGGGGTTTATGTGAAATTCCGACTAAAAGATTTGATATTTTTTACAGGTTGCTGTACAAAATTGAACATGAGCCAGATCCTCTAATTCCAATGTAATCATAAAACAAAATGTTCCTAATTTTTTTAATTTTCAGATATTTTATCTAGATTTTTGTTACTCATGTTGTAACTTTGATTTTGTTTTTTACGTCACAGAACGAATGGACCCTCCAGTCCAAATTGGGACCGGTGGTTCGAAGGACATCAACAAATGCGTAAATGCAAATGTTGGTTCATCTAATTTTTAACCTACGAATTGCATGATAATTTCAACAAATGCGTAGATGCAAATGTTGCATCATAAGAAAAGAGGACTTTATTCTCACTTTAAGTTATTAAAAGAAACGTTTACTTAAATAGCCAAATGAATTGTTATAACTAATATTTCCCTTTCTCTTATCGGCTCCAAATGGTCATTTTTGCAAAAATAGGTTATACTTGTATCAGAAGATATTTCATCATTATTTTGGCTAAGTGTCGATATACAAATGAACATGATAATTAATATGTCAATTAGTATAATGCAAAAATAAAATGCAGTGCATATCCAAAATGTGTATTAATTGATCACCAAATATTTATATAGTCTTTGGCTCCTGAGATTCATCTATTAATTGTAGACAACAAAACAACACAATTACACAAATGATGCAACTTGTTTTTAATGGTAGCTCCACAAATACAATTCCTCATTTATAGTAGCTTTTAATTCCTCATTTATTTATTTTTTCCTAATTTATTTTTCGGGATATCACTGTCAGATCAGATATGGAACAATGAGATAAAATGTTAATTATCCCTAAATGACTTGTGCATGAAAAATTTCCAAAGTATATATATATGCAAAATTGATAATTAATAAAAAAAAGTTCTGAGCCAAAACATTATATGCAATATTTATTTATAGTAACTTGATAAATTTTCAATTTGCGTTGTAAATAATTATTATTTCGAATTTTTAATACTTTTCATTAGACATAACAAAATCTCATGAACTATTTAGAGGTTATATATTGCCACCCCTACAATTTAAACAATGTACACCGCTCAAGCATCTCAGAGTTGTGTAGAAGGGGAATCAGAATCACCACTAGTATTTACAGAAATAACCCTCAATTAAAAAACCCAAAGAACAAATAATAATATATTAAAAAACCCAAAGAACAAATAATAATATATTTGAATAAACCAATCATTTGAACATCCAATATTTACAAAAAAGCGAAAGAACAAATACAATCACCAAATACGGCAATCCACATAAAAGCCTATCTCCAAATAAATCTCAGAACAATAACAATTAATTTTTTCTGTCAACTCATCAAAAAAAATAGATCCCTCCTTGGGAGGTTTTGTTTCCGCATTGTACAAAATCTCAAACGGTACCAATTAGTACCAAATCGGGTCAATCCCTGCTCAATCAAAAAAATCTACCTAAAACGGCACCACATAGGGCAACGCGTACGCATTAATCTCGGGCAAGAAAACCGCTCTGGTTTGATAACCCCCCGCCACATCAGAAGTGTGACCCAACTGCTGCTCTTCACCAGCATTGCCTTTACCCTTAGATAACCAATCTTCTTGCTCCTCTTTTTTGTCAGTCTCCGCCACCTTGCGTTTTTTGGGAAGGAGCCAATCGAGATCGCCAGCATCATCGTAAGTCATTGGAATATCTGGAACTTTCCAGTTAGTCACCAGTTCCTCGTGGAGAATCTCGTATTCTTTTCTCTTGCTCCTTCTATGGCTCCTCTCACGGTGCTTCGACTCGTGCTTCTTTTCGGCCTCGATATTCCTGCCAGAGCAAGACGGCTTATCGTCAGGTATTGCTGGTACAGCCGGTTTCTTCCCCTCTTCAGCCGGTTTCTTATTTGATGGTTGAACCGGTTTGGGAAACGAGTCGCTCCTCAGAGCCGGATCGCTCAGTCTACTAGGCCTCAAGGTTTGTACAGGAGGAGGAGGCAACGAGTTTCTCTTAACGACCATACCATCAGAGGGTTTAGGCTGCGACACGGATGGTACTGGCTTCTGCACCATTAACGTTTCGCGTTTCTCCTCCCTCTGAGGTACAGGCCTCTGAGCCTCGATAATTTCACGTTTGTCCTCCCTTCGAGGTACGGGCTTCGGCGGCACAAACATTTCTCGTTTCTCCTCCCTTTGAGGTACGGGCTCCTGTACCGCGATAATTTCTTGTTTCTCCTCCCTCCGAGGTACGGGCTTCTTTACCGCAGTCATGTATCGCTTCTCGTCCCTCCGAGGTACGGGCTTCTGTACTGCGATAATTTCTGGTTTCTCGCTCTTCTGAGGAACGGGCTTCTGCACCGCGATCACTTCACGTTTCTCGTCCCTACGAGGTACGGGCTTCTGTACAATTTCCCGTTTCTCCTCGCTCTGAAGAACGGGGCGTGAACAAGTTCCCACCTTAGGCTTTGGAGCGATAGGCTCTTTGCTCGAAGATTCCCGTCCAGCTCTCGGTTTAGCAATCACAGCTGGTACTGTAGCTTTCGGTACGGTAACCCCGCTCGACCTAGCAACGGGTGCACGGGCTTTTGCAACCAGAGCTTCCGGTACAGTAACGCCATTAGGTTTCGCAGAAGGTGTCGAGAGCCTCGATTTAGCAACTGGTACCGAAGCACGTGGCACAGATACGCTGTTTTGCCCTGGGATTGGGGTGGAGGACTGTGGGACAGGTACGCTGGATTTGGCAATTGGAGGAGTAACAGCGCTTGGCTTAGAAACCGAGACTGGGTTTTGAGTACGCGGCTTAGAGCTGCTTGGCAACTTGATGCGAATCGTACTCCCTATACAATTACAGCAAAAAGGTCAATAAAAGATAAATATAATGATTTAACATCGAATAGAAGAAAAGGTACCACTGGGGCTGGGCGCGGAGCCAGAATTGCGCAACTTGACGCTGTCCTGAGAGCGAGGGGAACCGCATTTAGAAGGCGTGCTAGAAGAAAGGCCGTGCTCTTCGGACAAACTGCTCAAACCGAGCTCTTCGTATTTCCTCTTAAGGATCCTATCAGTATCGGTAAGGATTTCCTTGGATTTTTTAGACTTTTCAGATTTGGAGGAGCTCAAACCGAGCTCTTCGTATTTGCGTTTAAGGCTCTCTTTTAAGAGCTTGGAGGAAGGATCCTTCTTCTTCTCCTTTTTCTCTTTCTTTAATCGCTTTTTTTCATCCTTGAGTTCCTTCCTCAACTTTTCTCTTTTAAGCTGGCTCAACCATATTAACCGTCAATTCAGGACACGACAAAGTAAACAGTATATAGATTAAAGAAATAAAATCGAGTCAATTCATAATATGCATTAATGACCGTTAATTCAGTCTAGGCGCGCTTCCCCATCCCCCAAAACAAGATTATTACAGGTTAAATGAACATGAATAACAAGAATACCAAGAAAGACTGTTTATTGATTTCTTTAAGGGGGGTAATTAGACCTTAGTTCATACAGTGTAGCATTGATTGGCATCAGAAATTATTGCACCAGAGGAGTTTGAAAACAATTGATCAAAAAAACCATCAAGACCACAACCATTTTGATAAATTTTATTTTTTAAAAACAGGTTCATACATATAGCATTGAAGAAGGATTTTGAAAACTATTTATCAAAAAACCCAGCAAGACCAAAACAGTTCTGATATATTTCATTTTTAAAGACAATTTCTCAAAAAATCCTTTGGCTAAAACCATTTGCCCCAAATCGTGAATACATAAACATGTTCAGATAAAATTCTCAAATCAATTCAAGATCGTGTGCACTATGTCAAACTTCTAAACCTAATCAGATACGGATATCAAATCAATTCAAAATCGCAAGGCAAACAAACATATATATATATATATATATATATCCCGCAACCCCTCTAATTTCTTTCGACGCGTTCAATTCAATTCAATAAAAAACTCGAGACCAATGAGGCAACGATGAATGATCATTAGAACGAATCGATTTAGACAAGCAGCATCTAAATGCTAAACGAACCTTGATCAATTCAATCTCAGCCTCGCCCATGTACGGAGGCGGGTAAGGAAAGCACCGAGACATCCTCTACACAATCTCACAATCACAAACAAATTCTCTTCACAAATCGGATTTCACCTATCGATCAACGTCCACAAAAGTATCAATTTCCACCGCCGACCAAAAAGCTAGGGTTTTGGTTTCTTTACGAAAGAGGAATATGAAAGAAATGAGACAACTTGTCTTTCTCTCTCTCCTTCGGGACCTATTTATACCCACAAGTAGTAGCGTGTAAGTTCCGGGTTGACGCGTCTGAGCCATGGGACCCAAACGACTCGTTTGACAGAACGAGACCATTAGTTGGGCTGATTAAAACTAATAGGCCCAAATAACTGAATTAGCTACGTGGCCCTTTAATTTTTTAGACTGACGAGTGGGACCCATTTCTATAATTAGTCTTTAGTACGTTAGCATAACGCTGAAGAATTGGTAGATATTTGTTAAAATGAGACGAATTTTGAAGGGCTTATATAGAGAGGAAGTGTGGTATGATGTCTCGCGGTGTAAATTAGGGAGGGATGTTATAGGTTTGGTAGTGGGGATAGTGGGAAATAAAAAGCACTGTTGTGATTACTTGTAAATAACGACTGTTCTGGCGGAACATTTGACGCGAGTTGGAAAGATTGGCCATGGTAGATGCACGCCTGCAGCACGTGAAGCTGGTTGGGCTACTGCATACTGTATATATTATGCATTTAATATTGACTCGCTTCATTAATTAATAAAGCAGTAGTGATCTATACCTCCTAGTGCTCTCCCCAGATAATGTTACGTATATATCACATATCGTTTACGGATAATTTTTTTGTATTTTTTAATATTTCATTTATATTTCATTTATATTTATTATATAAAATATATTTTTATACCATTTATTTGTACTAAATTTCTAGATTTATTTCAAATTCTACATGATTAATATTGAAATTCAACCATACACTAAATTTCATAAATAATACAAAACTAAATTTCATAAATAATACAATAAATTAAATCACAAAAAAAATATGAATTAATGGGTGGGCTTAAATTTTTCATGTCAAAAATAATTTGTGATCCTAATCCAAACCGGTCCAAACCGGTCAATGTCCGTCTATATCAGTTCATATATCGATCGACCGATTTAGTCAACAGATATGTGACATATCATAACGGACATGAACCGATTAGCGTTACGAAAATGAGATATCGGTATCAGTGATATTTAAAATACTGGACAAAAATAGATTTGAATAAACATTCTATTTTAATTTTTCATTCTATGTTCCTAAAAAATGTAAAATATCATGAACGCCCCTCTAAAATATAAAGTGTGTCAAATATGAATTATATTATCGAGTACCTCTTCCTAGTTCCTTTCCTAATTTCTCAAAAAGTACTTACAATATCTTTTTTTCCGCTTCATACATTTATAAAAGAATAAAAAATAAAAAATAGGGAACCAATAGCAATTTATAAATGGGGTCGACTATTGCCCTCCATGAGTATGCTTTTCAAATACACGGAACATGACAATATGCACTCCAAATACACAAAATTTGTTACACGGATACTTCAAAAATGCAGAAGTATCCTAAGAATAAGAGTGTGATACAACTCGGAATTTTTTTCCGAATACGATGGAGATACGGCAAAATACGGCTGGGGATACTTTCATGATACCGTTGGGACATTCCGTTTAGGATATTTTGTTTCATAATATTTTTTAAATAAATTATATAGGATATTTCTAGGATTGTTCTAGATTAATTTTAGGATACTTCTATAATAAGTGTAGAATATTTTTATAATATTTGTATTGTTTGGTTGATTTTATTTATTGTTATGATATTTAATTTTAAAATATTATTAATTTATTATTTAATTATTAAATATATGCAATACAAATATATTAAAATAATAAATATATTGTTGTAATACCCGTGATTTTTTTAAAATTATTGTATCGTTGTGTCTGTAATCGTATCGGATACGATACCCGTATCCGTATCCGTGTAACGTAACAAATCACGTACGAAAAGGTTATCAAATCATAAACCCTCTATATACATTACATTATCCAAGCATATTTTTTTTCTATTTTACTTTATTTAGTTTTCTTTGTTTCTTTGGTTATTGATATTATTTATTTATTTGGTTATTGACTTTAAGAACAGGATTCTGATATCATGCAATAAATCTCCCAATTTACCAACTAATTATTTCAGTTAACAATCTTAAATAACTTTAAAATTATGACTTTAAAATCTTAAATAACTTTAAAATTATTTCAGTTAAGAATCTGAAATAAGTGATATTTAATAGAATAATTTTATCATTTAATATTTTGAGAGAGATGAAATGTCCATAATAATAGAGAAAAATTATCAATATTAGTGATAATCTTATTCTCATGAAATAAGTCCATGAGAATCGTGAAATAAATTAATTTTATTCTATTAATTAGTGTCTAAATCAAACATGATAATGAAATAAATTATGATGAATGTCAAAACATATTAATTTTAAAACATGAATCAATCGTTCTAAAATTGTGCTTTTCAGAAACATCACATTTGTATTTCTACAGCTTTATATAAATTCCATCAAAATTGAGATATTTATTTGATAGATTAATGTTACATCAACTTCCCAATTAAAACTAAACGAAGAACTCCATTACCATCCTAACTTACCCCTCAAAAAACTTAAAATATCAAATCTATCCCTCTAAAATTGTAAATGTCAAATTTAATCTTTTATCAATTCAAAATTGAAAATATATAGAATCTATCAACTTAAAATTGGAAAATATGAAATTTACCCAAATACTTAACTTTCAGTCCAATTAAAGTTCTAAACTCTGATTAATCATATAAAAAGATGTAAGCGAGCTCTTCTCTCTTTCTTTCCGACAAATCTCATTATACATAATTTGATAACCTTTTCATCTGTGATTTGGGCTTGTTTATATGTAAATTAGGAGTCCGAGAATCCGAAAATAGCAAACTTACAAATATTTTCAAAACTTGTTTTTTTTTAATAAACTTCCCAAATATGTGTGGTGTTTACTTTTTTCAAATCATAAACCCTATATTGGACAGTATTATTTCAGTTAACAATCTTAAATAACTTCAAAATTATGGCTGAATAATGGACTGAGTATTATTAATAGGGCTTTGTATTTGGACTCTGTTTTAACGTTGAATTAACTCGTGAATATTCAGCCCTGTAGATCAAGATAGATCAACGGTCCATAACAAGTTAATTGGTAAGATAATTAAATACACATGAATAATTAGGAAATAAATATGATATATAAACCAAGTTCAAATACGTCACAAACTAGGCTGTAATCTTACCGAAGTACATGGAAAAATGATCCATGTATCTGTATATAAACATGATAAATATTTTTGCTTTTAAGTACAACAATGGACGAATTTGAGTCTACAAAATAAGATGTATATATTCTTGTTAGGGTCAAATAAGCCCACGCACATTATACTTTGTTAGGGTCAAATATTCTTGTTTCTAATCAATTGATGAGATTGTTTTAGTTTGTTGGATCTAATTTATAAATAGAATTGAGTTTTGCATTCCGATTCATTCAATTAAGATTTATTTCATCTCTATATTTTTTCTAAAATCAAAGCTTGCCAATAAAAAAAGGAGACAGGTACATACCAAATTTCCCTTTCGGCAAAATTTCGAGATAATTGAAAATGAAGAGAAGCCGTGCACACGCTCAACAATCGCCGTCTTCGTTAATGATTAACCATGAAATCAATGTGACGATGGAAAGAGAAAAAGAACCAATGGAGGTTTTGAATGATAAAGGGCGTAAGAGAAAATTTCAAGAAATTGATGATGAAGATATTATTGTCATTGATGACATGGATACTGAAGAAGAAATGCAATTTCAACAGGTTTTTATTTTATTTTATTTTTCGTTCTCTTTTCTCATAATATTTTCAAATAAAATGATCTAACATTATCATATATATTTACCCCCTTCAGAAAAATACCAAATTCCCCTACCGACGATATTTTGAAATCTCAGAAACGAAAAAACGACGGAGGAGGAACCTTGCCGCCGAAGCCCAAATATTACCATCTTCACTAATGAAACAAACAGGTATTTTGCGCAATTTCAACAGGGGATTTCGTCGAACATGTTAAGGGAATAATTTTATACTGAACTCTAATTTGCTCATTTCTTATATTAGCTCATACCAACTCGGTACTCGACAATACCGACCCAAAAAGGGGAAAACAAATCAAATTCCTCTCTTCTAAAACCGCATCGCGAAACCGTAGAACCAAAGTGGAAAAAGCTTTCTGCAGTATCTGCATGGAGGCGACTCCCCTTACAGAAATATTCACCATAATGCCATGTTATCATTTCTTCTGCAATTCGTGTACAATCCAGTACGCCTCCTCCAAGATTGAACAGAATGTTTCTAGAGTCTCTTGTCCGGAACCGGATTGCAAAATCGGGTTTCTGGACCCGGTTTTATGCAAAGAGATCCTCCCTAAAGAGGTATTCGAGAAAATGGACCTCTTGTTGTGCGAATCTTCGATTGGGGTTAATAGCAGGTTTTATTGCCCTTTTAAAGATTGCTCGGCTTTGCTTCTTCGTGATGAAGGGATCGAGATCACTAATTCTGAATGCCCGCATTGTCACAGGTCATTTTCTTTTTCTTTTTTTATGAAATTTTATTTTATTTTTTTGTTTATTTATATATTTGGGTATTATGACAGGATGTTTTGTGCGAAATGTAAAGTATCATGGTACGCAGAAATCAGCTGTGAAGAATTTCAAAAATTGAATAACATTGAGAGGGGGAGAGAGGATTTAATGCTGAAAAAATTGGCTAAAAATAATAAATGGCAAAGATGCCCCCAATGCAAAATGTATGTCGAGAAGATTGATGGGTGCAAATTCATTAAATGCAGGTATTATTATTTATTTTTTATTCTTATTTTTGTGTTTTTTTTCTTATGTCGTTAATAACCTAACTTTGTTATTTATTTTTAAAATTGAAGGTGTGGATATTGCTTCTGTTATGTTTGCGGGACTCCAATGTCGAGTCTAACTCATTATTGTATAAAATACATGTCTTAGTTAGAAAGTGTGACTAAACTAGACTAGACTAGACTAAATGTAGTAATTTAAAAATGTTGAACCTAAAAAAGAAATAGCAATTCTAACCATATATATGTACGAATGAAATTCTTAATTTTTTTTTAATAGATATACTTTTGATAAATTGTGAGTCTCTTGCTTTGGGTATATTACTTTTGTTATAACAATTATTAAAATTTACCTTATAACGAAGCCTTAAGTTATGAGTAATTCTGCACAACATGCTCTTGCAATATATTCTCGTTGTAGGATATTGAGTCTAACTCATTATTGTACAAAATGCATGTCTTAGTTAGAAAGTGTGACTAGACTAGACTAGCCTAGACTAAATGACGTAGTAATTTAAAAATGTTGAACTTAAAAAAACAATGGAGCTTTGGGTATATTAGTTAAATATGTGTACCAATGAAATTCTTAAATTTTTTTAATAGATATACTTTTGATAAATTGTGAGTCTCTTGCTTTGGGTATATTAGTTTTGTTATAACAATTATTAAAATTTTACCTTATAACAAAGCCTTTAGTTATGAGTAATTCTACACATCATACTTTCGCAACATATTCTCGCAGTAGGATATTAATCCAACGTTAGATAATATATTCATACTATAAAATTAGTTTAACTTAATTTAATTCACACCATACACCTCACCATTCTGCAACGAATCATGTTTCGGGAACATGTTGTGTAGAATTACTCCTCAGTTATTGCCATATGCGAAACAAATTCGAAGCATCTTGGCCAAGGTTAAGATTGTTGTCGAATTGTTCATTTCTAGGCTTTGGGATAATTTATTCTCATATTAACTTCAATCTCCTTACTTCATATTGATCAGCAACTACAAGTAAAAATATTAACAAAGCTTAGTGAAAGTCCATTATGATTATGTTTTAACATTTGCAATAAACGGTCAACCATTTATTTTTATCAAGTTCGATATTTTTTTAACGATTAATCGGTGTTAAAACATAATCGTATACGTCTTTTTTTTTAAAAATTATATATTTTGTTCTTATAGTGTGACCGTGAAGTCTGAGTGTTTTTTTTTTTTTTTGGAATGGTATCCGACAAGTGATCGCTTTCGTTACTGATATCTAATTTTTTTTTTGATGCCAATGTAAATCGAATCCACAACCTCTCACAATATATGATTTTTTGTATTTCACACTCAACCAACTAGGATATCGACCTATTGGCTCTTTAAAAGAATGCAACACGAGGACTTCCCAGGAGGTCACCCATATGAGGTGTTATTTTTATGTATTTGGTCTTCATGTGGAAGATTTAAAATGTACTTTAGTTGGTTGTTATGATTTATATTACTGAAATGTCATGTAGTTGTATTGACCGGAGATGTCCTATATATTACTGATTTGTATTTTCGGGATGTAGCGTCCAACATGACTCCATCATGTGTCCACTTTTCTTGCACCAAAAGCAATGGAGCTTTAGCCCCTTTTGTTTCCGATTCTCGTTGAACCGTTTTTCATCTCTTTGCCATTCTAGTAGGCGTAATGTTAGGTCGTCTATCTCATTTTCCTCATTGCTTGCGTTTAAGGCGGGCAGAGCGACGACTTTGGATCGAGAGGTGGATGGTGCGATTCCATATTCCTCATCGAGTTGCTTGAGTCGAATCTCGAAGTTTCGAAATTGACTTACCAATTCCTCGGGCGTGAGATCTTGTGAAGCGATCGCCGTACCTAAAGCTACACGTAAAGATTCCCAACTACGGGGCATAGCTTGAAGTAATCTAGCAGTAATTCTATCATCGGTGAGAGGTGCATGTTGGGTGGCATATCGGGTTTTAAGTACATTTATCTTTGCCCAAATTATGTCAACTGACTCGCCCTCAATCATACGGAGATTGTTAAATTCTTGTTCAAGTCCGATGATATTTGTTCTCCTCATTTGAGATGTTCCCTCGTATCTCTCATTGAGCATACGCCACATTTCATATGAGTTTTCACAATGATCAACTAGAGATCCGATAGAACTAATCACATTATTTAGTATCAAGTTTTGAGCATATATATCATTAGTTCTATCTTCTCTAGTTTGAGCAGGGTAGGTTATGTTACCGGCATTGTCAACATCTTGGATTGAAACAAAGCCTCGTAACACTACCTTGTCGAGCCCTTGGAGAGCGAATGCATTCAACATGCATTTCTTCCAAGAACTCCAATTGGTTCCATCTAACTCACGTGAGTTTGAGATGTTTGATTTAAGGATGGTATTTATTGGATTAGATGATGAAGGTTGTACGACTGGGTTAAGTTCGGCCATTTGATCTTTTAAGTACACGTTATCCCTAATATTCTAAGAGATGGTCAGTACCTTGCTCTGATACCAATTGTTGGTTAATTCTAACCTAGAGGGGGGTAAATTTGGTAATATACCGTACAATTACTTTAGCTAATTACCTAATTTACTATGCGGAATTAATAATAATTTAAATAAATTAGATGATACCGTAAACACTTGAACACAAGATGTTTTTTAACGAAGTTCGGTAGGTGGTTGCTATGTAGCCTTAACTCACCCTTTACTCGCTTAATTGACCGACTCAATTAGTTGCGAGTACCTACGTCTCCGGGAATGCCTTGCGCCTCTTTTTGGCTTTCGATTGAATTCCAACTCACTCGATTACAAGGTGTCGCCTAGATCGATTTACACGCTTTCTATCGATCTATAGCTTACGCTCTTTACAAGTAGTTGCACTAGCCTATTACAATTTTCACTAATCGAGCTACAACGTGATCGGTCACGTGAGTGGGAAACGATTAGTGGAGGATATCGAAAGTAGATCAATGATCTAAAGAGGGTTTCTCAAGCTATCAATGGATATAGATAATCACAGCTATAGGGTTTCTCTCTTTTGTATTTGAATGTGTGAAAGTGAAGAAGTGAGAGAGAAAGGTCCTTGAAGGATTCTATTTATACTCTCTATAGAAATTCTTCAGAAAACTGCAAGTCCGTTCGAACGCACAATGTTCGTTCTGAACGCACTTGTAGTTTGTACTAGCCGTTTCAAAATAACGTACAAGTACATTTTTCAGTACGTTCGAACGGACAAAGTCCGTTCAGAACGAACTCAATTATACATTGCCTTTTGTTTGTTCAGTGATGAAAGTCCGTTCAACGCACTTAAGTTGTGGGTGAACGGATTTTAAGTGTCCGTTCGAACGTACATATTTGTTCATTCGAACGCACACTATCCTGTGACAAGGGTGGTTTAATCAAGAGATGGTATTTTGATATGTGGTAAGTCCGTTCTGAACGGACTTGGAGTTCGTTCAGAACGCACTTCTTCCTTGATTAAACTCTTTGTTATTTGAACATGATTTTACTTGAGATCTACTTGGTTTCTACCTATGGTTTATTTGTGGCGAATCCCACTCACGGAAGGCTTCGACATCTTGATTCTTGATATGCTTCAAGGGCCTTCCTTCTAATCTTCTCTTGTTGTGCTTCTTGTGACTTCGAAACTCTTCATCATCTTCTAACCGTACTTGCGTTATCCTACACATTTTCTCGATGTAAACGTTAGTAATGACAGTGTTTTGAAATAATCAAACCATTAGGAAATTTGAACCAACAAACTCCCCCTTTTGATTAATTTCAAAACACCGTCGAATTGGAGAGTTTCGACCTTTCATCGAGAACTTTCCGTTTGATCGTTTTCTCCCCCATTTTGAAAGTGATCAAAAGGGTCAATGAGACTCCCGAAAGGGAAGGCTCCCCCTAAATACGAGCTCCCCCTCAATAAATGAATTTTATGAATGTATGAGCACGTAAAAACAATCACTCTTTTTCAAGCAGATTAATGATGTGAGTGCGTTCCGAACGAACAAAGTGGTTCGTTCGAACGCACTTGGTTCTGTGAAATGACCACTAAATAGAGGTTGATGAGGATCATATATTTTCAAATGTTCGTTCTGAACGAACACTATGTTCGTTCGAACGAACAAGTTAATGTGGTGTGATCACTAAACGGACTCTATACCGGATCCAGAGAATGTATGAATTGTTATTGACTATACTCCCCCTCAATATTTGACTTATGGTATAGTATATGAGGGAGTATAGAGTCATATTTAGGCTTAAGCCCTAGGTGGTCCTATACCGTAAGAGGTAGAGGGACCCATCGTGTGACGATCTTTGCGCATCCAAATGACGTTAGATGTCAATTTTGAATTGCGAAGATTGCAACTCGATGAGACGTGACCAATATTGCAACAATAATTACAAAAGGCCACGGTTGGACTATTGGTGTTTGTAGAACTCTTAACAAAATAGTTGGATAGTTGATTTGAGTCACTTCTTTGAGGAATTATCGATTTTGGCATTTGAAGAGTTTGATTTGATTGAAATTGGTTTGATCGAACTTGTTTTGGTTGAAAATGTTTGTGTGTGTTGGTGTAGTGTTTGGGAGCCCCTTTTTGATACGAAGCCTCGGTGTAGTTTGTCACTTCATAGAAGTAACCATTTGATCCCCGTTTGAACAAGCAATCGGTTCTTCCCAAATTGTTACGTCTAGGTTGTGAATTTTGTGTGAGGTGATTATTCCTATAATTATGATTAATACGTTTAGGTTGTTCCTTTTTCACATTTTTACCTTGGTTGTAATCATGGTACATGAAAGCATTTCCATGACTACTAACTCGATTGTTCTCTCATTTTGGTTTTTGATTTTTGGATTTGGAAGAATCGGGTTTATTACCGTTGTTCTTCTTATATCCTAAACCGGATTTGTCATTGGGCTTTTGTCCCATTAATGACGATTTCAAAATTTCATCCAATGGCGGAGGACTTGATGCAATGGATGCACAAGCCTTCTTCAAGGAATCATTTTCAATTTTTTAAAAAAAAGAGGACCAATTTGAGGCCCCTGCACAAGCCTTCTCCAATGACGTGGCTCATTGTGGGGGCAGCAAATTGTTCTACTTTAGTACTAAGGATAGATTAGTATTGAGCCGTGGAATATCATGAATGCCCCTCTAATAGGAAGTATGTCAAATATGAAATATATTATTCAGTACCTCTTCCTATCCTAATATCTCAAAAAGTACTTGCAATATCTTTTTTTCACTTCATACATTTATGAGTCGTCGACTAATTGCAGAAATATCCCATACGACTATGGATACTTCTATAATTGCAGAAATATCCCATACGACTATGGATACGGGTGAGACACGGCTCAAAAAGTTTTTACCGATACGGTGGGAATACGACAAAATACGACTATGGATACTTCCAGGATATCGTTGAAATATTTCATTTGGGATATTTTGACCCATTATATTTTTAAATAAATTATATTTGATATTTCTAGGATTGCTCTAGATTAATTCTAGGATACTTCTATAATAAGTTTAGAATATTTTATAATTTACTTGTATTGATGGATTGATTTTATTTATTGTTACGATATTTAATTTTAGAATATGGTTTATTTGATTATTAATTATATGTAATATAAATATACTAAAATATAATTATATTGTGTATTCGTATCCGTCATTTTTTGAAAAATACCGTATCGCGTATCCGTAATCGTATCGGAGTATCCGTATCCGTGCAACATACTTATGAAAAGGTTAACAAATAATAAACCCTATACATTACATTATCCAAGCATATTTTTATTTGTTTCTTTTGTTATTGACTTTATTTATTTATTTGGTTATTTACTTTAAGAACTGCTAGATTCTGATATCATGCATTAAATCTTCCAATTAATATTTGTTATGCAGATGATAATTATTTCAGTTAACAATCTTAGGGCCCGTTTGGCAAGCGCAATTAGTAGAGTGGAATCGGATTTTAAGGTGGAGGAGTAAAAAGTTCTGGAATTAGTAATTCCACAGTTTGTTTGGATGCCTAAATTATAAGATGCTGAAAAATATAATTCTCTGTTTGGTTGTTTACAAAATTTTGGAATTTAGCTATTGAAAATATAAAACTAATGTTTCATTAAAATTAATAAAATATAATAGTATTGTTATAATATTAAATTAATACAATATTATTATTATTATTATTATTATTATTATTATTATTATTATTATTATTATTATTATTATTATTATTATTATTATTGTTATTATGATATTATTTATATTATTATAATATTGTAATAATATTATTATTGTTGTCGTTATTATTATATTATATTATAATAATAATAATATTAGTTTGAAAATATTAATAATATGATTATAATTAATATAACATTATTGCAATATAAAATTATCATAATATTATTAATTGTAGTAATATTACGGTACTAATTTTAATAATATTATAATATTAATTAAAATAATAATATAATATTAATATTAATATTAATATTAAAATATTTTAAATAATAATAATAATATATTTATTTAAAAATATTTATATAGTCATATTTATACAAATTTATACAAATAATATTAGTATTATTTCAGTTAACAATCTTAAATAACTTCAAAATTATGGCTGAATAATGGACTGAGTATTATTGGGCTTTGTATTTGGACTCGGTTTTAACGTTGAATTAACTCGTGAATATCCAGCCATGTAGATCAAGATAGATCGACGGTCCGTAACAAGTTAATTGGTAATAAGTTAATTGTTAAGAGTTTGAGACAAATTCATATGAATCTTGCAAAAACTCAAGACAGTAAGATCAGACTACCACCACCAAGAAGAAAAGTGCATCTTCTTTGAATTAATTATCTGACAAAAAACCATTCATGTGTTTTTCAGTTAAATGAATCTTTGTTCCGAACCAAACCAACACGCTTCCACGCATATTGTAAGATAATTAATTACTAAATATAGGTATTCATATCCGCGTGATCGTAACTTATAACTTTGCTCTATTTATGACAAGCTATTCTCGTTCCAATTCATATGAATCTCTCTCAATCTCTATCTGACAATTTTTTTTGCCTAAATAGAAAGTTCAATAAATTGATATTTAAAATCAGGTCTTTAATATTTTTGTTTGAGAGAAAGAAATATGACTGTTGCGTGTAATTACTTCTCAATTATACTTGATATACTAAAGTAAAAACTAACAAGCCTCTTTAACTAAATGTAGTAAAATTATCTTGCAATATTTAAGCAAGTTTTGTAATGTTTTTTGGTTTATATGATTTAATAGTACGTTCATAAAAAGTTGTATAGAATCACCAATATAAACAGTTTGTGTTTGTTATATAGGCATGGATGAGGAATGTGTCGTTTTTTTCTCACATAATAATACCAGCATTATAGATTGAGACCATTTGAAGTATCAAAAAGAATTGGTGTCTAAACATAGATTCAGAATTTCCGTACTTTTCAATACAAATTATAAAAGGGAAAATATACTTGTTTCCAAAAATCACTCAAACATTCTTGATACGTCAATCGAAAGTATTTAAATTGATTAATTAGATTCCTAATCAATGATTAAATGGATTGATTCAATTAAGGAATCCAATCAATCTATTTAGGAATATAATCAATTCATTTAAACATCCTCGATTGACGCATCAAATGTAAGTGAGTTTTGGGGCAAATTATATAACCCCATTATAAAACGAGTCAAATGTTGTGTAATTCATATCCTTTGAAAATTTCGAGCAAGTCAAATAATTTACTTAATTTTTTTTTTGTTACTTACAAGTGATGTAGATGTTATTTTTAAAAAAATTGAGGAATGAACCAAGAGTGCCACCATAATGTTACAAAAAAACATGCCTAACTTATAATTTCATATTCCGTATCTAAGAAAAATACTAATGCTATCGAAAATGCTTTCTTTACAACAAGCCACGCTTCTTGCTTTCCTGCAGCTCGATCTCCTTTTTACCGAAGAATGCCAGCCTTTCGATCGTATTTGTCTCTTCGTAAGTTTAGCCCCCTTCTCATTTCTTCTCATTTACGTGAAAGAGAAAAAATAGAGGACTGCAAAAACTTAGACCTAGCGGCGACAGTCCGACGACAGTTTGGCGAGAAATCAGTCAGAACGGGGACGTGAAAGGACGTCCATGAAGCCATAAACCCTCTTCGACACTCAAACGAACAAAAACTTAGCCTCTCTCTCCGCGCTGGCTTCTACGCTTTGTTTTGGTGATAAAAGTTACGGCAATTTCTTGTTCAGTCAAGAGTGAGTCCCGCTCGTACTTCTCTCGGTTTCGTGACACGATTGTTTGTTATTCTTTTTGTTATTGGTTTTTTTCTTCCATTTTGGTTATTGTTATTGCTAATTTTAGGTCTTTAACCAATTCTTTGATTAATTATTTCATAAAAATTGCAAACTCACTACAAGTATTGTATACTTTCTGCAAACTCATTCAAGATATTAAAATATTATAATAAATAATACATATATATTAAAATATTATTATAAACAATACATAGTTATTAAAATATTAATAATTGTTGAAAATGATATTTTGATATCAATAATATAAAGTTAGGGTTTTTTTGAAGTATTGGCCTAATAATTATGTAGGGTATTTTTTTGCATCTTCTCCATATTATAATTATCTTCGGAATTTTATTTTTTTGTAAATAGCCAGAGTTATACTGAGGATGATCAGGTAACATACCAGTTATATTGAGAGAGAGAGTATATATATACAAATGCTAACTAGAATTCACAAAAAGAATGTACAAAAAAAATCCAAGGATTAAAAAATAACACACAACACACGGAGGGGGCTTTTTGTAAAAACTATCCACACATGGGAACCCGTGACCCACTCCCCTTAAGAGCACAAGGCTTATTCTAAATTTAGGTTATTTATCTGACCTCTTCTCTCTCTCTCCGACCATAAACCCCATTCTCATAAACCCTAACCCAAAGCCACGTGGTTCATGCTGCTCCGCGGCGATTCCTTCTTCTCAAGCTCCTGCTCCGGCAACCGACATCAGGCGATTCATCCTCTTTGTCATTCAGTCTTCTATTGCTTGCAATTTCACGATTATAGTCTTGATCCAGAAATTGGAACTGGGTGATAATGGATGTACAGAGGTGTGAGATTGAGAGTGGAGAAGGAGATCGAGGCCAGGAAGGCCTCGTGAGCCAGAGATAGGATGGATCCTCTTTCAGAGCTCGATCCAGTGGTATTTATAACCGGATGGGATTGCATTTCAGTGAAATTCGTCACATTACAGAGGAATTGGAGGCCGAGGTGGATCCCACAGTTTGTTACGAGGTTCTGGAGGGTCCCACAATGGTTAGAGTAGAGAAAGAAGCGAGTCCAAGTGGGTTCTTGATGCGATCTGGTCGAGCTTCGAGCAGTGAGCGATTTTATTTGTGTTTATCTATCCCAATATAATTGAAATTGGGGTCCTAAAACTCAGGTTAGGGCTTAATTTGTTTATTTATGACTTTATTTGTGTTTATCTATCCCAATATAATCCAACTCACGAGGTAATTTTGGTTTTATTTGCACATTTTTCATCTAGATAGTTAATTTTGTGCTTGATTTCTTCTTACATTCCAGATTGTAAGTATATTTGAGGTGATGATTTGTAAATTTCAGTGAATGAGTGATTTTGAACCATGGTTCGAGGAATCGCCGATTCCAACCGGAAATCGCCGATTTCAACCCGGAATCGGCCGGCACCGTTCCGATTTTACCCTTTTTAGTCGGAATCGGCCGATTTGGTCTGAAAAGCGAGAAAAATCGATTTAAACCCGACAAAAAACGACAAAAATCGAGTTAAACCGGTCGATTTTACCTGTAGCTTCGTCGTGGGAGTGGATAGCTTCGTCGTGTAGAATCGCCATGGCTGAGAGGAGAGAGAGAGAGAGATTGTGTGTAGGGTTGGCGTGCGTAGGGGGTCATTCACCGACGAGGGTTGGCGTGTGTAGGGTTCGGCTGCTGAAGAGAGGAGAAAGAGAGAGCGTGCGTAGGGGGTCATACGAGGAGGGAGAGAGAGAGCGTGCGTAGGGGGTCATACGAGGAGGGAGAGAGAGAGCGTGCGTAGGGTGTGCTTGTTGTCTGGGGAAAGTAAAGGCAGAGAGAGAGAGAGAGAGAGAGAGAGAGAGAGAGAGAGAGAGAGAGAGAGTGTGTGTAGGGTAATATAATTTTTTTTTGTTTGCAAAAGTATGTTTGTGGTAGGGTAATATAATTTTTTTTATTACAAATAAATATTTACATTAATTTTATTTATGTTTAAATATTGTTTTTATATTTTTTTAATACTATGTCTTAAAACAAAAAACCGATTCCATTTCCGATTCCGATTCCGATTTTGCCGATTCCGATTACTCCTCCAGGCCATTCCCCGATTCCGTTTCCGATTCCGACTTTCAGAACCTTGTTTTGAACAATGGAGCCTTAATTTAACCCAATCAAATCCTAATTTCAATCCAATTTGGGGCTGATTTTAGCGAATTTGAGCTGATTTTCATTTATTAAATAAATTATATTGTCAAAGAAACAGTCAAAGAAATTGGCATTGCCGAAGAAACACTTCGAGTTTGAAGTGGATACATTTTATATAATTCAGTCAACAGATTTTTATACCATTGTAATACAATAGATTTTTATACCATTATTTACAGTCAAAGAAATTGGCACTGGATTTGACAATATAATTTACTATTTTATACCATTGTAGTACATTTTACTATTTTTTCAGAATTGTGCTAACAGATTCGTAGTATTTCTAATTTTACTCAGATTGGAAGATTGGAAGTTGCTGGATTTGGAAAATTGGCATTGCCGATTTGAAGTGGATACCTCCTTTGGTTTTCGTCTTCAACACTTCGAGTGTACAAGACGGTTTCGCTGGTAAATGGGTATCTCCTTTGATTTTCAATTCAATTATTTTTTCAAAAGAAGCGCTATTAAATGTATAATTAACTTAATTAGTTCCGTTATTTTATACTGGTTTGATTTCAAATTTAGTTTTTACGGGGATATGATCGAAAACTTGCAATCTGGTTCGCATGTCAGAGTTCCAATTGTAGTATATAAATTTAGTACAAAAGTTGGTGTATTTTTGTAATTTTGGTGCTTTGTTCAATTCAATTATTTTTGGCATGGAAATTAATTCTCTCGTTCAATCATATGTATTTATTTTCGAATTTATGATTGATAAAATAATTTAAGTTTCGGATAAAATAAATTATCACACTTTTGTTTGGTTGGTAAGTGAAACTACATATCAAAAATATTAATTCTTTTGTTGTCAGTCAGTTATCAGTATGTATCTCTCATAATAAGTTTGGATCCATATTACAAAAATACATTCGTGAACAAAGGAGCATATTTCAAATTTATATTTTGTTGGAAAGATAAAAGTTATATTTTTAAACACACCACGTTCAGCATTCCCAAATCCAACAACATATTTTTATTTACACAATCTTTTTTTTTCTAAATAAAATAGTAAAATGTACTATTAAATAAAATAAATTATATTGTCAAAGAAACAGTCAAAGAAATTGTTTGGATCAAATGTATTACAGCGAATGGCCTAACTTTTTACATTCATTCACTTCCATGAAAAAAAAAACATCACAGTTTGTTTATACAAAAAGACATGATCATTAATTTTATATAATTCGGCAAAATATAAGATTAAATTTAACAGAATATATGATTGAATTTACTAAAATTTAGTTAATTATCCGATGAACACGATCATTAATTTCATATAATAAGCAAAATATATTATTGAATTTAGCAATATATATGATTAAATTTAACAGAATATACGATTGAATTTCCTAAAATATAGTTAATTATCCGATGAATACGATCATTAATTTAATATAATTCAGCAAAATATATGATTGAATTTAGCAAAATATATGATTAAATTTAACAGAATATACGATTGAATTTACTAAAGTATAGTTAATTATCCGATGAACACGATCATTAATTTCATATAATTAGCAAAATATATTATTGAAATTAACAAAATATATGATTAAATATAACAGAATATACGATTGAATTTACTAAAATATAGTTAATTATCCGATAAATACGATCATTAATTTCATATAATTCAGCAAAATATATGATTCAATTTAGCAAAATGTATGATTAAATTTAACAGAATATACGATTGAATATATTAAAATATAGTTAATTATCCGATGAATATGATCATTAATTTCATATAATTCAGCAAAATATATGATTGAATTTAGCAAAATATATGATTAAATTTAACAGAATATACGATTGAATTTACTAAAATATAGTTAATTATCTGATGAGTATGATCATTAATTTCATATAATACAGCAAAATATATGATTGCATTTAGCAAAATATACGATTAAATTAACATAATATATGATTGAATTTACTAAAATATTGTTAATTATCTGATGAACATGATCATTAATTTCATATAATCAGCAAAATATATTATTGAAATTAGCAAAATATATGATTAAATATAACATAATATACGATTGAATTTACTAAAATATAGTTAATTATCCGATAAATACGATCATTAATTTCATATAATTCAGCAAAATATATGATTGAATTTAGCAAAATGTATGATTAAATTTAACAGAATATACGATGGAATATATTAAAATATAGTTAATTATCCGATGAATACGATCATTAATTTCATATAATTCAGCAAAATATATGATTGAATTTAGCAAAATATATGATTAAATTTAACAGAATATACGATTGAATTTACTAAAATATAGTTAATTATCTGATGAGTATGATCATTAATTTCATATAATTCAATAAAATATATTATTGAATTTAGCAAAATATACGATTAAATTTATAATACGTCATTTACAGTTTTTTTTTATTATTAATACGTCACTTACAGTTTTTTTATTATTAATACGTCACTTACAGTTTTTTTTTTATTAATATGTCACATACAATTAGATATCTGTTTTGAGAACTTGGCTGCGCCGCCAAAGACCTGACTACTTTGAAGAATATTTTACATCTTTTACCAAATACATTTATATATCTTCTAATATTTCATTTTAGAAAAACTCTACATATAATCATATTGTTTGCTCAATTCAATTCATATAAAACATGATCAAAATCAAAAGCAAGGAAAATAAACTATATGCACCATAAATCCATCTTAATACTCTCCAAAGACTCGTCCTCGATAGCCACCGAAGTGACGTTTATACGAGTAACCCCGAATTCGTTAACAACCAAAGCAGCCAATATCTCGGCCTCGTACCGCTCAAAAACTTCCAGAACTTTGGTCACTGCCATTGGCCGAGAAAAAAGAAATACCGAAAAAACTAGTCTTTCCTAACTTCGAAACCTCGCCCCCCCCCCCCCCCCCCCCCCACCACCATAAACCCTAAACCCTAAACCCTAAACCCCCCCCCCCCCCCACCCACCCAACACCCCCACACCCCCCCCCACACACCCCACCAACCCACCCCCACCAACCCCCCCCCACACCCCACCTCCCCCCCCCCCCCCCCCCCCCCCACCCCCCACCACCATCCACTCCCCCACCCCCCACCCACCCACCCCCACCACCACCCCCACACCCCCCCCCCCCCCCCCCCCACCTGAAGGAAATACAGTTTCAGGATCAACCGTAAAAGTGTACACAAGGATAAACGAATGTAAGCGTACATTCGTGGTCATATATTTCAGTAGGAAAATCCAATTTGAATGGTTCAAATTGGGTTAGATAGATAATAAGATTATCTACAACCTTCATGTAGAAATATATTTCATATGAACGAAGTATCGTGTAGGTAATAAGATTATCTACAACTTTCTTGTTGGTTGATTTTCTGTAAGAGAAATTTACCAATTTCCTATGGACAGAATACTGGACAGATTCATGCAACTTTCTGTGTGAAAGAGTGTATATTGGATATACATGTCTTTTGGCCAATTCTAATCCTATGTGAATCCATATGTGAATTCATATGTGAATTCATTCAGAATATTCAGTATATTTCCAAAAATATTGAGAGACATCTTTCTATTGAGTGAAAGGGTGTAAAGAGAGAGAACCGAGAAAAACAGTTTTTTCGGAGAAGAGAATCAATCGATCGAGCAAGTTTGCCGGTGCTTCGTCTAGGAAGTTGCACCCGCGATCTACGTCTTACGAGTCAAGGTGGATACACGTAGAGGAGCAACATCTGGGGCTCTTTCGGTTGTGATCGATTCGGAGGAACGAAATTGAAGGAAATACAGTTTCAGGATCAACCGTAAAAGTGTACACAAGGATAAACGAATGTAAGCGTACATTCGTGGTCATATCTTTCAGTAGGAAAATCCAATTTGAATGGTTCAAATTGGGTTAGATAGATAATAAGATTATCTACAACCTTCATATAGAAATATATTTCATATGAACGAAGTATCAGTGTCGTTTCTATGAAATACCGAAAGGCTGCAACAGTATGACATACAGTTAGTAAAACAGTCATAACTTTTGCATAAGAACTCCAATTGGGCCAGGCCAAATTGGGTCGTGTAGATAATACGATTATCTACAACTTTCGTGTTAGGTGGTTTTCTGTCAGAGGAATTTACCAATTTCGTATGGACAGAATACTGGACAGATACATGCAACTTTCTGTGTGAAAGAGTGTATATTGGATATACATGTCTTTTGGCCAATCCTAATCCTATTTGATATAAATAGGATTTTTCTCTCTCATCTGATGTGGTTCATTCAGTTAATTAATTCAGAATATTCCAGAGAATTGTGAGACAACTTTCTAGAGAGAGAAAGGGTGTAAAGAGAGAGAAACCGTGAAAAGGTGTTTTCCGGTATAGAGAATCAATCAATCGAGCAAGTTCGCCGGTGCATCGTCTAGGCAGTTGCACCCGCGACCGACGTCTTACGAGTCAAGGTGGATACAAGTAGAGGAGCAACATCTAGGGCTCTTTCGGTTGTGATCGATTCGGAGGAACGAAATCTGCCGGAGACGGAAACGAGCGAATCGAGTAACGGGCTGTGGAAGCATGCGGGCATGGAACGCACGAAGACAACCCGAGGCGTGTCAAGACGGTGGGAGACGTGCGGTATGTGACGTACGGGCTAGTCACCAACGTGACACCGAAGGAAAGAAGGATGCGAGCGATCAACCCATCGTGCGTGATCAATTTCACGTTGGTAATCGTCTATCCTACTTTGCATCGTACCCTCGAAGTCATGGCGTGATCTTGGATTTAGGGAACCGGACCGGGCCTTCATATCCGCTGCGCGGGCCCGGGCCGGGTGAATTCCCAACAGAAATCTGCCGGAGACGGAAACGAGCGAATCGAGTAACTGGCTGTGGAAGCATGCGGGCATGGAACGCACGAAGACAACCCGAGGCGTGTCAAGACGGTGGGAGACGTGCGGTATGGGACGTACGGGCTAGTCACCAACGTGACGCCGAAGGAAGAGAAGGATGCGAGCGATCAACCCTTCGTGCGTGATCAATTTCACGCTGGTAATCGTCTATCCTACTTTGCATCGTACCCTCGAAGTCATGGCGTGATCTTGGATTTAGGGAACCGGACCGGGCCTTCATATCCGCTGCGCAGGCCCGGGGTCGGGCGAATTCCCAACAGTGGTATCAGAGCGATCACCATCGATTCGAGGGTCGAATCATAGTCGTATATTCGATATACGCACGGGTTATCAAAGTTCGTACCCGTTTGCATGATGATAGATATAGAGATTCCAATTTCGTTAAAAATCACAAGTAGAATTCACTAGAGATCAATCAAAAGTTGATTGAGAGTATCTAGGAATTATCGTGAAAAAGTTTCATGATTTATCGTCTCAGAAACGAGCGAAAACGGAAGAAACGGCAAAATCTGCAGAAAATTAGAATACGAAACAGTGAGTAAAACTAAGATAATTTTCAGTGGGAAACTCCAAATTGATTGGATCAAATTGGTGTAGTTAGATAATGAGATTATCTATGACTTTGATACAGAAAGTGTTTTCATTTGAACGAATTATCAGTGTCGTTTTTTATGGAATACTGAAAGGGTGCGACTGTTTGACATACAGAGACTAAAACGTCAGTATATGTCGCATCGAAACTCCAATTGAGTCCAATCCAATTGGTTTAGTTATATAATAAGATTATCTAGAACTTTTGTTCACGTTCAAAGTCGTTTGGAACAATTTAATATTTTCGTTTCAACAGAATACTGAAAAGGTGTCTGTAGTTTTCTGGTTGAAAAAGTGTCTATTGGATATACTTACCTTTTCGTTTGTCCGTATTTTACTAAAACTGGTATAACTTTCAGTAGGAACCTCCGATTTGAATGGTTCAAATTGGATTAGTTAGATAATGAGATTATCTAGAACTTTCATATCGTAATATATTTCATTTGAGCGAAGTATCAGTGTCGTTCTAATGAAATACCGAAAGGGTGCGACAGTTTGACATATAGTCAGTAAAACTGCCGTAACTTTCGGGTCCGAACTCCAATTGGGCTGGGACAAATTGGGTTGGAAAGATAATAAGAGTATCTACAACTTTCGTATTAGTTGATGTTTTGTCAGAGGAATTTACCATTTTCGTTCTGACAGATTACTGAAAGGGTGTATGCAGTTTTCTGTTTGAAAATGTGTATATGAGATATACATATCTTTAGGCCTATCTTTGTCCCTAATCAATTAATTCTATCATACTAGTATATTAGATAATTAATTATTTAGAATAATTCGTCTCCCTAAATAAATCATATGCATTTTGAAAATCTTGTGATAGTGATATAATATGATTATGTCACGAATTATTAAACATGAATGTCATGATCCCTCATAATATTTAAGTCATGGAAATGCCTTCCATATTCACAACCACTATGATCGGTCCTACGTCTCACATGGGTTAAGGCCAAAGCCGACATGGGTTATTGTAATCGTCGACGGGGTGACAAGCGTTAAATAGAGACTGATAAGGGTTAAGGCCAAAGCCGACTTATTAGTAGTTTATTTGAACGATACGTTGAGTATGGTTGTGACTTAACCGTTCAAGCCAGTAAGGGTTAAGGCCAAAGCCGACTTGATTGGAAGTTCGGGGCATAGATAGGATGCACACACGGAACTGGGATTGTATATGATACGATCCATCACCGAAATCCTATAAAGGTTCAAGAGTCGCATTGGATGCGATTGGATATAATCCTACCTAAATAGCGAGATCCCATCCGTCTGCCAAAGCAATTTGTGGGAGGATCGTGATATATGGGTCTTGGGGACTTAGAGTCCCGTTTCGGTATGAGGGTTATCGATTCGATAAAATAACACTATCATATAATTATCATATAAACATATAGATTAAGTACGCACGGTTAGGAGTTAATCTTCATCATCCGTTTAGAATTATGTTTTCTAGCAACACCAAATATATCGATGAGATCGATATGATAGATAGATTTTGGGCCATAATTGCCATGATTAACCTTGATGGACAAAGAATGGTTCTTAGACTTAAAGGGACGTGTTGGACACAAATATTGCAGATTCATGGCTCGAGGCTTTGTCTTTAGAGAAATCCGGGTTCGATAAACTTTAAGAAGGAATCGAACGATATTACGTGCCTTGTGGTGGCATTTATAGACGCATATTCTCAAAATTGTTTTGAGAATTCGGGTGTTTATGAAAGTAAAACACAACGCTCATGAAATAGTTTCAAGAGCTAGAGCGCGTTGAATGATTCAATGCGGCTCATAGAGTAGGTTAATTTCGAGATGCCTTATGGGTCTTGGATTAACACTCATGTGTTGATGGTACGAGATTTGATCTTCGTAACCGAATATCATATGCATTCGATAGATAAGTCGATCCCGGAGTTGCATGAGATGTGATGTAAATTTGAATAGGAGATGCTTGGAGCATCCGAGGAATCCAATACATTCAGATGCGTGGATGTCCTTGTAATTCAAAGGCGGGATCGAAAGAAATATAGGTCTAAGGGTATTTTGGGAAAATGTTTTCCAAACAGAAAGTTCGGACAAAGAGTTGTCCAAACTAATGACTCAAAGAATGGTGAAATCCGAGGAGGATTAAACCAAGAGGTTGATTGCTTCTTTTGGCATTGCCGTCTTGGCCATATAAACGAGATTCGCGTATCTAGATTCCATATGATGGATTGCTAGAATCATTCGAATTAGATTCGATTGATTAATGCGAAACTTATTTATTAGGCAAGACGACAAAGGGCATCATTCTCCAAAGGTTGGAGAAAGATCCAACGAAATATTGGAAATTACATTTAGATGTAATGTTCTGATAAGTTCCGAGGCAAGAGGAGCCTATCGGTATTTTGTTACGTTTATGGACGGTTAAAGTAGATATGAAAATATCTATTTAATGCGTACCGAAACAGAGATTTTTGAAAGGTTCATAGAGTTTCAAAACGAAATACGAAATCAACTAAGCAAGAAAATCAAAGCTTTTCGATAGGATCGAGAAGGCGAGTATTTGAGCTAAACCTTTCGATAGGATCGAAGAGGCGATATTTGAGTTATGAATATTGATGATCATTTATGATTGTGGAATCGTTTCACGATTGCCTTTATTCGGAACATTGAGATGTGTCCGAAAAGAGGAAATGAATGCATGTTGGACATGGTTCAATAAATGATAAGTCAATAGGCCCAAAAATGTTTTGGGGACACGTCCTTGAGACAGCGGCACTAATGAATGGTTGCATATAAGATATGGACCATAAACCTTCTAATCGGTACAAAAGACGCCATATGAGATATGGATCGGAATGGTTCCGAAGTGGTCATTTGTACAGATTTGAGGATGTGGGTATATTTCGAAATTTGTTTCGGTTAAACTCAATCCCAAATCTGAAAATTGTTCGTTTATCCTTAATGAAACTAAAGGGTATTAATTCTAACGTCCCGACGAAAATGAGATTTTCGTGGCTCGAAGAGATGCCTTCTTGGAGGAGGACTAGATGCGCACAAGTTTGGAACTTGGTGCCATTTATCTCTATGCGGGCTAGTGGGAGTAGAATAAATCTCGAAAGAGTTCGAGATCTGAAAATGAACATTGTACCGATGAAAGTTGACATGGCAGCGCGAAAAGTAATAATATGATGCCTTACATTTGATGTTAGGATCTATTATATCTGTCATGATATGTATGTGGCTATACGTCGTACACATAAATCGTCTAATTTACCGTCAATAAAATTCATGGGAATCACATGAGTTTGAATGTAATTCGATTACATGAGACTAACTCTTGTGAATGTATAATGGTTATACATTTATATACATAATGGTTATGTATATTTAAACCCATCGGGATTTCTATTGATAGCGGTGAAGTTTATCCTTGAATACTTTGCGAAAGAATTCAGGATTTTATTTTATCTATAATGGTGTGGAGGACGTGTTGGTTATAAAGAGTTATAACAATAACAGTTTCCAAATATTAAGCACGTCCAAATATGTAGCACGACTTTCGATCACGAAGTGTGTACATGTTTTGCTTAAATGAAAACATGGTTATGTGGAAAGGTTCCACAAGACCAATAGTTTATGATTCTATTTACGGAGGCGAGTATATTGTGGTTATTAATCGCAAAAGGAAGTGGTATGGATCAAGGATACATGACCAAACTCTAGTAGTCACGAGTTATCGGATTTATGGTTGTTTATTGCGTTAGACGCAATAGTACAAGCCACAAATGCCGAGGTCACAACCACTTCTATCCAATACTCAGAAAAATTTCATTTGATCCATGAAATTTTGTGAAAAGATGTGATCTTAGATATTGGAAATGTTCCAATCCTGATGATGATTAACACTAGCGGGAACGTGCGGACCCATTTACAAAACCGCTCTCTCTAGTCGCGCGTGACTGTCATGCGATGACTATGGGTATGGAGATACCTAGAGGAGGAAGAAGAGAGTAGAGTGTAGTTGTCTAATACGATAGTCCTCGCAGGTTATGGGTATGGAGATATCCATAGGTAAACGTTGTATCACCCAAATACTTAGTCCATATATGAATGCATCCCTTTTAAAATTTTGTTTACTTAAATTAATATGCATTCACCTTATATGAAAAATGTGTGCGGGTTGTGAAATATGATTGTTACATGAACCCTGATTTGAGCTTGTGTGGACGCCGGCATAATTGATGATTATGTGCAGCAAAACCGTCACACTTAAAGTGTCATTTCTAAACATCCCTAGTCGCGGATCAGTTTGCTTAAGAGAGAAGAATTTCTATTATCAGATAATAGACTGGACGTGTACACTAGTACGTTTCCCGAGGAGATGATTATGTTTTGCTAATCATGGGACAAGGTGCTTGTCGAATCGGGAACGTAGATATATGTTAGGTTACATGTATTGGATATGACCAAAGCCGCGAGACCATGACATTGTTTAGTCATTATAGATGGACTTGCGACGGATGGGATTTTAGGTTCTTCACACTTGAGGGGACCATTGATTGCGTTACGTGCATAACACAATGCTTTGATATGACCTTACGCCTACCGTAACAGGGGGCCAAAACGGTCATCATTGGGTATTGTCCGAAACACGGAATTCAATGTGAGTCTCCAAGATAGGAATTGTTTATTCCGAAAGGAAGATATATCTCTTAGGCCGCTCGATGAATTGATTAACGAAATCTCTGGCCAGAGTCAATGATATTAAAAGTTAATATCGATTATAATTTGTTAACTCAATTCGGAATCGAGGAATAAGTATAGTTAATCAAGACATAAGGATGACTACCACCATGCCTTTTGATTAACATATATCGCAAACAAGAGAACTAGTAACCGCTATTCGAGATAGGCACAATGATCACAATCATTTTTCGTGTTAACATGGGTAGCCATGATGGAGTGACTAGATCCCGCTCATGGGCTTGTAGTGCTTTGGAAACAGCCTACTGCCATCGTTAACCGTGAAGGAGAATATCCTCGACTCCGGGCCCGCGCAGCGGAATGAAGGCCCGGTCCGATTCTCCGATTCCCGAGATCACGCCATGACTTCGAGGGTACGATGCGAATAGAAGGATAGATCTATACCAGCGTGAAATTGATCACGCACGAAGGGTTGATCGCCGCCTTCTATCTCCTGTCACGTTGGTGACAATCCGCGCGTCCCATACCACACGTCTTTCACCGTTCGTTGACCGTCTTCTCACTCCTTGAGTCGATCACAATCCAAGAGCCACAATTGTCGCTCCTCTACTTGTATCCACCGTGAGTCGCAAGACGTCGGTCGCGGATGCACTTGCCTAGACGATGCACCGGCGAACTTGCTCGATCTAATCGATTCTCTATTACTCGAGAAACTCCTTTCTCGATTTCTCTCTCTTCGCACCCTTTCACTCACTAAAGATCAAATCTGAATTTGCTCTTTTTCTTGTGTATATTGGGCAGAATAATCACTTGCTTAGAATGATTCAACTGATATGGATGAGAGAGAAAGTATCCTATTTATACCTAATAGGATCAGGATTAGCCAAAAGGCATGTATATCCAATATACACCCTCTCACACAGAAAACTGCATGAACCTGATCAGTATTCTGTCATTTCGAAATTGATAAATTTCTCAGACAGAAAATCAACCAACATGAAAGTTGTAGATAATCTAATTATTTACACAACCCAATTTGGCCCAGCCCAATTGGAGTTCGTATGCAAAAGTTATGATTGTTTTACTAACTGTATGTCATACTGTTGCACCCTTTCGGTATTTCACATAAACGACACTAATACTTCGTTCATATGAAATATATTTCTACATGAAGGTTATAGATAATCTAATTATCTATATAACCCAATTTGAACCATTCAAATCGGATTTTCCCACTGACAGTTATGGCCACGAATGTACGACTACATTCGTTTATCCTTGTGTACACTTTTACGGTTGATCCTGAAACTGTATTTCCTTCAGTCTCCCACTCAATTTCAGATCTACCTAAAAGGTACTCATGCATATCCAATACGCACGATTTTAGAGAATATAGCTCGCGTATCAAATACCAAGCTATGCACATCCAATGTGACAATTTTATGATCAAGCCCGACTTAGTACGACTCGTTGTGTGACCATGTAGGTTCGACTTAACGATGGCAGTAGGTTGTTTCCAATGCCTACAAGCTCATGAGCGGGATCTAGTCACTCCATCATAGCTACCCATGTTAAACGAATAATGATTGTGATCATTGTGCCTATCTCGAATAGCGGTTACTAGTTCTCTTGTTTACGATATCCGTTAATCAAAAGGCATGGTAATAGTCATCCTTATAATTTGATTAACTACACTTATTCCCCGATTCCGAGTTGAGTTAACAAATTTCAATCGATATTAACCATTAATATCATTGACCGTGGCCACGGTTTTCGTTAATCGACTCATCGAGCGGCGCCTAAGAGATATCTCTTCCTTTCGGAATAAACAATTCCTATCTTGGAGACTCACATTGAATTCCGTGTTTCGGACAATACCCAATGATGACCCTTTTAACTCCCTGTTACGGTGAGCGTAAGATCATATCAAAGCATTGTGTTACGCACGTAACGCAATCAATGATCCCCTCAAGTATGAAGAATCTAAAACCCCATCCGTCGCAAGTCCATCTATAATGACTAAACCATGTCATGGTCTCGCGGCTTCAGTCATATCCAATACATGTAACCTAACATATATCTACGTTCCCGATTCGACAAACACCTTGTCCCATGATTAGCAAAACATAATCATCTCCTCGGCTAACGTACTAGTGTACGCGTTCAGTCTATTCCCTTGTAATAGTAATGCTTCTCTCTTAAGCAAACTGACCCGCGACTAGGGATGTTTAGAAATGACACTTTAAGTGTGACGGTTTCGCTGCACATGGTCCTCAACCATGTCGACGTCCACACAAGCTCAAATCAGGGTTCATGTAACAATCATATTACACAACCCGCACACAGTTTTCATATAAGGTGAATGCATATTAATTTAAGTAAACAAAATTTTTAAAAGGGATGCATTCATATGGATTAAGTATTTGGGTGATACAACGTTTACCTATGGGTATCTCCATACCCACAACCTGCGAGGACTATCGTATTAGATAACTACACTCTACTCTCTTCTTCCTCCTCTAGGTATCTCCATACCCATAGTCATCGCATGACAGTCACGCGCGACTAGAGAGAGCGGTTTTGTAAACGGTTCCGCACGTTCCCGCTAGTGTTAATCTTCAGCAGGATTGGAACATTTCCAATACCTACGATCACATCTTTTCACAAAATTCCATGGATCAAATGAAATTTTCTGAGTATTGGCTAGAAGTGGTTGTGACCTCGGCATTTTTGGCTTGTACTATTGCGTTTCACGCAATAAACAACCATAAATCCGATAACTCGTGGCTACGAGAGTTTGGTCATGTTTCCTTGATCCATACCACTTCCTTTTGCGATTAATAACCGCAATATACTCGCCTCCGTACATAGAATCATAAACTATTGGTCTTGTGGAACCATTCCACATAACCGTGTTTTCATTTAAGCAAAACATGTACACACTTTGTGATCGAAAGTCGTGCTACATATTTGGACGTGCTTAATCTTTGGAAACTGTTGTTGTTATAACTCTTTATAACCAACACGTCCTCCACACCATTATAGATAAAAATCCTGAATTCTTTCGCAAAGTATTCAAGGATAACATTCACCGCTATAAATACAGATTCCAATGGGTTTAAATATACATAACCATTATGTATATAAATGTATAACCATTATACATTCACAAGAGTTAGTCTTATGTAATAGAATTACATTCAAACTCATGTGATTCCCATGAATTTATTGACGGTAAATTAGACGACTTATGTGTACGACGTATAGCCACATACATATCATGACAGATATAATAGATCCTAACATCAAATGTAAGGCATAATATTATTACTTTTCGCGCTGCTTGATGTCTCACATCGAGCCTTTGAAAATTTCTGTCATTCGACATTTTGATTTAACTCCTCCAAGGAGTTATATGTTGAAAACCATTTTCAATAATATGTCGATATATGTGCCATAACATAGAACGAGAAACTTCTTAGATCTATCCTATAGATCTTCATGCTTATTCATAAGCGGTCTCGTCTAAATCCTTTGTCGTTACAAGAAATATAACGCAGCTCCCACTAACCTTCATGTGTACACAAAGTTTTCATTCGTTCCGACAATGTTATAACTGTTTATAACTTTGTCAAAACGAATATTCCAATTCCGAGAAGCATTCTTTAATCCATCATATGGATCGTTAAAGCATGCATATCCTATTCCAATTCTTATGAATCGACAAAACCGTAAGGTTGTGTCAAGTACACATCCTTTAATAAAATTTCTGTTAAGAAATTCGGTTTTGACATCCATCTTGCCACATCACATAGTCATAATACGCGATTATGGCAAGCATAATTTCGAGAATAGGAAAGCATGGCAACATGCGAAAACGTTTCTTCATAGTCCGACTATGAATTGCATGAAACTCTTCGCAAAAAGCCTCGCTTTATATATATGCGTATTCCTATCCATGTAGGTTCTTCATCTTGAAAAACCTACTCACATTTCACGGGTCTAACCCAGAAAGTGATGAAATCAAGTTCTGAACTTGATAATTTACATGGATCGAATCTCAGATTTTATGACACCATGTCATGTGGAATCAACTTTTCATAGCATCCTTGTAGGATATCGAATCATCATATGATTTCGATCTATCATCATTAGCCACGATAAATCCGTATTTACCGGCTTATGATATAGCCTACTTGATCTACGAAAAATTCCTTTGTGTGTTCGACTTGCGTTCATCAATTCTTGATGAAGCCATGTCAACTTTCATCGGTACAATGTTCATTTTCAGATCTCGAACTCTTTCGAGATTTATTCTACTCCCACTAGCCCGCATAGAGATAAATGACACCAAGTTCCAAACTTGTGCTCATCTAGTCCTCCTCCAAGAAGGCATCTCTTCGAGCCACGAAAATCTCATTTTCATAGGGACGTTAGAACTAATACCCTTTAGTTTCCTTAAGGATAAACGAACAATTTCCAGATTTGGGATTGAGTTTAACCGAAACAAATTTCGAAATATACTCACATCCTCAAATATGTACAAATGACAACTTCGGAACCATTCCGATCCATATCTCATATGGCGTTTTTGTACCGATTAGAAGGTTTATGGTCCATATCTTATATGCAACCATTCATTAGTGCCGCTGTCTCAAGGGCGTATCCCCAAAACATTTTTGGGAGATCCTATTGGCTTATCATTTATCGAACCATGTCCAACATGCGTTCATTTCCTCTTTTCGGACACATCTCAATGTTCCAAATGAAGACAATCGTGAAACGATTACACAATCATAAATGATCATCAATATTCATAACTCAAATATCGCATCTTCGATCCTATCGAAAGGTCTAGCTCAAATACTCGTCTTCTCGATCCTATCGAAAAGCTTTGATTTTCTTGCTTAGTTGATTTCGTATTTCGTTTTTGAAACTCTTTGAACCTTTCAAAAGTCTCTGTTTCGGCACGCATTAAATAGATATTTTCATATCTACTTTAACCGTCCATAAACGTAACAAAATACCGATAGCCTCCTCTTGCCTCGGAACTTATCGGAACATCATATGTAAATATAATTTTCCATAATTCGTTGGATCTTTCTCCAATCTTTGGAGAATGATGCCCTTTGTCGTCTTGCCTAATAAATAAGTATCGCATTAATCAATCGAATCTAATTCGAATGATTCTAGCAATCCATCACATGGAATCTAGATACGCGAGTCTTGTTTATATGGCTAAGACGGCAATGCCAAAGGAAGCAATCAACTTCTAGGTTTAATCCTCCTCAGATTTCACCATTCTTTGAGTCACTAGTTTGGACAACTCCTTGTCCGAACTTTCCATTTTGGAAAACATTTTCCCAAAATACCCTTAGACATACATTTCTTTCGATCCCGCTTTTGAATTACAAGGACATCCACGCATCTATATGCATTGGATTCCTCGGATACTCTGAGCATCTCCAATTCAAATTTAAATCGCATCATATGCAATTTCGGGATCGACTTATCTATCGAATGCATATGATATTCGGTCACGAACATCAAATCTCGTACCATCAACACACGAGTGTTAATCAAAGACCCATAAGGCGGCTCAAAATTAACCTACTCTTTGAGCCGCATCGAACCATTCAACGCGCTCTAGCTCTTGAAACTATTTCATGAGCGTTGTGTTTTACTTTCATATACACCCGAATTCTCAAAACAATTTTGAGAAATTTGCGTCTATACATGCCACCACAAGGCACGTAATATCGTTCGATTCCTTCTTAAAGTTTATCGAACCCGGCTTTCTCTAAAGCCAATGCCTCGAGCCCCGAATCTACCATTTCCGTGTCCAACACGTTCCTTTAAGTCTAAAGAACTATTCTTTAACTATCAAGGTTAATCGTGGTAATTCCGGCCCAAAAGCTATCTATCATATCGATCTCTACGATATATTTGGTGTTGCTTGAAAACATAATTCTAAACGGATGATGAAGATTAACTCCTAACCGTGCGTACTTAATCTATATGCTTATATGATGAATATATGATAGTGTTATTTTATCGAATCGATAACCCTCATACCGATACGGGACTCCAAGTCCATAACACTCAAGACCCATATTTTACGATCCTCCCATAAGTGACTATGGCCGACAAATGAGATCTCGATATTTTAGGTAGGATTAAATCCAATCGTATCCAATACGACTCTCGTTCCTTTATAGAATTTCGGTGACGAATCGTATCCAATACAATCCATGTTCCGTGTGTGCATTCTATCTATGCCCCGAACTCCAATCGGATTGGCTTGGACGGTTAAGTCATAACCATATCCATCGTATCGTTCAATTGAACTACTCACGTGCCCGACTATGGCCTGAAACCACGTGAGTCCCCAATTAACGCTTGCCACCCTTTCGATTGTTTCAATATCACGTGCCCGACTTTAGCCTGAACCCACGTGAAACGTAACACCGAACTCGGTAGTTGTGGATATGGAAGGCATTTCCATGACTTAAATATTATGAGGGATCATGCCATTGCATGTTTCTAAATCCGTGACATAATCCAATTATATCACTATCACAAGATTTTCTATATGCATATGATTTATTTAGGGAGATTAATTATTCTAAATAATTAATTATCTAATATGCTAGAATGTTTGATGCCGATCAAATCGATATAAAGAACTCAAAATTCCGAGCTTCGTAGCCAAAGTTATCGCGAAAACAAAAACAGCATCCAGAGAAGGGTCCGTTATAACGGACTTCCCCATCCGTTGTAACGCAAGGGCCGTGGGGCGCGAGAAAACCTCGCCCGGGACGCGTCCGGGGCGCCAAAAACTGCCCCTGGGGCGGCAGAAAAACTGTTTTTCTGCACCCTTTCGGTATTTCATTAGAACGACACTAATACTTCGCTCAAATGAAATATATTACAACATGACAGTTCTAGATAATCTCATTATCTAACTAACCCAATTTGAACCATTCAAATCGGAATTTTCTACTGAAAGTTATAGCAGTTTTAGTAAAATACGAACAAATGAAAAGGTAAGTTTATCCAATAGACACCTTTTCAACCAGAAAACTACAGACACCTTTTCAGTATTCTGTTGAAACAAAAATATTAAATTGTTCCAACCGACTTTGAACGTGAACGAAAGTTATAGATAATCTTATTATCTAACTAACCCAATTGGATTGGACTCAATTGGAGTTTCTATGCGACATATACGGACGTTTTAGTCTCTGTATGTCAAACAGTCGCACCCTTTCAGTATTTCATAAAAACGACACTGATAATTCGTTCAAATGAAAAAACTTTCTGTATCAAAGTCATAGATAATCTCATTATCTAACTACGCCAATTTGATCCAATCAATTTGGAGTTTCCCACTGAAAATTATCTTAGTTTTACTCACTGTTTCGTATTCTAATTTTCTGCAGATTTTGCCGTTTCTTCCGTTTTCGCTCGTTTCTGAAACGATAAATCATGAAAACTTTTCACGATAATTCCTAGATACTCTCAATCAACTTTTGATCGATCTCTAGCGAATTCCACTTGTGATTTTAACGGAATTTGACTTTCTCTATATGTAACATCATGCAAACGGGTACGAACTTTGATAACCCGTGCGTATATCTAATATACGACTATGATTCGACCCTCGAATCGATGGCGATCGCTCTGATACCACTGAAGGAGAATATCCTCGACTCCGGGCCCGCGCAGCGGAATGAAGGCCCGGTCCGATTCTCCGATTCCCGAGATCACGCCATGACTTCGAGGGTACGATGCGAATAGAAGGATAGATCTATACCAGCGTGAAATTGATTACGCACGAAGGGTTGATCGCCGCCTTCTATCTCCTGTCACGTTGGTGACAATCCGCGCGTCCCATACCACGCGTCTTTCACCGTTCGTTGACCGTCTTCTCACTCCTTGAGTCGATCACAATCCAAGAGCCACAATTGTCGCTCCTCTACTTGTATCCACCGTGAGTCGCAAGACGTCGGTCGCGGATGCACCTGCCTAGACGATGCACCGGCGAACTTGCTCGATCTAATCGATTCTCTATTACTCGAGAAACTCCTTTCTCGATTTCTCTCTCTTCGCACCCTTTCACTCACTAAAGATCAAATCTGAATTTGCTCTTTTTCTTGTGTATATTGGGCAGAATAATCACTTGCTTAGAATGATTCAACTGATATGGATGAGAGAGAAAGTATCCTATTTATACCTAATAGGATCAGGATTAGCCAAAAGGCATGTATATCCAATATACACCCTCTCACACAGAAAACTGCATGAACCTGATCAGTATTCTGTCATTTCGAAATTGATAAATTTCTCAGACAGAAAATCAACCAACATGAAAGTTGTAGATAATCTAATTATTTACACAACCCAATTTGGCCCAGCCCAATTGGAGTTCGTATGCAAAAGTTATGATTGTTTTACTAACTGTATGTCATACTGTTGCACCCTTTCGGTATTTCACATAAACGACACTAATACTTCGTTCATATGAAATATATTTCTACATGAAGGTTATAGATAATCTAATTATCTATATAACCCAATTTGAACCATTCAAATCGGATTTTCCCACTGACAGTTATGGCCACGAATGTACGACTACATTCGTTTATCCTTGTGTACACTTTTACGGTTGATCCTGAAACTGTATTTCCTTCAAACCGAACCTACCTGGTCACACAACGAGTCGTACTAAGTCGGGCTTGATTATAAAATTGGCACATAAGATGTGCGTAGCTTGGTATTTGATATGCGAGCTATATTCTCTAAAATCATTCATATTGGATATGCATGAGTACCTTTTAGGTAGATGTGAAATTGAGTGGGAGACCGAAGGAAATACAATTTCAGGATCAACCGTAAAAGTGTACACAAGGATAAACGAATGTAAGCGTACATTCGTGGTCATATCTTTCAGTAGGAAAATCCAATTTGAATGGTTCAAATTGGGTTAGATAGATAATAAGATTATCTACAACCTTCATGTAGAAATATATTTCATATGAACGAAGTATCAGTGTCGTTTCTATGAAATACCGAAAGGGTGCAACAGTATGACATAAAGTTAGTAAACCAGTCATAACTATTGCATACGAACTCCAATTGGGCCAGGAAAAATTGGATCGTGTAGATAATAGGATTAGATACAAATTTAGTGTTGGTTGATTTTCTGTCAGAGGAATTTACCAATTTCGTATGGACAGAATACTGGACAGATTCATGCAACTTTCTGTGTGAAAGAGTGTATATTGGATATACATGTCTTTTGGCCAATCATAATCCTATGTGATATAAATAGGATGTTTCTCTCTCTCTCTCTCTCTCTCTCTCTCTCTCTCTCTCTGGTCAATCCAGATGTGAATTCATTCAGAATATTCCAGAAATATTGAGAGACATCTTTCTATTGAGTGAAAGGGTGTAAAGAGAGAGAACCGAGAAAAATAGTTTTTTCGGAGAAGAGAATCAATCGATCGAGCAAGTTCGCCGGTGCTTCGTCTAGGCAGTTGCACCCGCGACCGACGTCTTACGAGTCAAGGTGGATACACGTAGAGGAGCAACATCTGGGACTCTTTCGGTTGTGATCGATTCGGAGGAACGAAATCTGTCGGAGACGGAAACGATCGAAACGAGTAACGGGCTGTGGAAGCATGCGGGCATGGAGCGCACGAAGACAACCCGAGGCGTGTCAAGACGGTGAGAGACGTGTGGTATGGGACGTACGGGCTAGTCACCAACGTGACGCCGAAGGAAGAGAAGGATGCGAGCGATCAACCCTTCGTGCGTGATCAATTTCACGCTGGTACTCGTCTATCCTACTTTGCATCGTACCCTCGAAGTCATGGCGTGATCTTGGATTTAGAGAACTGATAAGAGGATTTTTCATCACTTTTTACATGCACAAAATATAGAATTTAAATACATAAATATGATTAAAGTATACCAAATATTCATAATTCCAATTTATTGAGATTAAATACTTTAAATTGTGTTTTTGTATTAATGTCAGGTGAAAAGTGCAATATCTCACAAAACCAGGACTGTGGACGGATCGGTCTCGTCGTACCGATCGATTTGATATATAATATGTTGATATTTGGTGCAAGCATGAGAGAGAAATTGAGCTTTTACTCCAAACGGGTCAAAACCAACTCATTTCATCAAAGACAACTCAGACCTGACCAGTTTATAACCCTGCAAGATCTTATGTGGCTACCAGAACCTCACATCCCACGTAACGAGTTCAGTTCTCTTTCTTCTCTGACCCACCACACAAAAGACCACGGAAAAATAATCCGCAGCAGATCCAAGAACGCTGACCAGTCAACAATTGCAAGATCCAGATCCTTTGTCGTTTTACGTGTCGTGTATATCGTGTGGTAACCCATCAGATGCCTTCCTTGACTCAAGACACAAGACTGCACAGTATACCTTAGATCAGAGCTGGTTTCTGTGATCAAGCGTGCAGTGAGTCGTTTTCTTCTCTCTCATATCCGCCACACCGAAGACCTCACTGTCCAAAACACAGCGAATCCTGCCATGCTGACCAGTAAACTCTGACTGTGGCTTGATCTTGTGTGAACGAACCTCACACGTGAAAGATGAAGTGACCTGTGACTTTCTTCGTAGTTTAACTCGCTACACAGAAGTCTATAAGCTCTAGCCGCAGTCTCTTTACCCCGCTGACCAGTCAACTAAAATGCTTGGCTGATATTCTGTGGGCTGCAGAGTTTGTAGCCTGCACTGTTGCCTCCAGAAGCGCTTATTAACTCTCTGTTGCACGAAAGACTGCAAAGAAGAATATGCAGAAAATCAGACCGAGCAGTTTTGAACAAGAATTTGTTAGAGCCATGTGGCGAGCTCTCCTTCTCCATTTAAATATTCTTGGACACCTCCATTACCAGGCTTTAAAGAAGGATTTAAAAGCCCAGATTCTACTTTCTCTCTCCGATTTTTGACAGAAATGGAGGCAAGGCTCAGGAATTAAGCTGAATTTTGAGATGATTTAAATGATATAATCTGGATCTGTTTGGATTAACCTCAAGGGTATTTTTGGGTTTTCTCCCTCATTCATTGGCCAAATTGGATGAAATTTCGACCCTTGGATTCAGAGCAACTTGCTCTAACTATCCATGCAAGTTGCATCCTGAGATCTGGAATATTTGGACTTTTTCCCCCCCATTATCTCCTATAAATAAGGGCCAAGATCTCCCTCTCAAAATCATCCATTCTACCCACTCTCTCACCTGATCAAGAAATCCATTGATTCTTGAATCTCCATCTCTCCCAAGCTCTCTAGCTTCTCAAGCTCATCTTTGAGCCATTTTTTGCCGAGAAGATCGTGTCGACGCACGGTTTCCGAGGCCGCTCCGAGGATCGATCCTCTCTCTCTCAAGCTCCCGAAGTTTCTCTCCTCCTCCTCTCATCTTCTTTCAAGGTGTGAAGACTCGAGGACCTCGCCAAGATTCGATCTTGGACTTCGCTCTCTTCTTTTTCGGTACTCTCTTTTACAATTGTTGCGTTTTAATTAGGAAAATATTAGATTTGAATAAACTCTGATTGTAGATCTGTTATATTTGATAAAATAGAATTTGTAGAATTTTTGTGGATTTTATTTCGTAATTTTCCTATTTTTCCTTTGTGAAATACTCGATTGTTTTGTGCTGTTTTGTTAATTCCATTTAAAATAGAAAATTACTCAAAAATAAGTCTTTCTCAATATCACTGTTTAGATCTAGATCTGTAGTTTAATATAGTTTTTGAATAAATCAATTTCCTGCAATTTTCTATTTGTTATTGATTTTACAAAATCAGCCTGTTAAGGAGTAAACTGTAAATTGATGAAAAATCTTAATTCTGGACCTCATTGTCTGTGCTGTTTGGATCAATTGTAGAACCGTTTAAATTCCTAATTTCACTAGAAACTTTAGATCTGATATCACTCTTGAATTAGGATTTTGATTGAGTTTGTTTGATATAATTTTCGATTTGATATGAATTTCTGAAAACTGCCTCTCAATAAAAATCTTTCTGGACCTTTTCGTGATCTTCCAGGGGCCTATTTGAAATTTGCTCGATACTTTTTACTGAAAGCTCAAAATTGTGAACTTTTTGTGCCACTGGTCTCATTATTGAATTTTGAATCTCTGTACCAATTTTTAGACCTTTTCTCAAGATTTATAAATTGTAAGGTTCATTTAATGCCTCGTGATCCGTGCATCGCAACAAATTGAAAATTGTGAATTTTAAAGTAAAACTTTGACCATCTCCTTGTGGAGTTAAGATCAGAATTGTGACTGAATATTGGGTGTTTTAGACACTAAGAACACTTCTTGAAATTAGAATATCGTTTATGCGCAAAATTTCCTTGGAACGAACCTCTACTTAGCCTATTCTAGTAGTTGTTTAAAAATAAATTTTGAGTAACTCGCAAGATTGAATTAGAACATTTAAACGACCTATTTTGCGATTTACCAAGAACCGGACCGGACCTTCATATCCGCTGCGCGGGTCCGGGGTCGGCCCCCCCCACCCCCCACCCCCCACGGGTTTAAGTATGAAAGGAATTAGGGATTTTTGTTAATTAACTTGGATATTATCTTCACTTCACTCACAAAATTCTGCCTATTTCCTTGCGTGAGAGAGAGAGAGGGAGAGAACAAAAAAATAAAATAAAACACCAAACTCCTATTGGATAACAAAGAGGTGGTTGATGGGGACATCTCTTGTCTTGTGTGAGAGAGAAGGAGAAGTGAAGTAGATAAGAGGGAAATACTTCCTTGCCGTGAGAAAAGAAAGATAAAACAACTACTACCACAACTATGATCCTGCAAATACGGTAACAACTACTACAGAATTCATAGTGTGATACTACGAGAACAACTTCCACTACAACTATGATCCTGCAAATACGGTAACAACTACTGCAGAATTCATAGCGTAGAGAACCACTTCGATAAGGTTGGATTCCACAAGGGACCCCACTCATAGACTAGTTCCTCGGATCTACAATGAGGTAAAAGTCCGCTGCACTCCATCCCAAGAGTGGTGGTTTCAACCACGCCACGACTGAAACCACGCCCCCTCGATCAGCTTGAGGAGACCGTACTGCTACGTCTAACAGTTCGCAAGTTCGGGAGCGACCTGAAGATGCACACTTCTGGTTTCATGATGAGAATTCTGTAGTGGTTGTTGTCGTATTTGCAGAATTCCTAGATCGTTGTAGTTGGTCATCATGGTAGTTCTCGTAGTAGGTTGTCGTGGTAGTCGTCGTCGATAGTAAATAATAATTAAATATTATTTTACTTATCTAACTCTCAGCCAACATTTTCAGGTAGCACTTGAGGTGGCAGTAGCATTCGTGTAAATTACGAGCGTAGCGGAGTGTGCGATCACCAGTTAATATATTTGTTTTTGTTATATTGGTTTATGCCCACCATATGTGTGTTTAGTTGTTGTAGATTGTAGATTATATTTTATGCCAACTGGTTTTCGTATTGTGTGTTTTTGACTCTGCTAATGCTCATTTAATGAAGGTAAGTACGTTGTGCACGATTATTTTATTTTCGGGTCGTGACAACCTTTTTGGCTCAAATTGAACAAATTGAACAAATGTTTCTGGGTTATACGTACCTAATTTTTCAACTATGGTTTGCGAAAAGATTGATGAAATCCAAATCTAGATAAACCAACTAATCTGTAATCGAATCAAGATTGCAATTGGTAAAATACTGAAATTGAGCAACATAAAATACCAAAAGTTAGCACAAAAAAAATATCTCCAAACAACTCAACCTAAAAGTCGAAAAAATTAATACAAAATAGCAAATTTAAACAAAAAAATTACTAACCATCTTTAACGAAAAGGTCTTGGCAAGGACAGTAAACATGAATCGAGCAGAAATTTGAGCTCTTCTCTTCCTCTTCCCCTCGCCCTTGTTGTCTCTCCCGTCAAATCTAGACTGCAAACGAAGAAACAATGACAAAATAAGTAGAAAAATGGACACCGATTAAGGAAAAAAAGACAGATCTTACCATCAAATCGAATAGAAAAATTAGGGTGCGAGGAGCTGGAGAAATTGAAGCAGAAGGACGCGACATCTCCGCCACAGCAACTGCCGTCATCCTCGACCGCCGTCGCCAGCATTTTGCCCTTATTTTCGCCCGCTATCGCCTGCTAGGGTTTCCCCAAATTTCAGCCGCATTTTTTTTTCTCTTGTCGTGAAAAATGAGAAGAGAGAGATAGGAAGAGGGAGATATTCTGTGAGCTCAAGAAAGTTTTGGCTAGACCTGATTTTTGTGCACCGTATCATAATATTATATGACGGTCTACATACATCAAGTTTATTCAAATAAGAACCATCAGATTTTCATTAAAATTAATTCAAGGACTGAGATATCTTTGATGACGTGGATGCCTCAGAAAATAGAAATTTCCTTAAAATTATAATTATCATTAATGTTCCCTTCTTCTAATTGGGCCGCACCCTTTCACTCTTAAGCGGCCAAGATAATCAAGGGCATTATGTACTCGTGTTCCTCTTATCCCTCCTCTCTACAGAACCCTTTACCATCCTAAACTACGCAATAAAGAAAGAGGGAAATTGAAATATTTGAAAATTGAGATATTTGAAGAAATTTGGAGGTGGAGTTATATGTGTATGACATGGTGCCAATGAGTTGGCATAAACTCTTCGAGTGACGATTCCGTATCTTTCGATTTTGTCGTCTTTATCAGATTTCGAGCAAGTTGTGGATCTGTTTTTGTCGTTAATTGAGGTCCTTCGATCCAGTGAGTGTTATTCTCCCTTTTCACTATTATTTATATTTATTTTGATTAAAACGGATTTTGTTCCAAAAAGCGTGTTGAATTACGAAAACGTATATTATTTCGTTTATGATATAGTGATATTTTGAGAAACTGATTTTGAATATAATTATGATGATTTATGATATTAATGATATATATAAAATTATGATTTCGAATTAGAGGATTTGACAAATAAAATGAATTTGGATAATGATTTGAATTATGATTTCAATTTGATATTAGTGAATTATTTTGGAAATGATTTTGGATAACAGGTACGACGATTTATGATTTTAAATGATTTGTGAAATTATTATTTTGAATTTGGATATTCATTCCAATATAGAAGGTATGTTTCGAATTTGTTTTCAGAAATGATTTGCGCTAAAAAGCGTGTTTCGTTTTATGAAAGTTATTTAGTAAATTATATGGTTATAATATTTTATATTATTAGAAAGATTTTATTTGGATAAAGCGTAAACAAGATTTACGATTTTTAAAGAGGGTCTCCGAGAGACTCTATATATATGTAGAATTTTATTTGGATAAAACGTAAGCCGGGCTTACGGTTTTGAAAGAGGGTCCTATGTGTACATACGCGGCTCCTCCGGTATGTTTTAGTTTGATAGGTGTAGTGTCGCGTGACCCCGTGGCGCTCTATGGAGGGAATTACGTAGCAAACTTGATGTAGTGCAAAGTCCCGACCCCGTGGCGCCCTTTTGTTTTTGGAGGGATCTGGCTGTGGCGCATGGATATCCGTCGTCAGCTCATTTTTGTTGGGAATTCGCGCTTCCCGTGCTTTATGTTTTGTTCCAGCCCGTGTGTGATTCGCTATCAGCTCGGGTTGGCACTTCAGTCGAGTGTTATTTGCGCCCTCACCCCGGTAAAAGTATTAGTATGATTATGATTATGATTAGATATGAAGGTAATCGATTTGATTTCGATTTCGAGTTTGAAAAACCGGGGCAAGTATTTTGAGATATATTTAGAAACTTATGATTTGAAGATAAACGATATTATCTTATGATTTTGAGATACTTTTAGAAACTTATGATTTGAAGATAAACGATATTATCTTATGATTTTGAGATATATTTAGAAACTTATGATTTGAAGATAAACGAGATTATTTTATGAACTTATTTGAAAAGTACTTATTTTAGTTACGACTATTTTTAACGAGGTTTCACTCACTTAGTCACTTCCGTGACTAATCCTTTCGATTTACATATTTTTAGTTCAGGTATCGAAGGTCTAATATCGGGAGTTGCGGGTACTTTGAGAGTGAGAACGTCTACGATATCTGAGTTTCGTATTAATATATTTTATGCTTCCGCAATAGTTTTGTATTATTATTTTAATTCCGTAATGTATGTATATGTATGTGTTGTTGTGTTGTCGTTGTTTTCGAATCAGTTTGGTATCTTGTTTTGTGATGTTTTCATATGGGAGCCTGTGGTATACGAGTTGTATACTGGCGGGTTGCCGCACCCATTTCCATTTTTATGTTTGGGGTGTGACAGCTTGTGTGGTATCAGAGCAAAACATCGAAAACAACCATAACATTCGTCGTGAGAGTTGGGGTTTCGAGTCTTCTTAGTTGTGTCTATTTCGAGTAATATTCTATGTTCCAGAATCTAAATTATGATGTGTATGTGTGTCTCGTGTCGATGTCGTTCGCTAGTAATCCATGTTCGAGTACGTATTTCTTTCGAAGCATTTCGTTCGGAAAAAGGTAAATATTTTATTTATAAAGATATTAGTATCAATTTTAGAAATGATTTTATATATTCGTATTATTATTTTGGGATATTTTGATCGAAACATATTTGCGATAATTGAAACGATATTTAAAACTTGATTTTGAACAACAAATGTGAGAATTTACGTTTTTTTTTTTGAGATTTCTGATATTATATTTTAGAATTTTAAAATCAAAAGTTTTAAATGATTTGGATGTAGTTTTGAAACATTTGAAAACAAAATAGAATTTGCGTATAAACCATGATTGTGAAATGAAATGAAATTTGATTTAGGAGAATTTTGTGAAATGAAAAGAATTTTCAGATCATACTTTAGGATTTTGAAAAATTATATTTGTTACGATTTTGAAAGAAATTATTATATTGAATTAAATGAAAAAGAACAAAATTTCATTCTTATTTGGGAAATCATTTGGTTCAAAGTATTGTCCTTGGAAAATAAAGTTTCATTAAACAAAAGGTATTTTATTTGATGAAGGTTTTAATATGAATTTAGAAAATGATTTTACATAATCATCTTATTTTATGTGGTATTTTTTTTATGGAAACAAATTGGTGATATTTGAAAGTTATATTGTTTTATACAAGTTAAATTCTTTTAAGTAATTTAGTTATATGTTTATATTTTTATTTTTGTGGCATTTTGATACAAACCAATTTGTCATATTTGAAAATGAGTTGTTTTGAGTAATTTAGTTATTTATTTTGGTTAACTATAATTAGTAGATCAATACTGTTTCAATTAAACTTATTGTGATTTTGAAATCATTTGTGAAGCTATATTGTTTTAAATGCTATGCTTCAAATGAAAACCAAGTTATTTGATATTTTAGATATTTATTTATTTACTGGTTTGTGAAAGAAAGAGTTTTTATAAATAGATGTTTTAATGAGATTCTTAGTTAAGATGTTTTTGTTTGAAAGTTTTTATAGTTGATCGGATTATATTTTAGTTTTATTTCGTGAAAATAATTTTGTTTTGAAAGGAACAACCAAATTTGTTTAAGAAATTGATTTAGTTAGTATTATATTTTTGGTAACGATTATTAGTTCCTGATTTTAAATTGAAGGTATTTTGTGAAGCATATTTGAATAGTTTATTTTTGCGACAATATCTCTAATATAGTCCATAATTTTATAATCATTTTTTTTGACTTGATATATTTATATGAACTGATTTGCTAAGACTTTTATCGTTGAAGAGATTGTTATATTTTGATGATTGTGAAAACAAAAGAAATTTGATGAAGTATGATTTACAAAGAAATAATATTTTGGCAGTTCTGCTTTTATGACACTTTCTTTATTTGATATTTTTAAAATTGAGAAAGTAATTTAATTGGTACTGAATTTTGGAAACAAATTTTAATTTCTTGTTTAGCTAAAATAATTTGTGTATCGGTTTAGAGAGTTTATTTTGATAATTTTGAAAACTATTTGGAAAACGGTTAATTTATAAATGTTTTGGATTTTTTTTGATCAAAAAACGAGTTTCGATGTTTAGAGGACTAAACATCTATTTAAGGAGGGAATAATGTAATAAATATTAAAAATAGGGTTTTAATATTTGTTTTTATTCTTTGTAAAATATTTCGAAACCAAATTTCAAGTTAGATATTTTAATTCTTTCTAAGCTCAAAAGTTGGGTTTATTATTTCAGAATTTCGCAAGGGTATTATGGTAATATAATTTTTGGTACCATTGAAATACATATTTTATTGGGGCTTTGTGAACAAACTATGGAGGGACTATTTTGTAATATAAAATAAATAAGGTATTTTCAAAGATTGCAAATATAGAATATTTTAGGGTTATATATGAAATGCACCATGCCTTTCATAGTTTCATTGAGCCACATCCTTTCTTTCACGTGGGATGCATGAGGGGTAGAGTGAATACATATAGTTGTAAGGTTATATATGAAACTAGTTTTTACCCGCGCGCATTCGCGCGCGAGTTCCGCGAGTATTCTCGAGTTTGAGATTATTTTTTTTTATATATTAATTTTAATTAATTTTAATTTTTTCTGTTTTCGTGGTATTGTATTTCGTATTTAATGTTGCAATTCAGTATAATTTCTCGAATCTAAAAAAATCATATATGCTGGTTGCGCGCATGATATCAACAAATTATGAATATATATCGAACGTAACATATAGGAATAATAAACAAAACATAAGTATTTCGTAACAAAGAAACAAACAACAATAGATGAACTTTAATAATAAAAGAAATAAAATAATTACAACAATATAAAGTTCTAATTAATAGAATTATTAAAAAATACACAATTCAATATATCCGAACTTTTCATTGAATAATAAAATATGCAAGTATTATATGTTTGCCTCAGCAAAGCATAATATTTATAATTTTTTACAGCAAGTACAATTTGAATTGTTCAAGAGCCGGATTTTTTCAACAATTCAAATAATTCTTGTTATAAAATTTGTCATTTTTTTATACATCATCGGCAAAATCGGTAGAATGATGATGATGATGATGTTGGGAATTCACCCATCCCCGGGCCCGCGCAGCGGATATGAAGGCCCGGTCCGGTTCCCTAAATCCAAGATCACGCCATGACTTCGAGGGTACGATGCAAAGTAGGATAGACGATTACCAGCGTGAAATTGATCACGCACGACGGGTTGATCGCTCGCATCCTTCTTTTCCTTCGGTGTCACGTTGGTGACTAGCCCGTACGTCACATACCGCACGTCTCCCACCGTCTTGACACGCCTCGGGTTGTCTTCATGCGTTCCATGCCCGCATGCTTCCACAGCCCGTTACTCGATTCGCTCGTTTCCGTCTCCGGCAGATTTCGTTCCTCCGAATCGATCACAACCGAAAGAGCCCCCAGATGTTGCTCCTCTACTTGTATCCACCTTGACTCGTAAGACGTCGGTCGCGGGTGCAACTGCCTAGACGATGCACCGGCGAACTTGCTCGATTGATTGATTCTCTATACCGGAAAACACCTTTTCACGGTTTCTCTCTCTTTACACCCTTTATCTCTCTAGAAAGTTGTCTCACAATTCTCTGAAATATTCTGAATTAATTAACTGAATGAACCACACCATATGAGAGAGAAAAATCCTATTTATATCATATAGGATTAGGATTGGCCAAAAGACATGTATATCCAATATACACTCTTTCACACAGAAAGTTGCATGTATCTGTCCAGTATTCTGTCCATACGAAATTGGTAAATTCCTCCCAACCACCCCCCACCCCCCACCCACCCACTCACCCCCCCCCCCCCCCCCAAGCCCACCCCCCCCCCAACCCCTCCACCCCCCAACCACCCACCACCCCCAGCCCCCCACCCCCCACCCACCCCCCACCCCACCACCCCCCACACCCCCAACCCACCCCCCAACCCCCACCACCCACCCACCCCCCAACCCCCCACCCCCCACCCACAACCACCCCCCACCACCCACCCCCACCCCACCCCCCACCCACCCCCCACCACCAACCACCCCCCACCCCCACCCCCCACCCACACCCCCACCCACCCACACCCCACCCACACCCCACCCACCCCCCCACCCCCACCCACCACACCCCCACCCACCACCCCCCCCCCACCCCCCCACCCCCCCACCCGCCCACCCACCCTCCACCCACCCCGACCCCCCACCCCCCACCCCACCCCCCACCCACCCCCCACCCACCCCCCACCCACCCCCCACCACCCCCCACCCACCCCCACCCCACCCCCCACCCACCCACCACCCCCACCACCCCCCCCACCCACCCCCACCCACCCCTCACCCACCCCCCCACACCCACCCCCCACCCACCCACCCCTCACCCACCCCCCACCCCCACCCCCCCACCCGCCCACCCACCCTCCACCCACCCCGACCCCCCACCCCCCACCCCACCCCCCACCCACCCCCCACCCACCCCCACCCCCCCACACCCACCCCCCCACCACCGACCCCCCCCCCCCCCACCACCCCCCCCCCAACCCCCCACCCACCCCCAACCCCCCACCCACCCCCCACACACCCCACCCCCCACCCACCCACCCCTCACCCACCCCCCCCCCCCAACCACCACCCACCCACCCACCCCCACCCACCCCCACCCCCCCACCCCCAACCCCCCACCCACCCCCCACACACCCCACCCCCCACCCACCCACCCCCCCAACCACCACCCCCCACCCACCCACCCCCCACCCAAGCCCCACCCCCACCCAACCCCCCACCCCCCACCCACACCCCCACCCACACCCCCACCCCCCAACCCCCCCACCACCCACCCACCCCCTCACCCCCCCACCCACCCACCCACCCTCCCACCGCCCACCCACCCACCCCCAACCACCCCCCCAACCACCCCCTCCTCCCACCCACCCACCCCCCCCCAAACCACCACCCACCCACCCCCCACCACGCACCCACCCACCCCCCACCACCAACCCCCCCCCACCCACCCACCCCCCCCCAAACCACCCCCCACCCACCCACCCGCCCCACACCCAACCACCCCCCCAACCACCCCCCACCCCCCACCCACCCCCCACCCACACCCCACCCAATCACCCACCCCCCCCCCCCCCAACCACCCCCCCCCCCCAAACCACCCCCCACCCACCCTACCCACCCCCACCTCCACCCCCCCTCCCAACCACCCCCCCACACCCACACCCACACCCACCACCCCACACCCCCCCACCCCCACCCCCCCACCCACCACCCCCCACCCACCCCCCCACACCCCCACCAACCCCCCACCCACCCCCCACCCACCCGCCCCCCAACCACCACCCACCCACCCCCCAACCCCCAACCACCCGCCACTCCCACCCACCCACCCCCCCACCCCCACCCACCCACCCCCCCAACCACCCCCCACCCAACCACCCCACCACCCCAACCCCCACGTCCCCCCCCCAACCACCCCCCACCCACCCCACACCCCCCACCCCCCCACCACCCACCACACCCAACCCCCACCCACCCCCACCCCCCAACCCCCCACACCCCCACCACCCACCCACCAACCCACCACCAACCCACCCTCCCACCACCCCCCCCCCACCCACCCCCCACCCCCCAACCACCACCCACCCACCCACCACCCCCAACCACCCCCCACCCCAACCACCCCTCACCCACGCCCCACCCCCCACCCACGCCCCACCCCCCCCCCCCCCCAACCACCCCCCCACCCCCCACCCACCACCCCCCACCCCCAACCCCCACCCCCCCACCCCACCCCCCCCCCCAAACCACCACCCACCCACCCCCCCCACCCACCCACCCCCCACCCCCCACCCAACCACCCCCCCCCCCCCCAAACCACCACCCACCCACCCCCCCCCCCCCCACCGACCCCCCCCCCCCCACACCCCCACCCACCCCCCCACCCACCCACCCCCCCCCCCCCCAAACCACCACCCACCCACCCCCCACCACCCACCCACCCACCCACCACCAACCCCCCCCCCCACCCACCCACCCCGCCCCCCAAACCACCCCCCCACCCACCCCCCCCCCCCCCCCCCCCACACACACCCAACCACCCCCCCCCCCCAACGACCCCCCACCCCACCCCCCCACCCACACCCCACCCACCCACCACCCCCCACCCCCAACCCCCACCTGAAGGAAATACAGTTTTGGATCATCGCTAAAATGGTACGTAGGACAAACGAACGTACGCGTTCGTGGGCATACGAAACAGATTAGTAAAACTGGTATAACTTTCAGTAGGAAACTCCGATTTGAATGGTTCAAATTGGGTTAGTTAGATAATGAGATTATCTAGAACTTTCATGTTGTAATATATTTCATTTGAGCGAAGTATCAGTATCCTTCTAATGAAATACCGAAAGGGTGCGACAGTTTGACATACAGTCAGTAAAACGGCCGTAACTTTCGGGTCCGAACTCCAATTGGGCTGGGCCAAATTGGGTTGGAAAGATAATTAGATTATCTACAACTTTCGTAAATGTTCAAAGTCGGTTGGAACGATTTAACATTTTCGTTCTGACAGATTACTGAAAGGGTGTATGCAGTTTTCTGTTTGAAAAGGTGTATAGAAGATATACATACCTTTTGGCCCATCCTTATCCTATGGAGTATATATATGATGTTTCTCTCTCTCTCATCAGTCCAACCAGTTGAATAATTAGATTAGTTCAACCAGAAAATTAATGGACTTAATTTAGAATTAATCCAGAAATTAAGAGACTCTAATCACTTGATGAAAGAGTGCGAAGAGATTGAGAGAGAAGGAGAAAAGAATTTTCTCCGTCTAGAGAATCGAAACGCAATCATGCAAGTTCGCCGGTGCATCGTCTAGGCAGGTGCATCCGCGACCGAGGTGCTACGACTCACGGTGGATACGGGTAGAGGAGCGACACATGTGGCTCTTCGTTGTGATCAAACCGGAGAAGTAATCGAGTAACGGGCTGTGGAATCATGCGGGCATGGAACGCACAAAGACAACCCGAGGCGTGTCGAAACGGTGGGAGACGTGCGGTATGGGACGTACGGGCTAGTCACCAACGTGACACCGAAGGAAATAGAAGGCGGCGATCAACCCTTCGTGTGCCATCAATTTGGCACTGGTATGAATCTGTCCTTCTATTCGCATCGTACCCTCGAAGTCGTGGCGTGATCTCGGGAATCGGGGAATCGAACCGGGCCTACATATCCGCTGCGCGGGCCTGGGGTCGAGGATATTCCCCTTCAGTGGTATCAGAGCGATCGCCATCGATTCGAGGGTCGAATCATAGTCGTATATTAGATATACGCACGGGTTATCAAAGTTCGTACCCGTTTGCATGATGTTACATATAGAGAAAGTCAAATTCCGTTAAAATCACAAGTGGAATTCGCTAGAGATCGATCAAAAGTTGATTGAGAGTATCTAGGAATGATCGTGAAAAAGTTTCATGATTTATCGTTTTGGAAACGAGCGAAAACGGACAAAACGGCAAAATCTGCAGAAAGTTAGAATACGAAACAGTGAGTAAAACTAAGATAATTTTCAGTGGGAAACTCCAAATTGATTGGATCAAATTGGCGTAGTTAGCTAATGAGATTATCTATGACTTTGATACAGAAAGTTTTTCCATTTGAACGAATTATCAGTGTCGTTTTTATGGAATACTGAAAGGGTGCGACTGTTTGACATACAGAGACTAAAACGTCCGTATATGTCGCATCGAAACTCCAATTGAGTCCAATCCAATTGGGTTAATTAGATAATAAGATTATCTAGAACTTTCGTTCACGTTAAAAGTCGGTTGGAACAATTTAATATTTTTGTTTCAACAGAATACTGAAAAGGTGTCTGTAGTTTTCTTGTTCAAAAGGTGTATATTGGATATACTTACCTTTTCGTTTGTTCGTATTTTACTAAAACTGGTATAACTTTCAGTAGAAAATTCCGATTTGAATGGTTCAAATTGTTTTAGTTAGATAATTAGATTATCTAGAACTTTCATGTTGTAATATATTTTATTTGAGCGAAGTATTAGTGTCGTTCTAATGAAATATCGAAAGGGTGCAGAAAAACAGTTTTTCTGCCGCCCCGGGGGCAGTTTTTGGCGCCCCGGACGCGTCCCGGGCGAGGTTTTCTCGCGCCCCACGGCCCCTGCGTTACAACGGATGGGGCGGTCCGTTACAACGGACCCCTCTCGGGTTGCTGTTTTTGTTTTCGCGATAACTTTGGCTACGAAGCTCGGAATTTTGAGTTCTTTATATCGATTTGATCGGCATCAAACATACTAGCATATAGGACAAGTAATTATTTATAATAATTAATTTTCCTAATTAAATCATATGCATTTAGAAAATCTTGTGATAGTGATATAATATGATTATGTCACGAATTATTAAACGTGCAATGGCATGATCCCTCATAATATTTAAGTCATGAAAATGCCTTCCATATCCACAACTACCGAGTTCGGTGTTACGTTTCACGTGGGTTCAGGCTAAAGTCGGGCACGTGATATTGAAACAATCGAAATGGTGGCAAGCGTTAAATCAGGACTTGTGAGGCACAGGCTAAAGTCGACTCACTAGTAGCTTATTTGAACGATACGTTGGATATGGTTGTGACTTAACCGTCCAGGCCAATCAGATTGGAGTTCGGGGCATAGATAGAATGCACACACGGAACTGGGATTGTATAGGATACGATCCATCACCGAAATTCTATAAAGGTTCAAGAGTCGTATTGGATACGATTGGATATTCATCCTACCTAAATAACGGGATCCCACCCGATAGGCTAAAGTCACTTGTGGGAGGAACGGAAATATGGGTCTTGAGTGTTATGGTCTTGGAGTCCCGTATCGGTATGAGGGTTACCGATTCGATAAAAATAACACATTCATATATTCATCATATAAGCATATAGATTAAGTACGCACGGTTAGGAGTTAATCTTCATCATCCGTTTAGAATTATGTTTTCAAGCAACACCAAATATATCGATGAGATCGATATGATAGATGGCTTTTGGGCCGGAATTACCGTTATTAACCTTGATAGTCAAAGAATAGTTCTTAGACTTAAAGGAACGTGTTGGACACGGAAATGGTAGATTCGGGGCTCGAGGCTTTGGCTTTAGAGAAAGCCGGGTTCGATAAACTTTAAGAAGGAATCGAACGACATTACGTGCCTTGTGGTGGCATGTATAGACGCATATTCTCAAAATTGTTTTGAGAATTCGGGTGTATATGAAAGTAAAACACAAAGCTCATGAAATAGTTTCAAGAGCTAGAGCGCGTTGAATGGTTCGATGCGGCTCAAAGAGTAGGTTAATTTTGAGACGCCTTATGGGTCTTGAATTAACACTCGTGTGTTGATGGTACGAGATTTGATCGTCGTGACCGAATATCATATGCATTCGATAGATAAGTCGATCCCGAAATTGCATATGATGCGATTTAAATTTGAATTGGAGATGCTCAGAGTATCCGAGGAATCCAATGCATATAGATGCGTGGATGTCCTTGTAATTCAAAAATCGAAAGAAATATATGTCTAAGGGTGTTTTGGGAAAATGTTTTCCAAACAGAAAGTTCGGACAAGGAGTTGTCCAAACTAATGACTCAAAGAATGGTGAAATCCGAGGAGGATTAAACCAAGAGGTTGATTGCTTCTTTTGGCATTGCCGTCTTGGCCATATAAACGAGATTCGCGTATCTAGATTCCATATGATGGATTGCTAGAATCATCCGAATTAGATTCGATTGATTAATGCGATACTTATTTATTAGGCAAGATGACAATGGCATCATTCTCCAAAGGTTGGAGAAAGATCCAACGAATTATTGGAAATTACATTTAGATGTAATGTTCCGATAAGTTCCGAGGCAAGAGGAGGCTATCGGTATTTTGTTACGTTTATGGACGGTTAAGGTAGATATGAAAATATCTATTTAATGCGTGCCGAAACGGAGACTTTTGAAAGGTTCAAAGAGTTTCAAAAACGAAATACGAAATCAACTAAGCAAGAAAATCAAAGCTTTTCGATAGGATCGAGAAGGCGAGTATTTGAGCTAAACCTTTCGATAGGATCGAAGAGGCGATATTTGAGTTATGAATATTGATAATCATTTATGATTGTGGAATCGTTTCACGATTGCCTTTATTCGGAACATTGAGATGTGTCCGAAAAGAAGAAATGAACGCATGTTGGACATGGTTCGATAAATGATAAGTCAATAGGATCTCCCAAAATATTTTGGGGATACGCCCTTGAGACATCGGCACTAATGAATGGTTGCATATAAGATATGAATCATAAACCTTCTAATTGGTACAAAAGACGCCATATGAGATATGGATCGGAATGGTTCCGAAGTTGTCACTTATACAGATTTGAGGATGTGAGTGTATTTCGAAATTTGTTTCGGTTAAACTCAATCCCAAATCTGGAAATTGTTCGTTTATCCTTAAGGAAACTAAAGGGTATTAGTTCTAACGTCCCGACGAAAATGAAATTTTCGTGGCTCGAAGAGATGCCTTCTTGGAGGAGGACTAGATGCGCACAAGTTTGGAACTTGGTGCCATTTATCTCTATGCGGGCTAGTGGGAGTAGAATAAATCTCGAAAGAGTTCGTGATTTGAAAATGAACATTGTACCGATGAGAGTTGACATGGCTTCATCAAGAGTCGATGAACGCAAGTCGAACACACAAAGGAATTTTTCGTAGATCAAGTAGGCTATATCATAAGCCGGTAAATACGGATTTATCGTGGCTAATGATGATAGATCGAAATCATAATGATTCGATATCCTACACGGATGCTATGAAAAGTTGATTCCACATGACATGGTGTCATGAAATCTGAGATTCGATCCATGTGAATTATCAAGTTTAGAACTTGATTTCATTACTTTCTGGGTTAGACCCGTGAAATGTGAGTGGGTTTTTGAAGATGAAGAACCGGCATGGATAGGAATACGCATATATGTAAAGCGAGGCTTTTTGCGAAGAGTTTCATGCAATTCATAGTCGGACTATGAAGAAACGTTTTCGCATGTTACCATGCTTTAACATTCTCGAAATTCTGCTTGCCATGGTCGCATATTATGACTATTTGATGTGGCAAAATGGATGTCAAAACCGAATTTCTTGACAGAAATTTTATGAAAGGATGTGTACTTGACACAACCTTACGGTTTTGTCGATTCATAAGAATCGGGGATAAGATATGCACGCTTTAACGATCCATATGATGGATTAGAGAAAGCTTCTCGGAATTGGAATATTCGTTTTGACAAAATTATAAACTGTTATAAAATTGTCGAAACGAATGGAAACTTTGTGTACACATGAAGGTTAGTGGGAGCTGCGTTATATTTCTTGTAACGACAAAGGATTTAGACGAGACCGCTTATGAATTAAGCGTGAGACATCCAGCAGCGCGAAAAGTAATAATATGATGCCTTACATTTGATGTTAGGATCTATTATATCTGTCATGATATGTATGTGGCTATCTGTCATACAAATAAAGCGTCTAGTTCACCGTCAATAAAATTCATGGGAATCACATGAGTTTGAATGTAATTCGATTACATGAGACTAACTCTTGTGATTGTATAATGGTTATACAAATATATACATAATGGTTATGTATATTTAAAACCCATCGGGATTTGTATTGATAGAGGTGAAGTTTATCCTTGAATACTTTGCAAAGAATTCAGGATTTATTATCTATAATGGTGTGGAGGACGTGTTGGTTATAAAGAGTTATAACAAACAACAGTTTCCAAAGATGAAGCACGTCCAAATATGTAGCACGACTTTCGATCACAAAGTGTGTACATGTTTTGCTTTTATGAAAACACGGTTATGTGGAAAGGTTCCACAAGACCAATAATTTATGATTCTATTTACGGTGGCGAGTATATTGCGGTTATTAATCGCAAAAGGAAGTGGTATGGATCAAGGATACATGACCAAACTCTAGTAGTCACGAGTTATCGGATTTATGGTTGTTTATTGCGTGAGACGCAATAGTACAAGCCAAAAATGCCGAGGTCACAACCACTTCTAGCCAATACTCAGAAAATTTCATTTGATCCATGAAATTTTATGAAAAGATGTGATCGTAGGTATTGGAAATGTTCCAATCCTGATGATGATTAACACTAGCGGGAATGTGCGGACCCGTTTACAAAACCGCTCTCTCTAGTCGCGCGTGACTATCATGCGATGACTATGGGTATGGAGATACCTAGAGGAGGAAGAAGAGAGTAGAGTGTAGTTATCTAATACGATAGTCCTCGCAGGTTATGGGTATGGAGATACCCATAGGTAAACGTTGTATCACCCAAATACTTAGTCCATATGAATGCATTCCTTTTAAAAATTTTGTTTACTTAATTTAAATATGCATTCACCTTATATGAAAACAGTGTGCGGGTTGTGTAATATGATTGTTACATGAACCTTGATTTGAACTTGTGTGGACGTCGACATGGTTGAGGACCATGTGCAGCGAAACCGTCACACTTAAAGTGTCATTTCTAAACATCCCTAGTCGCGGATCAGCTTGCTTAAGAGAGAAGCATTTCTATTATTGGATAGACTGAACGCGTACACTAGTACGTTTGCCGAGGAGATGATTATGTTTTGCTAATCATGGGACAAGGTGCTTGTCGAATCGGGAACGTAGATATATGTTAGGTTACATGTATTGGATATGACCAAAGCCGCGAGTCCATGACATGGTTTAGTCATTATAGATGGACTTGTGATGGATGGGGTTTTAGATTCTTCATACTTGAGGGGATCATTGATTGCGTTACGTGTTGGGTTACGCACACGATTATCATAGTGTGCAGCGGAAATTAGTTCACGTGCGTAACCTAATTCTACCGGGATCACGCCCTAAAACCACCGAAAAAGGAAGAGTTTCGGAGAATTACCTCGTACAAGTTAGTACGTGTCGATTACTTCTCCAAATCCGTGAACCTTCTCCAAGAATCGCTCGTGCAATCCCTCTACTCGTGTCCACCTCGATTTCGTCCGATCGGAAATCGCCAACGCCGTTCTAGTCACCGTCACGATTAAATCTCTCAAGATCCTTGCTCGAATCTCCCTCTCAATCTCTCAGATCTAATCTGAATTCTGTGGAAGAAGAAGAAGAGAAACGACGGCTCAAAACCCTAGAAAACTTAGGTCAAATTCCGGAATCAGAACTTTATATATATAGGAAACAGGTCAGTTCGAACGAACTTAACATAGTTCGTTCGAACGAACTCAGTTCGTTCGAACGCACCTAAATGTTCGTTCGAACGAACCCACTTCTGTTTATCACGAATAAGTCTGTTCGAACGCACTGATATAGTTAGTTCGAACGAACCTTATTCTGACTGCAGAATTGCCTATTTATATAAATTCTTCCAAGTTAATTCTTAAGCCATATTTTCTTTCAAACTCCCTCTTGGATTAAGACTTAATCAACTTGGCCATATGTCCAACATATGTCGTGAGATCTAATCACACGTGATTCCATTTTGTTTGTCCAACAAACTTATTGGTGAGCATTATCTTGAGAATCCGATATATTACGAAATCTTGGTGTGACCTTGTAGGTTCGTCTAAGACTGGCAGTGGATATGGCAGCAATCCACAAGATATTGCGAGCACTAGACTGCCGTTAATACCTACCCAGAATTAGCACGAAAAAGGTGGAGAAAACCTTTATGAAGATGCAGTACATCTTCATACCTAGCTCAGATAAGTGTTACTAGTCCTCTTGTTCGCGATATCTTCTGATCAAAAGAGTCACGGTGAAGCCTAAGACTTCAAGTCATCCTCTATTCTTTTTGATCAGATATACTCTTTCCCGATAAGAATTAGATTGATAATTACAATGCGAACTCCATGAGTTCCATCGAGCTTGGCCAAGCATTTCATCAATCTCAATTCAATCGAGGGGCCCGAGAGATATCTCCCTCTATCCTTTTTCAAGGTTAGAAAGGAACAATTCCTATCTTGCAATCTCACATCCTTTGCCTATGCTAAAAACAATACCCAATAGTAATCACTGCTACACAGTTACGCGTAGGGTTAATTATATCAAAGCATTGTCCTTTCACATACTAGGTATCCGTGAGATCACTCAAGTATGAAGAACTAAAACGCACTATCTGGATATGAGTTCGTCTCCAATGACTTTGACCATGTCACAAACTCATATAGTGGTCTGCCCAATATACGACGCCGCGTATATCCATATTCTAGAATCGACGCTACCGTCCCAGATCAGTAAAACCTGATCATCTCATCTACGAATATGCCAGTGTATGTAAAAGTTTCCATTCAGTGAATGGACTACCTGGTTCAAACCTATGAACAACTTTATACACCAGGGACGTTTTAGAATTATATTCATTCCGTTTAGTGATTTTACTATCATTCAATTGACGAATCAATATGCCAGACTATGGCCATGCAACATATTATTCTCAACTGACTCGATGCACTAAACTAGAATAAAATTCAAGGTCTATCCGATTATTATAATCGAATAACCTCACACACTTTCTTGTTATTTAATTTTTTTTTTTTTTTTTTTTTTTTTGAAATATGAAGATTTAGCTCATATGAATAATAATAATATAAATATCTGTCTCATAAACAAATACAATCCAAATAACACGCCTAGGGCATAATAAATGTTCTCCCACTTGCACTAGGCAGATCGAATCCCCTTATACAATAAGAAACATAAATAAAACACCCAATCTAACACTGCGATAGATATCCCAATCCTATCGCCCTAGCATGCTGCTCATGCTTGGCACGTGATAGTGGCTTCGTAAATGGATCGGCCACGTTATCATCAGTAGGTATCTTCATTATTTTCACGTCACCTCTCTTCGTAATCTCACGAATCAAGTGGTAACGCCGGAGTACATGCTTGGACCTGTGATGCGCTCGCGGTTCCTTTGATTGTGCTATTGCTCCGTTATTGTCACAATACACATCCATGGGACCCGAGATGCTTGGCATAACTCCAAGTTCCATCACGAACTGTCGTAGCCAGACAGCCTCCTTTGTGGCTTCCGAAGCCGCTATGTATTCCGCTTCAGTTGTAGAATCAGCCACCGTCTTCTGTTTGGAGCTTTTCCAAACAACAGCTCCGCCATTGAGCGTGAAGACGTAACCACTTTGAGATTGGAAATCGTCCGGGCAAGTTTGGAAACTAGCATCTGTATATCCTTGGATAACCAGATCTCTTTCCGCACCACCATAGACAAGAAACATATCTGTACTATTCCTAAGATACTTAAGAATGCTCTTGACTGCGGACCAGTGAACTTCCCCGGGATCAGATTGATAGCGGGAAGTCACACTCAACGCATATGCGACATCTGGTCTAGTACATATCATGGCATACATGATCGATCCTATAGCCGAAGCGTATGGGATCCGACTCATTCGCTCACGTTCAGCATCCGTTGAAGGACACTGAGCCTTAGTGAGAGCGATGCCATGTGACATTGGCAGAAATCCTTTCTTGGATTGCTCCATGTGAAACCTAGTTATCACTTTGTCAATATATGTACTTTGACTTAGTCCGAGAAGTCTTCTCGATCTATCTCTATAGATCTTCACACCTAAAATATAGGCGGCTTCTCCTAAGTCCTTCATTGCGAATTGACTACCCAAATATGCCTTAACCTGGTTAAGCATTGGGATGTCATTTCCAATGAGTAAGATGTCGTCCACGTACAAGATGAGGAATACGACCAAACTCCCACTGAATTTCTTGTATACACAAGGTTCCTCGATATTTTGAATGAAACCATACTTTGCGATGACCTCATCGAATCGTATGTTCCACGCACGAGATGCTTGTTTTAATCCATAAATGGATCTCACAAGCTTGCACACTTTATTCGTATTCTTTGGATCGACAAAACCCTCGGGTTGTGTCATATACACATCCTCGGTAAGGTTCCCGTTAAGGAAAGCGGTTTTGACATCCATCTGCCATATCTCATAATCGTGATATGCAGCTATCGCTAGAAGAATGCGAATACTTTTAAACATGGCTACTGGAGAAAACGTTTCATCATAGTGTATTCCATGAATTTGCTTGAAACCTTTTGCCACCAGTCTTGCTTTAAAAGTGTGTACATTACCATCCATGTCGGTTTTCTTCTTGAAAACCCATTTGCACCCAACGGTCTTAGCACCATTAGGTAGATCAATAAGATTCCAAACCTTATTATCATACATGGACTGGATCTCGGTTTTCATGGCGTCATGCCATTTCGAGGAATCCAGGCTAGACATAGCACCTTTGTAGGAGGTTGGCTCGTCATCTAGAGTCAACTCATCATCGTCATTACTAATGAGAAATCCATATCTCTCAGGTTCTTGACGATTCCTACTAGATCTACGTATAGCTTGTGTACTAGATTCAGGTTCACCATCCAATGGTAACTCAGAATCTTGTTCCAGATCAACTTGTTCACTTTGTGGTTCTCGAAATTTTTCGAGATCAATTTTACTCCCACTGGCTTGACGATCTAGGAATTCCTTCTCTAAGAAGTGTCCTCGTCGAGCCACGAAAACCTTGTTTTCGCTAGGCAAGTAAAAGTAGTATCCTTTTGTTTCTTGAGGATACCCCACAAATAAACACTTGTCTGATCTTGGCTCGAGTTTTTCCGTCAATAACCTTTTGACGTATGCCTCGCAACCCCAAATCTTTAGATAAGACAATGATGGAACCTTGCCATGCCATATCTCATATGGTGTCTTGTCAACTGATTTGGTCGGAACTCTATTCAGTATATGAGCGGCCGTTTGAAGCGCGAAACCCCAAAATGACTTTGGCAAATCCGTTCGACTCATCATCGAGCGAACCATGTCTAACAAGGTCCTATTCCTCCTCTCGGACACTCCATTCCATTGGGGTGTACCGGGTGGAGTCCATTGTGATACTATACCACAATCTCGAAGATAGTCCTCAAACTCATAGCTCAAGTATTCGCCACCTCGATCCGATCGAATGGCTTTTACTTTCTTGCCCAGTTGAAGTTCTACTTCATGTTGAAACTCTTTGAATTTCTCAAAAGTTTCACTTTTGTGACGCATTAAGTATAGATATCCATATCTACTATAATCGTCAGTAAAAGTCACGAAGTAGCGATACCCATTTCTAGCCTCGACACTCATTGGTCCACATACATCGGAATGTATGAGAGCCAATACATCTTTCGATCTTTCTCCCTTTTTGGAGAAAGGTGTCTTTGTCATCTTACCCATCAAACAAGATTCGCAATTTTCTATTGACTCCAAGTCAAAAGAATCTAGCACTCCATCCTTTTGGAGTCTAGCAATGCGTTTCTTGTTTATGTGTCCGAGACGACAATGCCATGAGTATGTTTCATTAGTTTGAGTTGTATTTATGTTATAAATGGACTGATTATTGTTGTTATTATCTAAATCCAAGACATATAGACCATTTTCAACTAGAACATTACTAAAGAAAATGCCATTCTTGCGAATAAAACAATCATTAGTACCAATAACTAATTCATATCCATCTGCAATAAGTCTAGAAACAGAAATAATACTCCTACTCAAAGTAGGTACATAACAACAATTATCCAAAACTAAAATAAGTCCATTTGGCAAAGTTAAATCATACGTCCCTTCGGCTAATGCTGCTACTCGAGCTCCATTCCCGACGCGTAAATCAACTTCGCCACGAATCAACGATCTTCTACTTCTTAGGCCCTGCATATTATTACAAATATGAGTCCCACATCCAGTGTCCAACACCCATGATGATGAAGTAAAGAAATAAGATTCGATAACAAAAATACCTGATGCCGGTGTGTCCAAGGAAGCGGTCTTTTGCTTGCTCTCCCTCAGGAAGATCTCGCAATCACGCTTCCAATGCCCCTCCTTGAGGCAGTGGAAACACTTCTTGTCATCCTTGGCTTTCTTGCCCACAGGCTTAGGCGCAACCTTGTTACCCTTTGCCTTCCTCTTCTTGTTTTTGTTCCCATTGCTTGGACTCTTCCCTTCAACCACCAATACTTCCGAAGTCCTAGACTTCATGTACCGTGGTTTCATGTCAGCTTCGAATGTTCTGAGCATTCCGATAAGCTGGGGAATGGTTCTTTTCATGTCTGACATGTGGAAATGCGAAATGAACGAATCGAAACTCGGTGGCAGCGACAACATGATCAAATCAGTTTGTAACTCCACCTCGAATTTTATGCCAAGCCTCTCAAGATGATCGAAATATCCTTTCATCTTGAGAAGGTGCGAGCTAACAGGCGTACCATCTTGCATCTTGCATTGCGTCGCATTGCCAAGAGCTTGGTACTTCTCCACCCTTGCTTGAACCTGAAACATCTCCCTGAGTTGTTTCATAATCTCGTATGCATCCTGTTTCTCAAACTGGATTTGATATTCAGGAGTCATAGTAGCCAACATGAGGCATGTGACATCATTCGAATCGTCCATCATGGTCGTATATTCGAATGTCTCATCCTCAGTTGCTTTATCCCCTGGCACAGGAGGGATAGGCGTCTCCAAGACATGTGCCTTTCCTTCCTGTTTCAGAACGAATCCCAGATTCCTCTGCCAATCGAGAAAATTCTTTCCGTTCATTCGTTCCCTTTCCAAAATGGAACGCAAACTGAAGCGGTTATTACTTGGTAAAGCCATGAATTCTACAATGTTTGAAAAAATAATGTAATTAATAACGTGGTCTTTCATATATTAAAATTCATTTTTAAATAACTTGAAATACCCATTATTTTATCATTTCAAATAGCCCCCACTATTGAAACGGAGATTTGATACCTTAAATCTCATAATGGACAAGATCCCTATATAACGTATTGCTAAGGTGACTATGGCCAACCACTCAGAAAATACGTCACATCGGGTAGGACGGTGTCCAATCATCTCCAAGACGATTCTTGCTTTACTCGTGAGGTCCGGTATTGAGTCCAACTCAAAACCAGAATGTGTGTACCTCACTCCTTGCCCCAAATCGTAGCCTAGCTAGCGAAATGGTCAAGTCCAAACCACAAATAGAGTATCACTCAATCAGCGAATTGACATGCCAGACTATGGCCATGCAACACATCAATTCCTAATCAATGCATGCCTTCCTTGATACGGACGTGTAAATCTGTGCCAGACTATAGCCATGCAACATAGATAAACAAACACTAGCCTAGAAGGTTCCATTTAGGGAGGCATAAGACTTGATAATTACGTGGGAGGATTTTACTTTTTATCAAAATCATTTTATTTTATTTATTAACCAAAACAAATAAAATAATAAGGTATAGCATATTGGCCTTTTAGTTTTATGAGCAATCATAAAACCCTAAAATTCCCAACCCTAAAACCCAAGATGACTCCTTGCTTTGAAGATCCAATCTTCGTGTCGTGTCGTGTCGTCTTGCCTTGAAGTTCCCTCTTCAAAACTAAACCTATTTTATTTTAATACAACTTTGGAAGACTCACTGGTCCCCATATATTTAAATAAAATATAACTTGGAAAGCTCACCGGCCCCCACACAACACACATACAAGCAATCACAGACAATCATCCCCGTTTTAGGCTATATGCTATACCGTATCGAATTTGTAAATTGGAAATTTTAAAATTATTGGGCATTTTTGACAGAAAAAAAATTGGTTGTCCAGAAAATTGTTCGAACGATCGCAACTCCAAGTTCGATCGAGAAACGTCAGAAAAAAAAATTTCAACATTTTTACTCTTTTTTTTTTTTTTTTTGAACCAGAAATAGGTCCGTTCGAACGCAACTCCAAGTTCGTTCGAACAGATCAGTCCGTTCGAACCGAACACTAGGTTCGTTCGACCAGACCAGTTCGTTCGAACGCAACTCCAAGTTCGTTCGAACGAACCCTATTCTGCCAGCTTTTCTAATTTCTGAAATTCAGCCCTAAAATTCTAAAATTTCCTAAATTCGAATTAAATCATCGATTTTCGATGGTTTTAACGAGGGATTGCTCTGATACCACTGTTGGGTTACGCACACGATTATCATAGTGTGCAGCGGAAATTAGTTCACGTGCGTAACCTAATTCTACCGGGATCACGCCCTAAAACCACCGAAAAAGGAAGAGTTTCGGAGAATTACCTCGTACAAGTTAGTACGTGTCGATTACTTCTCCAAATCCGTGAACCTTCTCCAAGAATCGCTCGTGCAATCCCTCTACTCGTGTCCACCTCGATTTCGTCCGATCGGAAATCGCCAACGCCGTTCTAGTCGCCGTCACGATTAAATCTCTCAAGATCCTTGCTCGAATCTCCCTCTCAATCTCTCAGATCTAATCTGAATTCTGTGGAAGAAGAAGAAGAGAAACGACGGCTCAAAACCCTAGAAAACTTAGGTCAAATTCCGGAATCAGAACTTTATATATATAGGAAACAGGTCAGTTCGAACGAACTTAACATAGTTCGTTCGAACGCACCTAAATGTTCGTTCGAACGAACCCACTTCTGTTTATCACGAATAAGTCTGTTCGAACGCACTGATATAGTTAGTTCGAACGAACCTTATTCTGACTGCAGAATTGCCTATTTATATAAATTCTTCCAAGTTAATTCTTAAGCCATATTTTCTTTCATTACGTGCGTAACACAATGCTTTGATATGATCTTACGCTCACCGTAACAAGGAGTTAAAAGGGTCATCATTGGGTATTGTCCGAAACACGGAATTCAATGTGAGTCTCCAAGATATGAATTGTTTATTCCGAAAGGAAGAGATATCTCTTAGGCGCCGCTCGATGAGTCGATTAACGAAATCTCTGGCCAGAGTCAATGATATTAATGGTTAATATCGATTGAAATTTGTTAAATCAACTCGGAATCGGGGAATAAGTATAGTTAATCAAATTATAAGGATGACTATTACCATGCCTTTTGATTAACGGATATCGCAAACAAGAGAACTAGTAACCGCTATTCGAGATAGGCACAATGATCACAATCATTTTTCGTTTTAACATGGGTAGCCATGATGGAGTGACTAGATCCCGCTCATGGGCTTGTAGTGCCATGGAAACGGCCTACTGCCATCGTTAAACGAACCTACACGGTCACACAACGAGTCGTACTATGTCGGGCTTGATTGCAAATTTTTTGCACATTGGATGTGCATGGCTTTAGCGTATTTGATACGCAGGCCAGATTCTCTGATATAGTGTATATGTGATATACATGAGTACCTTTTAGGTAAATCTGAAACTGAGTGGGAGACTGAAGGAAATACAGTTTTGGATCATCGCTAAAATGGTACGTAGGACAAACGAACGTACGCGTTCGTGGGCATACGAAACAGATTAGTAAAACTGGTATAACTTTCAGTAGGAAACTCCGATTTGAATGGTTCAAATTGGGTTAGTTAGATAATGAGATTATCTAGAACTTTCATGTTGTAATATATTTCATTTGAGCGAAGTATCAGTATCCTTCTAATGAAATACCGAAAGGGTGCGACAGTTTGACATACAGTCAGTAAAACGGCCGTAACTTTCGGGTCCGAACTCCAATTGGGCTGGGCCAAATTGGGTTGGAAAGATAATTAGATTATCTACAACTTTCGTAAATGTTCAAAGTCGGTTGGAACGATTTAATATTTTCGTTCTGACAGATTACTGAAAGGGTGTATGCAGTTTTCTGTTTGAAAAGGTGTATAGAAGATATACATACCTTTTGGCCCATCCTTATCCTATGGAGTATATATATGATGTTTCTCTCTCTCTCATCAGTCCAACCAGTTGAATAATTAGATTAGTTCAACCAGAAAATTAATGGACTTAATTTAGAATTAATCCAGAAATTAAGAGACTCTAATCACTTGATGAAAGAGTGCGAAGAGATTGAGAGAGAAGGAGAAAAGAATTTTCTCCGTCTAGAGAATCGAAACGCAATCATGCAAGTTCGCCGGTGCATCGTCTAGGCAGGTGCATCCGCGACCGAGGTGCTACGACTCACGGTGGATACGGGTAGAGGAGCGACACATGTGGCTCTTCGTTGTGATCAAACCGGAGAAGTAATCGAGTAACGGGCTGTGGAATCATGCGGGCATGGAACGCACAAAGACAACCCGAGGCGTGTCGAAACGGTGGGAGACGTGCGGTATGGGACGTACGGGCTAGTCACCAACGTGACACCGAAGGAAATAGAAGGCGGCGATCAACCCTTCGTGTGCCATCAATTTGGCACTGGTATGAATCTGTCCTTCTATTCGCATCGTACCCTCGAAGTCGTGGCGTGATCTCGGGAATCGGGGAATCGAACCGGGCCTACATATCCGCTGCGCGGGCCTGGGGTCGAGGATATTCCCCTTCAGTGGTATCAGAGCGATCGCCATCGATTCGAGGGTCGAATCATAGTCGTATATTAGATATACGCACGGGTTATTGTAAAGAATTGAATCTAGAGATGCTAATTGTACTTAATTAACTTGTTATTTAGAGAAGATAAGAACTCAAGTTTAACTCTTTCATTAATTTCAAAAACTCAATTACAAACTTAATGACCCTTGCAATTTATACTAACCAACAGTTAATTTGAACCACACAAAGCTGTAACTAACTAACTTAATCTCGTCCACTCATTATTTAACCACTTACAATTACACTTAATTAGTTTTCTAATTATCCAGACTTATAACCGAAAATAGCTAAAGTGAGAGAAAGGCCCAACTAAAGTCAGCCCAGAGATTTATTCTTTTACTTCTGGCCCGTGAACCCTTCAGACCGTTAAGTTGGTCAATTCATCTTCTTCAAGTCTTCGTGTTCGTTAACAGCCCCCCGCAAGCGAGATGTGGGGATTTCACCACATTAAGCTTGGATCGAAGGACACAAAAACGTTGTGTAGCTAACCCTTTTGTCAGTACGTCGGCTAATTGATCTGCAGAGCAGAGAAAACGCACCAAGAGTGATTTGGAAGCCACCCGTTCTCGTACGAAGTGATAGTCAATTTCAATGTGTTTCGTCCTCGCGTGAAAAACCGGATTAGAGGCTAGGTAAGTAGCTCCGATATTATCGCAATAGAGAGTTGGGGTGGGCTTGGTTGGGAGATGAAGCTCGTGAAGAACATATTGAAGCCAGAGGGCTTCAGACGTGGCGAGAGCGAGTGCCTTGTATTCAGCCTCTGTGCTTGAACGAGACACAGTAGGCTGCTTCTTTGAGGACCACGAGATAAGATTTGGACCAAGAAACACACAATAACCCGTCGTAGATCGACGATCATCTGGACAACCAGCCCAGTCTGCATCAGAATAGATGTGAAGGGCATGATCTTGTGAACGGGTAATGAGCAGGCCATGAGAGATGCTGCCTTGAAGATATCAGAGTATTCTTTTAACCAGATTCCAGTGTGTATCACGAGGAGTGTGCATGAACTGGCTTGCTTTGTTTACAGCAAAAGCTATGTCTGGTCTGCTCAATGTTGCATACTGTAAACCCCCTACAATGCTTCTGTAAAGGGATGGATCTGTGAGAAGTGTGCCATCCAATTTGGAGAAGGAATCAGAAGGAGAGATAGGGGAGGAGACAGGCTTGGCATTCTGCATATTTGCTCGAAGGAGGAGTTGAGCAATGTAGTGAGATTGTGTTAACAGTAGACCCTGAGAAGTGGGTGTACATTGAATGCCTAGAAAGTGGTTGATAGAGCCAAGATCCTTGAGAGCAAACTGGTTATGGAGTTGATTAATGATAGTTTGAATTTCAGTTGGATTACTGCCAGTGATAAGAATATCATCGACATAGATGAGCAGGAGAATTAAGGAAGTAGAGGTTTTTCGGATGAAGAGAGAGGTGTCTGCTAGAGAAGATTGAAAACCAAGGTTAAGTAACGAGGAGCTCAACTTGTGAAACCAGGCACGAGGAGATTGTTTGAGACCATATAAGGCCTTCTTTAAAAGGCACACATGGTCTGGCTAAGTAAGATCAGTGAACCCTTTCGGTTGTTCCATGTAGACAGTTTCAATAAGATCCCCATTTAAGAAGGCATTATCTACATCAATTTGACGAATAATCCAGTTAAAAGAGATAGCAAGAGATAGAACTAACCGAATTGTTGTAGGCTTGATAACTGGACTGAATGTTTCTTCATAATCGATCCCAAATTCTTGAGTAAAACCCTTTGCTACTAAACGAGCTTTGTATCTGTCAATGGAGCCATCAAGTTTTCTTTTGGTTTTAAAGATCCACTTGCATTGAATTGGGGTTTTATTGACAGGTCGAGGAACAAGGATCCATGTACGATTGTGAATGAGTGCATTGATTTCAGACGCCATGGCAGATCTCCAATGATCAGATTTAGTAGCTTGATTATAGGTGGTTGGTTCAAGATCAGAAGATGAGACTGTGGTGGATAAGTATGTTATGAAACCAGGTGTCTTTTTAGGTTTAGAAATGTTAGATTTGCTTCGAGTAGTCATAGAGTGATGAGGAACAGTGGAGGAGAGAGTGTCTATAAGGGGAAGATTAATAGAAGAAGGAGAAACATCTATTTCACTCTGCGGAAGATCTATAGGAGAGGGAGGAATATCTGATTGTGGATCATTATGAACTGGTGGTGAGTTATCTGTGTGAGAAGAGGTGAGAATCGGGAGGAATTGATCTGTAGAGGGAGTGGAAGGATTTATTGGAGATGATGATGTTTCTTTGAGAGGAAATCTGGTTTCATCAAAGACAACATGGCGAGAGATGTAGACTCGTCCTGAGGCAAGATCGAGGCATTTATACCCTTTATAATTAGGAGCATAACCCAATAGAACACAAGGATTGGATTTAAACTGGAGTTTATGTGTGGTATAGGGGCGTAGATGAGGGTAGCAGAGGCATCCTAACGGCTTGAAGAAGTGATAATCAGGTTCTTTATTAAATAATTTCTCAAATGGTGAAATGTGAGGAGAGGTGAGAGTAGGTAATCGGTTAATGGAGTATACCGAACTCTGAAACAAATCAGGCCAGTAATGTGCTGGAAGAGAGGAGCTGGACATCACCGAGAGACCCAATTCAGTGATGTGTCTATGTTTTCTTTCTGCGTGGCCATTTTGCTCTGGAGAATATGGACAAGAGATTTGGAGTTGGATAGAAGGATAATGTTTCTTTAAGAAAAAGAATTCACTGCCTCCATCAATTTGCATTGTTTTAATGGTTGTGTCGAGAAGATTTTCTGTAAGAGCTTTGAACTGAGCAAATATTTGAGGTAAGTCAGATTTATATTGCATGAAATAAATCCATACAAACTTGGAGAAATCATCCACAAAAATCACATAGAAACGAAAACCTTGATTGGAAGAAATCGGAGCCGGTCCCCAAACATCACAATGAAGTAATTCTAATGGTTTAGTAGCACGAAAATTACTCAAATAAAATGGTAGTTTCTTAGATTTTGCTTGGCAACAATCATCACACAGAGATTTACAAGAAGAATTTGAGATAGAAATCTTATTATTTTTAGCTAAAAGAGAAATAACATCATTTGAAGGATGACATAGTCGATTATGCCATAATGTAGAAGAAGCAGAAAAGGCAGCTGGAGATGTACTTGAAGAAGGAAGAGCGTAGAGACCATTAACGGGGTGGATAGTGTGGATGACTTGCTTGGTGTGAAGATCCTTGATGAGACAAAGAGATGGTAAGAATTCAATTGAGATATTATTATCAAGAGTTAATTGGTGTATGCTGAGTAAGTTTTGTTTAATTTGTGGAACATGAAGAATACGAGAGAGAGTAATTGAAGAAGAAGGAGAAGATATAGAGGATGTACCAATGTGAGCAATGTTCAGGCCTTGACCGCTTCCCACCATGAGCTGATCAGAACCATTGTACGTAGATGGAGAAGAAAGGTTGTTGAAGTCCGGAGTGATGTGATGAGATGCGCCGGAATCGAGAAGCCATTCCTGAGCATTATGGGGAGCTGGTGCAGTGAGAAAGGTGGCTGGAGATGCGTAATACACCGAGGGCCTGTTGGGTTGAGAAAAGGACGGAGGACCAGTTCGTTGAGGGCGTAAAGCTGGATTCTTGATCCAGCATTGGTTAATGTGATGGCCGGGTTTATGGCAGTAATGACAAACTAAACCGGATTTCGAGGGGAATTTGGTCCATGGTTTGGGTTTATGCTGAGAAAATGGTGGTCGAGGGGTAAAGTTAGGTGGAGTAGGCAGTAATGGAGATGGAGTAGAAGGATGAGATGTATAAGCTTGAGGTGTAGTCAGTAAGGCGGAAGCATGATCGATGATATTTTCTTCTTCAAGAAGAGATTCATGACCAAGAATAATTCCTTGAAGATCTTGAAATGGAATCTTGGTTTGGGTGCTCGTAATGGCAAAAACAGATTGGCGGAATTGTGATCCAAGACCGCGAAGAGTAGTCATTACGAGATCGTCATCACTTACAGCACAGCCGATAAAGGCCAATTGATCTGCCAGATTCTTAATTTGAAGAAAGAAATCGGAACAAGACATCGTACCTCGTTTGATATTTTGCAATTTCGACCGGAGATCATGGGCATGAGCGAGAGAGTAGGTAGAGAAGGTTTTGAGAAGACAATCCCAAGTATCATACGCGGTATGGCAATGAATTACCTGAGATAGAGCTTTCTCAGATAGAGATCCCAATAGCCAACCCAAAATCAATTGGTCTTGTTGTTGATAGTCGACGAGGGTCTGATCGGAGGGATCAATTGGAGAATTTGGGTCGTATTTTTGCGGATTATCAAGAAACCGCATTAAATTGTGTCCACGTAGTACCGGTAGAATCTGAGATTTCCAGAGCAGGTAGTTGGTTGTATCTAGTTTAGTAGGTACGGAATGAGGAAAAGTTATAATCTTGGCGGTGGAGAGAGATGATTGGGTGGATTGGGTGAGAGAAGGATCGGAGAGAGGAGTAGCCATGGTGAAGGAGACGTTAATTAGAGTGAAGAGTGAAGGGAGGGAAGAGAGAATATTTAAAGTAATGGAGGAATGGGTCGAATTGAAAGAGAATAGAAAAGGAGGGATATGGATGTAAGATGTAAAAATGATAGCGGGTTATCGGGTTTGAAAGAAAGAGTTATTTTCAGAAGAAGTGAAGAATAGGAGATATGTTGGCGATGAAGAGACGAGGAGATTGATGTGAAGATAATAAAAAATGGGAAGGAATTGAAGAATTAAGAGAGAGTGTGTTTGTGTTTTCGGTACAGACCGGTACCAGAGAGTTGATTACTAGGTGAAGAAGATCAAGAAAGACAAGAAGAACAAGAGATGTAAAGCGCAATCTCTGATACCATGTAAAGAATTGAATCTAGAGATGCTAATTGTACTTAATTAACTTGTTATTTAGAGAAGATAAGAACTCAAGTTTAACTCTTTCATTAATTTCAAAAACTCAATTACAAACTTAATGACCCTTGCAATTTATACTAACCAACAGTTAATTTGAACCACACAAAGCTGTAACTAACTAACTTAATCTCGTCCACTCATTATTTAACCACTTACAATTACACTTAATTAGTTTTCTAATTATCCAGACTTATAACCGAAAATAGCTAAAGTGAGAGAAAGGCCCAACTAAAGTCAGCCCAGAGATTTATTCTTTTACTTCTGGCCCGTGAACCCTTCAGACCGTTAAGTTGGTCAATTCATCTTCTTCAAGTCTTCGTGTTCGTTAACAGTTATCAAAGTTCGTACCCGTTTGCATGATGTTACATATAGAGAAAGTCAAATTCCGTTAAAATCACAAGTGGAATTCGCTAGAGATCGATCAAAAGTTGATTGAGAGTATCTAGGAATGATCGTGAAAAAGTTTCATGATTTATCGTTTTGGAAACGAGCGAAAACGGACAAAACGGCAAAATCTGCAGAAAGTTAGAATACGAAACAGTGAGTAAAACTAAGATAATTATCAGTGGGAAACTCCAAATTGATTGGATCAAATTGGCGTAGTTAGATAATGAGATTATCTATGACTTTGATACAGAAAGTTTTTCCATTTGAACGAATTATCAGTGTCGTTTTTATGGAATACTGAAAGGGTGCGACTGTTTGACATACAGAGACTAAAACGTCCGTATATGTCGCATCGAAACTCCAATTGAGTCCAATCCAATTGGGTTAATTAGATAATAAGATTATCTAGAACTTTCGTTCACGTTAAAAGTCGGTTGGAACAATTTAATATTTTTGTTTCAACAGAATACTGAAAAGGTGTCTGTAGTTTTCTTGTTCAAAAGGTGTATATTGGATATACTTACCTTTTCGTTTGTTCGTATTTTACTAAAACTGGTATAACTTTCAGTAGAAAATTCCGATTTGAATGGTTCAAATTGTTTTAGTTAGATAATTAGATTATCTAGAACTTTCATGTTGTAATATATTTTATTTGAGCGAAGTATTAGTGTCGTTCTAATGAAATATCGAAAGGGTGCAGAAAAACAGTTTTTCTGCCGCCCCGGGGGCAGTTTTTGGCGCCCCGGACGCGTCCCGGGCGAGGTTTTCTCGCGCCCCACGTCCCCTGCGTTACAACGGATGGGGCGGTCCGTTACAACGGACCCCTCTCTGGTTGCTGTTTTTGTTTTCGCGATAACTTTGGCTACGAAGCTCGGAATTTTGAGTTCTTTATATCGATTTGATCGGCATCAAACATATTAGCATATAGGACAAGTAATTATTTATAATAATTAATTTTCCTAATTAAATCATATGCATTTAGAAAATCTTGTGATAGTGATATAATATGATTATGTCACGAATTATTAAACGTGCAATGGCATGATCCCTCATAATATTTAAGTCATGAAAATGCCTTCCATATCCACAACTACCGAGTTCGGTGTTACGTTTCACGTGGGTTCAGGCTAAAGTCGGGCACGTGATATTGAAACAATCGAAATGGTGGCAAGCGTTAAATCAGGACTTGTGAGGCACAGGCTAAAGTCCACTCACTAGTAGCTTATTTGAACGATACGTTGGATATGGTTGTGACTTAACCGTCCAGGCCAATCAGATTGGAGTTCGGGGCATAGATAGAATGCACACACGGAACTGGGATTGTATAGGATACGATCCATCACCGAAATTCTATAAAGGTTCAAGAGTCGTATTGGATACGATTGGATATTCATCCTACCTAAATAACGGGATCCCACCCGACAGGCTAAAGTCACTTGTGGGAGGAACGGAAATATGGGTCTTGAGTGTTATGGACTTGGAGTCCCGTATCGGTATGAGGGTTACCGATTCGATAAAAATAACACATTCATATATTCATCATATAAGCATATAGATTAAGTACGCACGGTTAGGAGTTAATCTTCATCATCCGTTTAGAATTATGTTTTCAAGCAACACCAAATATATCGATGAGATCGATATGATAGATGGCTTTTGGGCCGGAATTACCGTTATTAACCTTGATAGTCAAAGAATAGTTCTTAGACTTAAAGGAACGTGTTGGACACGGAAATGGTAGATTCGGGGCTCGAGGCTTTGGCTTTAGAGAAAGCCGGGTTCGATAAACTTTAAGTCGTGGCGGGATCCCGGGAATCGGGGAATCGAACCGGGCCTACATATCCGCTGCGCGGGCCCGGGGTCGAGGATATTCCCCTTCACCACCCACCCCCACCCCCCAACCCCCCACACCCCCACCACCCACCCACCAACCCACCACCCCCGCACCCCACCACCCCCCAACCACCCCCTACCCCACCCACCCCCCACCCACGCCCCACCCCCCAACCACCCACCCACCCCCCACCCACCACCCACCGCCCACCCACCACCCCCCACCCCCAACCCCCACCCCCCACCCCACCACCCCCCACCCCCCCACCCACCCCCCAACCCCCCCCACCCCACACCCCCCCCAACCACCCCCCACCACCCACCCCCCACCCACCCCCCACCACCCACCCCCCACCCCCCACCCCCCCCACCACCCACCCCCCACACACCCCACCCCCACCCACCCACCCCTCACCCACCCCCCCACCCCCCACCCCCCCCCAACCACCACCCACCCACCCCTCCCACCCACCCCCCACGCACCCGCCCACCCACCCACCCCCCACCAAAGCCCCACCCCCACCCACCCACCCCCCCACCCCCACCCCCCCACCCCCACCCCCCACCCCCTCACCCACCACCCACCCCCCCACCCACCCGCCACCCACCCCCTCACCCCCCACCCACCCACCACCCCCCCACCCACCCACCCACCCCCAACCACCCCCCCCCCCCAACCACCCCCTCCCCCCACCCACCCCCCCCCCCCACACCCACGCCCCCCCCCCAACCACCCCCCACCCACCCACCCCCACCCACCACCCCCAACCCCCACCCACCACCCACCCCCCCACCCACCCCCCACACCCCACCCACCCACCCATCCCCCACCCGCCCCCCCAACCCCCCCCCCCCCCCCACAACCACCCCCCCACACCCCCACCCACCCCCCCACCCACCCACCCACCCCCCCCCCCAAACCACCACCCACCCACCCCCCACCCCCCCCCCCACCACCAACCCCCCCCCCCCCACCCACCCACCAACCCCCCCCCCCCACCCACCCACCCACCCACCCCCCAACCCCCCACACCCCCACCACCCACCCACCAACCCACCACCCACCCACCCTCCCACCACCCCCCCACCCACCCCCCAACCACCACCCACCCACCCACTGAAGGAAATACAGTTTCGGATCAACCGTAAAAGTGTACACAAGGATAAACGAATGTAGTCGTACATTCGTGGCCATAACTTTCAGTGGGAAAATCCAATTTGAATGGTTCAAATTGGGTTAGATAGATAATTAGATTATCTATAACCTTCATGTAGAAATATATTTCATATGAACGAAGTATAAGTGTCGTTTCTATGAAATACCGAAAGGGTGCAACAGTATGACATACAGTTAGTAAAACAGTCATAACTTTTGCATACGAACTCCAATTGGGCTGGGCCAAATTGGGTTGAGTAGATAATAAGATTATCTACAACTTTCGTGTTGGTTGATTTTCTGTCAGAGAAATTTATCAATTTCGTCTGGACAGAATACTGAACAGGTTCATACAGTTTTCTGTGTGAAAGGGTGTATATTGGATATACATGCCTTTTGGCTAATCCTTATCCTATTAGGTATAAATAGGATTTTCTCTCTCATCTTCAAAAAGGGAATTCAGATGGAATTCATCAGTTGAATCATTCTAAGCAAGTGATTATTCTGCCCAATATACACAAGAAAAAGAGCAAATTCAGATTTGATCTTTAGTGAGTGAAAGGGTGCGAAGAGAGAGAAATCGAGAAAGGAGTTTCTCGAGTAATAGAGAATCGATTAGATCGAGCAAGTTCGCCGGTGCATCGTCTAGGCAGGTGCATCCGCGACCGACGTCTTGCGACTCACGGTGGATACAAGTAGAGGAGCGACAATTGTGGCTCTTGGATTGTGATCGACTCAAGGAGTGAGAAGACGGTCAACGAACGGTGAAAGACGCGTGGTATGGGACGCGCGGATTGTCACCAACATGACAGGAGATAGAAGGCGGCGATCAACCCTTCGTGCGTGATCAATTTCACGCTGGTATAGATCTATCCTTCTATTCGCATCGTACCCTCGAAGTCATGGCGTGATCTCGGGAATCGGGGAATCGGACCGGGCCTTCATTCCGCTGCGCGGGCCCGGGGTCGAGGATATTCCCCTTCAGTGGTATCAGAGCGATCGCCATCGATTCGAGGATCGAATCATAGTCGTATATTAGATATACGCACGGGTTATCAAAGTTCGTAGCCGTTTGCATGATGTTACATATTTAGAATGTCAAATTCCGTTAAAATCACAAGTGGAATTCGCTAGAGATCGATCAAAAGTTGATTGAGAGTATCTAGGAATGATCGTGAAAAAGTTTCATGATTTATCGTTTTGGAAACGAGCGAAAACGGACGAAACGGCAAAATCTGCAGAAAATTAGAATACGAAACAGTGAGTAAAACTAAGATAATTTTCAGTGGTAAACTCCAAATTGATTGGATCAAATTGGCGTAGTTAGATAATGGGATTATCTATGACTTTGATACAGAAAGTTTTTTCATTTGAACGAATTATCAGTGTCGTTTTTATGGAATACTGAAAGGGTGCGACTGTTTGACATACAGAGACTAAAACGTCCGTATATGTCGCATCGAAAATCCAATTGAGTCCAATCCAATTGGGTTAGTTAGATAATACGATTATCTAGAACTTTCGTTCACGTTCAAAGTCGGTTGGAACAATTTAATATTTTTGTTTCAACAGAATACTGAAAAGGTGTCTGTAGTTTTCTGGTTGAAAAGGTGTCTATTGGATAAACTTACCTTTTCATTTGTTCGTATTTTACTAAAACTGGTATAACTTTCAGTAGAAAATTCCGATTTGAATGGTTCAAATTGGGTTAGTTAGATAATGAGATTATCTAGAACTTTCATGTTGTAATATATTTCATTTGAGCGAAGTATTAGTGTCGTTCTAATGAAATACCGAAAGGGTGCAGAAAAACTGTTTTTCTGCCGCCCCGGGGCCAGTTTTTGGCGCCCCGGACGCGTCCCGGGCGAGGTTTTCTCGCGCCCCACGGCCCCTGCGTTACAACGGATGGGGCAGTCCGTTATAACGGACTCTTCTCTGGATGCTGTTTTTGTTTTCGCGATAACTTTGGCTACGAAGCTCGGAATTTTGAGTTCTTTATATCGATTTGATCGGCATCAAACATTCTAGCATACTAGATAATTAATTATTTAGAATAATTAATCTCCCTAAATAAATCATATGCATTTACAAATCTTGTGATAGTGATATAATATGATTATGTCACGAATTTAGAAACATGCAATGGCATGATCCCTCATAATATTTAAGTCATGGAAATGCCTTCCATATTCACAACCACTATGATCGGTACTACGTCTCACATGGGTTAAGGCCAAAGCCGACATGGGTTATTGTAGTCATCGACGGGGTGGCAAGCGTTAAATAGGGACTGATAAGGGTTAAGGCCAAAGCCGACTTATTAGTAGTTTATTTGAACGATACGCTGAGTATGGTTGTGACTTAACCGTTCAAGCCAGTAAGGGTTGAGGCCAAAGCCGACTTGATTGGAAGTTCGGGGCATAGATAGGATGCACACACGGAACTGGGATTGTATTGGATACGATTCATCACCGAAATCCTATAAAGGTTCAAGAGTCGCATTGGATGCGATTGGATATAATCCTACCTAAATAGCGAGATCCCATTCGTCTGCCAAAGCAACTTATGGGAGGATCGTGATATATGGATCTTGAGTGTTATGGACTTGGAGTCCCGTATCGGTATGAGGGTTATCGATTCGATAAAATAACACTATCATATAATTATCATATAAGCATATAGATTAAGTACGCACGGTTAGGAATTAATCTTCATCATCCGTTTAGAATTATGTTTTCAAGCAACACCAAATATATCGATTAGATCGATATGATAGATGGCTTTTGGGCCGGAATTACCGTTATTAACCTTGATAGTCAAAGAATAGTTTTTAGACTTAAAGGAACGTGTTGGACACGGAAATGGTAGATTCGGGGCTCGAGGCTTTGGCTTTAGAGAAAGCCGGGTTCGATAAACTTAAGAAGGAATCGAACAATATTACGTGCCTTGTGGTGGCATGTATAGACGCAAATTTCTCAAAATTGTTTTGAGAATTCGGGTGTATATGAAAGTAAAACACAACGCTCATGAAATAGTTTCAAGAGCTAGAGCGCGTTGAATGACTCAATGCGGCTCAAAGAGTAGGTTAATTTTGAGACGCCTTATGGGTCTTTGATTAACACTCGTGTGTTGATGGTACGAGATTTGATCTTTGTGACCGAATATCATATGCATTCGATAGATAAGTCGATCCCTGAATTGCATGAGATGCGATTTAAAATTGAATTGGAGATGCTCGGAGTATCCGAGGAATCCAATGTATATAGATGCGTGGATGTCCTTGTAATTCAAAGGAGGGATAGAAAGAAATGTATGTCTAAGGGTATTTTGGGAAAATGTTTTCCAAAACAGAAAGTTCGGACAAGGAGTTGTTCAAACTAATGACTCAAAGAATGGTGAAATCCGAGGAGGATTAAACCAAGAGGTTGATTGCTTCTTTTGGCATTGCCGTCTTGGCCATATAAACGAGATTCGCGTATTTAGATTCCATATGATGGATTGCTAGAATCATTCGAATTAGATTCGATTGATTAATGCGATACTTATTTATTAGGAAAGACGACAAAGGGCATCATTCTCCAAAGGTTGGAGAAAGATCCAACGAATTATTGGAAATTACATTTAAATGTAAATGTTCCGATAAGTTCCGAGGCAAGAGGAGGCTATCGATATTTTGTTACGTTTATGGACGGTTAAAGTAGATATGAAAATATCTATTTAATGCGTTCCGAAACAGAGACTTTTGAAAGGTTCAAAGAGTTTCAAAAACGAAATACGAAATCAACTAAGCAAGAAAATCAAAGTTTTTCGATAGGATCGAGAAGGCGAGTATTTGAGCTAAACCTTTCGATAGGATCGAAGAGGCGATATTTGAGTTATGAATATTGATGATCATTTATGATTGTGGAATCGTTTCACGATTGTCTTCATTTGGAACATTGAGATGTGTCCGAAAAGAAGAAATGAACGCATGTTGGACATGGTTCGATAAATGATAAGTCAATAGGATCTCCCAAAAATGTTTTGGGATACGCCCTTGAGACAGCGGCACTAATGAATGGTTGCATATAAGATATGGACCATCAACCTTCTAATCGGTACAAAAGACGTCATATGAGATATGGATCGGAATGGTTCCGAAATGGTCATTTGTACAGATTTGAGGATGTGGGTATATTTCGAAATTTGTTTCGGTTAAACTCAATCCCAAATCTGAAAATTGTTCGTTTATCCTTAAGGAAACTAAAGGGTATTAGTTCTAATGTCCCGACGAAAATGAGATTTTCGTGGCTCGAAGAGATGCCTTCTTGGAGGAGGACTAGATGCGCACAAGTTTGGAACTTGGTGCCATTTATCTCTATGCGGGCTAGTGGGAGTAGAATAAATCTCGAAAGAGTTCGTGATTTGAAAATGAACATTGTACCGATGAAAGTTGACATGGCTTCGTCAAGAGTTGATGAACGCAAGTCAAACACACAAATGAATTTTTCATAGATCAAGTAGGCTATATCATAAGCCGATAAATACGGATTTATCGTGGCTAATGATGATAGATTGAAATCATATGATGATTCGATATCCTACAAGGATGCTATGAAAAGTTGATTCCACATGACATGGTGTCATGAAATCTGAGATTCGATCCATGTAAATTATCAAGTTTCGAACTTGATTTCATTACTTTCTGCGTTAGACCCGTGAAATGTGAGTGGGTTTTTCAAGATGAAGAACCTACATGGATAGGAATACGCATATATGTAAAGCGAGGCTTTTTGCGAAGAGTTTCATGCAATTCATAGTCGGACTATGAAGAAACGTTTTCGCATGTTGCCATCCTTTCACATTCTCGGAATTCTGCTTGTCATGGTCGCGTATTATGATATGTGATGTGGCAAAATGGATGTCAAAACCGAATTTCTTGACAGAAATTTAATGAAAGGATGTGTACTTGACACAACCTTACGGTTTTGCCAATTCATAAGAATTGGAATAGGATATGCATGTTTTAACGATCCATATGATGGATTAAAGAATGCTTCTCGGAATTGGAATATTCGTTTTGACAAAGTTATAAACAGTTATATCATTGTCGGAACGAATGAAAACTTTGTGTACACATGAAGGTTAGTGGGAGCTGCGTTATATTTCTTGTAACGACAAAGGATTTAGACGAGACCGCTTATGAATAAGCGTGAATATCTATAGGATAGATCTAAGAAGTTCCTCGTTCTATGTTATGACACATATATCGACATATTGTTGAAAATGGTTTTCAACATTTAACTTCTTGGAGGAGTTAAATCAAAATGTCGCATGACAGAAATTTTCAAAAGCTCGATGTGAGACATCAAGCAGCGCGAAAAGTAATAATATGATGCCTTACATTTGATGTTAGGATCTATTATATCTGTCATGATATGTATGTGGCTATACGTCGTACACATAAGTCGTCTAATTTACCGTCAATAAATTCATGGGAATCACATGAGTTTGAATGTAATTCTATTACATAAGACTAACTCTTGTGAATGTATAATGGTTACACATTTATATACATAATGGTTATGTATATTTAAACCCATTAGAATCTGTATTTATAGCGGTGAATGTTATCCTTGAATACTTTGCGAAAGAATTCAGGATTTTTATCTATAATGGTGTGGAGGACGTGTTGGTTATAAAGAGTTATAACAACAACAGTTTCCAAAGATTAAGCACGTCCAAATATGTAGCACGACTTTCGATCACAAAGTGTGTACATGTTTTGCTTAAATGAAAACACGGTTATGTGGAATGATTCCACAAGACCAATAGTTTATGATTCTATGTACGGAGGCGAGTATATTGCGGTTATTAATCGCAAAAGGAAGTGGTATGGATCAAGGAAACATGACCAAACTCTCGTAGCCACGAGTTATCGGATTTATGGTTGTTTATTGCGTGAAACGCAATAGTACAAGCCAAAAATGCCGAGGTCACAACCACTTCTAGCCAATACTCAGAAAATTTCATTTGATCCATGAAATTTTATGAAAAGATGTGATCGTAGGTATTGGAAATGTTCCAATCCTGATGATGATTAACACTAGCGGGAACGTGCGGACCCGTTTACAAAACCGCTCTCTCTAGTCGCGCGTGACTGTCATGCGATGACTATGGGTATGGAGATACCTAGAGGAGGAAGAAGAGAGTAGAGTGTAGTTATCTAATACGATAGTCCTCGCAGGTTATGGGTATGGAGATACCCATAGGTAAACGTTGTATCACCCAAATACTTAGTCCATATGAATGCATCCCTTTTAAAATTTTTGTTTACTTAAATTAATATGCATTCACCTTATATGAAAACTGTGTGCTGGGTTGTGTAATATGATTGTTACATGAACCTTGATTTGAACTTGTGTGGACGTCGACATGGTTGAGGACCATGTGCAGCGAAACCGTCACACTTAAAGTGTCATTTCTAAACATCCCTAGTCGCGGGTCAGTTTGCTTAAGAGAGAAGCATTACTATTACAAGGGAATAGACTGAACGCGTACACTAGTACGTTTGCCGAGGAGATGATTATGTTTTGCTAATCATGGGACAAAGGAGTTTGTCGAATCGGGAACGTAGATATATGTTAGGTTACATGTATTGGATATGACCGAAGCCGCGAGACCATGACATGGTTTAGTCATTATAGATGGACTTGCGACGGATGGGGTTTTAGATTCTTCATACTTGAGGGGATCATTGATTGCGTTACGTGCGTAACACAATGCTTTGATATGATCTTACGCTCACCGTAACAGGGAGTTAAAAGGGTCATCATTGGGTATTGTCCGAAACACGGAATTCAATGTGAGTCTCCAAGATAGGAATTGTTTATTCCGAAAGGAAGAGATATCTCTTAGGCGCCGCTCGATGAGTCGATTAACGAAATCCGTGGCCACGGTCAATGATATTAATGGTTAATATCGATTGAAATTTGTTAACTCAACTCGGAATCGGGGAATAAGTATAGTTAATCAAATTATAAGGATGACTATTACCGTGCCTTTTGATTAACGGATATCGTAAACAAGAGAACTAGTAACCGCTATTCGAGATAGGCACAATGATCACAATCATTTTTCGTTTAACATGGGTAGCTATGATGGAGTGACTAGATCCCGCTCATGAGCTTGTAGGCATTGGAAACAACCTACTGCCATCGTTAAGTCGAACCTACATGGTCACACAACGAGTCGTACTAAGTCGGGCTTGATCATAAAATCGGCACATTGGATGTGCATAGCTTGGTATTTGATACGCGAGCTATATTCTCTAAAATCGTGCGTATTGGATATGCATGAGTACCTTTTAGGTAGATCTGAAATTGAGTGGGAGACTGAAAGAAATACAGTTTCGGATCAACCGTAAAAGTGTACACAAGGATAAACGAATGTAGTCGTACATTCGTGGCCATAAATTTCAGTGGGAAAATCCAATTAGAATGGTTCAAATTGGGTTAGATAGATAATGAGATTATCTACAACCTTCATATAGAAATATATTTCATATGAACGAAGTATAAGTGTCGTTTCTGTGAAATACCGAAAGGGTGCAACAGTATGACATACAGTTAGTAAAACAGTCATAACTTTTGCATACGAACTCCAATTGGGCTGGGTCAAATTGGGTTGTGTAGATAATAAGATTATCTACAACTTTCGTGTTGGTTGATTATCTGTCAGAGAAATTTATCAATTTCGTCTGGACAGAATACTGAACAGGTTCATACAGTTTTCTGTGTGAAAGGATGTATATTGGATATACATGCCTTTTGGCTAATCCTTATCCTATTAGGTATAAATAGGATTTTCTCTCTGATCTTCACTAAGCGAATCAATTGAATCATTCTAAGCAAGTGATTATTCTGCCCAATATACACAAGAAAAAGAGCAAATTCAGATTTGATCTTTAGTGAGTGAAAGGGTGCGAAGAGAGAGAAATCGAGAAAGGAGTTTCTCGAGTAATAGAGAATCGATTAGATCGAGCAAGTTCGCCGGTGCATCGTCTAGGCAGGTGCATCCGCGACCGACGTCTTGCGACTCACGGTGGATACAAGTAGAGGAGCGACAATTGTGGCTCTTGGATTGTGATCGACTCAAGGAGTGAGAAGACGGTCAACGAACGGTGAAAGACGCGTGGTATGGGACGCGCGGATTGTCACCAACGTGACAGGAGATAGAAGGCGGCGATCAACCCTTCGTGCGTGATCAATTTCACGCTGGTATAGATCTATCCTTCTATTCGCATCGTACCCTCGAAGTCATGGCGTGATCTCGGGAATCGGGGAATCGGACCGGGCCTTTCATTCCGCTGCGTGGGCCCGGGGTCGAGGATATTCTCCAACAAATATCTCCAAAGGAAAGGTAGGGTGTACAAATCTTCAAAGGGGGGGTAGGGGGTAAAAATCACTAAAGGGGGGGGGGGGGGGTAGGTGGTAAAAATATCCAAAGTGGGGTATGGGGTAAAAATCTCCAAAGGGGGGATAGGGCATAAAAATTTCCAAAGGGGGGGTAGGGGGTAAAAATCTTCAAAGGGGGGGTAGGGGGTAAAAATCTCCAAAGGGGGGGTATGGGGAAAAAATCTCCAAAGGGGGGTTAGGGGGTAAAAATATCCGAAGGGGGGGGGGGGGGGGGGGGGGGTTGGGGATAAAAATCTTCAAAGGGGGGGGGGGGGGGGGTAGGGGGTAAAAATCTCCAAAGGGGGGGGGGGGGTAGTGGGTAATAATCTCCAAAGGGGGGGTAGGGGGTAAAAATCTCCAAAGGGGGGGTAGGGGGTAAAAATCTCCAAAGGGGGGGTAGGGTGTAAAAATATCCAAAGGGGGGTTATGGGTAAAAATATCCAAAGGGGGGGGGGGGGTAGGGGGTAAAAATCTCGGAAGGGGAGTAGGGAGTAAAAATCTCCGAAGGGGTGGTAGGGGGTAAAAAAACTCCCAAGGGGGGGGGGGGGGGTAGGGGGTAAAGATCTCCAAAGGGGGGGGGGGGTAGGGGTAAAAATCTCCAAAGGGGGGGTAGGGGTAAAAATCTCCAAAGGGGGGGTATGGGGTAAAACTCTCTAAAGGGGGGGGGGGGGGGGGGTAGGGGGTAAAAATCTCCAAAGGGGGGGGGGGGGGGTAGGGGTAAAAATCTCCAAAGCGGGGGAGGGGGTAAAAATCTCCAAAGGGGGTAGGGGTAATAATCTTCAAAGGGGGGGTAGGGGGTAAAAATCTCCAAATGAGGGGTAGGGGGTAAAAATATACAAAGGGGGGTAGGGGGTAAAAATCTCTAAAGGGGAGGGGGGGGGGTAGGGGGTAAAAATCTCCCAAGGGGGGGTAGGGGGTAAAAATCTCCAAAGGGGGGGTAGGGGGTAAAAATATCCAAAGGGGGGGGGGGGGTAGGGGGGTAAAAATATCCAAAGGGGCGGTAGGGGGTAAAAATCTTCAAAGGGGGGGTAGGGGGTAAAAATCTCTAAAGCGGGGGTAGGGGGTAAAAATCTCCAAAGGGGGGGGGGGGGTAGGGGTAAAAATCTCCAAAGGGGGGGTAGGGGGTAAAAATCTACAAAGGGGGGGGGGGGGGGTAGGGGGTAAAAATCTTCAAAGAGGGGGTAGGGGGTAAAAATATCAAAAGGGGGGTAGGGGGTAAAAATCTCCCAAGGGGGGGTAGGGGGTAAAAATCTCCAAAGGGGGGGTAGGGGGTAAAAATCTCCAAAGGGGGGGTAGGGGGTAAAAATCTCCAAAGGGGGTGTAGGGGGTAAAAATATCCAAAGGGGGGTAGGGGGTAAAAATGTCTAAAGGGGGCGGGGGGGTGGGGGGGTAGGGGGTAAAAATCTCCCAAGGGGGGGGGGGGGGGTAAAAATCTCCAAAGGGGGGGTAGGGGGTAAAAATCTCCTAAGGGGGGGTAGGGGGTAAAAATCTCCAAAGGGGGGGGGTAGGGGGTAAAAGTCTCCAAAGGGGGGGGGGGGGGGGTAGGGGGTAAAAATCTCCAAAGGGGGGGGGGGGGGGGGGTAGGGGGTAAAAATATCCAAAGGGGGGGTAGGGGGTAAAAATCTCTAAAGGGGGGGTATGGGGTAAAAATCTCCAAAGGGGGGTAGGGGTAAAAATCTCCAAAGGGGGGGGGGGGGGGTGGTAGGGGGTAAAAATCTCCAAAGGGCGGGTAGGGGGTAAAAATCTTCAAAGGGGGGGTAGGGGGTAAAAATCTCCAAAGGGGGGGTAGGGGATAAAAATATCCAAAGGGGGGTAGGGGGTAAAAATCTCTAAAGGGGGGGTAGGGGGTAAAAATCTCCAAAGGGGGGGGTAGGGGGTTAAAATATCCAAAGGGGGGTAGGGGGTAAAAATCTCCCAAGGGTGGGGGTAGGGGGTAAAAATCTCCAAAGGGGGGGTAGGGGGTAAAAATCTCCAAAGGGGGGGTAGGGGGTAAAAATATCCAAAGGGGGGTAGGGGGTAGGGGGTAAAAATCTCCAAAGGGGGGGGGGGGGTAGGGGGTAATAATCTCCAAAGGGGGGGTAGGGGGTAAAAATCTCCAAAGGGGGGGTAGGGGGTAAAAATCTCCAAAGGGGGGGTAGGGTGTAAAAATATCCAAAGGGGGGTTAGGGGTAAAAATATCCAAAGGGGGGGTAGGGGGTTAAAATCTCGGAAGGGGAGTAGGGAGTAAAAAGCTCCGAAGGGGGGGTAGGGGTAAAAATCTCCAAAGGGGGGGTAGGGGGTAAAAATCTCTAAAGGGGGGGTAGGGGGTAAAAATCTCCAAAGGGGGGGGGGGGGGGGTAGGGGTAAAAATCTCCAAAGGGGGGGTAGGGGGTAAAAATCTCCATAGGGCGGGTAGGGGGTAAAAATCTTCAAAGGGGGGGTAGGGGGTAAAAATCTCCAAAGGGGGGGTAGGGGGTAAAAATATCCAAAGGGGGGTAGGGGGTAAAAATCTCTAAAGGAGGGGTAGGGGGTAAAAATCTCCAAAGGGGGGGTAGGGTGTAAAAATCTCCAAAGGGGGGGTTGGCGGTAAAAATCTCGGAAGGGGGGGTAGGGAGTAAAAATCTCCGAAGGGGGGGGGGGGGGGGTAGGGGGTAAAAATCTCCAAAGGGGGGGTAGATGGTAAAAATCTCCAAAGGGGGGGTAGGGGGTAAAAATATCCAAAGGGGGGTAGGGGGTAAAAATCTCCCAAGGGTGGGGGAAGGGGGTAAAAATCTCCAAAGGGGGGGTAGGGTGTAAAAATCTCCAAAGGGGGGGTTGGCGGTAAAAATCTCGGAAGGGGAGGTAGGGAGTAAAAATCTCCGAAGGGGGGGGGGGCGTAGGGGGTAAAAATCTCCAAAGGGGGGGTAGATGGTAAAAATCTCCAAAGGGGGGGGGGGAAGGGGTAAAAATATCCAAAGGTGGGGTAGGGGGTAAAAATCTCGGAAAGGGGGGTAGGGAGTAAAAATCTCCGCAAGGGGGGGGGGGGGTAGGGGTAAAAATCTCCAAAGGGGGGGTAGGGGCTAAAAATGTTCAAAGGGGGGGGGGGTATGGGGTAAAAATCTCTAAAGGGGGGGGGGGGGGGGTAGGGGGTAAAAATATCCAAAGGTGGGGTAGGGGGTAAAAATCTCGGAAAGGGGGGTAGGGAGTAAAAATCTTCGAAAGGGGGGGGGGGTAGGGGGTAAAAATCTCCAAAGGGGGGGGTAGGGGCTAAAAATGTTCAAAGGGGGGGGGGGTATGGGGTAAAAATCTCTAAAGGGGGGGGGGTAGGTGGTAAAAATCTCCAAAGTGGAGTATGGGGTAAAAATCACCAAAGGGGGAGTAGGGGGTAAAAATCTCCAAAGAGGGGGGGGGGGGGGGGGGTAGGTAGTAAAAATCTCCAAAGTGGGGTATGGGGTAAAAATCTCCTAAGGGGGGATAGGGGGTTAAAATTTCCAAAGGGGGGGTAGGTGGTAAAAATCTTCAAAGGGGTGGTAGGGGGAAAAAATCTCGGAAGGGGGGGTATGGAGTAAAAATCTCCGAAGGTTGGGGGGGGGGGGGGTAGGGGGTAAAAATCTCCAAAGGGAGGGGGGGTAGGGGGTAAAAATATCCAAAGGGGGGTAGGGGGTAAAAATCTCTAAAGGGGGGGGGGGGGGGGGTAGGGGGTAAAAATCTCTCAAGGGGTGGTAGTGGGTAAAAATCTCCAAAGGGGGGGTAGGGGGTAAAAATCTCCAAGGGGGGGGGGGGGGGGTAGGGGGTAAAAATCTCCAAAGGGGGGGTAGGGGTTAAAAATCTCCAAAGGGGGGTAGGGGGTAAAAATCTCTAAAGGGGGGGTAGGGGGTAAAAATCTCCCTAGGGGGGGGGGGGGGTAGGGGGGAAAAATCTCCAAAGGGGTGTAGGGGTAAATATCTCCAAAGGAAAGGTAGGGGGTACAAATCTTCAAAGGGGGGGTAGGGGGTAAAAATCACTAAAGGGGGGGGGGGGTAGGTGGTAAAAATATCCAAAGTGGGGTATGGGGTAAAAATCTCCAAAGGGGGGATAGGGCATAAAAATTTCCAAAGGGGGGGTAGGGGGTAAAAATCTTCAAAGGGGGGGTAGGGGGTAAAAATCTCCAAAGGGGGGGTATGGGGAAAAAATCTCCAAAGGGGGGTTAGGGGGTAAAAATATCCGAAGGGGGGGGGGGGGGTTGGGGATAAAAATCTTCAAAGGGGGGGGGGGGTAGGGGGTAAAAATCTCCAAAGGGGGGGTAGGGGGTAAAAATATCCAAAGGGGGGTAGGGGGTAAAAATCTCTAATGGGGGGGTAGGGGGTAAAAATCTCCCAAGGGGGGGTAGGGGGTAAAAGTCTCCAAAGGGGGGTAGGGGTAAAAATCTCCAAAGGGGGGTAGGGGGTAAAAATCTCTAAAGGGGGGGTAGGGGGTAAAAATCTCCCAGGGGGGGTAGGGTAGGGGGTAAAAATCTCCAAAGGGGGGTAGGGGTAAAAATCTCCAAAGGGCAGGTCGGGGGTAAAATTCTTCAAAGGGGGAGTAGGGGGTAAAAATCTCTAAAGGGTGGGGGGGGGGGGTAGGTGGTAAAAATCACTAAAGGGGGGATAGGGGATTAAAATTTCCAAAGGGGGGGTAGGGGGTAAAAATCTCGGAAGGGGGGTATGCAGTAAAAATCTCCGAAGGGGGGGTAGGGGGTAAAAATCTCCATAGGGGGGGGTAGGGGGTAGAAATATCCAAAGGGCGGGTAGGGGGTAAAAATCTTCAAAGGGGGGGGGGGGGGTAGGGGGTAAAAATCTCCAAAGGGGGGGGGGGGGTTGGCGGTAAAAATCTCGGAAGGGGGGGTAGGGAGTAAAAATCTCCGAAGGGGGGGGGGGGGGTAGGGGGTAAAAATCTCCAAAGGGGGGGTAGGGGGTAAAAATCTCTATAGGGGGGGTAGGGGGTAAAAATCTCCCAAGGGGGCGTAGGGGGTAAATATCTCCAAAGGGGGGGTAGGGGTAAAAATCTCCAAAGGGTGGGGTAGGGGGTAAAAATCTCCAATGGGGGGGGGGGGTAGGGGGTAAAAATCTCCAAGGGGGGGGGGGGGTAGGGGGTAAAAATATCCAAAGGGGGGGGGGTAGGGGGTAAAAATCTCTAAAGGGGGAGTAGGGAGTAAAAATCTCCCAATGGGGGGTAGGGGGTAAATATCTCCAAAGGGGTGGTACGGGGTAAAAATCTCCAAAGGGGGGGTAGGGGTAAAAATCTCCAAAGGGGGGGTAGTGGGTAAAAATATCCAAAGGGGGGGGGGGTTTGGGGTAAAAATCTCGGAAGGGGGGGTAGGGAGTAAAAATCTCGGAAGGGGGGGTAGGGGGTAAAAATATCCCAAGGGGGGGTAGGGGGTAAAAATATCCAAAGGGGGGTAGGGGGTAAAAATCTCCAATGGGGGGTAGGGGGTAAAAATCTCTAAAGGGGGGGGGGGGGTAGGGGGTAAAAATCTCCCAAGGGGGGGTAGGGGGTAAAAATCTCCAAAGGGGGGGGGGGGCAGGGGGTAAAAATCTCCAAAGGGGGGGGGGGGGGGGGGGGGGGGTAGGGTGTAAAAATATACAAAGGGGGGGTAGGGGGTAAAAATCTCCAAAGGGGGGGTAGGTGGTAAAAATCTCCAAAGGGGGGGTAGGGGGTAAAAATATCCAAAGGGGGGGTAGGGGGTAAAAATCTCCAAAGGGGGGGTAGGGGGTAAAAATCTTCAAAGGGGGGGTAGGGGGTAAAAATCTCGGAAGGGGGGGTAGGGGGTAAAAATCTCCCAAGGGGGGGGGGGGGGGTAGGGGGTAAAAATCTCCAAGGAGGGGGGGGGTAGGGGGTAAAAGTCTCCAAATGGGGGGTAGGGGGTAAAAATCTCCAAAGGGGGGGGGGGGGTAGGGGGTAAAAATATCCAAAGGGGGGGTAGGGGGTAAAAATCTCTAAAGGGGGGGTAGGGGGTAAAAATCTCCAAAGGGGGGTGGGGGTAAAAATGTCCAAAGGGGGGGTAGGGGGTAAAAATCTCCAAAGGGCGGGTAGGGGGTAAAAATCTTCAAAGGGGGGGTAGGGGGTAAAAATCTCCATAGGGGGGGTAGGGGGTAAAAATATCCAAAGGGGGGTAGGGGGTAAAAATCTCTAAAGGAGGGGTAGGGGGTAAAAATCTCCAAAGGGGGGGTAGGGTGTAAAAATCTCCAAAGGGGGGGTTGGCGGTAAAAATCTCGGAAGGGGGGGGGGGGGGGGTAGGGAGTAAAAATCTCCGAAGGGGGGGGGGGGTAGGGGGTAAAAATCTCCAAAGGGGGGGTAGGGGGTAAAAATATCCAAAGGGGGGTTATGGGTAAAAATATCCAAAGGGGGGGGGGGGTAGGGGGTAAAAATCTCGGAAGGGGAGTAGGGAGTAAAAATCTCCAAAGGGGGGGGTAGGGGGTAAAAATATCCAAAGGGGGGTAGGGGGTAAAAATCTCCCAAGGGTGGGGGTAGGGGGTAAAAATCTCCAAAGGGGGGGGGGGGGTAGGGGGTAATAATCTCCAAAGGGGGGGTAGGGGGTAAAAATCTCCAAAGGGGGGGGGTAGGGGGTAAAAATCTCCAAAGGGGGGGTAGGGTGTAAAAATATCCAAAGGGGGGTTATGGGTAAAAATATCCAAAGGGGGGGGGGGGGTAGGGGGTAAAAATCTCGGAAGGGGAGTAGGGAGTAAAAATCTCCGAAGGGGTGGTAGGGGGTAAAAAAAACTCCCAAGGGGGGGGGGTAGGGGGTAAAGATCTCCAAAGGGGGGGTAGGGGTAAAAATCTCCAAAGGGGGGGTAGGGGTAAAAATCTCCAAAGGGGGGGTATGGGGTAAAACTCTCTAAAGGGGGGGGGGGGTAGGGGGTAAAAATCTCCAAAGGGGGGGGGGGGGGTAGGGGTAAAAATCTCCAAAGCGGGGGAGGGGGTAAAAATCTCCAAAGGGGGTAGGGGGTAATAATCTTCAAAGGGGGGGTAGGGGGTAAAAATCTCCAAATGAGGGGTAGGGGGTAAAAATATACAAAGGGGGGTAGGGGGTAAAAATCTCTAAAGGGGAGGGGGGTTAGGGGGTAAAAATCTCCCAAGGGGGGGTAGGGGGTAAAAATCTCCAAAGGGGGGGGTAGGGGGTAAAAATATCCAAAGGGGGGGGGGGGGGGGGTAGGGGGGTAAAAATCTCCAAAGGGGCGGTAGGGGGTAAAAATCTTCAAAGGGGTGGTAGGGGGTAAAAATCTCCAAAGGGGGGGGGGGGTAGGGGTAAAAATCCCCAAAGGGGGGGGTAGGTGGTAAAAATCTCTAAAGCGGGGGTAGGGGGTAAAAATCTCCAAAGGGGGGGGGGGGTAGGGGTAAAAACTTCCAAAGGGGGGGTAGGGGGTAAAAATCTACAAAGGGGGGGGGGGTAGGGGGTAAAAATCTTCAAAGAGGGGGTAGGGGGTAAAAATATCAAAAGGGGGGTAGGGGGTAAAAATCTCCCAAGGGGGGGTAGGGGGTAAAAATCTCCAAAGGGGGGGTAGGGGGTAAAAATCTCCAAAGGGGGGGTAGGGGGTAAAAATCTCCAAAGGGGGTGTAGGGGGTAAAAATATCCAAAGGGGGGTAGGGGGTAAAAATGTCTAAAGGGGGCGGGGGGTGGGGGGGTAGGGGGTAAAAATCTCCCAATGGGGGGGGGGGGGGGGGGTAAAAATCTCCAAAGGGGGGGTAGGGGGTAAAAATCTCCTAAGGGGGGGGGGGTAGGGGTTAAAAATCTCCAAAGGGGGGGGTAGGGGGTAAAAGTCTCCAAAGGGGGGGGGGGGGTAGGGGGTAAAAATATCCAAAGGGGGGGGGGGTAGGGGGTAAAAATATCCAAAGGGGGGGTAAGGGGTAAAAATCTCTAAAGGGGGGGTATGGGGTAAAAATCTCCAAAGGGGGGTAGGGGTAAAAATCTCCAAAGGGGGGGGCGGGGTGGTAGGGGGTAAAAATCTCCAAAGGGCGGGTAGGGGGTAAAAATCTTCAAAGGGGGGGTAGGGGGTAAAAATCTCCAAAGGGGGGGTAGGGGATAAAAATATCCAAAGGGGGGTAGGGGGTAAAAATCTCTAAAGGGGGGGTAGGGGGTAAAAATCTACAAAGGGGGGGGGGGGGGTAGGGGGTAAAAATCTTCAAAGAGGGGGTAGGGGGTAAAAATATCAAAAGGGGGGTAGGGGGTAAAAATCTCCAAAGGGGGGGTAGGGGGTAAAAATCTCCAAAGGGGGGGTAGGGGGTAAAAATCTCCAAAGGGGGTGTAGGGGGTAAAAATATCCAAAGGGGGGTAGGGGGTAAAAATATCTAAAGGGGGCGGGGGGGTGGGGGGGTAGGGGGTAAAAATCTCCCAATGGGGGGGGGGGTCGGGGGTAAAAATGTCTAAAGGGGGCGGGGGGGTGGGGGGGTAGGGGGTAAAAATCTCCTAAGGGGGGGGGGGTAGGGGTTAAAAATCTCCAAAGGGGGGGGGGGGGTAGGGGGTAAAAGTCTCCAAAGGGGGGGGGGGGTAGGGGGTAAAAATATCCAAAGGGGGGGGGTAGGGGGTAAAAATATCCAAAGGGGGGGTAGGGGGTAAAAATCTCTAAAGGGGGGGTATGGGGTAAAAATCTCCAAAGGGGGGTAGGGGTAAAAATCTCCAAAGGGGGGGGGGGGTGGTAGGGGGTAAAAATCTCCAAAGGGCGGGTAGGGGGTAAAAATCTTCAAAGGGGGGGTAGGGGGTAAAAATCTCCAAAGGGGGGGTAGGGGATAAAAATATCCAAAGGGGGGTAGGGGGTAAAAATCTCTAAAGGGGGGGTAGGGGGTAAAAATCTCCAAAGGGGGGGTAGGGGGTTAAAATATCCAAAGGGGGGTAGGGGGTAAAAATCTCCCAAGGGTGGGGGTAGGGGGTAAAAATCTCCAAAGGGGGGGTAGGGGGTAAAAATCTCCAAAGGAGGGGTAGGGGGTAAAAATATCCAAAGGGGGGTAGGGGGTAAAAATCTCCCAAGGGTGGGGGTAGGGGGTAAAAATCTCCAAAGGGGGGGGGGGTAGGGGGTAATAATCTCCAAAGGGGGGGTAGGGGGTAAAAATCTCCAAAGGGGGGGTAGGGGGTAAAAATCTCCAAAGGGGGGGTAGGGTGTAAAAATATCCAAAGGGGGGTTAGGGGTAAAAATATCCAAAGGGGGGGTAGGGGGTAAAAATCTCGGAAGGGGAGTAGGGAGTAAAAAGCTCCGAAGGGGGGGTAGGGGTAAAAATCTCCAAAGGGGGGGTAGGGGGTAAAAATCTCTAAAGGGGGGGTAGGGGGTAAAAATCTCCAAAGGGGGGGGGGGGGTAGGGGTAAAAATCTCCAAAGGGGGGGTAGGGGGTAAAAATCTCCATAGGGCGGGTAGGGGGTAAAAATCTTCAAAGGGGGGGTAGGGGGTAAAAATCTCCAAAGGGGGGGTAGGGGGTAAAAATATCCAAAGGGGGGTAGGGGGTAAAAATCTCTAAAGGAGGGGTAGGGGGTAAAAATCTCCAAAGGGGGGGTAGGGTGTAAAAATCTCCAAAGGCGGGGTTGGCGGTAAAAATCTCGGAAGGGGGGGTAGGGGGTAAAAATCTCCCAAGGGTGGGGGTAGGGGGTAAAAATCTCCAAAGGGGGGGGGGGGGTAGGGGGTAAAAATCTCCAAAGGGGGGGTAGGGGGTAAAAATATCCAAAGGGGGGTAGGGGGTAAAAATCTCCCAAGGGTTGGGGTAGGGGGTAAAAATCTCCAAAGGGGGGGGTAGGGGGTAATAATCTCCAAAGGGGGGGTAGGGGGTAAAAATCTCCAAAGGGGGGGTAGGGGGTAAAAATCTCCAAAGGGGGGGTAGGGTGTAAAAATATCCAAAGGGGGGTTAGGGGTAAAAATATCCAAAGGGGGGGTAGGGGGTAAAAATCTCGGAAGGGGAGTAGGGAGTAAAAAGCTCCGAAGGGGTGGTAGGTGGTAAAAAAACTACCAAGGGGGGGTAGGGGGTAAAGTTCTCCAAAGGGGGGGGGGGGGTAGGGGTAAAAATCTCCAAAGGGGGGGTAGGGGTAAAAATCTCCAAAGGGGGGGTAGGGGTAAAAATCTCCAAAGGGGGGGTAGGGGGTAAAACTCTCTAAAGGGGGGGGGGGGGGTAGGGGGTAAAAATCTCCAAAGGGGGGGGGGGGTAGGGGTAAAAATCTCCAAAGCGGGGGAGGGGGTAAAAATCTCCAAAGGGGGGGTAGGGGGTAAAAATCTTCAAAGGGCGGGTAGGGGGTAAAAATCTCCAAATGAGGGGTAGGGGGTAAAAATATACAAAGGGGGGTAGGGGGTAAAAATCTCTAAAGGGGAGGGGGGGGGGGAGGTAGGGGGTAAAAATCTCCCAAGGGGGGGTAGGGGGTAAAAATCTCCAAAGGGGGGGTAGGGGGTAAAAATATCCAAAGGGGGGGGGGGGGGGTAGGGGGGTAAAAATCTCCAAAGGGGCGGTAGGGGGTAAAAATCTTCAAAGGGGGGGTATGGGGTAAAAATCTCCAAGGGGGGGGGGGGTGGGGGGTAGGGGGTAAAAATCTTCAAAGGGGGGGTAGGGGGTAAAAATCTCCAAAGGGGGGGTAGGGGGTACAAATCTCCAAAGGGGGGGGGGGGTATGGGGTAAAAATATCCAAAGGGGAGGGGTAGGGAGTAAAAATATCCAAAGGGGGGGTAGGGGTAAAAACTCCAAAGGGGGGGGAGGGGGTAAAATTCTCTAAAGGGGGGGGTAGGGGGTAAAAATCTCCAAAGGGGGGGGGGGGGTAGGGGGTAAAAATCTCCAAAGGGGGGGGGGGGGTAGGGGGTAAAAATCTCGAAAGGGGGGGGGGGGTAGGGGGTAAAAATCTCGAAAGGGGGGGGGGGGTAGGGGGTAAAAATCTCCAAAGGGGGTGTAGGGGGTTAAAATCTCCAAAGGGGGGGTAGGGGTAAAAATCTCCAAAGGGGGGGTAGGGGGTAAAATTCTGTAAAGTGGGGGTAGGGGGTAAAAATCTCCAAAGGGGGGGTAGGGGTAAAAATCTCTAAAGCGGGGGTAGGGGGTAAAAATCTCCAAAGGGGGGGTAGGGGGTAAAAATCCTCAAAGGGGGGGTAGGGGGTAAAAATCTTCAAAGGGGGGGGGGGGGGGTAGGGGTAAAAATCTCCAAAGGGGGGGGTAGGGGGTAAAAATATCCAAAGGGGTTAGGGGGTAAAAATCTCCAAAGGGGGGGGGGGGGGTAGGGGGTAAAAATATCCAAAGGGGGGTAAGGGGTAAAAATCTCCAAAGGGGGGGGGGGGGGGGTAGGGGGTAAAAATATGTAGGGGGTAAAAATCTCCAAAGGGGGGGGGGGGGGGTAAGGGGTAAAAATCTTCAAAGGGGGGTGGGGGGGGGGGGTAGGGGGTAAAAATCTCCAAAGGGGGGGGGGGGTAGGGAGTAAAAATCTCGGAAGGGGGGGTAAGGAGTAAAAATCTCCCAAGGGGGGGTAGGGGATAAAAATCTCCCAAGGGGGGGTAGGGGGTAAAAATCTCCAAAGGGGGGGGGGGGGTAGGGGGTAAAAATCGTCAAAGGGGGGGGGGGGGTAGGGGGTAAAAATCTCCAAAGGGGGGGTAGGGGGTAAAAATCTCCAAAGGGGGGGGGGGGGGGTAGGGGGTAAAAATCGTCAAAGGGGGGGGTAGGGGGTAAAAATCTCCAAAGGGGGGGTAGGGGGTAAAAATATCCCAAGGGGGGGGGGGGTAGGGGTTAAAAATATCCAAAGGGGGGGGGGGGTAGGGGTTAAAAATATCCAAAGGGGGGTAGGGGGTAAAAATCTCTAAAGGGGGGTAGGGGGTAAAAATCTCCCAAGGGGGGTAGAGGGTAAAAATCTCCAAAGGGCGGGTAGGGGTAAAAATCTCCAAAGGGGGGGTAGGGTGTAAAAATATCCAAAGGGGGGGTAGGGGGTAAAAATATCCAAAGGGGGGGGAGGGGGTAAAAATCTCCAAAGGAGGGGGGGGGGGGTAGGGGGTAAAAATATCCAAAGGGGGGCGGTAGGGGGTAAAAATCTCTAAAGGGGGGGTAGGGGGTAAAAATCTCCAAAGGGGGGGTAGGGTTAAAAATCTCCAAAGGTGGGGTAGGGGGTAAAAATTTCCAAAGGGGGGGAAGGGGTAAAAATCTTCAAAGGGGGGGTAGGGGGTAAAAATCTCCAAAGGGGTGGTAGGGGGTAAAAATCTCCAAAGGGGGGGGAGGGGGTAAAAATCTCCAAAGGGGGGGGGGGGGTAGGGGGTAAAAATATCCAAAGGGGGGCGGTAGGGGGTAAAAATCTCTAAAGGGGGGGTAGGGGGTAAAAATCTCCAAAGGGGGGGTAGGGTTAAAAATCTCCAAAGGTGGGGTAGGGGGTAAAAATTTCCAAAGGGGGGGAAGGGGTAAAAATCTTCAAAGGGGGGGTAGGGGGTAAAAATCTCCAAAGGGGGGGTAGGGGGAAAAAAATATCCAAAGGGGGGTAGGGGGTAAAAATCTCCCAAGGGGGGGTAGGGGGTAAAAATCTCCAAAGGGGGGGTAGGGGGTAAAAATCTCCATAGGGGGGGGGTAGGGGGTAAAAACTCCAAGGGGGGGGGGGGGGGGTAGGGGGTAAACATATCGGAAGGGGGGGGGGGGGTAGGGAGTAAAAATCTCCAACAGGGGGGGGGGGGGTAGGGGGTAAAAATCTCGAAAAGGGGGTTAGGGGGTAAAAATCACCAATGGGGGGGGTAGGGGGTAAAAATATCCAAAGGGGGGTAGGGGGTAAAAATCTCCCAGGGGGGGGGGGGCGGGTAGGGGTAAAAATCTCGGGGGTAGGGTGTATAAATCTCCGAAGGGGGGGGGGGGGGTAGGGGGTAAAAATCTCCAAAGGGCGGGTAGGGGGTAAAAATGTCCAAAGGGGGGTAGGGGGTAAAAATCTCCAAAGGGGGGGTAGGGGGTAAAAATCTCCAAAGGGAGGGTAGGGGTAAAAATCTCCAATCGGGGGGGGGGGGGGGGGGGGGTAGGGCTAAAAATCTCCAAAGGGGGGGTAGAGGTAAAAATCTCCAAAGGGGTGGTAGGGGTAAAAATCTCCACAGGGGGGGTAGGGGGTAAAGATCTCAAAAGGGGGGGTAGGGGTAAAAATCTCCAATGGGGGGGTAGGGGTAAAAATCTCCAAAGGGGGGATAGGGGTCAAAATCTCCAAAGGGGGGGTAGGGGGTCAAAATCTCATAAGGGGGGGGGGGTAGGGGTAAAAATCTTCAAAGGGGGGGTAGGGGTCAAAATCTCCAAAGGGGGGGTAGGGGGTAAAAATCTCCAAAGGGGGGGGGGGGGGTAGAGGGTAAAAATCGTCAAAGGGGGGGTAGGGGGTAAAAATCTCCAAAGGGGGGGTAGGGGGTAAAAATATCCCAAGGGGGGGGTAGGGGTTAAAAATATCCAAAGGGGGGGGGGGGGGTAGGGGTTAAAAATATCCAAAGGGGGGTAGGGGGTAAAAATCTCTAAAGGGGGGTAGGGGTAAAAATCTCCCAAGGGGGGTAGAGGGTAAAAATCTCCAAAGGGCGGGTAGGGGTAAAAATCTCCAAAGGGGGGGTAGGGTGTAAAAATCTCCCAAGGGGGGTAGAGGGTAAAAATCTCCAAAGGGGGGGTAGGGGGTAAAAATCTCCAAAGGGGGGGGGGGGGTAGGGGGTAAAAATATCCAAAGGGGGGCGGTAGGGGGTAAAAATCTCGAAAGGGGGGGTAGGGGGTAAAAATCTCCAAAGGGGGGGTAGGGTTAAAAATCTCCAAAGGGGGGGTAGGGGGTAAAAATTTCCAAAGGGGGGGAAGGGGTAAAAATCTTCAAAGGGGGGGTAGGGGGTAAAAATCTCCAAAGGGGGGGTAGGGGGAAAAAAATATCCAAAGGGGGGTAGGGGGTAAAAATCTCTAAAGGGGGGGTAGGGGGTAAAAATCTCCCAAGGGGGGGTAGGGGGTAAAAATCTCCAAAGGGGGGGTAGGGGGTAAAAATCTCCATAGGGGGGGTAGGGGGTAAAAATCTCCAAGGGGGGGGGGGGGGGGGGGGGGGGGTAGGGGGTAAACATATCGGAAGGGGGGGGGGGGGGGTAGGGAGTAAAAATCTCCAACGGGGGGGGGGGGGGGGTAGGGGGTAAAAATCTCGAAAAGGGGGTTAGGGGGTAAAAATCACCAATGGGGGGGGTAGGGGGTAAAAATATCCAAAGGGGGGTAGGGGGTAAAAAACTCGGGGGTAGGGGGTAAAAAACTCCGAAGGGGGGGGGGGGGTAGGGGGTAAAAATCTCCAAAGGGCGGGTAGGGGGTAAAAATGTCCAAAGGGGGGTAGGGGGTAAAAATCTCCAAAGGGGGGGTAGGGGGTAAAAATCTCCAAAGGGAGGGTAGGGGTAAAAATCTCCAATCGGGGGGGGGGGGGGGGTAGGGCTAAAAATCTCCAAAGGGGGGGTAGAGGTAAAAATCTCCAAAGGGGTGGTAGGGGTAAAAATCTCCACGGGGGGGGGGGGGGGGGGGGGGGGGGGTAGGGGGTAAAGATCTCAAAAGGGGGGGTAGGGGTAAAAATCTCCAATGGGGGGGTAGGTGTAAAAATCTCCAAAGGGGGGGTAGGGGTAAAAATCTCCAAAGGGGGGGTAGGGGGTAAAAATCTCATAAGGGGGGGGGGGGGGTAGGGGTAAAAATCTTCAAATGGGGGGTAGGGGTCAAAATCTCCAAAGGAGGGGTAGGGGGTAAAAATCTCTAAAGGGGGGGTGGGGGTAAAAATCTCATAAGGGGGGGGTAGGGGTAAAAATCTCCAAAGGGGGGGTAGGGGGTAAAAAACTCCAAAGGGGGGGTAGGGGGTAAAAATCTTCAAACGGGGGGTAGGGGGTGAAAATCTCCAAAGGGGGGGTAGGGGTTAAAAATATCCAAAGGGGGGTAGGGGTAAAAATCTCTAAAGGGGGGTAGGGGGTAAAAATCTCCCAAGGGGGGTAGGGGGTAAAAATCTCCAAAGGGGGGGGTATGGGTAAAAAATATCCAAAGGTGGGGTAGGGAGTAAAAATCTCCAAAGGGGGGGTAGGGGTAAAAATTTCCAAAGGGGGGGGGGGGGTAGGGGGTAAAAATCGTCAAAGGGGGGGGGGGGGTAGGGGGTAAAAATCTCCAAAGGGGAGGTAGGGGGTAAAAATATCCCAAGGGGGGGGGGGGGTAGGGGTTAAAAATATCCAAGGGGGGGGGGGTAGGGGTTAAAAATATCCAAAGGTGGGTAGGGGGTAAAAATCAAAAGGGGGGTAGGGGGTAAAAATCTCCCAAGGGGGGTAGAGGGTAAAAATCTCCAAAGGGCGGGTAGGGGTAAAAATCTCCAAAGGGGGGGTAGGGTGTAAAAATATCCAAAGGGGGGGTAGGGGTTAAAAATCTCCATAGGTGGGGTAGGGGGTAAAATTCTCCAAAGGGGGGGGGGGGGTAGGGGGTAAAAATATCCAAAGGGGGGCGGTAGGGGGTAAAAATCTCGAAAGGGGGGGTAGGGGGTAAAAATCTCCAAAGGGGGGGTTAGGATTAAAAATCTCCAAAGGGGGGGGGGGGTAGGGGGTAAAAATTTCCAAAGGGGGGGAAGGGGGTAAAAATCTTCAAAGGGGGGGTAGGGGGTAAAAATCTCCAAAGGGGGGGGGGGGGGGGGGGGTAGGGGGAAAAAATATCCAAAGGGGGGTAGGGGGTAATAATCTCTAAAGGGGGGGTAGGGGGTAAATATCTCCCAAGGGGGGGTAGGGGGTAAAAATCTGCAAAGGGGGGGTAGGGGGTAAAAATCTCCATAGGGGGGGGGGGGGTAGGGGGTAAAAATCTCGGAAGGGGGGGGGGGGGGTAGGGAGTAAAAATCTCCAACGGGGGGGGGGGGGGGGGGGGGGGGTAGGGGGTAAAAATCTCGAAAAGGGGGTTAGGGGGTAAAAATCACCAATGGGGGGGGGGGGTAGGGGGTAAAAATATCCAAAGGGGGGTAGGGGTAAAAATCTCCCAGGGGGCGGGGGGGGGGGGCGGGTAGGGGTAAAAATCTCGGGGGTAGGGGTAAAAATCTCCGAAGGGGGGGGGGGGGGGGTAGGGGGTAAAAATCTCCAAAGGGCGGGTAGGGGGTAAAAATATCCAAAGGGGGGTAGGGGGTAAAAATCTCCAAAGGGGGGGTAGGGGGTAAAAATCTCCAAAGGGAGGGTAGGGGTAAAAATCTCCAATCGGGGGGGGGGGGGGGGGGTAGGGCTAAAAATCTCCAAAGGGGGGGTAGAGGTAAAAATCTCCGAAGGGGTGGTAGGGGGTAAAAATCTCCAAAGGGGGGGTGGGGGTAAAAATCTCATAAGGGGGGGTAGGGGTAAAAATCTCCAAAGGGTGGGTAGGGGGTAAAAATCACCAAAGGGGGGGTAGGGGGTAAAAATCTTCAAACGGGGGGTAGGGGTGAAAATCTCCAAAGGGGGGGTAGGGGTTAAAAATATCCAAAGGGGGGTAGGGGGCAAAATTCTCTAAAGGGGTGTAGGGGGTAAAAATCTCCCATGGGGGGTAGGGGGTAAAAATCTCCAAAGGGGGGGTATGGGGTAAAAATATCCAAAGGGGGGGTAGGGAGTAAATATTTCCAAAGGGGGGGTAGGGGTAAAAATCACCAAAGGGGGGTAGGGGATAAAATTCTCTAAAGGGGGGGTTGGGGGTAAAAATCTCCAAAGGGGGGGGGGGGGGGGGGGTAGGGGTTAAAAATCTCCAAAGGGGGGGTAGGGGTAAAAATCTCCAAAGGGGGGGTAGGGGGTAAAAATCTCCAAAGGGGGGGGGGTAGGGGGTAAAATTCTCCAAAGGGGGGGTAGGGGGTAAAAATCTCCAAAGGGGGGGTAGGGGGTAAAAATCTTCAAAGGGGGGGTAGGGGGTAAAAATCTCCAATGGGGGGGTAGGGGGTAAAAATCTTCAAAGGGGGGAGTAGGGGGTAAAATCTCCAAAGGGGGGGTAGGGGGTAAATATCTCCAAAGGGGGGGTAGGGGGTAAAAATTTTCAAAGGGGGGGGGGGGGGGGGGGGGGTAGGGGTCAAAATCTCCAAAGGGGGGGGGGGGGGGTAGGGGGTAAAAATATCCAAAGGGGGGTAGGGGGTAAAAATCTCCAAAGGAGGGGGTAGGGGGCAAAAATATCCAAATGGGGGTAGGGGGTAAAAATCTCCAAAGGGGGGGTAGGGGGTAAAAATCTTCAAAGGGGGGGGGGGGGTAGGGGGTAAAAATCTCCAAAGGGGGGGTAGGGGGTAAAAATCTCGGAAGGGGGGGTAGGGACTAAAAATCTCCCAAGGGGGGGTAGGGGGTAAAAATCTCCCAAGGGGGGGTAGGGGGTAAAAATCTCCAAAGGGGGGGTAGGGGGTAAAAATATCCATAGGGGGGGTAGGGGGTAAAAATCTCCAAAGGGGGGGGGGGGGGGTAGGGGGTAAAAATCGTCAAAGGGGGGGGGGGGGTAGGGGGTAAAAATCTCCAAAGGGGGGGGGGGGTAGGGGGTAAAAATCTCGAAGGGGGGGGGGGGGTAGGGAGTAAAAATCTTCCAAGGGGCTGTAGGGGGTAAAAATATCCAAAGGGGGAGTAGGGGGTAAAAATCTCCCAAGGGGGGGGGGGGTATGGGGTAAAAATCTCCAAAGGGGGGGGGGGTAGGAGGTTAAAATCTCCAAAGGGGGGGTAGGAGGTAAAAATCTCCAAAGGGGGGGGGGGGGTTGGGGGTAAAAATATCCAAAGGGGGGGTAGGGGGTAAAAAACTCCAAAAGGGGGGTAGGGGGTAAAAAACTCCAAAAGGGGGGTAGGGGTAAAAATCTCCAAAGGGGGGTAGGGGGTAAAAATCTCCAAAGGGGGGGTTGGGGGTTAAAATCTCCAAAGGGGGGTAGGGGGTAAAAAACTCCAAAAGGGGGGTAGGGGTAAAAATCTCCAAAGGGGGGGGGGGTAGGGGGAAAAAATCTCCAAAGGGGGGTAGGGGGTAAAAATCTCCAAAGGGGGGGGGGGTAGGGGGTAATAATATCCAAAGGGGGGTAGGTGGTAAAAATCTCTAAAGGGGGGGGGGGTAGGGGGTAAAAATCTCCCAAGGGGGGGTAGGGTGTAAAAATCTCCAAAGGGGGGGGGTAGGGGTAAAAATGTCCCAAGGGGGGGTAGGGGGTAAAGATCTCCAAAGGGGGGGTAGGGGTAAAAATCTCCAAAGGGGGGGGGGGGTAGGGGGTAAAAATCTCCAAAGGGGGGGGGGGGGGGGGGGGGGTAGGGGGTAAAAATCTACAAAGGGGGGGTAGGGTGTTAAAATATCCAAAGGGGTGGTAGGGGTAAAAATCTCCAAAGGGGGGGTAGGGGGTAAAAATCTCGGAAGGGTGGTAGAGAGTAAAAATCTCCGAAGGGGTGGTAGGTGGTAAAAATCTCCCAAGGGGGGGTTGGGGATAAAAAATCTCCAAAGGGGGGGTAGGGGGTAAAAATCTCGAAAGGGGGGTTATGGTGTAAAAATCATCAAAGGGGGGGGGGGGGGGTAGGGGGTAAAAATATCCAAAGGGGGGGTACGGGGTAAAAACCTCCCGGGGGGGGGGGGGGGGGGCGGGTAGGGGTAAAAATCTCGGGGGTAGGGGGTAAAAATCTCGAAGGGGGGGGGGGGGTAGGGGGTAAAAATCTCCAAAGGGGGGTAGGGGGTAAAAATAACCAGAGGGGGGTAGGGGGTAAAAATCTCCCAAGGGGGGGTAGGGGGTAAAAATCTCCAAAGGGGGTGTAGGGGGTAAAAATATCCAAAGGGGGGTTGGGGGTAAAAATCTCCAAAGGGGGGGTAGGGGGTAAAAATCTCCAAAGGGGGGGGGGGGGTAGGGTGTAAAAATATCCAAAGGGGTGGTAGGGGTAAAAATATCCAAAGGGGGGGGGGGGGTAGGGGGTGAAAATCTAGGAAGGGAGGGAAGGGAGTAAAAATCTCCGAAGGGGTGGTAGGGGGTAAAAATCTCCCAAGGGGGGGTAGGGGGTAAAGATCTCCAAAGGGGGGGTAGGGGTAAAAATCTCCAAAGGGGGGGTAGGGGTAAAAATCTCCAAAGGGGGGGTAAGGGTAAAAATCTCCAAAGGGGGGGTAGGGTGTAAAAATCTCTAAAGGGGGGGGGGGGTAGAGGGTAAAAATCTCATAAGGGGGGGGGGGGGTAGGGGTAAAAATCTCCAAAGGGGGGGGTAGGGGTCAAAATCTCCAAAGGGGGGGTAGGGGGTAAAAATTTCTAAAGGGGGGGTGGGGGGTAAAAATCTCATAAGGGGGGGTAGGGGTAAAAATCATTGGGTAGGGGGTAAAAATCTCCAAAGGGGGGGTAGGGGGTAAAAATCTTCAAACGGGGGGTAGGGGTAAAAATATCCAAAGGGGGGGTAGGGGTTAAAAATATCCAAAGGGGGGTAGGAGGTAAAAATCTCCCAAGGGGGGTAGGGGGTAAAAATCTCCCAAGGTGGGTAGGGGGTAAAAATCTCCAAAGGGGGGTAGGGGGTAAAAATCTCCAAAGGGGGGGGGGGGGTAGGGGGTAAAAATATCCAAATGGGGGGTAGGGGGTAAAAATCTCCAAAGGGGGGGTAGGGGGTAAAAATCTTCAAGGGGGGGGGGGTAGGGGGTAAAAATCTCCAAAGGGGGGGTAGGGGATAAAAATCTCCAAAGGGGGGGTAGGGGGTAAAAATCTCCAAAGGGGGGGGGGTGTAGGGGGTAAAAATATCCAAAGGGGGGGGGTTGGGGGTAAAAATCTCTAAAGGGGGGGGGGGTAGGGGGTAAAAATCTCCAAAGGGGGGGTAGGGTTTAAAATCTCCAAAGGGGGGGTAGAGGGTAAAAATTTCCAAAGGGGGGGAATGGGGTAAAAATCTTCAAAGGGGGGGTTGGGGGTAAAAATCTCCAAAGGAGGGGTAGGGGGTAAAAATATCCAAAGGGGGGCAGGGGGTAAAAATCTCTAAAGGGGGGGGGGGGGGGGGTAGGGGGTAAAAATCTCCCAAGGGGGGGTAGGGGGTAACAATCTCCCAAGGGGGGGTAGGGGGTAAAAATCTCCAAAGGGGGGGTAGGTGGTAAAAATCTCGGGGGTAGGGGGTAAAAATCTCCAAAGGGGGGGTAGGTGGTAAAAATCTCCAAAGGGGGGGGGGGGGGGGGGGGTAGGGGTTAAAAATCTCCAAAGGGGGGGGGGGGGTAGGGGGTAAAAATTTCCGAAGGGGGGGGTGGGGGTAGGGGGTAAAAATCTCCGAAGGGGGGTGGGGTAGGGGGTAAAAATCTCCAAAGGGGGGTTAGGGGGTAAAAATCATCAAAGGGGGGGTAGGGGGTAAAAATATCCAAAGGGGGGTAGGTGTAAAAATCTCCCAAGGGGGGGGGGGGCGGGTAGGGGTAAAAATCTCGGGGGTAGGGGGTAAAAATCTCCGAAGGGGGGGGGGGGTAGGGGGTAAAAATCTCCAAAGGGGGGGGGTTGGGGGTAAAAATATCCAAAGGGGGGTAGGGGGTAAAAATCTCCAAAGGGGGGGTAGGGGGTAAAAATCTCCAAAGGGAGGGTAGGGGGTAAAAATCTCCAAAGGGGGGGGAGGTAGGGTGTAAAATATCCAAAGGGGGGGTAGGGGGTAAAAATATCCAAAGGGGGGGGGGGGGGGTAGGGGGTAAAAATCTCGGAAGGGGGGGTAGGGAGTAAAAATCTCCGAAGGGGTGGTAGGGGGTAAAAATCTCCAAATGGGGGGTAGGGGGTAAAAATCTCCAAAGGGGGGGTAGGGGTAAAAATCTTCAAAGGGGAGGTAGGGCGTAAAAATCTGTAAAGGGGGGGGGGGGGGGTAGGTGGTAAAAATTTGCAAAGGGGGTACGGGGTAAAAATCTCCAAAAGGGGGGTAGGGGGTAAAAATCTCCAAAGGGGGGGGGGGGGGGGGGTTGGGTAAAAATCTCCGAAAGGGGGGTAGGAGGGTAAAAATCTCCAATGGGGGGATGGTAGGTGTAAAAATCTCTAAAGGGGGGGTGGGTGGTAGGTGGTAAAAATCTCCATAAGGGGGGTAGTGGGTAAAAATCTCCCAAGGGGGGGTAGGGGGTAAAAATCTCCAAAGGGGGGGTATGGGTTAAAAATATCCAAAGGGGGGTAGGGGTAAAAATCACCAAAGGGGTGGGGGTAGGGGGTATAAATATCCAAAGGGGTGGTAGGGGGTAAAAATCTCCCAAGGGGAGGTAGGGGGTAAAGATCTCCAAAGGGGGGGGGGGGTAGGGGTAAAAATCTCCAAAGGGGGGGGTAGGGGTAAAAATCTCCAAAGGGGGGGTAGGGGTAAAAATCTCCAAAGCGAGGGTAGGGGTAAAAATCTCTAAAAGGGGGTAGGGAGTAAAAATCTCCCAAGGGGGGGTAGGGGGTACAAATATCCAAAGGGGGGGTAGGTAGTAAAAATCTCTAAAGGGGGGGGTATGGAGTAAAAATCTCTAAAGGGCGGGTAGGGGGTAAAAATCTCCAAAGGAGGGGGGGTAGGGAGTAAAAATCTCCAAAGGGGGGGTAGGTGGTAAAAATCTCCCAAGGGGGGGTAGGGAGTAAAAATCTCCCAACGGGGGGAAGGGGGTAAAAATATCCAAAGGGGGGTAGGGGTAAAAATCTCTAAAGGGGGGGTAGGGGTAAAAATCTCCCAAGGGGGAGTAGGGCGTAAAAATCTCCCAAGGGGGGGGGGGTAGGGGGTAAAAATCTCCAAAGGGGGGGTAGGGGGTAAAAATCTCCCAAGGGGGGGGGTATGGGGTAAAAATCTCCAAAGGGGGGGGGGGGGGTAGGAGGTTAAAATCTCCAAAGGGGGGGTAGGGGGTAAAAATCTCCAAAGGGGGGGGGGGGGTTGGGGGTGGTAAAAATATCCAAAGGGGGGGGTAGGGGGTAAAAATCTCCAAAGGGGGGTAGGGGGTAAAAAACTCCAAAAGGGGGGTAGGGGTAAAAATCTCCAAAGGGGGGGGGGGGGGTAGGGGGAAAAAATCTCCAAAGGGGGGTAGGGGGTAAAAATCTCCAAAGGGGGGGGGTAGGGGGTAATAATATCCAAAGGGGGGTAGGTGGTAAAAATCTCTAAGGGGTGGGGGGGGGGGGGTAGGGGGTAAAAATCTCCCAAGGGGGGGTAGGGTGTAAAAATCTCCAAAGGGGGGGTAGGGGGTAAAAATCTCGGATGGGGGGGGGGGGGGGGGTAGGGGTAAAAATGTCCCAAGGGGGGGTAGGGGGTAAAGATCTCCAAAGGGGGGGGGGGGGGGTAGGGGTAAAAATGTCCCAAGGGGGGGTAGGGGGTAAAGATCTCCAAAGGGGGGGTAGGGGTAAAAATCTCCAAAGGGGGGGGGGGGGGGGTAGGGGGTAAAAGTCTCCAAAGGGGGGGGGGGGGTAGGGGGTAAAAATCTCCAAAGGGGGGGTAGGGTGTTAAAATATCCAAAGGGGTGGTAGGGGTAAAAATCTCCAAAGGGGGGGTAGGGGGTAAAAATCTCGGAAGGGTGGTAGAGAGTAAAAATCTCCGAAGGGGTGGTAGGTGGTAAAAATCTCCCAAGGGGGGGTTGGGGATAAAAAATCTCCAAAGGGGGGGTAGGGGGTAAAAATCTCGAAAGGGGGGTTATGGTGTAAAAATCATCAAAGGGGGGGGGGGGGGTAGGGGGTAAAAATATCCAAAGGGGGGGTAGGGGGTAAAAACCTCCCGGGGGGGAGGGGCGGGTAGGGGTAAAAATCTCGGGGGTAGGGGGTAAAAATCTCCGAAGGGGGGGGGGGGGTACGGGGTAAAAATCTCCAAAGGGGGGTAGGGGGTAAAAATAACCAAAGGGGGGTAGGGGGTAAAAATCTCCCAAGGGGGGGGGTAGGGGGTCAAAATCTCCAAAGGGGGGGTAGGGGGTAAAAATATCCAAAGGGGGGTTGGGGGTAAAAATCTCCAAAGGGGGGGTAGGGGGTAAAAATCTCCAAAGGGGGGGGGGGGGGGGGGGGGTAGGGTGTAAAAATAACCAAAGGGGAGGTAGGGGTAAAAATATCCAAAGGGGGGGGGGGGGGTAGGGGGTGAAAATCTCGGAAGGGAGGGAAGGGAGTAAAAATATCCGAAGGGGTGGTAGGGGGTAAAAATCTCCCAAGGGGGGTAGGGGGTAAAGATCTCCAAAGGGGGGGTAGGGGTAAAAATCTCCAAAGGGGGGGTAGGGGTAAAAATCTCCAAAGGGGGGGTAAGGGTAAAAATCTCCAAAGGGGGGGTAGGGGGTAAAAATCTCTAAAGGGGGGGGGGGGGTAGAGGGTAAAAATCTCATAAGGGGGGGGTAGGGCTAAAAATCTCCAAAGGGGGGGTAGGGGTCAAAATCTCCAAAGGGGGGGTAGGGGGTAAAAATTTCTAAAGGGGGGGTGGGGTGTAAAAATCTCATAAGGGGGGTAGGGGTAAAAATCATTGGGTAGGGGGTAAAAATCTCCAAAGGGGGGGGTAGGGGGTAAAAATCTTCAAACGGGGGGTAGGGGGTAAAAATCTCCAAAGGGGGGGTAGGGGTTAAAAATATCCAAAGGGGGGTAGGAGGTAAAAATCTCCCAAGGGGGGTAGGGGGTAAAAATCTCCCAAGGTGGGTAGGGGGTAAAAATCTCCAAAGGGGGGTCGGGGGTAAAAATCTCCAAAGGGGGGGGGGGGGGTAGGGGGTAAAAATATCCAAAGGGGGGGTAGGGGGTAAAAATCTCCAAAGGGGGGGGGGGGGGGTAGGGGGTAAAAATCTTCAAAGGGGGGGGGGGGTAGGGGGTAAAAATCTCCAAAGGGGGGGTAGGGGATAAAAATCTCCAAAGGGGGGGTAGGGGGTAAAAATCTCGAAAGGGGGGGGGGGGGTGGTGTAGGGGGTAAAAATATCCAAAGGGGGGGTTGGGGGTAAAAATCTCTAAAGGAGGGGGGGGGGGGGGGGTAGGGGGTAAAAATCTCCAAAGGGGGGGTAGGGTTTAAAATCTCCAAAGGGGGGGTAGAGGGTAAAAATTTCCAAAGGGGGGGAATGGGGTAAAAATCTTCAAAGGGGGGGTTGGGGGTAAAAATCTCCAAAGGGGGGGTAGGGGGTAAAAATATCCAAAGGGGGGTAGGGGGTAAAAATCTCTAAAGGGGGGGGGTAGGGGGTAAAAATCTCCCAAGGGGGGTAGGGGGTAACAATCTCCCAAGGGGGGTAGGTGGTAAAAATCTCCAAAGGGGGGGGGTAGGTGGTAAAAATCTCCAAAGGGGGGGGGGGGGGGGGGGGGGTAGGGGTTAAAAATCTCCAAAGGGGGGGGGGGTAGGGGGTAAAAATTTCCGAAGGGGGGGGTGGGGGTAGGGGGTAAAAATCTCCGAAGGGGGGGGGGGGTAGGGGGTAAAAATCTCCAAAGGGGGGTTAGGGGGTAAAAATCACCAAAGGGGGGGTAGGGGGTAAAAATATCCAAAGGGGGGTAGGGGTAAAAATCTCCAAAGGGGGGGGGGGGTAGGGGGTAAAAATCTCCAAAGGGGGGGTTGGCGGTAAAAATCTCCCAAGGCGGGGTAGGGGGTAAAAATCTCCCAAAGGGGGGGTAGGGGGTAAAAATCTCTAAAGGGGGGGTAGGGGGTAAAAATCTCCAAAGGGGGGTAGGGCGTAAAAATCTCCAAAGGTGGGTAGGGGGTAAAAATCACCAAAGAGGGGGGGGGGGGGTAGGGGGTATAAATATCCAAAGGGGTGGTAGGGGATAAAAATCTCCCAAGGGGGGGTAGGGGGTAAAGATCACCAAAGGGGGGGGTAGGGGTAAAAATCTCCAAAGGGGGGGTAGCGGTAAAAATCTCCAAAGCGGGGGTAGGGGGTAAAAATCTCTAAAGGGGGGTAGGGAGTAAAAATCTCCCAAGGGGGGGGTAGGGGGTAAAAATATCCAAAGGGGGGGGTAGGTAGTAAAAATCTCTAAAGGGGGGGTAGGGAGGAGTAAAAATCTCTAAAGGGGGGGGGTAAAAATCTCCAAGGGGGGGGGGGGGGGTAGGGGGTAAAAATCTCCAAAGGGGGGGTAGGGGGTAAAATCTTCAAAGGGGGGGGGGGGGGGGGGTAGGGGGTAAAAATCTCCAAAGGGGGGGGGGGGGGGTAGGGGGTAAAAATCTCCCAAAGGGGGGGGGGGGGGGGTAGGGGGTAAAAATATCGAAACAGGGGG